>OZ024934.1:83798705-84398705 GCA_964017235.1 Sabellastarte sp. h YS-2021 | reverse complement strand
CCTTAAAATTGTCTTACTTTGCCAAATTTAAGTATATCTTAATGCAGCCCCACAGAAGCGAATTTGGGGCCAGCTAAAGCCAATATTGCCAAACTATAGGTACTGTTATATCAGATGTAATTTTAAAACCGGTTCAGTCAGATTTAGTATGTGCCACCTTATATTCTGGCCAAATTTCAGCATTATAGACCAACATTTGGTACTGGTTTGGTGTAATTTACATGTATTTTTGACCATTTTTACAGCACTATATGGGTGAAATAATTTATTTTCAGAGATGTAATGCTCCAAATGGGCCTAATATATCCTCAATTATTGTTAAAACATATGCAAAATTAAAGAAGAGCTTCAGATTGGTTGTATTAGGATATACCTGCTATTTCCTAAGTTGAGGGGGGCTAAGCCTGGCCCCAAACCCCGGAAAATTGAATCTTTTTAATTGGTTTCCTGAGTAAGTCAAGACAATACAATATCAATGTGTGATATGAACTGAGTTTCCTGTGAAAATCTGAGCCAGATTGATGAAGTTTAAGTGGGGTTTTGGACTGATGTGCCATATGATCACCCCCTCGATACCTGCACTTCCAATACGTGTATTTTGGACCAGTTATGTATTTATTAAGGAATATTGTTGTGGAATCTCATTTAGTGGCGCCAGCTCTAGCAAACAATATGGTTTTCAGCCTTAAAATTGTCTTACTTTGCCAAATTTAAGTATATCTTAATGCAGCCCCACAGAAGCGAATTTGGGGCCAGCTGAAGCCAATATTGCCAAACTATAGGTACTGTTATATCAGATGTAATTTTAAAACCGGTTCAGTCAGATTTAGTATGTGCCACCTTATATTCTGGCCAAATTTCAGCATTATAGACCAATATTTGGTACTGGTTTGGTGTAATTTACATGTATTTTTGACCATTTTTACAGCACTATATGGGCGAAATAATTTATTTTTAGAGATGTAATCCTCCAAATGGGCCTAATATATCCTCAATTATTGTTAAAACATATGCAAAATTAAAGAAGAGCTTCAGATTGGTTGTATTAGGATATACCTGATATTTCCTAATTTGAGAGGGGGCTGAGCCTGGCCCCAAACCCCGGAAAATTGAAATTTTTAATTGGTTTCCTGAGTAAGTCAAGCCAATACAATATCAATGTGTGATATGAACTGAGTTTCCTGTGAAAATCTGAGCCAGATTGATGAAGTTTAAGTGGGGTTTTGGACTGATGTGCCATATGATCACCCCCTCGATACCTGCACTTCCAATACGTGTATTTTGGACCAGTTATGTATTTCTTAAGGAATATTCTTGTGGAATCTCATTTAGTGGCGCCAGCTCTAGCAAACAATATGGTTTTCAGCCTTAAAATTGTCTTACTTTGCCAAATTTAAGTATATCTTAATGCAGCCCCACAGAAGCGAATTTGGGGCCAGCTGAAGCCAATATTGCCAAACTATAGGTACTGTTATATCAGATGTAATTTTAAAACCGGTTCAGTCAGATTTAGTATGTGCCACCTTATATTCTGGCCAAATTTCAGCATTATAGACCAATATTTGGTACTGGTTTGGTGTAATTTACATGTATTTTTGACCATTTTTACAGCACTATATGGGCGAAATAATTTATTTTTAGAGATGTAATCCTCCAAATGGGCCTAATATATCCTCAATTATTGTTAAAACATATGCAAAATTAAAGAAGAGCTTCAGATTGGTTGTATTAGGATATACCTGATATTTCCTAATTTGAGAGGGGGCTGAGCCTGGCCCCAAACCCCGGAAAATTGAAATTTTTAATTGGTTTCCTGAGTAAGTCAAGCCAATACAATATCAATGTGTGATATGAACTGAGTTTCCTGTGAAAATCTGAGCCAGATTGATGAAGTTTAAGTGGGGTTTTGGACTGATGTGCCATATGATCACCCCCTCGATACCTGCACTTCCAATACGTGTATTTTGGACCAGTTATGTATTTCTTAAGGAATATTCTTGTGGAATCTCATTTAGTGGCGCCAGCTCTAGCAAACAATATGGTTTTCAGCCTTAAAATTGTCTTACTTTGCCAAATTTAAGTATATCTTAATGCAGCCCCACAGAAGCGAATTTGGGGCCAGCTAAAGCCAATATTGCCAAACTATAGATACTGTTATATCAGATGTAATTTTAAAACCGGTTCAGTCAGATTTAGTATGTGCCACCTTATATTCTGGCCAAATTTCAGCATTATAGACCAACATTTGGTACTGGTTTGGTGTAATTTACATGTATTTTTGACCATTTTTACAGCACTATATGGGCGAAATAATTTATTTTTAGAGATGTAATCCTCCAAATGGGCCTAATATATCCTCAATTATTGTTAAAACATATGCAAAATTAAAGAAGAGCTTCAGATTGGTTGTATTAGGATATACCTGATATTTCCTAATTTGAGAGGGGGCTGAGCCTGGCCCCAAACCCCGGAAAATTGAAATTTTTAATTGGTTTCCTGAGTAAGTCAAGCCAATACAATATCAATGTGTGATATGAACTGAGTTTCCTGTGAAAATCTGAGCCAGATTGATGAAGTTTAAGTGGGGTTTTGGACTGATGTGCCATATGATCACCCCCTCGATACCTGCACTTCCAATACGTGTATTTTGGACCAGTTATGTATTTCTTAAGGAATATTCTTGTGGAATCTCATTTAGTGGCGCCAGCTCTAGCAAACAATATGGTTTTCAGCCTTAAAATTGTCTTACTTTGCCAAATTTAAGTATATCTTAATGCAGCCCCACAGAAGCGAATTTGGGGCCAGCTGAAGCCAATATTGCCAAACTATAGGTACTGTTATATCAGATGTAATTTTAAAACCGGTTCAGTCAGATTTAGTATGTGCCACCTTATATTCTGGCCAAATTTCAGCATTATAGACCAATATTTGGTACTGGTTTGGTGTAATTTACATGTATTTTTGACCATTTTTACAGCACTATATGGGCGAAATAATTTATTTTTAGAGATGTAATCCTCCAAATGGGCCTAATATATCCTCAATTATTGTTAAAACATATGCAAAATTAAAGAAGAGCTTCAGATTGGTTGTATTAGGATATACCTGATATTTCCTAATTTGAGAGGGGGCTGAGCCTGGCCCCAAACCCCGGAAAATTGAAATTTTTAATTGGTTTCCTGAGTAAGTCAAGCCAATACAATATCAATGTGTGATATGAACTGAGTTTCCTGTGAAAATCTGAGCCAGATTGATGAAGTTTAAGTGGGGTTTTGGACTGATGTGCCATATGATCACCCCCTCGATACCTGCACTTCCAATACGTGTATTTTGGACCAGTTATGTATTTCTTAAGGAATATTCTTGTGGAATCTCATTTAGTGGCGCCAGCTCTAGCAAACAATATGGTTTTCAGCCTTAAAATTGTCTTACTTTGCCAAATTTAAGTATATCTTAATGCAGCCCCACAGAAGCGAATTTGGGGCCAGCTAAAGCCAATATTGCCAAACTATAGATACTGTTATATCAGATGTAATTTTAAAACCGGTTCAGTCAGATTTAGTATGTGCCACCTTATATTCTGGCCAAATTTCAGCATTATAGACCAACATTTGGTACTGGTTTGGTGTAATTTACATGTATTTTTGACCATTTTTACAGCACTATATGGGCGAAATAATTTATTTTTAGAGATGTAATCCTCCAAATGGGCCTAATATATCCTCAATTATTGTTAAAACATATGCAAAATTAAAGAAGAGCTTCAGATTGGTTGTATTAGGATATACCTGATATTTCCTAATTTGAGAGGGGGCTGAGCCTGGCCCCAAACCCCGGAAAATTGAAATTTTTAATTGGTTTCCTGAGTAAGTCAAGCCAATACAATATCAATGTGTGATATGAACTGAGTTTCCTGTGAAAATCTGAGCCAGATTGATGAAGTTTAAGTGGGGTTTTGGACTGATGTGCCATATGATCACCCCCTCGATACCTGCACTTCCAATACGTGTATTTTGGACCAGTTATGTATTTCTTAAGGAATATTCTTGTGGAATCTCATTTAGTGGCGCCAGCTCTAGCAAACAATATGGTTTTCAGCCTTAAAATTGTCTTACTTTGCCAAATTTAAGTATATCTTAATGCAGCCCCACAGAAGCGAATTTGGGGCCAGCTGAAGCCAATATTGCCAAACTATAGGTACTGTTATATCAGATGTAATTTTAAAACCGGTTCAGTCAGATTTAGTATGTGCCACCTTATATTCTGGCCAAATTTCAGCATTATAGACCAATATTTGGTACTGGTTTGGTGTAATTTACATGTATTTTTGACCATTTTTACAGCACTATATGGGCGAAATAATTTATTTTTAGAGATGTAATCCTCCAAATGGGCCTAATATATCCTCAATTATTGTTAAAACATATGCAAAATTAAAGAAGAGCTTCAGATTGGTTGTATTAGGATATACCTGATATTTCCTAATTTGAGAGGGGGCTGAGCCTGGCCCCAAACCCCGGAAAATTGAAATTTTTAATTGGTTTCCTGAGTAAGTCAAGCCAATACAATATCAATGTGTGATATGAACTGAGTTTCCTGTGAAAATCTGAGCCAGATTGATGAAGTTTAAGTGGGGTTTTGGACTGATGTGCCATATGATCACCCCCTCGATACCTGCACTTCCAATACGTGTATTTTGGACCAGTTATGTATTTCTTAAGGAATATTCTTGTGGAATCTCATTTAGTGGCGCCAGCTCTAGCAAACAATATGGTTTTCAGCCTTAAAATTGTCTTACTTTGCCAAATTTAAGTATATCTTAATGCAGCCCCACAGAAGCGAATTTGGGGCCAGCTAAAGCCAATATTGCCAAACTATAGATACTGTTATATCAGATGTAATTTTAAAACCGGTTCAGTCAGATTTAGTATGTGCCACCTTATATTCTGGCCAAATTTCAGCATTATAGACCAACATTTGGTACTGGTTTGGTGTAATTTACATGTATTTTTGACCATTTTTACAGCACTATATGGGTGAAATAATTTATTTTCAGAGATGTAATGCTCCAAATGGGCCTAATATATCCTCAATTATTGTTAAAACATATGCAAAATTAAAGAAGAGCTTCAGATTGGTTGTATTAGGATATACCTGCTATTTCCTAAGTTGAGGGGGGCTAAGCCTGGCCCCAAACCCCGGAAAATTGAATTTTTTAATTGGTTTCCTGAGTAAGTCAAGACAATACAATATCAATGTGTGATATGAACTGAGTTTCCTGTGAAAATCTGAGCCAGATTGATGAAGTTTAAGTGGGGTTTTGGACTGATGTGCCATATGATCACCCCCTCGATACCTGCACTTCCAATACGTGTATTTTGGACCAGTTATGTATTTATTAAGGAATATTGTTGTGGAATCTCATTTAGTGGCGCCAGCTCTAGCAAACAATATGGTTTTCAGCCTTAAAATTGTCTTACTTTGCCAAATTTAAGTATATCTTAATGCAGCCCCACAGAAGCGAATTTGGGGCCAGCTGAAGCCAATATTGCCAAACTATAGGTACTGTTATATCAGATGTAATTTTAAAACCGGTTCAGTCAGATTTAGTATGTGCCACCTTATATTCTGGCCAAATTTCAGCATTATAGACCAATATTTGGTACTGGTTTGGTGTAATTTACATGTATTTTTGACCATTTTTACAGCACTATATGGGCGAAATAATTTATTTTCAGAGATGTAATGCTCCAAATGGGCCTAATATATCCTCAATTATTGTTAAAACATATGCAAAATTAAAGAAGAGCTTCAGATTGGTTGTATTAGGATATACCTGATATTTCCTAATTTGAGAGGGGGCTGAGCCTGGCCCCAAACCCCGGAAAATTGAAATTTTTAATTGGTTTCCTGAGTAAGTCAAGCCAATACAATATCAATGTGTGATATGAACTGAGTTTCCTGTGAAAATCTGAGCCAGATTGATGAAGTTTAAGTGGGGTTTTGGACTGATGTGCCATATGATCACCCCCTCGATACCTGCACTTCCAATACGTGTATTTTGGACCAGTTATGTATTTCTTAAGGAATATTCTTGTGGAATCTCATTTAGTGGCGCCAGCTCTAGCAAACAATATGGTTTTCAGCCTTAAAATTGTCTTACTTTGCCAAATTTAAGTATATCTTAATGCAGCTCCACAGAAGCGAATTTGGGGCCAGCTAAAGCCAATATTGCCAAACTATAGGTACTGTTATATCAGATGTAATTTTAAAACCGGTTCAGTCAGATTTAGTATGTGCCACCTTATATTCTGGCCAAATTTCAGCATTATAGACCAACATTTGGTACTGGTTTGGTGTAATTTACATGTATTTTTGACCATTTTTACAGCACTATATGGGTGAAATAATTTATTTTCAGAGATGTAATGCTCCAAATGGGCCTAATATATCCTCAATTATTGTTAAAACATATGCAAAATTAAAGAAGAGCTTCAGATTGGTTGTATTAGGATATACCTGCTATTTCCTAAGTTGAGGGGGGCTAAGCCTGGCCCCAAACCCCGGAAAATTGAATCTTTTTAATTGGTTTCCTGAGTAAGTCAAGACAATACAATATCAATGTGTGATATGAACTGAGTTTCCTGTGAAAATCTGAGCCAGATTGATGAAGTTTAAGTGGGGTTTTGGACTGATGTGCCATATGATCACCCCCTCGATACCTGCACTTCCAATACGTGTATTTTGGACCAGTTATGTATTTCTTAA
Source organism: Sabellastarte sp. h YS-2021 (assembly GCA_964017235.1). NCBI lineage: Eukaryota > Metazoa > Annelida > Polychaeta > Sabellida > Sabellidae > Sabellastarte > Sabellastarte sp. h YS-2021. The sequence continues at coordinate 84,391,937 of OZ024934.1, read as the reverse complement.
GGAATATTGTTGTGGAATCTCATTTAGTGGCGCCAGCTCTAGCAAACAATATGGTTTTCAGCCTTAAAATTGTCTTACTTTGCCAAATTTAAGTATATCTTAATGCAGCCCCACAGAAGCGAATTTGGGGCCAGCTGAAGCCAATATTGCCAAACTATAGGTACTGTTATATCAGATGTAATTTTAAAACCGGTTCAGTCAGATTTAGTATGTGCCACCTTATATTCTGGCCAAATTTCAGCATTATAGACCAATATTTGGTACTGGTTTGGTGTAATTTACATGTATTTTTGACCATTTTTACAGCACTATATGGGCGAAATAATTTATTTTCAGAGATGTAATGCTCCAAATGGGCCTAATATATCCTCAATTATTGTTAAAACATATGCAAAATTAAAGAAGAGCTTCAGATTGGTTGTATTAGGATATACCTGATATTTCCTAATTTGAGAGGGGGCTGAGCCTGGCCCCAAACCCCGGAAAATTGAAATTTTTAATTGGTTTCCTGAGTAAGTCAAGCCAATACAATATCAATGTGTGATATGAACTGAGTTTCCTGTGAAAATCTGAGCCAGATTGATGAAATTTAAGTAGGGTTTTGGACTGATGTGCCATATGATCACCCCCTCGATACCTGCACTTCCAATACGTGTATTTTGGACCAGTTATGTATTTCTTAAGGAATATTCTTGTGGAATCTCATTTAGTGGCGCCAGCTCTAGCAAACAATATGGTTTTCAGCCTTAAAATTGTCTTACTTTGCCAAATTTAAGTATATCTTAATGCAGCCCCACAGAAGCGAATTTGGGGCCAGCTAAAGCCAATATTGCCAAACTATAGGTACTGTTATATCAGATGTAATTTTAAAACCGGTTCAGTCAGATTTAGTATGTGCCACCTTATATTCTGGCCAAATTTCAGCATTATAGACCAACATTTGGTACTGGTTTGGTGTAATTTACATGTATTTTTGACCATTTTTACAGCACTATATGGGTGAAATAATTTATTTTCAGAGATGTAATGCTCCAAATGGGCCTAATATATCCTCAATTATTGTTAAAACATATGCAAAATTAAAGAAGAGCTTCAGATTGGTTGTATTAGGATATACCTGCTATTTCCTAAGTTGAGGGGGGCTAAGCCTGGCCCCAAACCCCGGAAAATTGAATCTTTTTAATTGGTTTCCTGAGTAAGTCAAGACAATACAATATCAATGTGTGATATGAACTGAGTTTCCTGTGAAAATCTGAGCCAGATTGATGAAGTTTAAGTGGGGTTTTGGACTGATGTGCCATATGATCACCCCCTCGATACCTGCACTTCCAATACGTGTATTTTGGACCAGTTATGTATTTATTAAGGAATATTGTTGTGGAATCTCATTTAGTGGCGCCAGCTCTAGCAAACAATATGGTTTTCAGCCTTAAAATTGTCTTACTTTGCCAAATTTAAGTATATCTTAATGCAGCCCCACAGAAGCGAATTTGGGGCCAGCTGAAGCCAATATTGCCAAACTATAGGTACTGTTATATCAGATGTAATTTTAAAACCGGTTCAGTCAGATTTAGTATGTGCCACCTTATATTCTGGCCAAATTTCAGCATTATAGACCAATATTTGGTACTGGTTTGGTGTAATTTACATGTATTTTTGACCATTTTTACAGCACTATATGGGCGAAATAATTTATTTTCAGAGATGTAATGCTCCAAATGGGCCTAATATATCCTCAATTATTGTTAAAACATATGCAAAATTAAAGAAGAGCTTCAGATTGGTTGTATTAGGATATACCTGATATTTCCTAGTTTGAGGGGGGCTGAGCCTGGCCCCAAACCCCGGAAAATTGAAATTTTTAATTGGTTTCCTGAGTAAGTCAAGCCAATACAATATCAATGTGTGATATGAACTGAGTTTCCTGTGACAATCTGAGCCAGATTGATGAAGTTTAAGTGGGGTTTTGGACTGATGTGCCATATGATCACCCCCTCGATACCTGCACTTCCAATACATGTATTTTGGACCAGTTATGTATTTCTTAAGGAATATTCTTGTGGAATCTCATTTAGTGGCGCCAGCTCTAGCAAACAATATGGTTTTCAGCCTTAAAATTGTCTTACTTTGCCAAATTTAAGTATATCTTAATGCAGCCCCACAGAAGCGAATTTGGGGCCAGCTAAAGCCAATATTGCCAAACTATAGGTACTGTTATATCAGATGTAATTTTAAAACCGGTTCAGTCAGATTTAGTATGTGCCACCTTATATTCTGGCCAAATTTCAGCATTATAGACCAATATTTGGTACTGGTTTGGTGTAATTTACATGTATTTTTGACCATTTTTACAGCACTATATTGGTGAAATAATTTATTTTCAGAGATGTAATGCTCCAAATGGGCCTAATATATCCTCAATTATTGTTAAACCATATGCAAAATTAAAGAAGAGCTTCAGATTGGTTGTATTAGGATATACCTGATATTTCCTAATTTGAGAGGGGGCTGAGCCTGGCCCCAAACCCCGGAAAATTGAAATTTTTAATTGGTTTCCTGAGTAAGTCAAGCCAATACAATATCAATGTGTGATATGAACTGAGTTTCCTGTGAAAATCTGAGCCAGATTGATGAAGTTTAAGTAGGGTTTTGGACTGATGTGCCATATGATCACCCCCTCGATACCTGCACTTCCAATACGTGTATTTTGGACCAGTTATGTATTTATTAAGGAATATTCTTGTGGAATCTCATTTAGTGGCGCCAGCTCTAGCAAACAATGTGGTTTTCAGCCTTAAAATTGTCTTACTTTGCCAAATTTAAGTATATCTTAATGCAGCCCCACAGAAGCGAATTTGGGGCCAGCTGAAGCCAATATTGCCAAACTATAGGTACTGTTATATCAGATGTAATTTTAAAACCGGTTCAGTCAGATTTAGTATGTGCCACCTTATATTCTGGCCAAATTTCAGCATTATAGACCAATATTTGGTACTGGTTTGGTGTAATTTACATGTATTTTTGACCATTTTTACAGCACTATATGGGCGAAATAATTTATTTTCAGAGATGTAATGCTCCAAATGGGCCTAATATATCCTCAATTATTGTTAAAACATATGCAAAATTAAAGAAGAGCTTCAGATTGGTTGTATTAGGATATACCTGATATTTCCTAATTTGAGAGGGGGCTGAGCCTGGCCCCAAACCCCGGAAAATTGAAATTTTTAATTGGTTTCCTGAGTAAGTCAAGCCAATACAATATCAATGTGTGATATGAACTGAGTTTCCTGTGAAAATCTGAGCCAGATTGATGAAGTTTAAGTGGGGTTTTGGACTGATGTGCCATATGATCACCCCCTCGATACCTGCACTTCCAATACGTGTATTTTGGACCAGTTATGTATTTCTTAAGGAATATTGTTGTGGAATCTCATTTAGTGGCGCCAGCTCTAGCAAACAATATGGTTTTCAGCCTTAAAATTGTCTTACTTTGCCAAATTTAAGTATATCTTAATGCAGCCCCACAGAAGCGAATTTGGGGCCAGCTAAAGCCAATATTGCCAAACTATAGGTACTGTTATATCAGATGTAATTTTAAAACCGGTTCAGTCAGATTTAGTATGTGCCACCTTATATTCTGGCCAAATTTCAGCATTATAGACCAATATTTGGTACTGGTTTGGTGTAATTTACATGTATTTTTGACCATTTTTACAGCACTATATGGGCGAAATAATTTATTTTCAGAGATGTAATGCTCCAAATGGGCCTAATATATCCTCAATTATTGTTAAAACATATGCAAAATTAAAGAAGAGCTTCAGATTGGTTGTATTAGGATATACCTGATGTTTCCTAGTTTGAGGGGGGCTGAGCCTGGCCCCAAACCCCGGAAAATTGAAATTTTTAATTGGTTTCCTGAGTAAGTCAAGCCAATACAATATCAATGTGTGATATGAACTGAGTTTCCTGTGACAATCTGAGCCAGATTGATGAAGTTTAAGTGGGGTTTTGGACTGATGTGCCATATGATCACCCCCTCGATACCTGCACTTCCAATACATGTATTTTGGACCAGTTATGTATTTCTTAAGGAATATTCTTGTGGAATCTCATTTAGTGGCGCCAGCTCTAGCAAACAATATGGTTTTCAGCCTTAAAATTGTCTTACTTTGCCAAATTTAAGTATATCTTAATGCAGCCCCACAGAAGCGAATTTGGGGCCAGCTAAAGCCAATATTGCCAAACTATAGGTACTGTTATATCAGATGTAATTTTAAAACCGGTTCAGTCAGATTTAGTATGTGCCACCTTATATTCTGGCCAAATTTCAGCATTATAGACCAATATTTGGTACTGGTTTGGTGTAATTTACATGTATTTTTGACCATTTTTACAGCACTATATTGGTGAAATAATTTATTTTCAGAGATGTAATGCTCCAAATGGGCCTAATATATCCTCAATTATTGTTAAAACATATGCAAAATTAAAGAAGAGCTTCAGATTGGTTGTATTAGGATATACCTGATATTTCCTAATTTGAGAGGGGGCTGAGCCTGGCCCCAAACCCCGGAAAATTGAAATTTTTAATTGGTTTCCTGAGTAAGTCAAGCCAATACAATATCAATGTGTGATATGAACTGAGTTTCCTGTGAAAATCTGAGCCAGATTGATGAAGTTTAAGTAGGGTTTTGGACTGATGTGCCATATGATCACCCCCTCGATACCTGCACTTCCAATACGTGTATTTTGGACCAGTTATGTATTTATTAAGGAATATTCTTGTGGAATCTCATTTAGTGGCGCCAGCTCTAGCAAACAATGTGGTTTTCAGCCTTAAAATTGTCTTACTTTGCCAAATTTAAGTATATCTTAATGCAGCCCCACAGAAGCGAATTTGGGGCCAGCTGAAGCCAATATTGCCAAACTATAGGTACTGTTATATCAGATGTAATTTTAAAACCGGTTCAGTCAGATTTAGTATGTGCCACCTTATATTCTGGCCAAATTTCAGCATTATAGACCAATATTTGGTACTGGTTTGGTGTAATTTACATGTATTTTTGACCATTTTTACAGCACTATATGGGCGAAATAATTTATTTTCAGAGATGTAATGCTCCAAATGGGCCTAATATATCCTCAATTATTGTTAAAACATATGCAAAATTAAAGAAGAGCTTCAGATTGGTTGTATTAGGATATACCTGATATTTCCTAATTTGAGAGGGGGCTGAGCCTGGCCCCAAACCCCGGAAAATTGAAATTTTTAATTGGTTTCCTGAGTAAGTCAAGCCAATACAATATCAATGTGTGATATGAACTGAGTTTCCTGTGAAAATCTGAGCCAGATTGATGAAGTTTAAGTGGGGTTTTGGACTGATGTGCCATATGATCACCCCCTCGATACCTGCACTTCCAATACGTGTATTTTGGACCAGTTATGTATTTCTTAAGGAATATTGTTGTGGAATCTCATTTAGTGGCGCCAGCTCTAGCAAACAATATGGTTTTCAGCCTTAAAATTGTCTTACTTTGCCAAATTTAAGTATATCTTAATGCAGCCCCACAGAAGCGAATTTGGGGCCAGCTAAAGCCAATATTGCCAAACTATAGGTACTGTTATATCAGATGTAATTTTAAAACCGGTTCAGTCAGATTTAGTATGTGCCACCTTATATTCTGGCCAAATTTCAGCATTATAGACCAATATTTGGTACTGGTTTGGTGTAATTTACATGTATTTTTGACCATTTTTACAGCACTATATGGGCGAAATAATTTATTTTCAGAGATGTAATGCTCCAAATGGGCCTAATATATCCTCAATTATTGTTAAAACATATGCAAAATTAAAGAAGAGCTTCAGATTGGTTGTATTAGGATATACCTGATATTTCCTAATTTGAGAGGGGGCTGAGCCTGGCCCCAAACCCCGGAAAATTGAAATTTTTAATTGGTTTCCTGAGTAAGTCAAGCCAATACAATATCAATGTGTGATATGAACTGAGTTTCCTGTGAAAATCTGAGCCAGATTGATGAAGTTTAAGTGGGGTTTTGGACTGATGTGCCATATGATCACCCCCTCGATACCTGCACTTCCAATACGTGTATTTTGGACCAGTTATGTATTTCTTAAGGAATATTCTTGTGGAATCTCATTTAGTGGCGCCAGCTCTAGCAAACAATATGGTTTTCAGCCTTAAAATTGTCTTACTTTGCCAAATTTAAGTATATCTTAATGCAGCCCCACAGAAGCGAATTTGGGGCCAGCTAAAGCCAATATTGCCAAACTATAGATACTGTTATATCAGATGTAATTTTAAAACCGGTTCAGTCAGATTTAGTATGTGCCACCTTATATTCTGGCCAAATTTCAGCATTATAGACCAACATTTGGTACTGGTTTGGTGTAATTTACATGTATTTTTGACCATTTTTACAGCACTATATGGGTGAAATAATTTATTTTCAGAGATGTAATGCTCCAAATGGGCCTAATATATCCTCAATTATTGTTAAAACATATGCAAAATTAAAGAAGAGCTTCAGATTGGTTGTATTAGGATATACCTGATATTTCCTAGTTTGAGGGGGGCTGAGCCTGGCCCCAAACCCCGGAAAATTGAAATTTTTAATTGGTTTCCTGAGTAAGTCAAGACAATACAATATCAATGTGTGATATGAACTGAGTTTCCTGTGAAAATCTGAGCCAGATTGATGAAGTTTAAGTGGGGTTTTGGACTGATGTGCCATATGATCACCCCCTCGATACCTGCACTTCCAATACGTGTATTTTGGACCAGTTATGTATTTCTTAAGGAATATTGTTGTGGAATCTCATTTAGTGGCGCCAGCTCTAGCAAACAATATGGTTTTCAGCCTTAAAATTGTCTTACTTTGCCAAATTTAAGTATATCTTAATGCAGCCCCACAGAATCGAATTTGGGGCCAGCTAAAGCCAATATTGCCAAACTATAGGTACTGTTATATCAGATGTAATTTTAAAACCGGTTCAGTCAGATTTAGTATGTGCCACCTTATATTCTGGCCAAATTTCAGCATTATAGACCAATATTTGGTACTGGTTTGGTGTAATTTACATGTATTTTTGACCATTTTTACAGCACTATATGGGCGAAATAATTTATTTTCAGAGATGTAATGCTCCAAATGGGCCTAATATATCCTCAATTATTGTTAAAACATATGCAAAATTAAAGAAGAGCTTCAGATTGGTTGTATTAGGATATACCTGATATTTCCTAATTTGAGAGGGGGCTGAGCCTGGCCCCAAACCCCGGAAAATTGAAATTTTTAATTGGTTTCCTGAGTAAGTCAAGCCAATACAATATCAATGTGTGATATGAACTGAGTTTCCTGTGAAAATCTGAGCCAGATTGATGAAGTTTAAGTGGGGTTTTGGACTGATGTGCCATATGATCACCCCCTCGATACCTGCACTTCCAATACGTGTATTTTGGACCAGTTATGTATTTCTTAAGGAATATTCTTGTGGAATCTCATTTAGTGGCACCAGCTCTAGCAAACAATATGGTTTTCAGCCTTAAAATTGTCTTACTTTGCCAAATTTAAGTATATCTTAATGCAGCCCCACAAAAGCGAATTTGGGGCCAGCTAAAGCCAATATTGCCAAACTATAGATACTGTTATATCAGATGTAATTTTAAAACCGGTTCAGTCAGATTTAGTATGTGCCACCTTATATTCTGGCCAAATTTCAGCATTATAGACCAACATTTGGTACTGGTTTGGTGTAATTTACATGTATTTTTGACCATTTTTACAGCACTATATGGGTGAAATAATTTATTTTCAGAGATGTAATGCTCCAAATGGGCCTAATATATCCTCAATTATTGTTAAAACATATGCAAAATTAAAGAAGAGCTTCAGATTGGTTGTATTAGGATATACCTGATATTTCCTAGTTTGAGGGGGGCTGAGCCTGGCCCCAAACCCCGGAAAATTGAAATTTTTAATTGGTTTCCTGAGTAAGTCAAGACAATACAATATCAATGTGTGATATGAACTGAGTTTCCTGTGAAAATCTGAGCCAGATTGATGAAGTTTAAGTGGGGTTTTGGACTGATGTGCCATATGATCACCCCCTCGATACCTGCACTTCCAATACGTGTATTTTGGACCAGTTATGTATTTATTAAGGAATATTGTTGTGGAATCTCATTTAGTGGCGCCAGCTCTAGCAAACAATATGGTTTTCAGCCTTAAAATTGTCTTACTTTGCCAAATTTAAGTATATCTTAATGCAGCCCCACAGAAGCGAATTTGGGGCCAGCTGAAGCCAATATTGCCAAACTATAGGTACTGTTATATCAGATGTAATTTTAAAACCGGTTCAGTCAGATTTAGTATGTGCCACCTTATATTCTGGCCAAATTTCAGCATTATAGACCAACATTTGGTACTGGTTTGGTGTAATTTACATGTACTTTTGACCATTTTTACAGCACTATATGGGTGAAATAATTTATTTTCAGAGATGTAATGCTCCAAATGGGCCTAATATATCCTCAATTATTGTTAAAACATATGCAAAATTAAAGAAGAGCTTCAGATTGGTTGTATTAGGATATACCTGCTATTTCCTAAGTTGAGGGGGGGCTAAGCCTGGCCCCAAACCCCGGAAAATTGAATCTTTTTAATTGGTTTCCTGAGTAAGTCAAGACAATACAATATCAATGTGTGATATGAACTGAGTTTCCTGTGAAAATCTGAGCCAGATTGATGAAGTTTAAGTGGGGTTTTGGACTGATGTGCCATATGATCACCCCCTCGATACCTGCACTTCCAATACGTGTATTTTGGACCAGTTATGTATTTATTAAGGAATATTGTTGTGGAATCTCATTTAGTGGCGCCAGCTCTAGCAAACAATATGGTTTTCAGCCTTAAAATTGTCTTACTTTGCCAAATTTAAGTATATCTTAATGCAGCCCCACAGAAGCGAATTTGGGGCCAGCTGAAGCCAATATTGCCAAACTATAGGTACTTTTATATCAGATGTAATTTTAAAACCGGTTCAGTCAGATTTAGTATGTGCCACCTTATATTTTGGCCAAATTTCAGCATTATAGACCAATATTTGGTACTGGTTTGGTGTAATTTACATGTATTTTTGACGATTTTTACAGCACTATATGGGCGAAATAATTTATTTTCAGAGATGTAATCCTCCAAATGGGCCTAATATATCCTCAATTATTGTTAAAACATATGCAAAATTAAAGAAGAGCTTCAGATTGGTTGTATTAGGATATACCTGATATTTCCTAATTTGAGAGGGGGCTGAGCCTGGCCCCAAACCCCGGAAAATTGAAATTTTTAATTGGTTTCCTGAGTAAGTCAAGCCAATACAATATCAATGTGTGATATGAACTGAGTTTCCTGTGAAAATCTGAGCCAGATTGATGAAGTTTAAGTGGGGTTTTGGACTGATGTGCCATATGATCACCCCCTCGATACCTGCACTTCCAATACGTGTATTATGGACCAGTTATGTATTTCTTAAGGAATATTCTTGTGGAATCTCATTTAGTGGCGCCAGCTCTATCAAACAATATGGTTTTCAGCCTTAAAATTGTCTTACTTTGCCAAATTTAAGTATATCTTAATGCAGCCCCACAGAAGCGAATTTGGGGCCAGCTAAAGCCAATATTGCCAAACTATAGATACTGTTATATCAGATGTAATTTTAAAACCGGTTCAGTCAGATTTAGTATGTGCCACCTTATATTCTGGCCAAATTTCAGCATTATAGACCAACATTTGGTACTGGTTTGGTGTAATTTACATGTATTTTTGACCATTTTTACAGCACTATATGGGTGAAATAATTTATTTTCAGAGATGTAATGCTCCAAATGGGCCTAATATATCCTCAATTATTGTTAAAACATATGCAAAATTAAAGAAGAGCTTCAGATTGGTTGTATTAGGATATACCTGATATTTCCTAGTTTGAGGGGGGCTGAGCCTGGCCCCAAACCCCGGAAAATTGAAATTTTTAATTGGTTTCCTGAGTAAGTCAAGACAATACAATATCAATGTGTGATATGAACTGAGTTTCCTGTGAAAATCTGAGCCAGATTGATGAAGTTTAAGTGGGGTTTTGGACTGATGTGCCATATGATCACCCCCTCGATACCTGCACTTCCAATACGTGTATTTTGGACCAGTTATGTATTTCTTAAGGAATATTGTTGTGGAATCTCATTTAGTGGCGCCAGCTCTAGCAAACAATATGGTTTTCAGCCTTAAAATTGTCTTACTTTGCCAAATTTAAGTATATCTTAATGCAGCCCCACAGAATCGAATTTGCGGCCAGCTAAAGCCAATATTGCCAAACTATAGGTACTGTTATATCAGATGTAATTTTAAAACCGGTTCAGTCAGATTTAGTATGTGCCACCTTATATTCTGGCCAAATTTCAGCATTATAGACCAATATTTGGTACTGGTTTGGTGTAATTTACATGTATTTTTGACCATTTTTACAGCACTATATGGGCGAAATAATTTATTTTCAGAGATGTAATGCTCCAAATGGGCCTAATATATCCTCAATTATTGTTAAAACATATGCAAAATTAAAGAAGAGCTTCAGATTGGTTGTATTAGGATATACCTGATATTTCCTAATTTGAGAGGCGGCTGAGCCTGGCCCCAAACCCCGGAAAATTGAAATTTTTAATTGGTTTCCTGAGTAAGTCAAGCCAATACAATATCAATGTGTGATATGAACTGAGTTTCCTGTGAAAATCTGAGCCAGATTGATGAAGTTTAAGTGGGGTTTTGGACTGATGTGCCATATGATCACCCCCTCGATACCTGCACTTCCAATACGTGTATTTTGGACCAGTTATGTATTTCTTAAGGAATATTCTTGTGGAATCTCATTTAGTGGCGCCAGCTCTAGCAAACAATATGGTTTTCAGCCTTAAAATTGTCTTACTTTGCCAAATTTAAGTATATCTTAATGCAGCCCCACAGAAGCGAATTTGGGGCCAGCTAAAGCCAATATTGCCAAACTATAGATACTGTTATATCAGATGTAATTTTAAAACCGGTTCAGTCAGATTTAGTATGTGCCACCTTATATTCTGGCCAAATTTCAGCATTATAGACCAACATTTGGTACTGGTTTGGTGTAATTTACATGTATTTTTGACCATTTTTACAGCACTATATGGGTGAAATAATTTATTTTCAGAGATGTAATGCTCCAAATGGGCCTAATATATCCTCAATTATTGTTAAAACATATGCAAAATTAAAGAAGAGCTTCAGATTGGTTGTATTAGGATATACCTGATATTTCCTAGTTTGAGGGGGGCTGAGCCTGGCCCCAAATCCCGGAAAATTGAAATTTTTAATTGGTTTCCTGAGTAAGTCAAGACAATACAATATCAATGTGTGATATGAACTGAGTTTCCTGTGAAAATCTGAGCCAGATTGATGAAGTTTAAGTGGGGTTTTGGACTGATGTGCCATATGATCACCCCCTCGATACCTGCACTTCCAATACGTGTATTTTGGACCAGTTATGTATTTCTTAAGGAATATTGTTGTGGAATCTCATTTAGTGGCGCCAGCTCTAGCAAACAATATGGTTTTCAGCCTTAAAATTGTCTTACTTTGCCAAATTTAAGTATATCTTAATGCAGCCCCACAGAAGCGAATTTGGGGCCAGCTAAAGCCAATATTGCCAAACTATAGGTACTGTTATATCAGATGTAATTTTAAAACCGGTTCAGTCAGATTTAGTATGTGCCACCTTATATTCTGGCCAAATTTCAGCATTATAGACCAATATTTGGTACTGGTTTGGTGTAATTTACATGTATTTTTGACCATTTTTACAGCACTATATGGGCGAAATAATTTATTTTCAGAGATGTAATGCTCCAAATGGGCCTAATATATCCTCAATTATTGTTAAAACATATGCAAAATTAAAGAAGAGCTTCAGATTGGTTGTATTAGGATATACCTGATATTTCCTAATTTGAGAGGGGGCTGAGCCTGGCCCCAAACCCCGGAAAATTGAAATTTTTAATTGGTTTCCTGAGTAAGTCAAGCCAATACAATATCAATGTGTGATATGAACTGAGTTTCCTGTGAAAATCTGAGCCAGATTGATGAAGTTTAAGTGGGGTTTTGGACTGATGTGCCATATGATCACCCCCTCGATACCTGCACTTCCAATACGTGTATTTTGGACCAGTTATGTATTTCTTAAGGAATATTCTTGTGGAATCTCATTTAGTGGCGCCAGCTCTAGCAAACAATATGGTTTTCAGCCTTAAAATTGTCTTACTTTGCCAAATTTAAGTATATCTTAATGCAGCCCCACAGAAGCGAATTTGGGGCCAGCTAAAGCCAATATTGCCAAACTATAGATACTGTTATATCAGATGTAATTTTAAAACCGGTTCAGTCAGATTTAGTATGTGCCACCTTATATTCTGGCCAAATTTCAGCATTATAGACCAATATTTGGTACTGGTTTGGTGTAATTTACATGTATTTTTGACCATTTTTACAGCACTATATGGGCGAAATAATTTATTTTCAGAGATGTAATGCTCCAAATGGGCCTAATATATCCTCAATTATTGTTAAAACATATGCAAAATTAAAGAAGAGCTTCAGATTGGTTGTATTAGGATATACCTGATATTTCCTAATTTGAGAGGGGGCTGAGCCTGGCCCCAAACCCCGGAAAATTGAAATTTTTAATTGGTTTCCTGAGTAAGTCAAGCCAATACAATATCAATGTGTGATATGAACTGAGTTTCCTGTGAAAATCTGAGCCAGATTGATGAAGTTTAAGTGGGGTTTTGGACTGATGTGCCATATGATCACCCCCTCGATACCTGCACTTCCAATACGTGTATTTTGGACCAGTTATGTATTTCTTAAGGAATATTCTTGTGGAATCTCATTTAGTGGCGCCAGCTCTAGCAAACAATATGGTTTTCAGCCTTAAAATTGTCTTACTTTGCCAAATTTAAGTATATCTTAATGCAGCCCCACAGAAGCGAATTTGGGGCCAGCTAAAGCCAATATTGCCAAACTATAGATACTGTTATATCAGATGTAATTTTAAAACCGGTTCAGTCAGATTTAGTATGTGCCACCTTATATTCTGGCCAAATTTCAGCATTATAGACCAACATTTGGTACTGGTTTGGTGTAATTTACATGTATTTTTGACCATTTTTACAGCACTATATGGGTGAAATAATTTATTTTCAGAGATGTAATGCTCCAAATGGGCCTAATATATCCTCAATTATTGTTAAAACATATGCAAAATTAAAGAAGAGCTTCAGATTGGTTGTATTAGGATATACCTGATATTTCCTAGTTTGAGGGGGGCTGAGCCTGGCCCCAAATCCCGGAAAATTGAAATTTTTAATTGGTTTCCTGAGTAAGTCAAGACAATACAATATCAATGTGTGATATGAACTGAGTTTCCTGTGAAAATCTGAGCCAGATTGATGAAGTTTAAGTGGGGTTTTGGACTGATGTGCCATATGATCACCCCCTCGATACCTGCACTTCCAATACGTGTATTTTGGACCAGTTATGTATTTCTTAAGGAATATTGTTGTGGAATCTCATTTAGTGGCGCCAGCTCTAGCAAACAATATGGTTTTCAGCCTTAAAATTGTCTTACTTTGCCAAATTTAAGTATATCTTAATGCAGCCCCACAGAAGCGAATTTGGGGCCAGCTAAAGCCAATATTGCCAAACTATAGGTACTGTTATATCAGATGTAATTTTAAAACCGGTTCAGTCAGATTTAGTATGTGCCACCTTATATTCTGGCCAAATTTCAGCATTATAGACCAATATTTGGTACTGGTTTGGTGTAATTTACATGTATTTTTGACCATTTTTACAGCACTATATGGGCGAAATAATTTATTTTCAGAGATGTAATGCTCCAAATGGGCCTAATATATCCTCAATTATTGTTAAAACATATGCAAAATTAAAGAAGAGCTTCAGATTGGTTGTATTAGGATATACCTGATATTTCCTAATTTGAGAGGGGGCTGAGCCTGGCCCCAAACCCCGGAAAATTGAAATTTTTAATTGGTTTCCTGAGTAAGTCAAGCCAATACAATATCAATGTGTGATATGAACTGAGTTTCCTGTGAAAATCTGAGCCAGATTGATGAAGTTTAAGTGGGGTTTTGGACTGATGTGCCATATGATCACCCCCTCGATACCTGCACTTCCAATACGTGTATTTTGGACCAGTTATGTATTTCTTAAGGAATATTCTTGTGGAATCTCATTTAGTGGCGCCAGCTCTAGCAAACAATATGGTTTTCAGCCTTAAAATTGTCTTACTTTGCCAAATTTAAGTATATCTTAATGCAGCCCCACAGAATCGAATTTGGGGCCAGCTAAAGCCAATATTGCCAAACTATAGGTACTGTTATATCAGATGTAATTTTAAAACCGGTTCAGTCAGATTTAGTATGTGCCACCTTATATTCTGGCCAAATTTCAGCATTATAGACCAATATTTGGTACTGGTTTGGTGTAATTTACATGTATTTTTGACCATTTTTACAGCACTATATGGGCGAAATAATTTATTTTCAGAGATGTAATGCTCCAAATGGGCCTAATATATCCTCAATTATTGTTAAAACATATGCAAAATTAAAGAAGAGCTTCAGATTGGTTGTATTAGGATATACCTGATATTTCCTAATTTGAGAGGGGGCTGAGCCTGGCCCCAAACCCCGGAAAATTGAAATTTTTAATTGGTTTCCTGAGTAAGTCAAGCCAATACAATATCAATGTGTGATATGAACTGAGTTTCCTGTGAAAATCTGAGCCAGATTGATGAAGTTTAAGTGGGGTTTTGGACTGATGTGCCATATGATCACCCCCTCGATACCTGCACTTCCAATACGTGTATTTTGGACCAGTTATGTATTTCTTAAGGAATATTCTTGTGGAATCTCATTTAGTGGCACCAGCTCTAGCAAACAATATGGTTTTCAGCCTTAAAATTGTCTTACTTTGCCAAATTTAAGTATATCTTAATGCAGCCCCACAAAAGCGAATTTGGGGCCAGCTAAAGCCAATATTGCCAAACTATAGATACTGTTATATCAGATGTAATTTTAAAACCGGTTCAGTCAGATTTAGTATGTGCCACCTTATATTCTGGCCAAATTTCAGCATTATAGACCAACATTTGGTACTGGTTTGGTGTAATTTACATGTATTTTTGACCATTTTTACAGCACTATATGGGTGAAATAATTTATTTTCAGAGATGTAATGCTCCAAATGGGCCTAATATATCCTCAATTATTGTTAAAACATATGCAAAATTAAAGAAGAGCTTCAGATTGGTTGTATTAGGATATACCTGATATTTCCTAGTTTGAGGGGGGCTGAGCCTGGCCCCAAACCCCGGAAAATTGAAATTTTTAATTGGTTTCCTGAGTAAGTCAAGACAATACAATATCAATGTGTGATATGAACTGAGTTTCCTGTGAAAATCTGAGCCAGATTGATGAAGTTTAAGTGGGGTTTTGGACTGATGTGCCATATGATCACCCCCTCGATACCTGCACTTCCAATACGTGTATTTTGGACCAGTTATGTATTTATTAAGGAATATTGTTGTGGAATCTCATTTAGTGGCGCCAGCTCTAGCAAACAATATGGTTTTCAGCCTTAAAATTGTCTTACTTTGCCAAATTTAAGTATATCTTAATGCAGCCCCACAGAAGCGAATTTGGGGCCAGCTGAAGCCAATATTGCCAAACTATAGGTACTGTTATATCAGATGTAATTTTAAAACCGGTTCAGTCAGATTTAGTATGTGCCACCTTATATTCTGGCCAAATTTCAGCATTATAGACCAACATTTGGTACTGGTTTGGTGTAATTTACATGTACTTTTGACCATTTTTACAGCACTATATGGGTGAAATAATTTATTTTCAGAGATGTAATGCTCCAAATGGGCCTAATATATCCTCAATTATTGTTAAAACATATGCAAAATTAAAGAAGAGCTTCAGATTGGTTGTATTAGGATATACCTGCTATTTCCTAAGTTGAGGGGGGGCTAAGCCTGGCCCCAAACCCCGGAAAATTGAATCTTTTTAATTGGTTTCCTGAGTAAGTCAAGACAATACAATATCAATGTGTGATATGAACTGAGTTTCCTGTGAAAATCTGAGCCAGATTGATGAAGTTTAAGTGGGGTTTTGGACTGATGTGCCATATGATCACCCCCTCGATACCTGCACTTCCAATACGTGTATTTTGGACCAGTTATGTATTTATTAAGGAATATTGTTGTGGAATCTCATTTAGTGGCGCCAGCTCTAGCAAACAATATGGTTTTCAGCCTTAAAATTGTCTTACTTTGCCAAATTTAAGTATATCTTAATGCAGCCCCACAGAAGCGAATTTGGGGCCAGCTGAAGCCAATATTGCCAAACTATAGGTACTTTTATATCAGATGTAATTTTAAAACCGGTTCAGTCAGATTTAGTATGTGCCACCTTATATTTTGGCCAAATTTCAGCATTATAGACCAATATTTGGTACTGGTTTGGTGTAATTTACATGTATTTTTGACGATTTTTACAGCACTATATGGGCGAAATAATTTATTTTCAGAGATGTAATCCTCCAAATGGGCCTAATATATCCTCAATTATTGTTAAAACATATGCAAAATTAAAGAAGAGCTTCAGATTGGTTGTATTAGGATATACCTGATATTTCCTAATTTGAGAGGGGGCTGAGCCTGGCCCCAAACCCCGGAAAATTGAAATTTTTAATTGGTTTCCTGAGTAAGTCAAGCCAATACAATATCAATGTGTGATATGAACTGAGTTTCCTGTGAAAATCTGAGCCAGATTGATGAAGTTTAAGTGGGGTTTTGGACTGATGTGCCATATGATCACCCCCTCGATACCTGCACTTCCAATACGTGTATTATGGACCAGTTATGTATTTCTTAAGGAATATTCTTGTGGAATCTCATTTAGTGGCGCCAGCTCTATCAAACAATATGGTTTTCAGCCTTAAAATTGTCTTACTTTGCCAAATTTAAGTATATCTTAATGCAGCCCCACAGAAGCGAATTTGGGGCCAGCTAAAGCCAATATTGCCAAACTATAGATACTGTTATATCAGATGTAATTTTAAAACCGGTTCAGTCAGATTTAGTATGTGCCACCTTATATTCTGGCCAAATTTCAGCATTATAGACCAACATTTGGTACTGGTTTGGTGTAATTTACATGTATTTTTGACCATTTTTACAGCACTATATGGGTGAAATAATTTATTTTCAGAGATGTAATGCTCCAAATGGGCCTAATATATCCTCAATTATTGTTAAAACATATGCAAAATTAAAGAAGAGCTTCAGATTGGTTGTATTAGGATATACCTGATATTTCCTAGTTTGAGGGGGGCTGAGCCTGGCCCCAAACCCCGGAAAATTGAAATTTTTAATTGGTTTCCTGAGTAAGTCAAGACAATACAATATCAATGTGTGATATGAACTGAGTTTCCTGTGAAAATCTGAGCCAGATTGATGAAGTTTAAGTGGGGTTTTGGACTGATGTGCCATATGATCACCCCCTCGATACCTGCACTTCCAATACGTGTATTTTGGACCAGTTATGTATTTCTTAAGGAATATTGTTGTGGAATCTCATTTAGTGGCGCCAGCTCTAGCAAACAATATGGTTTTCAGCCTTAAAATTGTCTTACTTTGCCAAATTTAAGTATATCTTAATGCAGCCCCACAGAATCGAATTTGCGGCCAGCTAAAGCCAATATTGCCAAACTATAGGTACTGTTATATCAGATGTAATTTTAAAACCGGTTCAGTCAGATTTAGTATGTGCCACCTTATATTCTGGCCAAATTTCAGCATTATAGACCAATATTTGGTACTGGTTTGGTGTAATTTACATGTATTTTTGACCATTTTTACAGCACTATATGGGCGAAATAATTTATTTTCAGAGATGTAATGCTCCAAATGGGCCTAATATATCCTCAATTATTGTTAAAACATATGCAAAATTAAAGAAGAGCTTCAGATTGGTTGTATTAGGATATACCTGATATTTCCTAATTTGAGAGGCGGCTGAGCCTGGCCCCAAACCCCGGAAAATTGAAATTTTTAATTGGTTTCCTGAGTAAGTCAAGCCAATACAATATCAATGTGTGATATGAACTGAGTTTCCTGTGAAAATCTGAGCCAGATTGATGAAGTTTAAGTGGGGTTTTGGACTGATGTGCCATATGATCACCCCCTCGATACCTGCACTTCCAATACGTGTATTTTGGACCAGTTATGTATTTCTTAAGGAATATTCTTGTGGAATCTCATTTAGTGGCGCCAGCTCTAGCAAACAATATGGTTTTCAGCCTTAAAATTGTCTTACTTTGCCAAATTTAAGTATATCTTAATGCAGCCCCACAGAAGCGAATTTGGGGCCAGCTAAAGCCAATATTGCCAAACTATAGATACTGTTATATCAGATGTAATTTTAAAACCGGTTCAGTCAGATTTAGTATGTGCCACCTTATATTCTGGCCAAATTTCAGCATTATAGACCAACATTTGGTACTGGTTTGGTGTAATTTACATGTATTTTTGACCATTTTTACAGCACTATATGGGTGAAATAATTTATTTTCAGAGATGTAATGCTCCAAATGGGCCTAATATATCCTCAATTATTGTTAAAACATATGCAAAATTAAAGAAGAGCTTCAGATTGGTTGTATTAGGATATACCTGATATTTCCTAGTTTGAGGGGGGCTGAGCCTGGCCCCAAATCCCGGAAAATTGAAATTTTTAATTGGTTTCCTGAGTAAGTCAAGACAATACAATATCAATGTGTGATATGAACTGAGTTTCCTGTGAAAATCTGAGCCAGATTGATGAAGTTTAAGTGGGGTTTTGGACTGATGTGCCATATGATCACCCCCTCGATACCTGCACTTCCAATACGTGTATTTTGGACCAGTTATGTATTTCTTAAGGAATATTCTTGTGGAATCTCATTTAGTGGCGCCAGCTCTAGCAAACAATATGGTTTTCAGCCTTAAAATTGTCTTACTTTGCCAAATTTAAGTATATCTTAATGCAGCCCCACAGAAGCGAATTTGGGGCCAGCTAAAGCCAATATTGCCAAACTATAGGTACTGTTATATCAGATGTAATTTTAAAACCGGTTCAGTCAGATTTAGTATGTGCCACCTTATATTCTGGCCAAATTTCAGCATTATAGACCAATATTTGGTACTGGTTTGGTGTAATTTACATGTATTTTTGACCATTTTTACAGCACTATATGGGCGAAATAATTTATTTTCAGAGATGTAATGCTCCAAATGGGCCTAATATATCCTCAATTATTGTTAAAACATATGCAAAATTAAAGAAGAGCTTCAGATTGGTTGTATTAGGATATACCTGATATTTCCTAATTTGAGAGGGGGCTGAGCCTGGCCCCAAACCCCGGAAAATTGAAATTTTTAATTGGTTTCCTGAGTAAGTCAAGCCAATACAATATCAATGTGTGATATGAACTGAGTTTCCTGTGAAAATCTGAGCCAGATTGATGAAGTTTAAGTGGGGTTTTGGACTGATGTGCCATATGATCACCCCCTCGATACCTGCACTTCCAATACGTGTATTTTGGACCAGTTATGTATTTCTTAAGGAATATTCTTGTGGAATCTCATTTAGTGGCGCCAGCTCTAGCAAACAATATGGTTTTCAGCCTTAAAATTGTCTTACTTTGCCAAATTTAAGTATATCTTAATGCAGCCCCACAGAAGCGAATTTGGGGCCAGCTAAAGCCAATATTGCCAAACTATAGATACTGTTATATCAGATGTAATTTTAAAACCGGTTCAGTCAGATTTAGTATGTGCCACCTTATATTCTGGCCAAATTTCAGCATTATAGACCAATATTTGGTACTGGTTTGGTGTAATTTACATGTATTTTTGACCATTTTTACAGCACTATATGGGCGAAATAATTTATTTTCAGAGATGTAATGCTCCAAATGGGCCTAATATATCCTCAATTATTGTTAAAACATATGCAAAATTAAAGAAGAGCTTCAGATTGGTTGTATTAGGATATACCTGATATTTCCTAATTTGAGAGGGGGCTGAGCCTGGCCCCAAACCCCGGAAAATTGAAATTTTTAATTGGTTTCCTGAGTAAGTCAAGCCAATACAATATCAATGTGTGATATGAACTGAGTTTCCTGTGAAAATCTGAGCCAGATTGATGAAGTTTAAGTGGGGTTTTGGACTGATGTGCCATATGATCACCCCCTCGATACCTGCACTTCCAATACGTGTATTTTGGACCAGTTATGTATTTCTTAAGGAATATTCTTGTGGAATCTCATTTAGTGGCGCCAGCTCTAGCAAACAATATGGTTTTCAGCCTTAAAATTGTCTTACTTTGCCAAATTTAAGTATATCTTAATGCAGCCCCACAGAAGCGAATTTGGGGCCAGCTAAAGCCAATATTGCCAAACTATAGATACTGTTATATCAGATGTAATTTTAAAACCGGTTCAGTCAGATTTAGTATGTGCCACCTTATATTCTGGCCAAATTTCAGCATTATAGACCAACATTTGGTACTGGTTTGGTGTAATTTACATGTATTTTTGACCATTTTTACAGCACTATATGGGTGAAATAATTTATTTTCAGAGATGTAATGCTCCAAATGGGCCTAATATATCCTCAATTATTGTTAAAACATATGCAAAATTAAAGAAGAGCTTCAGATTGGTTGTATTAGGATATACCTGATATTTCCTAGTTTGAGGGGGGCTGAGCCTGGCCCCAAATCCCGGAAAATTGAAATTTTTAATTGGTTTCCTGAGTAAGTCAAGACAATACAATATCAATGTGTGATATGAACTGAGTTTCCTGTGAAAATCTGAGCCAGATTGATGAAGTTTAAGTGGGGTTTTGGACTGATGTGCCATATGATCACCCCCTCGATACCTGCACTTCCAATACGTGTATTTTGGACCAGTTATGTATTTCTTAAGGAATATTGTTGTGGAATCTCATTTAGTGGCGCCAGCTCTAGCAAACAATATGGTTTTCAGCCTTAAAATTGTCTTACTTTGCCAAATTTAAGTATATCTTAATGCAGCCCCACAGAAGCGAATTTGGGGCCAGCTAAAGCCAATATTGCCAAACTATAGGTACTGTTATATCAGATGTAATTTTAAAACCGGTTCAGTCAGATTTAGTATGTGCCACCTTATATTCTGGCCAAATTTCAGCATTATAGACCAATATTTGGTACTGGTTTGGTGTAATTTACATGTATTTTTGACCATTTTTACAGCACTATATGGGCGAAATAATTTATTTTCAGAGATGTAATGCTCCAAATGGGCCTAATATATCCTCAATTATTGTTAAAACATATGCAAAATTAAAGAAGAGCTTCAGATTGGTTGTATTAGGATATACCTGATATTTCCTAATTTGAGAGGGGGCTGAGCCTGGCCCCAAACCCCGGAAAATTGAAATTTTTAATTGGTTTCCTGAGTAAGTCAAGCCAATACAATATCAATGTGTGATATGAACTGAGTTTCCTGTGAAAATCTGAGCCAGATTGATGAAGTTTAAGTGGGGTTTTGGACTGATGTGCCATATGATCACCCCCTCGATACCTGCACTTCCAATACGTGTATTTTGGACCAGTTATGTATTTCTTAAGGAATATTCTTGTGGAATCTCATTTAGTGGCGCCAGCTCTAGCAAACAATATGGTTTTCAGCCTTAAAATTGTCTTACTTTGCCAAATTTAAGTATATCTTAATGCAGCCCCACAGAAGCGAATTTGGGGCCAGCTAAAGCCAATATTGCCAAACTATAGATACTGTTATATCAGATGTAATTTTAAAACCGGTTCAGTCAGATTTAGTATGTGCCACCTTATATTCTGGCCAAATTTCAGCATTATAGACCAACATTTGGTACTGGTTTGGTGTAATTTACATGTATTTTTGACCATTTTTACAGCACTATATGGGTGAAATAATTTATTTTCAGAGATGTAATGCTCCAAATGGGCCTAATATATCCTCAATTATTGTTAAAACATATGCAAAATTAAAGAAGAGCTTCAGATTGGTTGTATTAGGATATACCTGATATTTCCTAGTTTGAGGGGGGCTGAGCCTGGCCCCAAACCCCGGAAAATTGAAATTTTTAATTGGTTTCCTGAGTAAGTCAAGACAATACAATATCAATGTGTGATATGAACTGAGTTTCCTGTGAAAATCTGAGCCAGATTGATGAAGTTTAAGTGGGGTTTTGGACTGATGTGCCATATGATCACCCCCTCGATACCTGCACTTCCAATACGTGTATTTTGGACCAGTTATGTATTTATTAAGGAATATTGTTGTGGAATCTCATTTAGTGGCGCCAGCTCTAGCAAACAATATGGTTTTCAGCCTTAAAATTGTCTTACTTTGCCAAATTTAAGTATATCTTAATGCAGCCCCACAGAAGCGAATTTGGGGCCAGCTGAAGCCAATATTGCCAAACTATAGGTACTGTTATATCAGATGTAATTTTAAAACCGGTTCAGTCAGATTTAGTATGTGCCACCTTATATTCTGGCCAAATTTCAGCATTATAGACCAACATTTGGTACTGGTTTGGTGTAATTTACATGTATTTTTGACCATTTTTACAGCACTATATGGGTGAAATAATTTATTTTCAGAGATGTAATGCTCCAAATGGGCCTAATATATCCTCAATTATTGTTAAAACATATGCAAAATTAAAGAAGAGCTTCAGATTGGTTGTATTAGGATATACCTGATATTTCCTAGTTTGAGGGGGGCTGAGCCTGGCCCCAAACCCCGGAAAATTGAAATTTTTAATTGGTTTCCTGAGTAAGTCAAGACAATACAATATCAATGTGTGATATGAACTGAGTTTCCTGTGAAAATCTGAGCCAGATTGATGAAGTTTAAGTGGGGTTTTGGACTGATGTGCCATATGATCACCCCCTCGATACCTGCACTTCCAATACGTGTATTTTGGACCAGTTATGTATTTCTTAAGGAATATTCTTGTGGAATCTCATTTAGTGGCGCCAGCTCTAGCAAACAATATGGTTTTCAGCCTTAAAATTGTCTTACTTTGCCAAATTTAAGTATATCTTAATGCAGCCCCACAGAAGCGAATTTGGGGCCAGCTAAAGCCAATATTGCCAAACTATAGATACTGTTATATCAGATGTAATTTTAAAACCGGTTCAGTCAGATTTAGTATGTGCCACCTTATATTCTGGCCAAATTTCAGCATTATAGACCAACATTTGGTACTGGTTTGGTGTAATTTACATGTATTTTTGACCATTTTTACAGCACTATATGGGTGAAATAATTTATTTTCAGAGATGTAATGCTCCAAATGGGCCTAATATATCCTCAATTATTGTTAAAACATATGCAAAATTAAAGAAGAGCTTCAGATTGGTTGTATTAGGATATACCTGATATTTCCTAGTTTGAGGGGGGCTGAGCCTGGCCCCAAACCCCGGAAAATTGAAATTTTTAATTGGTTTCCTGAGTAAGTCAAGACAATACAATATCAATGTGTGATATGAACTGAGTTTCCTGTGAAAATCTGAGCCAGATTGATGAAGTTTAAGTGGGGTTTTGGACTGATGTGCCATATGATCACCCCCTCGATACCTGCACTTCCAATACGTGTATTTTGGACCAGTTATGTATTTATTAAGGAATATTGTTGTGGAATCTCATTTAGTGGCGCCAGCTCTAGCAAACAATATGGTTTTCAGCCTTAAAATTGTCTTACTTTGCCAAATTTAAGTATATCTTAATGCAGCCCCACAGAAGCGAATTTGGGGCCAGCTGAAGCCAATATTGCCAAACTATAGGTACTGTTATATCAGATGTAATTTTAAAACCGGTTCAGTCAGATTTAGTATGTGCCACCTTATATTCTGGCCAAATTTCAGCATTATAGACCAACATTTGGTACTGGTTTGGTGTAATTTACATGTATTTTTGACCATTTTTACAGCACTATATGGGTGAAATAATTTATTTTCAGAGATGTAATGCTCCAAATGGGCCTAATATATCCTCAATTATTGTTAAAACATATGCAAAATTAAAGAAGAGCTTCAGATTGGTTGTATTAGGATATACCTGATATTTCCTAGTTTGAGGGGGGCTGAGCCTGGCCCCAAACCCCGGAAAATTGAAATTTTTAATTGGTTTCCTGAGTAAGTCAAGACAATACAATATCAATGTGTGATATGAACTGAGTTTCCTGTGAAAATCTGAGCCAGATTGATGAAGTTTAAGTGGGGTTTTGGACTGATGTGCCATATGATCACCCCCTCGATACCTGCACTTCCAATACGTGTATTTTGGACCAGTTATGTATTTCTTAAGGAATATTGTTGTGGAATCTCATTTAGTGGCGCCAGCTCTAGCAAACAATATGGTTTTCAGCCTTAAAATTGTCTTACTTTGCCAAATTTAAGTATATCTTAATGCAGCCCCACAGAATCGAATTTGGGGCCAGCTAAAGCCAATATTGCCAAACTATAGGTACTGTTATATCAGATGTAATTTTAAAACCGGTTCAGTCAGATTTAGTATGTGCCACCTTATATTCTGGCCAAATTTCAGCATTATAGACCAATATTTGGTACTGGTTTGGTGTAATTTACATGTATTTTTGACCATTTTTACAGCACTATATGGGCGAAATAATTTATTTTCAGAGATGTAATGCTCCAAATGGGCCTAATATATCCTCAATTATTGTTAAAATATATGCAAAATTAAAGAAGAGCTTCAGATTGGTTGTATTAGGATATACCTGATATTTCCTAATTTGAGAGGGGGCTGAGCCTGGCCCCAAACCCCGGAAAATTGAAATTTTTAATTGGTTTCCTGAGTAAGTCAAGCCAATACAATATCAATGTGTGATATGAACTGAGTTTCCTGTGAAAATCTGAGCCAGATTGATGAAGTTTAAGTGGGGTTTTGGACTGATGTGCCATATGATCAACCCCTCGATACCTGCACTTCCAATACGTGTATTTTGGACCAGTTATGTATTTCTTAAGGAATATTCTTGTGGAATCTCATTTAGTGGCGCCAGCTCTAGCAAACAATATGGTTTTCAGCCTTAAAATTGTCTTACTTTGCCAAATTTAAGTATATCTTAATGCAGCCCCACAGAAGCGAATTTGGGGCCAGCTAAAGCCAATATTGCCAAACTATAGATACTGTTATATCAGATGTAATTTTAAAACCGGTTCAGTCAGATTTAGTATGTGCCACCTTATATTCTGGCCAAATTTCAGCATTATAGACCAACATTTGGTACTGGTTTGGTGTAATTTACATGTATTTTTGACCATTTTTACAGCACTATATGGGTGAAATAATTTATTTTCAGAGATGTAATGCTCCAAATGGGCCTAATATATCCTCAATTATTGTTAAAACATATGCAAAATTAAAGAAGAGCTTCAGATTGGTTGTATTAGGATATACCTGATATTTCCTAGTTTGAGGGGGGCTGAGCCTGGCCCCAAATCCCGGAAAATTGAAATTTTTAATTGGTTTCCTGAGTAAGTCAAGACAATACAATATCAATGTGTGATATGAACTGAGTTTCCTGTGAAAATCTGAGCCAGATTGATGAAGTTTAAGTGGGGTTTTGGACTGATGTGCCATATGATCACCCCCTCGATACCTGCACTTCCAATACGTGTATTTTGGACCAGTTATGTATTTCTTAAGGAATATTGTTGTGGAATCTCATTTAGTGGCGCCAGCTCTAGCAAACAATATGGTTTTCAGCCTTAAAATTGTCTTACTTTGCCAAATTTAAGTATATCTTAATGCAGCCCCACAGAAGCGAATTTGGGGCCAGCTAAAGCCAATATTGCCAAACTATAGGTACTGTTATATCAGATGTAATTTTAAAACCGGTTCAGTCAGATTTAGTATGTGCCACCTTATATTCTGGCCAAATTTCAGCATTATAGACCAATATTTGGTACTGGTTTGGTGTAATTTACATGTATTTTTGACCATTTTTACAGCACTATATGGGCGAAATAATTTATTTTCAGAGATGTAATGCTCCAAATGGGCCTAATATATCCTCAATTATTGTTAAAACATATGCAAAATTAAAGAAGAGCTTCAGATTGGTTGTATTAGGATATACCTGATATTTCCTAATTTGAGAGGGGGCTGAGCCTGGCCCCAAACCCCGGAAAATTGAAATTTTTAATTGGTTTCCTGAGTAAGTCAAGCCAATACAATATCAATGTGTGATATGAACTGAGTTTCCTGTGAAAATCTGAGCCAGATTGATGAAGTTTAAGTGGGGTTTTGGACTGATGTGCCATATGATCACCCCCTCGATACCTGCACTTCCAATACGTGTATTTTGGACCAGTTATGTATTTCTTAAGGAATATTCTTGTGGAATCTCATTTAGTGGCGCCAGCTCTAGCAAACAATATGGTTTTCAGCCTTAAAATTGTCTTACTTTGCCAAATTTAAGTATATCTTAATGCAGCCCCACAGAAGCGAATTTGGGGCCAGCTAAAGCCAATATTGCCAAACTATAGATACTGTTATATCAGATGTAATTTTAAAACCGGTTCAGTCAGATTTAGTATGTGCCACCTTATATTCTGGCCAAATTTCAGCATTATAGACCAACATTTGGTACTGGTTTGGTGTAATTTACATGTATTTTTGACCATTTTTACAGCACTATATGGGTGAAATAATTTATTTTCAGAGATGTAATGCTCCAAATGGGCCTAATATATCCTCAATTATTGTTAAAACATATGCAAAATTAAAGAAGAGCTTCAGATTGGTTGTATTAGGATATACCTGATATTTCCTAGTTTGAGGGGGGCTGAGCCTGGCCCCAAACCCCGGAAAATTGAAATTTTTAATTGGTTTCCTGAGTAAGTCAAGACAATACAATATCAATGTGTGATATGAACTGAGTTTCCTGTGAAAATCTGAGCCAGATTGATGAAGTTTAAGTGGGGTTTTGGACTGATGTGCCATATGATCACCCCCTCGATACCTGCACTTCCAATACGTGTATTTTGGACCAGTTATGTATTTATTAAGGAATATTGTTGTGGAATCTCATTTAGTGGCGCCAGCTCTAGCAAACAATATGGTTTTCAGCCTTAAAATTGTCTTACTTTGCCAAATTTAAGTATATCTTAATGCAGCCCCACAGAAGCGAATTTGGGGCCAGCTGAAGCCAATATTGCCAAACTATAGGTACTGTTATATCAGATGTAATTTTAAAACCGGTTCAGTCAGATTTAGTATGTGCCACCTTATATTCTGGCCAAATTTCAGCATTATAGACCAACATTTGGTACTGGTTTGGTGTAATTTACATGTATTTTTGACCATTTTTACAGCACTATATGGGTGAAATAATTTATTTTCAGAGATGTAATGCTCCAAATGGGCCTAATATATCCTCAATTATTGTTAAAACATATGCAAAATTAAAGAAGAGCTTCAGATTGGTTGTATTAGGATATACCTGATATTTCCTAGTTTGAGGGGGGCTGAGCCTGGCCCCAAACCCCGGAAAATTGAAATTTTTAATTGGTTTCCTGAGTAAGTCAAGACAATACAATATCAATGTGTGATATGAACTGAGTTTCCTGTGAAAATCTGAGCCAGATTGATGAAGTTTAAGTGGGGTTTTGGACTGATGTGCCATATGATCACCCCCTCGATACCTGCACTTCCAATACGTGTATTTTGGACCAGTTATGTATTTCTTAAGGAATATTGTTGTGGAATCTCATTTAGTGGCGCCAGCTCTAGCAAACAATATGGTTTTCAGCCTTAAAATTGTCTTACTTTGCCAAATTTAAGTATATCTTAATGCAGCCCCACAGAATCGAATTTGGGGCCAGCTAAAGCCAATATTGCCAAACTATAGGTACTGTTATATCAGATGTAATTTTAAAACCGGTTCAGTCAGATTTAGTATGTGCCACCTTATATTCTGGCCAAATTTCAGCATTATAGACCAATATTTGGTACTGGTTTGGTGTAATTTACATGTATTTTTGACCATTTTTACAGCACTATATGGGCGAAATAATTTATTTTCAGAGATGTAATGCTCCAAATGGGCCTAATATATCCTCAATTATTGTTAAAATATATGCAAAATTAAAGAAGAGCTTCAGATTGGTTGTATTAGGATATACCTGATATTTCCTAATTTGAGAGGGGGCTGAGCCTGGCCCCAAACCCCGGAAAATTGAAATTTTTAATTGGTTTCCTGAGTAAGTCAAGCCAATACAATATCAATGTGTGATATGAACTGAGTTTCCTGTGAAAATCTGAGCCAGATTGATGAAGTTTAAGTGGGGTTTTGGACTGATGTGCCATATGATCACCCCCTCGATACCTGCACTTCCAATACGTGTATTTTGGACCAGTTATGTATTTCTTAAGGAATATTCTTGTGGAATCTCATTTAGTGGCGCCAGCTCTAGCAAACAATATGGTTTTCAGCCTTAAAATTGTCTTACTTTGCCAAATTTAAGTATATCTTAATGCAGCCCCACAGAAGCGAATTTGGGGCCAGCTAAAGCCAATATTGCCAAACTATAGATACTGTTATATCAGATGTAATTTTAAAACCGGTTCAGTCAGATTTAGTATGTGCCACCTTATATTCTGGCCAAATTTCAGCATTATAGACCAACATTTGGTACTGGTTTGGTGTAATTTACATGTATTTTTGACCATTTTTACAGCACTATATGGGTGAAATAATTTATTTTCAGAGATGTAATGCTCCAAATGGGCCTAATATATCCTCAATTATTGTTAAAACATATGCAAAATTAAAGAAGAGCTTCAGATTGGTTGTATTAGGATATACCTGATATTTCCTAGTTTGAGGGGGGCTGAGCCTGGCCCCAAATCCCGGAAAATTGAAATTTTTAATTGGTTTCCTGAGTAAGTCAAGACAATACAATATCAATGTGTGATATGAACTGAGTTTCCTGTGAAAATCTGAGCCAGATTGATGAAGTTTAAGTGGGGTTTTGGACTGATGTGCCATATGATCACCCCCTCGATACCTGCACTTCCAATACGTGTATTTTGGACCAGTTATGTATTTCTTAAGGAATATTGTTGTGGAATCTCATTTAGTGGCGCCAGCTCTAGCAAACAATATGGTTTTCAGCCTTAAAATTGTCTTACTTTGCCAAATTTAAGTATATCTTAATGCAGCCCCACAGAAGCGAATTTGGGGCCAGCTAAAGCCAATATTGCCAAACTATAGGTACTGTTATATCAGATGTAATTTTAAAACCGGTTCAGTCAGATTTAGTATGTGCCACCTTATATTCTGGCCAAATTTCAGCATTATAGACCAATATTTGGTACTGGTTTGGTGTAATTTACATGTATTTTTGACCATTTTTACAGCACTATATGGGCGAAATAATTTATTTTCAGAGATGTAATGCTCCAAATGGGCCTAATATATCCTCAATTATTGTTAAAACATATGCAAAATTAAAGAAGAGCTTCAGATTGGTTGTATTAGGATATACCTGATATTTCCTAATTTGAGAGGGGGCTGAGCCTGGCCCCAAACCCCGGAAAATTGAAATTTTTAATTGGTTTCCTGAGTAAGTCAAGCCAATACAATATCAATGTGTGATATGAACTGAGTTTCCTGTGAAAATCTGAGCCAGATTGATGAAGTTTAAGTGGGGTTTTGGACTGATGTGCCATATGATCACCCCCTCGATACCTGCACTTCCAATACGTGTATTTTGGACCAGTTATGTATTTCTTAAGGAATATTCTTGTGGAATCTCATTTAGTGGCGCCAGCTCTAGCAAACAATATGGTTTTCAGCCTTAAAATTGTCTTACTTTGCCAAATTTAAGTATATCTTAATGCAGCCCCACAGAAGCGAATTTGGGGCCAGCTAAAGCCAATATTGCCAAACTATAGATACTGTTATATCAGATGTAATTTTAAAACCGGTTCAGTCAGATTTAGTATGTGCCACCTTATATTCTGGCCAAATTTCAGCATTATAGACCAACATTTGGTACTGGTTTGGTGTAATTTACATGTATTTTTGACCATTTTTACAGCACTATATGGGTGAAATAATTTATTTTCAGAGATGTAATGCTCCAAATGGGCCTAATATATCCTCAATTATTGTTAAAACATATGCAAAATTAAAGAAGAGCTTCAGATTGGTTGTATTAGGATATACCTGATATTTCCTAGTTTGAGGGGGGCTGAGCCTGGCCCCAAACCCCGGAAAATTGAAATTTTTAATTGGTTTCCTGAGTAAGTCAAGACAATACAATATCAATGTGTGATATGAACTGAGTTTCCTGTGAAAATCTGAGCCAGATTGATGAAGTTTAAGTGGGGTTTTGGACTGATGTGCCATATGATCACCCCCTCGATACCTGCACTTCCAATACGTGTATTTTGGACCAGTTATGTATTTATTAAGGAATATTGTTGTGGAATCTCATTTAGTGGCGCCAGCTCTAGCAAACAATATGGTTTTCAGCCTTAAAATTGTCTTACTTTGCCAAATTTAAGTATATCTTAATGCAGCCCCACAGAAGCGAATTTGGGGCCAGCTGAAGCCAATATTGCCAAACTATAGGTACTGTTATATCAGATGTAATTTTAAAACCGGTTCAGTCAGATTTAGTATGTGCCACCTTATATTCTGGCCAAATTTCAGCATTATAGACCAACATTTGGTACTGGTTTGGTGTAATTTACATGTATTTTTGACCATTTTTACAGCACTATATGGGTGAAATAATTTATTTTCAGAGATGTAATGCTCCAAATGGGCCTAATATATCCTCAATTATTGTTAAAACATATGCAAAATTAAAGAAGAGCTTCAGATTGGTTGTATTAGGATATACCTGCTATTTCCTAAGTTGAGGGGGGCTAAGCCTGGCCCCAAACCCCGGAAAATTGAATCTTTTTAATTGGTTTCCTGAGTAAGTCAAGACAATACAATATCAATGTGTGATATGAACTGAGTTTCCTGTGAAAATCTGAGCCAGATTGATGAAGTTTAAGTGGGGTTTTGGACTGATGTGCCATATGATCACCCCCTCGATACCTGCACTTCCAATACGTGTATTTTGGACCAGTTATGTATTTATTAAGGAATATTGTTGTGGAATCTCATTTAGTGGCGCCAGCTCTAGCAAACAATATGGTTTTCAGCCTTAAAATTGTCTTACTTTGCCAAATTTAAGTATATCTTAATGCAGCCCCACAGAAGCGAATTTGGGGCCAGCTGAAGCCAATATTGCCAAACTATAGGTACTTTTATATCAGATGTAATTTTAAAACCGGTTCAGTCAGATTTAGTATGTGCCACCTTATATTTTGGCCAAATTTCAGCATTATAGACCAATATTTGGTACTGGTTTGGTGTAATTTACATGTATTTTTGACCATTTTTACAGCACTATATGGGCGAAATAATTTATTTTCAGAGATGTAATCCTCCAAATGGGCCTAATATATCCTCAATTATTGTTAAAACATATGCAAAATTAAAGAAGAGCTTCAGATTGGTTGTATTAAGATATACCTGATATTTCCTAATTTGAGAGGGGGCTGAGCCTGGCCCCAAACCCCGGAAAATTGAAATTTTTAATTGGTTTCCTGAGTAAGTCAAGCCAATACAATATCAATGTGTGATATGAACTGAGTTTCCTGTGAAAATCTGAGCCAGATTGATGAAGTTTAAGTGGGGTTTTGGACTGATGTGCCATATGATCACCCCCTCGATACCTGCACTTCCAATACGTGTATTTTGGACCAGTTATGTATTTCTTAAGGAATATTCTTGTGGAATCTCATTTAGTGGCGCCAGCTCTATCAAACAATATGGTTTTCAGCCTTAAAATTATCTTACTTTGCCAAATTTAAGTATATCTTAATGCAGCCCCACAGAAGCGAATTTGGGGCCAGCTAAAGCCAATATTGCCAAACTATAGATACTGTTATATCAGATGTAATTTTAAAACCGGTTCAGTCAGATTTAGTATGTGCCACCTTATATTCTGGCCAAATTTCAGCATTATAGACCAACATTTGGTACTGGTTTGGTGTAATTTACATGTATTTTTGACCATTTTTACAGCACTATATGGGTGAAATAATTTATTTTCAGAGATGTAATGCTCCAAATGGGCCTAATATATCCTCAATTATTGTTAAAACATATGCAAAATTAAAGAAGAGCTTCAGATTGGTTGTATTAGGATATACCTGATATTTCATAGTTTGAGGGGGGCTGAGCCTGGCCCCAAACCCCGGAAAATTGAAATTTTTAATTGGTTTCCTGAGTAAGTCAAGCCAATACAATATCAATGTGTGATATGAACTGAGTTTCCTGTGACAATCTGAGCCAGATTGATGAAGTTTAAGTGGGGTTTTGGACTGATGTGCCATATGATCACCCCCTCGATACCTGCACTTCCAATACATGTATTTTGGACCAGTTATGTATTTCTTAAGGAATATTGTTGTGGAATCTCATTTAGTGGCGCCAGCTCTAGCAAACAATATGGTTTTCAGCCTTAAAATTGTCTTACTTTGCCAAATTTAAGTATATCTTAATGCAGCCCCACAGAAGCGAATTTGGGGCCAGCTAAAGCCAATATTGCCAAACTATAGATACTGTTATATCAGATGTAATTTTAAAACCGTTTCAGTCAGATTTGGTATGTGCCACCTTATATTCTGGCCAAATTTCAGCATTATAGACCAACATTTGGTACTGGTTTGGTGTAATTTACATGTATTTTTCACCAATTTTACAGCACTATATGGGTGAAATAATTTATTTTCAGAGATGTAATGCTCCAAATGGGCCTAATATATCCTCAATTATTGTTAAAACATATGCAAAATTAAAGAAGAGCTTCAGATTGGTTGTATTAGGATATACCTGATATTTCCTAGTTTGAGGGGGGCTGAGCCTGGCCCCAAACCCCGGAAAATTGAAATTTTTAATTGGTTTCCTGAGTAAGTCAAGCCAATACAATATCAATGTGTGATATGAACTGAGTTTCCTGTGACAATCTGAGCCAGATTGATGAAGTTTAAGTGGGGTTTTGGACTGATGTGCCATATGATCACCCCCTCGATACCTGCACTTCCAATACATGTATTTTGGACCAGTTATGTATTTCTTAAGGAATATTCTTGTGGAATCTCATTTAGTGGCGCCAGCTCTAGCAAACAATATGGTTTTCAGCCTTAAAATTGTCTTACTTTGCCAAATTTAAGTATATCTTAATGCAGCCCCACAGAAGCGAATTTGGGGCCAGCTAAAGCCAATATTGCCAAACTATAGGTACTGTTATATCAGATGTAATTTTAAAACCGGTTCAGTCAGATTTAGTATGTGCCACCTTATATTTTGGCCAAATTTCAGCATTATAGACCAACATTTGGTACTGGTTTGGTGTAATTTACATGTATTTTTGACCATTTTTACAGCACTATATGGGCGAAATAATTTATTTTCAGAGATGTAATGCTCCAAATGGGCCTAATATATCCTCAATTATTGTTAAAACATATGCAAAATTAAAGAAGAGCTTCAGATTGGTTGTATTAGGATATACCTGATATTTCCTAAGTTGAGGGGGGCTAAGCCTGGCCCCAAACCCCGGAAAATTGAATTTTTTAATTGGTTTCCTGAGTAAGTCAAGACAATACAATATAGATGTGTGATATGAACTGAGTTTCCTGTGAAAATCTGAGCCAGATTGATGAAGTTTAAGTGGGGTTTTGGACTGATGTGCCATATGATCACCCCCTCGATACCTGCACTTCCAATACGTGTATTTTGGACCAGTTATGTATTTCTTAAGGAATATTGTTGTGGAATCTTATTTAGTGGCGCCAGCTCTAGCAAACAATATGGTTTTCAGCCTTAAAATTGTCTTACTTTGCCAAATTTAAGTATATCTTAATGCAGCCCCACAGAAGCGAATTTGGGGCCAGCTGAAGCCAATATTGCCAAACTATAGGTACTGTTATATCAGATGTAATTTTAAAACCGGTTCAGTCAGATTTAGTATGTGCCACCTTATATTCTGGCCAAATTTCAGCATTATAGACCAATATTTGGTACTGGTTTGGTGTAATTTACATGTATTTTTGACCATTTTTACAGCACTATATGGGCGAAATAATTTATTTTCAGAGATGTAATGCTCCAAATGGGCCTAATATATCCTCAATTATTGTTAAAACATATGCAAAATTAAAGAAGAGCTTCAGATTGGTTGTATTAGGATATACCTGATATTTCCTAAGTTGAGGGGGGCTAAGCCTGGCCCCAAACCCCGGAAAATTGAATTTTTTAATTGGTTTCCTGAGTAAGTCAAGACAATACAATATCAATGTGTGATATGAACTGAGTTTCCTGTGAAAATCTGAGCCAGATTGATGAAGTTTAAGTGGGGTTTTGGACTGATGTGCCATATGATCACCCCCTCGATACCTGCACTTCCAATACGTGTATTTTGGACCAGTTATGTATTTATTAAGGAATATTGTTGTGGAATCTTATTTATTGGCGCCAGCTCTAGCAAACAATATGGTTTTCAGCCTTAAAATTGTCTTACTTTGCCAAATTTAAGTATATCTTAATGCAGCCCCACAGAAGCGAATTTGGGGCCAGCTGAAGCCAATATTGCCAAACTATAGGTACTGTTATATCAGATGTAATTTTAAAACCGGTTCAGTCAGATTTAGTATGTGCCACCTTATATTCTGGCCAAATTTCAGCATTATAGACCAATATTTGGTACTGGTTTGGTGTAATTTACATGTATTTTTGACCATTTTTACAGCACTATATGGGTGAAATAATTTATTTTCAGAGATGTAATCCTCCAAATGGGCCTAATATATCCTCAATTATTGTTAAAACATATGCAAAATTAAAGAAGAGCTTCAGATTGGTTGTATTAGGATATACCTGATATTTCCTAATTTGAGAGGGGGCTGAGCCTGGCCCCAAACCCCGGAAAATTGAAATTTTTAATTGGTTTCCTGAGTAAGTCAAGCCAATACAATATCAATGTGTGATATGAACTGAGTTTCTGTGAAAATCTGAGCCAGATTGATGAAGTTTAAGTGGGGTTTTGGACTGATGTGCCATATGATCACCCCCTCGATACCTGCACTTCCAATACGTGTATTTTGAACCAGTTATGTATTTATTAAGGAATATTCTTGTGGAATCTCATTTAGTGGCGCCAGCTCTAGCAAACAATGTGGTTTTCAGCCTTAAAATTGTCTTACTTTGCCAAATTTAAGTATATCTTAATGCAGCCCCACAGAAGCGAATTTGGGGCCAGCTGAAGCCAATATTGCCAAACTATAGGTACTGTTATATCAGATGTAATTTTAAAACCGGTTCAGTCAGATTTAGTATGTGCCACCTTATATTCTGGCCAAATTTCAGCATTATAGACCAATATTTGGTACTGGTTTGGTGTAATTTACATGTATTTTTGACCATTTTTACAGCACTATATGGGCGAAATAATTTATTTTCAGAGATGTAATGCTCCAAATGGGCCTAATATATCCTCAATTATTGTTAAAACATATGCAAAATTAAAGAAGAGCTTCAGATTGGTTGTATTAGGATATACCTGATATTTCATAGTTTGAGGGGGGCTGAGCCTGGCCCCAAACCCCGGAAAATTGAAATTTTTAATTGGTTTCCTGAGTAAGTCAAGCCAATACAATATCAATGTGTGATATGAACTGAGTTTCCTGTGACAATCTGAGCCAGATTGATGAAGTTTAAGTGGGGTTTTGGACTGATGTGCCATATGATCACCCCCTCGATACCTGCACTTCCAATACGTGTATTTTGGACCAGTTATGTATTTCTTAAGGAATATTCTTGTGGAATCTCATTTAGTGGCGCCAGCTCTAGCAAACAATATGGTTTTCAGCCTTAAAATTGTCTTACTTTGCCAAATTTAAGTATATCTTAATGCAGCCCCACAGAAGCGAATTTGGGGCCAGCTAAAGCCAATATTGCCAAACTATAGATACTGTTATATCAGATGTAATTTTAAAACCGGTTCAGTCAGATTTAGTATGTGCCACCTTATATTCTGGCCAAATTTCAGCATTATAGACCAACATTTGGTACTGGTTTGGTGTAATTTACATGTATTTTTCACCAATTTTACAGCACTATATGGGTGAAATAATTTATTTTCAGAGATGTAATGCTCCAAATGGGCCTAATATATCCTCAATTATTGTTAAAACATATGCAAAATTAAAGAAGAGCTTCAGATTGGTTGTATTAGGATATACCTGATATTTCATAGTTTGAGGGGGGCTGAGCCTGGCCCCAAACCCCGGAAAATTGAAATTTTTAATTGGTTTCCTGAGTAAGTCAAGCCAATACAATATCAATGTGTGATATGAACTGAGTTTCCTGTGACAATCTGAGCCAGATTGATGAAGTTTAAGTGGGGTTTTGGACTGATGTGCCATATGATCACCCCCTCGATACCTGCACTTCCAATACGTGTATTTTGGACCAGTTATGTATTTCTTAAGGAATATTCTTGTGGAATCTCATTTAGTGGCGCCAGCTCTAGCAAACAATATGGTTTTCAGCCTTAAAATTGTCTTACTTTGCCAAATTTAAGTATATCTTAATGCAGCCCCACAGAAGCGAATTTGGGGCCAGCTAAAGCCAATATTGCCAAACTATAGATACTGTTATATCAGATGTAATTTTAAAACCGGTTCAGTCAGATTTAGTATGTGCCACCTTATATTCTGGCCAAATTTCAGCATTATAGACCAACATTTGGTACTGGTTTGGTGTAATTTACATGTATTTTTCACCAATTTTACAGCACTATATGGGTGAAATAATTTATTTTCAGAGATGTAATGCTCCAAATGGGCCTAATATATCCTCAATTATTGTTAAAACATATGCAAAATTAAAGAAGAGCTTCAGATTGGTTGTATTAGGATATACCTGATATTTCCTAGTTTGAGGGGGGCTGAGCCTGGCCCCAAACCCCGGAAAATTGAAATTTTTAATTGGTTTCCTGAGTAAGTCAAGCCAATACAATATCAATGTGTGATATGAACTGAGTTTCCTGTGACAATCTGAGCCAGATTGATGAAGTTTAAGTGGGGTTTTGGACTGATGTGCCATATGATCACCCCCTCGATACCTGCACTTCCAATACATGTATTTTGGACCAGTTATGTATTTCTTAAGGAATATTCTTGTGGAATCTCATTTAGTGGTGCCAGCTCTAGCAAACAATATGGTTTTCAGCCTTAAAATTGTCTTACTTTGCCAAATTTAAGTATATCTTAATGCAGCCCCACAGAAGCGAATTTGGGGCCAGCTAAAGCCAATATTGCCAAACTATAGGTACTGTTATATCAGATGTAATTTTAAAACCGGTTCAGTCAGATTTAGTATGTGCCACCTTATATTTTGGCCAAATTTCAGCATTATAGACCAACATTTGGTACTGGTTTGGTGTAATTTACATGTATTTTTGACCATTTTTACAGCACTATATGGGCGAAATAATTTATTTTCAGAGATGTAATGCTCCAAATGGGCCTAATATATCCTCAATTATTGTTAAAACATATGCAAAATTAAAGAAGAGCTTCAGATTGGTTGTATTAGGATATACCTGATATTTCCTAAGTTGAGGGGGGCTAAGCCTGGCCCCAAACCCCGGAAAATTGAATTTTTTAATTGGTTTCCTGAGTAAGTCAAGACAATACAATATCAATGTGTGATATGAACTGAGTTTCCTGTGAAAATCTGAGCCAGATTGATGAAGTTTAAGTGGGGTTTTGGACTGATGTGCCATATGATCACCCCCTCGATACCTGCACTTCCAATACGTGTATTTTGGACCAGTTATGTATTTATTAAGGAATATTGTTGTGGAATCTTATTTAGTGGCGCCAGCTCTAGCAAACAATATGGTTTTCAGCCTTAAAATTGTCTTACTTTGCCAAATTTAAGTATATCTTAATGCAGCCCCACAGAAGCGAATTTGGGGCCAGCTGAAGCCAATATTGCCAAACTATAGGTACTGTTATATCAGATGTAATTTTAAAACCGGTTCAGTCAGATTTAGTATGTGCCACCTTATATTCTGGCCAAATTTCAGCATTATAGACCAATATTTGGTACTGGTTTGGTGTAATTTACATGTATTTTTGACCATTTTTACAGCACTATATGGGTGAAATAATTTATTTTCAGAGATGTAATCCTCCAAATGGGCCTAATATATCCTCAATTATTGTTAAAACATATGCAAAATTAAAGAAGAGCTTCAGATTGGTTGTATTAGGATATACCTGATATTTCCTAATTTGAGAGGGGGCTGAGCCTGGCCCCAAACCCCGGAAAATTGAAATTTTTAATTGGTTTCCTGAGTAAGTCAAGCCAATACAATATCAATGTGTGATATGAACTGAGTTTCTGTGAAAATCTGAGCCAGATTGATGAAGTTTAAGTGGGGTTTTGGACTGATGTGCCATATGATCACCCCCTCGATACCTGCACTTCCAATACGTGTATTTTGAACCAGTTATGTATTTATTAAGGAATATTCTTGTGGAATCTCATTTAGTGGCGCCAGCTCTAGCAAACAATGTGGTTTTCAGCCTTAAAATTGTCTTACTTTGCCAAATTTAAGTATATCTTAATGCAGCCCCACAGAAGCGAATTTGGGGCCAGCTGAAGCCAATATTGCCAAACTATAGGTACTGTTATATCAGATGTAATTTTAAAACCGGTTCAGTCAGATTTAGTATGTGCCACCTTATATTCTGGCCAAATTTCAGCATTATAGACCAATATTTGGTACTGGTTTGGTGTAATTTACATGTATTTTTGACCATTTTTACAGCACTATATGGGCGAAATAATTTATTTTCAGAGATGTAATGCTCCAAATGGGCCTAATATATCCTCAATTATTGTTAAAACATATGCAAAATTAAAGAAGAGCTTCAGATTGGTTGTATTAGGATATACCTGATATTTCATAGTTTGAGGGGGGCTGAGCCTGGCCCCAAACCCCGGAAAATTGAAATTTTTAATTGGTTTCCTGAGTAAGTCAAGCCAATACAATATCAATGTGTGATATGAACTGAGTTTCCTGTGACAATCTGAGCCAGATTGATGAAGTTTAAGTGGGGTTTTGGACTGATGTGCCATATGATCACCCCCTCGATACCTGCACTTCCAATACGTGTATTTTGGACCAGTTATGTATTTATTAAGGAATATTCTTGTGGAATCTCATTTAGTGGCGCCAGCTCTAGCAAACAATATGGTTTTCAGCCTTAAAATTGTCTTACTTTGCCAAATTTAAGTATATCTTAATGCAGCCCCACAGAAGCGAATTTGGGGCCAGCTAAAGCCAATATTGCCAAACTATAGATACTGTTATATCAGATGTAATTTTAAAACCGGTTCAGTCAGATTTAGTATGTGCCACCTTATATTCTGGCCAAATTTCAGCATTATAGACCAACATTTGGTACTGGTTTGGTGTAATTTACATGTATTTTTCACCAATTTTACAGCACTATATGGGTGAAATAATTTATTTTCAGAGATGTAATGCTCCAAATGGGCCTAATATATCCTCAATTATTGTTAAAACATATGCAAAATTAAAGAAGAGCTTCAGATTGGTTGTATTAGGATATACCTGATATTTCATAGTTTGAGGGGGGCTGAGCCTGGCCCCAAACCCCGGAAAATTGAAATTTTTAATTGGTTTCCTGAGTAAGTCAAGCCAATACAATATCAATGTGTGATATGAACTGAGTTTCCTGTGACAATCTGAGCCAGATTGATGAAGTTTAAGTGGGGTTTTGGACTGATGTGCCATATGATCACCCCCTCGATACCTGCACTTCCAATACGTGTATTTTGGACCAGTTATGTATTTCTTAAGGAATATTCTTGTGGAATCTCATTTAGTGGCGCCAGCTCTAGCAAACAATATGGTTTTCAGCCTTAAAATTGTCTTACTTTGCCAAATTTAAGTATATCTTAATGCAGCCCCACAGAAGCGAATTTGGGGCCAGCTAAAGCCAATATTGCCAAACTATAGATACTGTTATATCAGATGTAATTTTAAAACCGGTTCAGTCAGATTTAGTATGTGCCACCTTATATTCTGGCCAAATTTCAGCATTATAGACCAACATTTGGTACTGGTTTGGTGTAATTTACATGTATTTTTCACCAATTTTACAGCACTATATGGGTGAAATAATTTATTTTCAGAGATGTAATGCTCCAAATGGGCCTAATATATCCTCAATTATTGTTAAAACATATGCAAAATTAAAGAAGAGCTTCAGATTGGTTGTATTAGGATATACCTGATATTTCCTAGTTTGAGGGGGGCTGAGCCTGGCCCCAAACCCCGGAAAATTGAAATTTTTAATTGGTTTCCTGAGTAAGTCAAGCCAATACAATATCAATGTGTGATATGAACTGAGTTTCCTGTGACAATCTGAGCCAGATTGATGAAGTTTAAGTGGGGTTTTGGACTGATGTGCCATATGATCACCCCCTCGATACCTGCACTTCCAATACATGTATTTTGGACCAGTTATGTATTTCTTAAGGAATATTCTTGTGGAATCTCATTTAGTGGTGCCAGCTCTAGCAAACAATATGGTTTTCAGCCTTAAAATTGTCTTACTTTGCCAAATTTAAGTATATCTTAATGCAGCCCCACAGAAGCGAATTTGGGGCCAGCTAAAGCCAATATTGCCAAACTATAGGTACTGTTATATCAGATGTAATTTTAAAACCGGTTCAGTCAGATTTAGTATGTGCCACCTTATATTTTGGCCAAATTTCAGCATTATAGACCAACATTTGGTACTGGTTTGGTGTAATTTACATGTATTTTTGACCATTTTTACAGCACTATATGGGCGAAATAATTTATTTTCAGAGATGTAATGCTCCAAATGGGCCTAATATATCCTCAATTATTGTTAAAACATATGCAAAATTAAAGAAGAGCTTCAGATTGGTTGTATTAGGATATACCTGATATTTCCTAAGTTGAGGGGGGCTAAGCCTGGCCCCAAACCCCGGAAAATTGAATTTTTTAATTGGTTTCCTGAGTAAGTCAAGACAATACAATATCAATGTGTGATATGAACTGAGTTTCCTGTGAAAATCTGAGCCAGATTGATGAAGTTTAAGTGGGGTTTTGGACTGATGTGCCATATGATCACCCCCTCGATACCTGCACTTCCAATACGTGTATTTTGGACCAGTTATGTATTTATTAAGGAATATTGTTGTGGAATCTTATTTAGTGGCGCCAGCTCTAGCAAACAATATGGTTTTCAGCCTTAAAATTGTCTTACTTTGCCAAATTTAAGTATATCTTAATGCAACCCCACAGAAGCGAATTTGGGGCCAGCTGAAGCCAATATTGCCAAACTATAGGTACTGTTATATCAGATGTAATTTTAAAACCGGTTCAGTCAGATTTAGTATGTGCCACCTTATATTCTGGCCAAATTTCAGCATTATAGACCAATATTTGGTACTGGTTTGGTGTAATTTACATGTATTTTTGACCATTTTTACAGCACTATATGGGTGAAATAATTTATTTTCAGAGATGTAATCCTCCAAATGGGCCTAATATATCCTCAATTATTGTTAAAACATATGCAAAATTAAAGAAGAGCTTCAGATTGGTTGTATTAGGATATACCTGATATTTCCTAATTTGAGAGGGGGCTGAGCCTGGCCCCAAACCCCGGAAAATTGAAATTTTTAATTGGTTTCCTGAGTAAGTCAAGCCAATACAATATCAATGTGTGATATGAACTGAGTTTCTGTGAAAATCTGAGCCAGATTGATGAAGTTTAAGTGGGGTTTTGGACTGATGTGCCATATGATCACCCCCTCGATACCTGCACTTCCAATACGTGTATTTTGAACCAGTTATGTATTTATTAAGGAATATTCTTGTGGAATCTCATTTAGTGGCGCCAGCTCTAGCAAACAATGTGGTTTTCAGCCTTAAAATTGTCTTACTTTGCCAAATTTAAGTATATCTTAATGCAGCCCCACAGAAGCGAATTTGGGGCCAGCTGAAGCCAATATTGCCAAACTATAGGTACTGTTATATCAGATGTAATTTTAAAACCGGTTCAGTCAGATTTAGTATGTGCCACCTTATATTCTGGCCAAATTTCAGCATTATAGACCAATATTTGGTACTGGTTTGGTGTAATTTACATGTATTTTTGACCATTTTTACAGCACTATATGGGCGAAATAATTTATTTTCAGAGATGTAATGCTCCAAATGGGCCTAATATATCCTCAATTATTGTTAAAACATATGCAAAATTAAAGAAGAGCTTCAGATTGGTTGTATTAGGATATACCTGATATTTCATAGTTTGAGGGGGGCTGAGCCTGGCCCCAAACCCCGGAAAATTGAAATTTTTAATTGGTTTCCTGAGTAAGTCAAGCCAATACAATATCAATGTGTGATATGAACTGAGTTTCCTGTGACAATCTGAGCCAGATTGATGAAGTTTAAGTGGGGTTTTGGACTGATGTGCCATATGATCACCCCCTCGATACCTGCACTTCCAATACGTGTATTTTGGACCAGTTATGTATTTCTTAAGGAATATTCTTGTGGAATCTCATTTAGTGGCGCCAGCTCTAGCAAACAATATGGTTTTCAGCCTTAAAATTGTCTTACTTTGCCAAATTTAAGTATATCTTAATGCAGCCCCACAGAAGCGAATTTGGGGCCAGCTAAAGCCAATATTGCCAAACTATAGATACTGTTATATCAGATGTAATTTTAAAACCGGTTCAGTCAGATTTAGTATGTGCCACCTTATATTCTGGCCAAATTTCAGCATTATAGACCAACATTTGGTACTGGTTTGGTGTAATTTACATGTATTTTTCACCAATTTTACAGCACTATATGGGTGAAATAATTTATTTTCAGAGATGTAATGCTCCAAATGGGCCTAATATATCCTCAATTATTGTTAAAACATATGCAAAATTAAAGAAGAGCTTCAGATTGGTTGTATTAGGATATACCTGATATTTCATAGTTTGAGGGGGGCTGAGCCTGGCCCCAAACCCCGGAAAATTGAAATTTTTAATTGGTTTCCTGAGTAAGTCAAGCCAATACAATATCAATGTGTGATATGAACTGAGTTTCCTGTGACAATCTGAGCCAGATTGATGAAGTTTAAGTGGGGTTTTGGACTGATGTGCCATATGATCACCCCCTCGATACCTGCACTTCCAATACGTGTATTTTGGACCAGTTATGTATTTCTTAAGGAATATTCTTGTGGAATCTCATTTAGTGGCGCCAGCTCTAGCAAACAATATGGTTTTCAGCCTTAAAATTGTCTTACTTTGCCAAATTTAAGTATATCTTAATGCAGCCCCACAGAAGCGAATTTGGGGCCAGCTAAAGCCAATATTGCCAAACTATAGATACTGTTATATCAGATGTAATTTTAAAACCGGTTCAGTCAGATTTAGTATGTGCCACCTTATATTCTGGCCAAATTTCAGCATTATAGACCAACATTTGGTACTGGTTTGGTGTAATTTACATGTATTTTTCACCAATTTTACAGCACTATATGGGTGAAATAATTTATTTTCAGAGATGTAATGCTCCAAATGGGCCTAATATATCCTCAATTATTGTTAAAACATATGCAAAATTAAAGAAGAGCTTCAGATTGGTTGTATTAGGATATACCTGATATTTCCTAGTTTGAGGGGGGCTGAGCCTGGCCCCAAACCCCGGAAAATTGAAATTTTTAATTGGTTTCCTGAGTAAGTCAAGCCAATACAATATCAATGTGTGATATGAACTGAGTTTCCTGTGACAATCTGAGCCAGATTGATGAAGTTTAAGTGGGGTTTTGGACTGATGTGCCATATGATCACCCCCTCGATACCTGCACTTCCAATACATGTATTTTGGACCAGTTATGTATTTCTTAAGGAATATTCTTGTGGAATCTCATTTAGTGGTGCCAGCTCTAGCAAACAATATGGTTTTCAGCCTTAAAATTGTCTTACTTTGCCAAATTTAAGTATATCTTAATGCAGCCCCACAGAAGCGAATTTGGGGCCAGCTAAAGCCAATATTGCCAAACTATAGGTACTGTTATATCAGATGTAATTTTAAAACCGGTTCAGTCAGATTTAGTATGTGCCACCTTATATTTTGGCCAAATTTCAGCATTATAGACCAACATTTGGTACTGGTTTGGTGTAATTTACATGTATTTTTGACCATTTTTACAGCACTATATGGGCGAAATAATTTATTTTCAGAGATGTAATGCTCCAA
Organism: Sabellastarte sp. h YS-2021; assembly: GCA_964017235.1. Taxonomy (NCBI): domain Eukaryota; kingdom Metazoa; phylum Annelida; class Polychaeta; order Sabellida; family Sabellidae; genus Sabellastarte; species Sabellastarte sp. h YS-2021. The sequence goes on along the minus strand of OZ024934.1, from coordinate 84,347,226 downwards.
ATGGGCCTAATATATCCTCAATTATTGTTAAAACATATGCAAAATTAAAGAAGAGCTTCAGATTGGTTGTATTAGGATATACCTGATATTTCCTAAGTTGAGGGGGGCTAAGCCTGGCCCCAAACCCCGGAAAATTGAATTTTTTAATTGGTTTCCTGAGTAAGTCAAGACAATACAATATCAATGTGTGATATGAACTGAGTTTCCTGTGAAAATCTGAGCCAGATTGATGAAGTTTAAGTGGGGTTTTGGACTGATGTGCCATATGATCACCCCCTCGATACCTGCACTTCCAATACGTGTATTTTGGACCAGTTATGTATTTATTAAGGAATATTGTTGTGGAATCTTATTTAGTGGCGCCAGCTCTAGCAAACAATATGGTTTTCAGCCTTAAAATTGTCTTACTTTGCCAAATTTAAGTATATCTTAATGCAGCCCCACAGAAGCGAATTTGGGGCCAGCTGAAGCCAATATTGCCAAACTATAGGTACTGTTATATCAGATGTAATTTTAAAACCGGTTCAGTCAGATTTAGTATGTGCCACCTTATATTCTGGCCAAATTTCAGCATTATAGACCAATATTTGGTACTGGTTTGGTGTAATTTACATGTATTTTTGACCATTTTTACAGCACTATATGGGTGAAATAATTTATTTTCAGAGATGTAATCCTCCAAATGGGCCTAATATATCCTCAATTATTGTTAAAACATATGCAAAATTAAAGAAGAGCTTCAGATTGGTTGTATTAGGATATACCTGATATTTCCTAATTTGAGAGGGGGCTGAGCCTGGCCCCAAACCCCGGAAAATTGAAATTTTTAATTGGTTTCCTGAGTAAGTCAAGCCAATACAATATCAATGTGTGATATGAACTGAGTTTCTGTGAAAATCTGAGCCAGATTGATGAAGTTTAAGTGGGGTTTTGGACTGATGTGCCATATGATCACCCCCTCGATACCTGCACTTCCAATACGTGTATTTTGAACCAGTTATGTATTTATTAAGGAATATTCTTGTGGAATCTCATTTAGTGGCGCCAGCTCTAGCAAACAATGTGGTTTTCAGCCTTAAAATTGTCTTACTTTGCCAAATTTAAGTATATCTTAATGCAGCCCCACAGAAGCGAATTTGGGGCCAGCTGAAGCCAATATTGCCAAACTATAGGTACTGTTATATCAGATGTAATTTTAAAACCGGTTCAGTCAGATTTAGTATGTGCCACCTTATATTCTGGCCAAATTTCAGCATTATAGACCAATATTTGGTACTGGTTTGGTGTAATTTACATGTATTTTTGACCATTTTTACAGCACTATATGGGCGAAATAATTTATTTTCAGAGATGTAATGCTCCAAATGGGCCTAATATATCCTCAATTATTGTTAAAACATATGCAAAATTAAAGAAGAGCTTCAGATTGGTTGTATTAGGATATACCTGATATTTCATAGTTTGAGGGGGGCTGAGCCTGGCCCCAAACCCCGGAAAATTGAAATTTTTAATTGGTTTCCTGAGTAAGTCAAGCCAATACAATATCAATGTGTGATATGAACTGAGTTTCCTGTGACAATCTGAGCCAGATTGATGAAGTTTAAGTGGGGTTTTGGACTGATGTGCCATATGATCACCCCCTCGATACCTGCACTTCCAATACGTGTATTTTGGACCAGTTATGTATTTCTTAAGGAATATTCTTGTGGAATCTCATTTAGTGGCGCCAGCTCTAGCAAACAATATGGTTTTCAGCCTTAAAATTGTCTTACTTTGCCAAATTTAAGTATATCTTAATGCAGCCCCACAGAAGCGAATTTGGGGCCAGCTAAAGCCAATATTGCCAAACTATAGATACTGTTATATCAGATGTAATTTTAAAACCGGTTCAGTCAGATTTAGTATGTGCCACCTTATATTCTGGCCAAATTTCAGCATTATAGACCAACATTTGGTACTGGTTTGGTGTAATTTACATGTATTTTTCACCAATTTTACAGCACTATATGGGTGAAATAATTTATTTTCAGAGATGTAATGCTCCAAATGGGCCTAATATATCCTCAATTATTGTTAAAACATATGCAAAATTAAAGAAGAGCTTCAGATTGGTTGTATTAGGATATACCTGATATTTCCTAGTTTGAGGGGGGCTGAGCCTGGCCCCAAACCCCGGAAAATTGAAATTTTTAATTGGTTTCCTGAGTAAGTCAAGCCAATACAATATCAATGTGTGATATGAACTGAGTTTCCTGTGACAATCTGAGCCAGATTGATGAAGTTTAAGTGGGGTTTTGGACTGATGTGCCATATGATCACCCCCTCGATACCTGCACTTCCAATACATGTATTTTGGACCAGTTATGTATTTCTTAAGGAATATTCTTGTGGAATCTCATTTAGTGGCGCCAGCTCTAGCAAACAATATGGTTTTCAGCCTTAAAATTGTCTTACTTTGCCAAATTTAAGTATATCTTAATGCAGCCCCACAGAAGCGAATTTGGGGCCAGCTAAAGCCAATATTGCCAAACTATAGGTACTGTTATATCAGATGTAATTTTAAAACCGGTTCAGTCAGATTTAGTATGTGCCACCTTATATTTTGGCCAAATTTCAGCATTATAGACCAACATTTGGTACTGGTTTGGTGTAATTTACATGTATTTTTGACCATTTTTACAGCACTATATGGGCGAAATAATTTATTTTCAGAGATGTAATGCTCCAAATGGGCCTAATATATCCTCAATTATTGTTAAAACATATGCAAAATTAAAGAAGAGCTTCAGATTGGTTGTATTAGGATATACCTGATATTTCCTAAGTTGAGGGGGGCTAAGCCTGGCCCCAAACCCCGGAAAATTGAATTTTTTAATTGGTTTCCTGAGTAAGTCAAGACAATACAATATCAATGTGTGATATGAACTGAGTTTCCTGTGAAAATCTGAGCCAGATTGATGAAGTTTAAGTGGGGTTTTGGACTGATGTGCCATATGATCACCCCCTCGATACCTGCACTTCCAATACGTGTATTTTGGACCAGTTATGTATTTATTAAGGAATATTGTTGTGGAATCTTATTTAGTGGCGCCAGCTCTAGCAAACAATATGGTTTTCAGCCTTAAAATTGTCTTACTTTGCCAAATTTAAGTATATCTTAATGCAGCCCCACAGAAGCGAATTTGGGGCCAGCTGAAGCCAATATTGCCAAACTATAGGTACTGTTATATCAGATGTAATTTTAAAACCGGTTCAGTCAGATTTAGTATGTGCCACCTTATATTCTGGCCAAATTTCAGCATTATAGACCAATATTTGGTACTGGTTTGGTGTAATTTACATGTATTTTTGACCATTTTTACAGCACTATATGGGTGAAATAATTTATTTTCAGAGATGTAATCCTCCAAATGGGCCTAATATATCCTCAATTATTGTTAAAACATATGCAAAATTAAAGAAGAGCTTCAGATTGGTTGTATTAGGATATACCTGATATTTCCTAATTTGAGAGGGGGCTGAGCCTGGCCCCAAACCCCGGAAAATTGAAATTTTTAATTGGTTTCCTGAGTAAGTCAAGCCAATACAATATCAATGTGTGATATGAACTGAGTTTCTGTGAAAATCTGAGCCAGATTGATGAAGTTTAAGTGGGGTTTTGGACTGATGTGCCATATGATCACCCCCTCGATACCTGCACTTCCAATATGTGTATTTTGAACCAGTTATGTATTTATTAAGGAATATTGTTGTGGAATCTCATTTAGTGGCGCCACCTCTAGCAAACAATATGGTTTTCAGCCTTAAAATTGTCTTACTTTGCCAAATTTAAGTATATCTTAATACAGCCCCACAGAAGCGAATTTGGGGCCAGCTGAAGCCAATATTGCCAAACTATAGGTACTGTTATATCAGATGTAATTTTAAAACCGGTTCAGTCAGATTTAGTATGTGCCACCTTATATTCTGGCCAAATTTCAGCATTATAGACCAATATTTGGTACTGGTTTGGTGTAATTTACATGTATTTTTGACCATTTTTACAGCACTATATGGGTGAAATAATTTATTTTCAGAGATGTAATGCTCCAAATGGGCCTAATATATCCTCAATTATTGTTAAAACATATGCAAAATTAAAGAAGAGCTTCAGATTGGTTGTATTAGGATATACCTGATATTTCCTAATTTGAGAGGGGGCTGAGCCTGGCCCCAAACCCCGGAAAATTGAAATTTTTAATTGGTTTCCTGAGTAAGTCAAGCCAATACAATATCAATGTGTGATATGAACTGAGTTTCCTGTGAAAATCTGAGCCAGATTGATGAAGTTTAAGTGGGGTTTTGGACTGATGTGCCATATGATCACCCCCTCGATACCTGCACTTCCAATACGTGTATTTTGGACCAGTTATGTATTTATTAAGGAATATTCTTGTGGAATCTCATTTAGTGGCGCCAGCTCTAGCAAACAATGTGGTTTTCAGCCTTAAAATTGTCTTACTTTGCCAAATTTAAGTATATCTTAATGCAGCCCCACAGAAGCGAATTTGGGGCCAGCTGAAGCCAATATTGCCAAACTATAGGTACTGTTATATCAGATGTAATTTTAAAACCGGTTCAGTCAGATTTAGTATGTGCCACCTTATATTCTGGCCAAATTTCAGCATTATAGACCAATATTTGGTACTGGTTTGGTGTAATTTACATGTATTTTTGACCATTTTTACAGCACTATATGGGCGAAATAATTTATTTTCAGAGATGTAATGCTCCAAATGGGCCTAATATATCCTCAATTATTGTTAAAACATATGCAAAATTAAAGAAGAGCTTCAGATTGGTTGTATTAGGATATACCTGATATTTCATAGTTTGAGGGGGGCTGAGCCTGGCCCCAAACCCCGGAAAATTGAAATTTTTAATTGGTTTCCTGAGTAAGTCAAGCCAATACAATATCAATGTGTGATATGAACTGAGTTTCCTGTGACAATCTGAGCCAGATTGATGAAGTTTAAGTGGGGTTTTGGACTGATGTGCCATATGATCACCCCCTCGATACCTGCACTTCCAATACGTGTATTTTGGACCAGTTATGTATTTCTTAAGGAATATTCTTGTGGAATCTCATTTAGTGGCGCCAGCTCTAGCAAACAATATAGTTTTCAGCCTTAAAATTGTCTTACTTTGCCAAATTTAAGTATATCTTAATGCAGCCCCACAGAAGCGAATTTGGGGCCAGCTAAAGCCAATATTGCCAAACTATAGATACTGTTATATCAGATGTAATTTTAAAACCGGTTCAGTCAGATTTAGTATGTGCCACCTTATATTCTGGCCAAATTTCAGCATTATAGACCAACATTTGGTACTGGTTTGGTGTAATTTACATGTATTTTTCACCAATTTTACAGCACTATATGGGTGAAATAATTTATTTTCAGAGATGTAATGCTCCAAATGGGCCTAATATATCCTCAATTATTGTTAAAACATATGCAAAATTAAAGAAGAGCTTCAGATTGGTTGTATTAGGATATACCTGATATTTCATAGTTTGAGGGGGGCTGAGCCTGGCCCCAAACCCCGGAAAATTGAAATTTTTAATTGGTTTCCTGAGTAAGTCAAGCCAATACAATATCAATGTGTGATATGAACTGAGTTTCCTGTGACAATCTGAGCCAGATTGATGAAGTTTAAGTGGGGTTTTGGACTGATGTGCCATATGATCACCCCCTCGATACCTGCACTTCCAATACGTGTATTTTGGACCAGTTATGTATTTCTTAAGGAATATTCTTGTGGAATCTCATTTAGTGGCGCCAGCTCTAGCAAACAATATGGTTTTCAGCCTTAAAATTGTCTTACTTTGCCAAATTTAAGTATATCTTAATGCAGCCCCACAGAAGCGAATTTGGGGCCAGCTAAAGCCAATATTGCCAAACTATAGATACTGTTATATCAGATGTAATTTTAAAACCGGTTCAGTCAGATTTAGTATGTGCCACCTTATATTCTGGCCAAATTTCAGCATTATAGACCAACATTTGGTACTGGTTTGGTGTAATTTACATGTATTTTTCACCAATTTTACAGCACTATATGGGTGAAATAATTTATTTTCAGAGATGTAATGCTCCAAATGGGCCTAATATATCCTCAATTATTGTTAAAACATATGCAAAATTAAAGAAGAGCTTCAGATTGGTTGTATTAGGATATACCTGATATTTCCTAGTTTGAGGGGGGCTGAGCCTGGCCCCAAACCCCGGAAAATTGAAATTTTTAATTGGTTTCCTGAGTAAGTCAAGCCAATACAATATCAATGTGTGATATGAACTGAGTTTCCTGTGACAATCTGAGCCAGATTGATGAAGTTTAAGTGGGGTTTTGGACTGATGTGCCATATGATCACCCCCTCGATACCTGCACTTCCAATACATGTATTTTGGACCAGTTATGTATTTCTTAAGGAATATTTTTGTGGAATCTCATTTAGTGGCGCCAGCTCTAGCAAACAATATGGTTTTCAGCCTTAAAATTGTCTTACTTTGCCAAATTTAAGTATATCTTAATGCAGCCCCACAGAAGCGAATTTGGGGCCAGCTAAAGCCAATATTGCCAAACTATAGGTACTGTTATATCAGATGTAATTTTAAAACCGGTTCAGTCAGATTTAGTATGTGCCACCTTATATTTTGGCCAAATTTCAGCATTATAGACCAATATTTGGTACTGGTTTGGTGTAATTTACATGTATTTTTGACCATTTTTACAGCACTATATGGGTGAAATAATTTATTTTCAGAGATGTAATGCTCCAAATGGGCCTAATATATCCTCAATTATTGTTAAAACATATGCAAAATTAAAGAAGAGCTTCAGATTGGTTGTATTAGGATATACCTGATATTTCCTAATTTGAGAGGGGGCTGAGCCTGGCCCCAAACCCCGGAAAATTGAAATTTTTAATTGGTTTCCTGAGTAAGTCAAGCCAATACAATATCAATGTGTGATATGAACTGAGTTTCCTGTGAAAATCTGAGCCAGATTGATGAAGTTTAAGTGGGGTTTTGGACTGATGTGCCATATGATCACCCCCTCGATACCTGCACTTCCAATACGTGTATTTTGGACCAGTTATGTATTTATTAAGGAATATTCTTGTGGAATCTCATTTAGTGGCGCCAGCTCTAGCAAACAATGTGGTTTTCAGCCTTAAAATTGTCTTACTTTGCCAAATTTAAGTATATCTTAATGCAGCCCCACAGAAGCGAATTTGGGGCCAGCTGAAGCCAATATTGCCAAACTATAGGTACTGTTATATCAGATGTAATTTTAAAACCGGTTCAGTCAGATTTAGTATGTGCCACCTTATATTCTGGCCAAATTTCAGCATTATAGACCAATATTTGGTACTGGTTTGGTGTAATTTACATGTATTTTTGACCATTTTTACAGCACTATATGGGCGAAATAATTTATTTTCAGAGATGTAATGCTCCAAATGGGCCTAATATATCCTCAATTATTGTTAAAACATATGCAAAATTAAAGAAGAGCTTCAGATTGGTTGTATTAGGATATACCTGATATTTCATAGTTTGAGGGGGGCTGAGCCTGGCCCCAAACCCCGGAAAATTGAAATTTTTAATTGGTTTCCTGAGTAAGTCAAGCCAATACAATATCAATGTGTGATATGAACTGAGTTTCCTGTGACAATCTGAGCCAGATTGATGAAGTTTAAGTGGGGTTTTGGACTGATGTGCCATATGATCACCCCCTCGATACCTGCACTTCCAATACGTGTATTTTGGACCAGTTATGTATTTCTTAAGGAATATTCTTGTGGAATCTCATTTAGTGGCGCCAGCTCTAGCAAACAATATGGTTTTCAGCCTTAAAATTGTCTTACTTTGCCAAATTTAAGTATATCTTAATGCAGCCCCACAGAAGCGAATTTGGGGCCAGCTAAAGCCAATATTGCCAAACTATAGATACTGTTATATCAGATGTAATTTTAAAACCGGTTCAGTCAGATTTAGTATGTGCCACCTTATATTCTGGCCAAATTTCAGCATTATAGACCAACATTTGGTACTGGTTTGGTGTAATTTACATGTATTTTTCACCAATTTTACAGCACTATATGGGTGAAATAATTTATTTTCAGAGATGTAATGCTCCAAATGGGCCTAATATATCCTCAATTATTGTTAAAACATATGCAAAATTAAAGAAGAGCTTCAGATTGGTTGTATTAGGATATACCTGATATTTCATAGTTTGAGGGGGGCTGAGCCTGGCCCCAAACCCCGGAAAATTGAAATTTTTAATTGGTTTCCTGAGTAAGTCAAGCCAATACAATATCAATGTGTGATATGAACTGAGTTTCCTGTGACAATCTGAGCCAGATTGATGAAGTTTAAGTGGGGTTTTGGACTGATGTGCCATATGATCACCCCCTCGATACCTGCACTTCCAATACGTGTATTTTGGACCAGTTATGTATTTCTTAAGGAATATTCTTGTGGAATCTCATTTAGTGGCGCCAGCTCTAGCAAACAATATGGTTTTCAGCCTTAAAATTGTCTTACTTTGCCAAATTTAAGTATATCTTAATGCAGCCCCACAGAAGCGAATTTGGGGCCAGCTAAAGCCAATATTGCCAAACTATAGATACTGTTATATCAGATGTAATTTTAAAACCGGTTCAGTCAGATTTAGTATGTGCCACCTTATATTCTGGCCAAATTTCAGCATTATAGACCAACATTTGGTACTGGTTTGGTGTAATTTACATGTATTTTTCACCAATTTTACAGCACTATATGGGTGAAATAATTTATTTTCAGAGATGTAATGCTCCAAATGGGCCTAATATATCCTCAATTATTGTTAAAACATATGCAAAATTAAAGAAGAGCTTCAGATTGGTTGTATTAGGATATACCTGATATTTCCTAGTTTGAGGGGGGCTGAGCCTGGCCCCAAACCCCGGAAAATTGAAATTTTTAATTGGTTTCCTGAGTAAGTCAAGCCAATACAATATCAATGTGTGATATGAACTGAGTTTCCTGTGACAATCTGAGCCAGATTGATGAAGTTTAAGTGGGGTTTTGGACTGATGTGCCATATGATCACCCCCTCGATACCTGCACTTCCAATACATGTATTTTGGACCAGTTATGTATTTCTTAAGGAATATTCTTGTGGAATCTCATTTAGTGGCGCCAGCTCTAGCAAACAATATGGTTTTCAGCCTTAAAATTGTCTTACTTTGCCAAATTTAAGTATATCTTAATGCAGCCCCACAGAAGCGAATTTGGGGCCAGCTAAAGCCAATATTGCCAAACTATAGGTACTGTTATATCAGATGTAATTTTAAAACCGGTTCAGTCAGATTTAGTATGTGCCACCTTATATTTTGGCCAAATTTCAGCATTATAGACCAACATTTGGTACTGGTTTGGTGTAATTTACATGTATTTTTGACCATTTTTACAGCACTATATGGGCGAAATAATTTATTTTCAGAGATGTAATGCTCCAAATGGGCCTAATATATCCTCAATTATTGTTAAAACATATGCAAAATTAAAGAAGAGCTTCAGATTGGTTGTATTAGGATATACCTGATATTTCCTAAGTTGAGGGGGGCTAAGCCTGGCCCCAAACCCCGGAAAATTGAATTTTTTAATTGGTTTCCTGAGTAAGTCAAGACAATACAATATCAATGTGTGATATGAACTGAGTTTCCTGTGAAAATCTGAGCCAGATTGATGAAGTTTAAGTGGGGTTTTGGACTGATGTGCCATATGATCACCCCCTCGATACCTGCACTTCCAATACGTGTATTTTGAACCAGTTATGTATTTATTAAGGAATATTGTTGTGGAATCTCATTTAGTGGCGCCACCTCTAGCAAACAATATGGTTTTCAGCCTTAAAATTGTCTTACTTTGCCAAATTTAAGTATATCTTAATACAGCCCCACAGAAGCGAATTTGGGGCCAGCTGAAGCCAATATTGCCAAACTATAGGTACTGTTATATCAGATGTAATTTTAAAACCGGTTCAGTCAGATTTAGTATGTGCCACCTTATATTCTGGCCAAATTTCAGCATTATAGACCAATATTTGGTACTGGTTTGGTGTAATTTACATGTATTTTTGACCATTTTTACAGCACTATATGGGTGAAATAATTTATTTTCAGAGATGTAATGCTCCAAATGGGCCTAATATATCCTCAATTATTGTTAAAACATATGCAAAATTAAAGAAGAGCATCAGACTGGTTGTATTAGGATATACCTGCTATTTCCTAAGTTGGAGGGGGGGTAAGCCTGGCCCCAAACCCCGGAAAATTGAAATTTTTAATTGGTTTCCTGAGTAAGTCAAGCCAATACAATATCAATGTGTGATATGAACTGAGTTTCTGTGAAAATCTGAGCCAGATTGATGAAGTTTAAGTGGGGTTTTAGACTGGTGTGCCATATGATCACCCCCTCGATACCTGCACTTCCAATACGTGTATTTTGGACCAGTTATGTATTTATTAAGGAATATTGTTGTGGAATCTCATTTAGTGGCGCCAGCTCTAGCAAACAATATGGTTTTCAGCCTTAAAATTGTCTTACTTTGCCAAATTTAAGTATATCTTAATGCAGCCCCACAGAAGCGAATTTGGGGCCAGCTGAAGCCAATATTGCTAAACTATAGGTACTGTTATATCAGATGTAATTTTAAAACCGGTTCAGTCAGATTTAGTATGTGCCACCTTATATTCTGGCCAAATTTCAGCATTATAGACCAATATTTGGTACTGGTTTGGTGTAATTTACATGTATTTTTGACCATTTTTACAGCACTATATGGGTGAAATAATTTATTTTCAGAGATGTAATGCTCCAAATGGGCCTAATATATCCTCAATTATTGTTAAAACATATGCAAAATTAAAGTAGAGCTTCAGATTGGTTGTATTAGGATATACCTGATATTTCCTAATTTGAGAGGGGGCTGAGCCTGGCCCCAAACCCCAGAAAATTGAAATTTTTAATTGGTTTCCTGAGTAAGTCAAGCCAATACAATATCAATGTGTGATATGAACTGAGTTTCCTGTGAAAATCTGAGCCAGATTGATGAAGTTTAAGTGGGGTTTTGGACTGATGTGCCATATGATCACCCCCTCGATACCTGCACTTCCAATACGTGTATTTTGGACCAGTTATGTATTTATTAAGGAATATTCTTGTGGAATCTCATTTAGTGGCGCCAGCTCTAGCAAACAATGTGGTTGTCAGCCTTAAAATTGTCTTACTTTGCCAAATTTAAGTATATCTTAATGCAGCCCCACAGAAGCGAATTTGGGGCCAGCTGAAGCCAATATTGCCAAACTATAGGTACTGTTATATCAGATGTAATTTTAAAACCGGTTCAGTCAGATTTAGTATGTGCCACCTTATATTCTGGCCAAATTTCAGCATTATAGACCAATATTTGGTACTGGTTTGGTGTAATTTACATGTATTTTTGACCATTTTTACAGCACTATATGGGCGAAATAATTTATTTTCAGAGATGTAATGCTCCAAATGGGCCTAATATATCCTCAATTATTGTTAAAACATATGCAAAATTAAAGAAGAGCTTCAGATTGGTTGTATTAGGATATACCTGATATTTCCTAATTTGAGAGGGGGCTGAGCCTGGCCCCAAACCCCGGAAAATTGAAATTTTTAATTGGTTTCCTGAGTAAGTCAAGCCAATACAATATCAATGTGTGATATGAACTGAGTTTCCTGTGAAAATCTGAGCCAGATTGATGAAGTTTAAGTGGGGTTTTGGACTGATGTGCCATATGATCACCCCCTCGATACCTGCACTTCCAATACGTGTATTTTGGACCAGTTATGTATTTCTTAAGGAATATTGTTGTGGAATCTCATTTAGTGGCGCCAGCTCTAGCAAACAATATGGTTTTCAGCCTTAAAATTGTCTTACTTTGCCAAATTTAAGTATATCTTAATGCAGCCCCACAGAAGCGAATTTGGGGCCAGCTAAAGCCAATATTGCCAAACTATAGGTACTGTTATATCAGATGTAATTTTAAAACCGGTTCAGTCAGATTTAGTATGTGCCACCTTATATTCTGGCCAAATTTCAGCATTATAGACCAACATTTGGTACTGGTTTGGTGTAATTTACATGTATTTTTGACCATTTTTACAGCACTATATGGGTGAAATAATTTATTTTCAGAGATGTAATGCTCCAAATGGGCCTAATATATCCTCAATTATTGTTAAAACATATGCAAAATTAAAGAAGAGCTTCAGATTGGTTGTATTAGGATATACCTGATATTTCCTAATTTGAGAGGGGGCTGAGCCTGGCCCCAAACCCCGGAAAATTGAAATTTTTAATTGGTTTCCTGAGTAAGTCAAGCCAATACAATATCAATGTGTGATATGAACTGAGTTTCCTGTGAAAATCTGAGCCAGATTGATGAAGTTTAAGTGGGGTTTTGGACTGATGTGCTATATGATCACCCCCTCGATACCTGCACTTCCAATACGTGTATTTTGGACCAGTTATGTATTTATTAAGGAATATTCTTGTGGAATCTCATTTAGTGGCGCCAGCTCTAGCAAACAATGTGGTTTTCAGCCTTAAAATTGTCTTACTTTGCCAAATTTAAGTATATCTTAATGCAGCCCCACAGAAGCGAATTTGGGGCCAGCTGAAGCCAATATTGCCAAACTATAGGTACTGTTATATCAGATGTAATTTTAAAACCGGTTCAGTCAGATTTAGTATGTGCCACCTTATATTCTGGCCAAATTTCAGCATTATAGACCAATATTTGGTACTGGTTTGGTGTAATTTACATGTATTTTTGACCATTTTTACAGCACTATATGGGCGAAATAATTTATTTTCAGAGATGTAATGCTCCAAATGGGCCTAATATATCCTCAATTATTGTTAAAACATATGCAAAATTAAAGAAGAGCTTCAGATTGGTTGTATTAGGATATACCTGATATTTCCTAATTTGAGAGGGGGCTGAGCCTGGCCCCAAACCCCGGAAAATTGAAATTTTTAATTGGTTTCCTGAGTAAGTCAAGCCAATACAATATCAATGTGTGATATGAACTGAGTTTCCTGTGAAAATCTGAGCCAGATTGATGAAGTTTAAGTGGGGTTTTGGACTGATGTGCCATATGATCACCCCCTCGATACCTGCACTTCCAATACGTGTATTTTGGACCAGTTATGTATTTCTTAAGGAATATTGTTGTGGAATCTCATTTAGTGGCGCCAGCTCTAGCAAACAATGTGGTTGTCAGCCTTAAAATTGTCTTACTTTGCCAAATTTAAGTATATCTTAATGCAGCCCCACAGAAGCGAATTTGGGGCCAGCTGAAGCCAATATTGCCAAACTATAGGTACTGTTATATCAGATGTAATTTTAAAACCGGTTCAGTCAGATTTAGTATGTGCCACCTTATATTCTGGCCAAATTTCAGCATTATAGACCAATATTTGGTACTGGTTTGGTGTAATTTACATGTATTTTTGACCATTTTTACAGCACTATATGGGCGAAATAATTTATTTTCAGAGATGTAATGCTCCAAATGGGCCTAATATATCCTCAATTATTGTTAAAACATATGCAAAATTAAAGAAGAGCTTCAGATTGGTTGTATTAGGATATACCTGATATTTCCTAATTTGAGAGGGGGCTGAGCCTGGCCCCAAACCCCGGAAAATTGAAATTTTTAATTGGTTTCCTGAGTAAGTCAAGCCAATACAATATCAATGTGTGATATGAACTGAGTTTCCTGTGAAAATCTGAGCCAGATTGATGAAGTTTAAGTGGGGTTTTGGACTGATGTGCCATATGATCACCCCCTCGATACCTGCACTTCCAATACGTGTATTTTGGACCAGTTATGTATTTCTTAAGGAATATTGTTGTGGAATCTCATTTAGTGGCGCCAGCTCTAGCAAACAATATGGTTTTCAGCCTTAAAATTGTCTTACTTTGCCAAATTTAAGTATATCTTAATGCAGCCCCACAGAAGCGAATTTGGGGCCAGCTAAAGCCAATATTGCCAAACTATAGGTACTGTTATATCAGATGTAATTTTAAAACCGGTTCAGTCAGATTTAGTATGTGCCACCTTATATTCTGGCCAAATTTCAGCATTATAGACCAACATTTGGTACTGGTTTGGTGTAATTTACATGTATTTTTGACCATTTTTACAGCACTATATGGGTGAAATAATTTATTTTCAGAGATGTAATGCTCCAAATGGGCCTAATATATCCTCAATTATTGTTAAAACATATGCAAAATTAAAGAAGAGCTTCAGATTGGTTGTATTAGGATATACCTGATATTTCCTAATTTGAGAGGGGGCTGAGCCTGGCCCCAAACCCCGGAAAATTGAAATTTTTAATTGGTTTCCTGAGTAAGTCAAGCCAATACAATATCAATGTGTGATATGAACTGAGTTTCCTGTGAAAATCTGAGCCAGATTGATGAAGTTTAAGTGGGGTTTTGGACTGATGTGCTATATGATCACCCCCTCGATACCTGCACTTCCAATACGTGTATTTTGGACCAGTTATGTATTTATTAAGGAATATTCTTGTGGAATCTCATTTAGTGGCGCCAGCTCTAGCAAACAATGTGGTTTTCAGCCTTAAAATTGTCTTACTTTGCCAAATTTAAGTATATCTTAATGCAGCCCCACAGAAGCGAATTTGGGGCCAGCTGAAGCCAATATTGCCAAACTATAGGTACTGTTATATCAGATGTAATTTTAAAACCGGTTCAGTCAGATTTAGTATGTGCCACCTTATATTCTGGCCAAATTTCAGCATTATAGACCAATATTTGGTACTGGTTTGGTGTAATTTACATGTATTTTTGACCATTTTTACAGCACTATATGGGCGAAATAATTTATTTTCAGAGATGTAATGCTCCAAATGGGCCTAATATATCCTCAATTATTGTTAAAACATATGCAAAATTAAAGAAGAGCTTCAGATTGGTTGTATTAGGATATACCTGATATTTCCTAATTTGAGAGGGGGCTGAGCCTGGCCCCAAACCCCGGAAAATTGAAATTTTTAATTGGTTTCCTGAGTAAGTCAAGCCAATACAATATCAATGTGTGATATGAACTGAGTTTCCTGTGAAAATCTGAGCCAGATTGATGAAGTTTAAGTGGGGTTTTGGACTGATGTGCCATATGATCACCCCCTCGATACCTGCACTTCCAATACGTGTATTTTGGACCAGTTATGTATTTCTTAAGGAATATTGTTGTGGAATCTCATTTAGTGGCGCCAGCTCTAGCAAACAATATGGTTTTCAGCCTTAAAATTGTCTTACTTTGCCAAATTTAAGTATATCTTAATGCAGCCCCACAGAAGCGAATTTGGGGCCAGCTAAAGCCAATATTGCCAAACTATAGGTACTGTTATATCAGATGTAATTTTAAAACCGGTTCAGTCAGATTTAGTATGTGCCACCTTATATTCTGGCCAAATTTCAGCATTATAGACCAACATTTGGTACTGGTTTGGTGTAATTTACATGTATTTTTGACCATTTTTACAGCACTATATGGGTGAAATAATTTATTTTCAGAGATGTAATGCTCCAAATGGGCCTAATATATCCTCAATTATTGTTAAAACATATGCAAAATTAAAGAAGAGCTTCAGATTGGTTGTATTAGGATATACCTGATATTTCCTAATTTGAGAGGGGGCTGAGCCTGGCCCCAAACCCCGGAAAATTGAAATTTTTAATTGGTTTCCTGAGTAAGTCAAGCCAATACAATATCAATGTGTGATATGAACTGAGTTTCCTGTGAAAATCTGAGCCAGATTGATGAAGTTTAAGTGGGGTTTTGGACTGATGTGCTATATGATCACCCCCTCGATACCTGCACTTCCAATACGTGTATTTTGGACCAGTTATGTATTTATTAAGGAATATTCTTGTGGAATCTCATTTAGTGGCGCCAGCTCTAGCAAACAATGTGGTTTTCAGCCTTAAAATTGTCTTACTTTGCCAAATTTAAGTATATCTTAATGCAGCCCCACAGAAGCGAATTTGGGGCCAGCTGAAGCCAATATTGCCAAACTATAGGTACTGTTATATCAGATGTAATTTTAAAACCGGTTCAGTCAGATTTAGTATGTGCCACCTTATATTCTGGCCAAATTTCAGCATTATAGACCAATATTTGGTACTGGTTTGGTGTAATTTACATGTATTTTTGACCATTTTTACAGCACTATATGGGCGAAATAATTTATTTTCAGAGATGTAATGCTCCAAATGGGCCTAATATATCCTCAATTATTGTTAAAACATATGCAAAATTAAAGAAGAGCTTCAGATTGGTTGTATTAGGATATACCTGATATTTCCTAAGTTGAGGGGGGCTAAGCCTGGCCCCAAACCCCGGAAAATTGAATTTTTTAATTGGTTTCCTGAGTAAGTCAAGACAATACAATATCAATGTGTGATATGAACTGAGTTTCCTGTGAAAATCTGAGCCAGATTGATGAAGTTTAAGTGGGGTTTTGGACTGATGTGCCATATGATCACCCCCTCGATACCTGCACTTCCAATACGTGTATTTTGGACCAGTTATGTATTTATTAAGGAATATTGTTGTGGAATCTTATTTAGTGGCGCCAGCTCTAGCAAACAATATGGTTTTCAGCCTTAAAATTGTCTTACTTTGCCAAATTTAAGTATATCTTAATGCAGCCCCACAGAAGCGAATTTGGGGCCAGCTGAAGCCAATATTGCCAAACTATAGGTACTGTTATATCAGATGTAATTTTAAAACCGGTTCAGTCAGATTTAGTATGTGCCACCTTATATTCTGGCCAAATTTCAGCATTATAGACCAATATTTGGTACTGGTTTGGTGTAATTTACATGTATTTTTGACCATTTTTACAGCACTATATGGGTGAAATAATTTATTTTCAGAGATGTAATCCTCCAAATGGGCCTAATATATCCTCAATTATTGTTAAAACATATGCAAAATTAAAGAAGAGCTTCAGATTGGTTGTATTAGGATATACCTGATATTTCCTAATTTGAGAGGGGGCTGAGCCTGGCCCCAAACCCCGGAAAATTGAAATTTTTAATTGGTTTCCTGAGTAAGTCAAGCCAATACAATATCAATGTGTGATATGAACTGAGTTTCTGTGAAAATCTGAGCCAGATTGATGAAGTTTAAGTGGGGTTTTGGACTGATGTGCCATATGATCACCCCCTCGATACCTGCACTTCCAATATGTGTATTTTGAACCAGTTATGTATTTATTAAGGAATATTGTTGTGGAATCTCATTTAGTGGCGCCACCTCTAGCAAACAATATGGTTTTCAGCCTTAAAATTGTCTTACTTTGCCAAATTTAAGTATATCTTAATACAGCCCCACAGAAGCGAATTTGGGGCCAGCTGAAGCCAATATTGCCAAACTATAGGTACTGTTATATCAGATGTAATTTTAAAACCGGTTCAGTCAGATTTAGTATGTGCCACCTTATATTCTGGCCAAATTTCAGCATTATAGACCAATATTTGGTACTGGTTTGGTGTAATTTACATGTATTTTTGACCATTTTTACAGCACTATATGGGTGAAATAATTTATTTTCAGAGATGTAATGCTCCAAATGGGCCTAATATATCCTCAATTATTGTTAAAACATATGCAAAATTAAAGAAGAGCTTCAGATTGGTTGTATTAGGATATACCTGATATTTCCTAATTTGAGAGGGGGCTGAGCCTGGCCCCAAACCCCGGAAAATTGAAATTTTTAATTGGTTTCCTGAGTAAGTCAAGCCAATACAATATCAATGTGTGATATGAACTGAGTTTCCTGTGAAAATCTGAGCCAGATTGATGAAGTTTAAGTGGGGTTTTGGACTGATGTGCCATATGATCACCCCCTCGATACCTGCACTTCCAATACGTGTATTTTGGACCAGTTATGTATTTATTAAGGAATATTCTTGTGGAATCTCATTTAGTGGCGCCAGCTCTAGCAAACAATGTGGTTTTCAGCCTTAAAATTGTCTTACTTTGCCAAATTTAAGTATATCTTAATGCAGCCCCACAGAAGCGAATTTGGGGCCAGCTGAAGCCAATATTGCCAAACTATAGGTACTGTTATATCAGATGTAATTTTAAAACCGGTTCAGTCAGATTTAGTATGTGCCACCTTATATTCTGGCCAAATTTCAGCATTATAGACCAATATTTGGTACTGGTTTGGTGTAATTTACATGTATTTTTGACCATTTTTACAGCACTATATGGGCGAAATAATTTATTTTCAGAGATGTAATGCTCCAAATGGGCCTAATATATCCTCAATTATTGTTAAAACATATGCAAAATTAAAGAAGAGCTTCAGATTGGTTGTATTAGGATATACCTGATATTTCATAGTTTGAGGGGGGCTGAGCCTGGCCCCAAACCCCGGAAAATTGAAATTTTTAATTGGTTTCCTGAGTAAGTCAAGCCAATACAATATCAATGTGTGATATGAACTGAGTTTCCTGTGACAATCTGAGCCAGATTGATGAAGTTTAAGTGGGGTTTTGGACTGATGTGCCATATGATCACCCCCTCGATACCTGCACTTCCAATACGTGTATTTTGGACCAGTTATGTATTTCTTAAGGAATATTCTTGTGGAATCTCATTTAGTGGCGCCAGCTCTAGCAAACAATATAGTTTTCAGCCTTAAAATTGTCTTACTTTGCCAAATTTAAGTATATCTTAATGCAGCCCCACAGAAGCGAATTTGGGGCCAGCTAAAGCCAATATTGCCAAACTATAGATACTGTTATATCAGATGTAATTTTAAAACCGGTTCAGTCAGATTTAGTATGTGCCACCTTATATTCTGGCCAAATTTCAGCATTATAGACCAACATTTGGTACTGGTTTGGTGTAATTTACATGTATTTTTCACCAATTTTACAGCACTATATGGGTGAAATAATTTATTTTCAGAGATGTAATGCTCCAAATGGGCCTAATATATCCTCAATTATTGTTAAAACATATGCAAAATTAAAGAAGAGCTTCAGATTGGTTGTATTAGGATATACCTGATATTTGATAGTTTGAGGGGGGCTGAGCCTGGCCCCAAACCCCGGAAAATTGAAATTTTTAATTGGTTTCCTGAGTAAGTCAAGCCAATACAATATCAATGTGTGATATGAACTGAGTTTCCTGTGACAATCTGAGCCAGATTGATGAAGTTTAAGTGGGGTTTTGGACTGATGTGCCATATGATCACCCCCTCGATACCTGCACTTCCAATACGTGTATTTTGGACCAGTTATGTATTTCTTAAGGAATATTCTTGTGGAATCTCATTTAGTGGCGCCAGCTCTAGCAAACAATATGGTTTTCAGCCTTAAAATTGTCTTACTTTGCCAAATTTAAGTATATCTTAATGCAGCCCCACAGAAGCGAATTTGGGGCCAGCTAAAGCCAATATTGCCAAACTATAGATACTGTTATATCAGATGTAATTTTAAAACCGGTTCAGTCAGATTTAGTATGTGCCACCTTATATTCTGGCCAAATTTCAGCATTATAGACCAACATTTGGTACTGGTTTGGTGTAATTTACATGTATTTTTCACCAATTTTACAGCACTATATGGGTGAAATAATTTATTTTCAGAGATGTAATGCTCCAAATGGGCCTAATATATCCTCAATTATTGTTAAAACATATGCAAAATTAAAGAAGAGCTTCAGATTGGTTGTATTAGGATATACCTGATATTTCCTAGTTTGAGGGGGGCTGAGCCTGGCCCCAAACCCCGGAAAATTGAAATTTTTAATTGGTTTCCTGAGTAAGTCAAGCCAATACAATATCAATGTGTGATATGAACTGAGTTTCCTGTGACAATCTGAGCCAGATTGATGAAGTTTAAGTGGGGTTTTGGACTGATGTGCCATATGATCACCCCCTCGATACCTGCACTTCCAATACATGTATTTTGGACCAGTTATGTATTTCTTAAGGAATATTCTTGTGGAATCTCATTTAGTGGCGCCAGCTCTAGCAAACAATATGGTTTTCAGCCTTAAAATTGTCTTACTTTGCCAAATTTAAGTATATCTTAATGCAGCCCCACAGAAGCGAATTTGGGGCCAGCTAAAGCCAATATTGCCAAACTATAGGTACTGTTATATCAGATGTAATTTTAAAACCGGTTCAGTCAGATTTAGTATGTGCCACCTTATATTTTGGCCAAATTTCAGCATTATAGACCAATATTTGGTACTGGTTTGGTGTAATTTACATGTATTTTTGACCATTTTTACAGCACTATATGGGTGAAATAATTTATTTTCAGAGATGTAATGCTCCAAATGGGCCTAATATATCCTCAATTATTGTTAAAACATATGCAAAATTAAAGAAGAGCTTCAGATTGGTTGTATTAGGATATACCTGATATTTCCTAATTTGAGAGGGGGCTGAGCCTGGCCCCAAACCCCGGAAAATTGAAATTTTTAATTGGTTTCCTGAGTAAGTCAAGCCAATACAATATCAATGTGTGATATGAACTGAGTTTCCTGTGAAAATCTGAGCCAGATTGATGAAGTTTAAGTGGGGTTTTGGACTGATGTGCCATATGATCACCCCCTCGATACCTGCACTTCCAATACGTGTATTTTGGACCAGTTATGTATTTATTAAGGAATATTCTTGTGGAATCTCATTTAGTGGCGCCAGCTCTAGCAAACAATGTGGTTTTCAGCCTTAAAATTGTCTTACTTTGCCAAATTTAAGTATATCTTAATGCAGCCCCACAGAAGCGAATTTGGGGCCAGCTGAAGCCAATATTGCCAAACTATAGGTACTGTTATATCAGATGTAATTTTAAAACCGGTTCAGTCAGATTTAGTATGTGCCACCTTATATTCTGGCCAAATTTCAGCATTATAGACCAATATTTGGTACTGGTTTGGTGTAATTTACATGTATTTTTGACCATTTTTACAGCACTATATGGGCGAAATAATTTATTTTCAGAGATGTAATGCTCCAAATGGGCCTAATATATCCTCAATTATTGTTAAAACATATGCAAAATTAAAGAAGAGCTTCAGATTGGTTGTATTAGGATATACCTGATATTTCATAGTTTGAGGGGGGCTGAGCCTGGCCCCAAACCCCGGAAAATTGAAATTTTTAATTGGTTTCCTGAGTAAGTCAAGCCAATACAATATCAATGTGTGATATGAACTGAGTTTCCTGTGACAATCTGAGCCAGATTGATGAAGTTTAAGTGGGGTTTTGGACTGATGTGCCATATGATCACCCCCTCGATACCTGCACTTCCAATACGTGTATTTTGGACCAGTTATGTATTTCTTAAGGAATATTCTTGTGGAATCTCATTTAGTGGCGCCAGCTCTAGCAAACAATATGGTTTTCAGCCTTAAAATTGTCTTACTTTGCCAAATTTAAGTATATCTTAATGCAGCCCCACAGAAGCGAATTTGGGGCCAGCTAAAGCCAATATTGCCAAACTATAGATACTGTTATATCAGATGTAATTTTAAAACCGGTTCAGTCAGATTTAGTATGTGCCACCTTATATTCTGGCCAAATTTCAGCATTATAGACCAACATTTGGTACTGGTTTGGTGTAATTTACATGTATTTTTCACCAATTTTACAGCACTATATGGGTGAAATAATTTATTTTCAGAGATGTAATGCTCCAAATGGGCCTAATATATCCTCAATTATTGTTAAAACATATGCAAAATTAAAGAAGAGCTTCAGATTGGTTGTATTAGGATATACCTGATATTTCATAGTTTGAGGGGGGCTGAGCCTGGCCCCAAACCCCGGAAAATTGAAATTTTTAATTGGTTTCCTGAGTAAGTCAAGCCAATACAATATCAATGTGTGATATGAACTGAGTTTCCTGTGACAATCTGAGCCAGATTGATGAAGTTTAAGTGGGGTTTTGGACTGATGTGCCATATGATCACCCCCTCGATACCTGCACTTCCAATACGTGTATTTTGGACCAGTTATGTATTTCTTAAGGAATATTCTTGTGGAATCTCATTTAGTGGCGCCAGCTCTAGCAAACAATATGGTTTTCAGCCTTAAAATTGTCTTACTTTGCCAAATTTAAGTATATCTTAATGCAGCCCCACAGAAGCGAATTTGGGGCCAGCTAAAGCCAATATTGCCAAACTATAGATACTGTTATATCAGATGTAATTTTAAAACCGGTTCAGTCAGATTTAGTATGTGCCACCTTATATTCTGGCCAAATTTCAGCATTATAGACCAACATTTGGTACTGGTTTGGTGTAATTTACATGTATTTTTCACCAATTTTACAGCACTATATGGGTGAAATAATTTATTTTCAGAGATGTAATGCTCCAAATGGGCCTAATATATCCTCAATTATTGTTAAAACATATGCAAAATTAAAGAAGAGCTTCAGATTGGTTGTATTAGGATATACCTGATATTTCCTAGTTTGAGGGGGGCTGAGCCTGGCCCCAAACCCCGGAAAATTGAAATTTTTAATTGGTTTCCTGAGTAAGTCAAGCCAATACAATATCAATGTGTGATATGAACTGAGTTTCCTGTGACAATCTGAGCCAGATTGATGAAGTTTAAGTGGGGTTTTGGACTGATGTGCCATATGATCACCCCCTCGATACCTGCACTTCCAATACATGTATTTTGGACCAGTTATGTATTTCTTAAGGAATATTCTTGTGGAATCTCATTTAGTGGCGCCAGCTCTAGCAAACAATATGGTTTTCAGCCTTAAAATTGTCTTACTTTGCCAAATTTAAGTATATCTTAATGCAGCCCCACAGAAGCGAATTTGGGGCCAGCTAAAGCCAATATTGCCAAACTATAGGTACTGTTATATCAGATGTAATTTTAAAACCGGTTCAGTCAGATTTAGTATGTGCCACCTTATATTTTGGCCAAATTTCAGCATTATAGACCAACATTTGGTACTGGTTTGGTGTAATTTACATGTATTTTTGACCATTTTTACAGCACTATATGGGCGAAATAATTTATTTTCAGAGATGTAATGCTCCAAATGGGCCTAATATATCCTCAATTATTGTTAAAACATATGCAAAATTAAAGAAGAGCTTCAGATTGGTTGTATTAGGATATACCTGATATTTCCTAAGTTGAGGGGGGCTAAGCCTGGCCCCAAACCCCGGAAAATTGAATTTTTTAATTGGTTTCCTGAGTAAGTCAAGACAATACAATATCAATGTGTGATATGAACTGAGTTTCCTGTGAAAATCTGAGCCAGATTGATGAAGTTTAAGTGGGGTTTTGGACTGATGTGCCATATGATCACCCCCTCGATACCTGCACTTCCAATACGTGTATTTTGAACCAGTTATGTATTTATTAAGGAATATTGTTGTGGAATC
The DNA here is from genome assembly GCA_964017235.1 of Sabellastarte sp. h YS-2021. NCBI lineage: Eukaryota > Metazoa > Annelida > Polychaeta > Sabellida > Sabellidae > Sabellastarte > Sabellastarte sp. h YS-2021. The sequence goes on along the minus strand of OZ024934.1, from coordinate 84,323,677 downwards.
TCATTTAGTGGCGCCACCTCTAGCAAACAATATGGTTTTCAGCCTTAAAATTGTCTTACTTTGCCAAATTTAAGTATATCTTAATACAGCCCCACAGAAGCGAATTTGGGGCCAGCTGAAGCCAATATTGCCAAACTATAGGTACTGTTATATCAGATGTAATTTTAAAACCGGTTCAGTCAGATTTAGTATGTGCCACCTTATATTCTGGCCAAATTTCAGCATTATAGACCAATATTTGGTACTGGTTTGGTGTAATTTACATGTATTTTTGACCATTTTTACAGCACTATATGGGTGAAATAATTTATTTTCAGAGATGTAATGCTCCAAATGGGCCTAATATATCCTCAATTATTGTTAAAACATATGCAAAATTAAAGAAGAGCATCAGACTGGTTGTATTAGGATATACCTGCTATTTCCTAAGTTGGAGGGGGGGTAAGCCTGGCCCCAAACCCCGGAAAATTGAAATTTTTAATTGGTTTCCTGAGTAAGTCAAGCCAATACAATATCAATGTGTGATATGAACTGAGTTTCTGTGAAAATCTGAGCCAGATTGATGAAGTTTAAGTGGGGTTTTAGACTGGTGTGCCATATGATCACCCCCTCGATACCTGCACTTCCAATACGTGTATTTTGGACCAGTTATGTATTTATTAAGGAATATTGTTGTGGAATCTCATTTAGTGGCGCCAGCTCTAGCAAACAATATGGTTTTCAGCCTTAAAATTGTCTTACTTTGCCAAATTTAAGTATATCTTAATGCAGCCCCACAGAAGCGAATTTGGGGCCAGCTGAAGCCAATATTGCTAAACTATAGGTACTGTTATATCAGATGTAATTTTAAAACCGGTTCAGTCAGATTTAGTATGTGCCACCTTATATTCTGGCCAAATTTCAGCATTATAGACCAATATTTGGTACTGGTTTGGTGTAATTTACATGTATTTTTGACCATTTTTACAGCACTATATGGGTGAAATAATTTATTTTCAGAGATGTAATGCTCCAAATGGGCCTAATATATCCTCAATTATTGTTAAAACATATGCAAAATTAAAGTAGAGCTTCAGATTGGTTGTATTAGGATATACCTGATATTTCCTAATTTGAGAGGGGGCTGAGCCTGGCCCCAAACCCCAGAAAATTGAAATTTTTAATTGGTTTCCTGAGTAAGTCAAGCCAATACAATATCAATGTGTGATATGAACTGAGTTTCCTGTGAAAATCTGAGCCAGATTGATGAAGTTTAAGTGGGGTTTTGGACTGATGTGCCATATGATCACCCCCTCGATACCTGCACTTCCAATACGTGTATTTTGGACCAGTTATGTATTTATTAAGGAATATTCTTGTGGAATCTCATTTAGTGGCGCCAGCTCTAGCAAACAATGTGGTTGTCAGCCTTAAAATTGTCTTACTTTGCCAAATTTAAGTATATCTTAATGCAGCCCCACAGAAGCGAATTTGGGGCCAGCTGAAGCCAATATTGCCAAACTATAGGTACTGTTATATCAGATGTAATTTTAAAACCGGTTCAGTCAGATTTAGTATGTGCCACCTTATATTCTGGCCAAATTTCAGCATTATAGACCAATATTTGGTACTGGTTTGGTGTAATTTACATGTATTTTTGACCATTTTTACAGCACTATATGGGCGAAATAATTTATTTTCAGAGATGTAATGCTCCAAATGGGCCTAATATATCCTCAATTATTGTTAAAACATATGCAAAATTAAAGAAGAGCTTCAGATTGGTTGTATTAGGATATACCTGATATTTCCTAATTTGAGAGGGGGCTGAGCCTGGCCCCAAACCCCGGAAAATTGAAATTTTTAATTGGTTTCCTGAGTAAGTCAAGCCAATACAATATCAATGTGTGATATGAACTGAGTTTCCTGTGAAAATCTGAGCCAGATTGATGAAGTTTAAGTGGGGTTTTGGACTGATGTGCCATATGATCACCCCCTCGATACCTGCACTTCCAATACGTGTATTTTGGACCAGTTATGTATTTCTTAAGGAATATTGTTGTGGAATCTCATTTAGTGGCGCCAGCTCTAGCAAACAATATGGTTTTCAGCCTTAAAATTGTCTTACTTTGCCAAATTTAAGTATATCTTAATGCAGCCCCACAGAAGCGAATTTGGGGCCAGCTAAAGCCAATATTGCCAAACTATAGGTACTGTTATATCAGATGTAATTTTAAAACCGGTTCAGTCAGATTTAGTATGTGCCACCTTATATTCTGGCCAAATTTCAGCATTATAGACCAACATTTGGTACTGGTTTGGTGTAATTTACATGTATTTTTGACCATTTTTACAGCACTATATGGGTGAAATAATTTATTTTCAGAGATGTAATGCTCCAAATGGGCCTAATATATCCTCAATTATTGTTAAAACATATGCAAAATTAAAGAAGAGCTTCAGATTGGTTGTATTAGGATATACCTGATATTTCCTAATTTGAGAGGGGGCTGAGCCTGGCCCCAAACCCCGGAAAATTGAAATTTTTAATTGGTTTCCTGAGTAAGTCAAGCCAATACAATATCAATGTGTGATATGAACTGAGTTTCCTGTGAAAATCTGAGCCAGATTGATGAAGTTTAAGTGGGGTTTTGGACTGATGTGCTATATGATCACCCCCTCGATACCTGCACTTCCAATACGTGTATTTTGGACCAGTTATGTATTTATTAAGGAATATTCTTGTGGAATCTCATTTAGTGGCGCCAGCTCTAGCAAACAATGTGGTTTTCAGCCTTAAAATTGTCTTACTTTGCCAAATTTAAGTATATCTTAATGCAGCCCCACAGAAGCGAATTTGGGGCCAGCTGAAGCCAATATTGCCAAACTATAGGTACTGTTATATCAGATGTAATTTTAAAACCGGTTCAGTCAGATTTAGTATGTGCCACCTTATATTCTGGCCAAATTTCAGCATTATAGACCAATATTTGGTACTGGTTTGGTGTAATTTACATGTATTTTTGACCATTTTTACAGCACTATATGGGCGAAATAATTTATTTTCAGAGATGTAATGCTCCAAATGGGCCTAATATATCCTCAATTATTGTTAAAACATATGCAAAATTAAAGAAGAGCTTCAGATTGGTTGTATTAGGATATACCTGATATTTCCTAATTTGAGAGGGGGCTGAGCCTGGCCCCAAACCCCGGAAAATTGAAATTTTTAATTGGTTTCCTGAGTAAGTCAAGCCAATACAATATCAATGTGTGATATGAACTGAGTTTCCTGTGAAAATCTGAGCCAGATTGATGAAGTTTAAGTGGGGTTTTGGACTGATGTGCCATATGATCACCCCCTCGATACCTGCACTTCCAATACGTGTATTTTGGACCAGTTATGTATTTCTTAAGGAATATTGTTGTGGAATCTCATTTAGTGGCGCCAGCTCTAGCAAACAATATGGTTTTCAGCCTTAAAATTGTCTTACTTTGCCAAATTTAAGTATATCTTAATGCAGCCCCACAGAAGCGAATTTGGGGCCAGCTAAAGCCAATATTGCCAAACTATAGGTACTGTTATATCAGATGTAATTTTAAAACCGGTTCAGTCAGATTTAGTATGTGCCACCTTATATTCTGGCCAAATTTCAGCATTATAGACCAACATTTGGTACTGGTTTGGTGTAATTTACATGTATTTTTGACCATTTTTACAGCACTATATGGGTGAAATAATTTATTTTCAGAGATGTAATGCTCCAAATGGGCCTAATATATCCTCAATTATTGTTAAAACATATGCAAAATTAAAGAAGAGCTTCAGATTGGTTGTATTAGGATATACCTGATATTTCCTAATTTGAGAGGGGGCTGAGCCTGGCCCCAAACCCCGGAAAATTGAAATTTTTAATTGGTTTCCTGAGTAAGTCAAGCCAATACAATATCAATGTGTGATATGAACTGAGTTTCCTGTGAAAATCTGAGCCAGATTGATGAAGTTTAAGTGGGGTTTTGGACTGATGTGCTATATGATCACCCCCTCGATACCTGCACTTCCAATACGTGTATTTTGGACCAGTTATGTATTTATTAAGGAATATTCTTGTGGAATCTCATTTAGTGGCGCCAGCTCTAGCAAACAATGTGGTTTTCAGCCTTAAAATTGTCTTACTTTGCCAAATTTAAGTATATCTTAATGCAGCCCCACAGAAGCGAATTTGGGGCCAGCTGAAGCCAATATTGCCAAACTATAGGTACTGTTATATCAGATGTAATTTTAAAACCGGTTCAGTCAGATTTAGTATGTGCCACCTTATATTCTGGCCAAATTTCAGCATTATAGACCAATATTTGGTACTGGTTTGGTGTAATTTACATGTATTTTTGACCATTTTTACAGCACTATATGGGCGAAATAATTTATTTTCAGAGATGTAATGCTCCAAATGGGCCTAATATATCCTCAATTATTGTTAAAACATATGCAAAATTATAGAAGAGCTTCAGATTGGTTGTATTAGGATATACCTGATATTTCCTAATTTCAGAGGGGGCTGAGCCTGGCCCCAAACCCCGGAAAATTGAAATTTTTAATTGGTTTCCTGAGTAAGTCAAGCCAATACAATATCAATGTGTGATATGAACTGAGTTTCCTGTGAAAATCTGAGCCAGATTGATGAAGTTTAAGTGGGGTTTTGGACTGATGTGCCATATGATCACCCCCTCGATACCTGCACTTCCAATACGTGTATTTTGGACTAGTTATGTATTTCTTAAGGAATATTGTTGTGGAATCTCATTTAGTGGCGCCAGCTCTAGCAAACAATATGGTTTTCAGCCTTAAAATTGTCTTACTTTGCCAAATTTAAGTATATCTTAATGCAGCCCCACAGAAGCGAATTTGGGGCCAGCTAAAGCCAATATTGCCAAACTATAGGTACTGTTATATCAGATGTAATTTTAAAACCGGTTCAGTCAGATTTAGTATGTGCCACCTTATATTCTGGCCAAATTTCAGCATTATAGACCAATATTTGGTACTGGTTTGGTGTAATTTACATGTATTTTTGACCATTTTTACAGCACTATATGGGTGAAATAATTTATTTTCAGAGATGTAATGCTCCAAATGGGCCTAATATATCCTCAATTATTGTTAAAACATATGCAAAATTAAAGAAGAGCTTCAGATTGGTTGTATTAGGATATACCTGATATTTCCTAATTTGAAAGGGGGCTGAGCCTGGCCCCAAACCCCGGAAAATTGAAATTTTTAATTGGTTTCCTGAGTAAGTCAAGCCAATACAATATCAATGTGTGATATGAACTGAGTTTCCTGTGAAAATCTGAGCCAGATTGATGAAGTTTAAGTGGGGTTTTGGACTGATGTGCCATATGATCACCCCCTCGATACCTGCACTTCCAATACGTGTATTTTGGACCAGTTATGTATTTATTAAGGAATATTCTTGTGGAATCTCATTTAGTGGCGCCAGCTCTAGCAAACAATGTGGTTTTCAGCCTTAAAATTGTCTTACTTTGCCAAATTTAAGTATATCTTAATGCAGCCCCACAGAAGCGAATTTGGGGCCAGCTGAAGCCAATATTGCCAAACTATAGGTACTGTTATATCAGATGTAATTTTAAAACCGGTTCAGTCAGATTTAGTATGTGCCACCTTATATTCTGGCCAAATTTCAGCATTATAGACCAATATTTGGTACTGGTTTGGTGTAATTTACATGTATTTTTGACCATTTTTACAGCACTATATGGGCGAAATAATTTATTTTCAGAGATGTAATGCTCCAAATGGGCCTAATATATCCTCAATTATTGTTAAAACATATGCAAAATTAAAGAAGAGCTTCAGATTGGTTGTATTAGGATATACCTGATATTTCCTAATTTGAGAGGGGGCTGAGCCTGGCCCCAAACCCCGGAAAATTGAAATTTTTAATTGGTTTCCTGAGTAAGTCAAGCCAATACAATATCAATGTGTGATATGAACTGAGTTTCCTGTGAAAATCTGAGCCAGATTGATGAAGTTTAAGTGGGGTTTTGGACTGATGTGCCATATGATCACCCCCTCGATACCTGCACTTCCAATACGTGTATTTTGGACCAGTTATGTATTTCTTAAGGAATATTGTTGTGGAATCTCATTTAGTGGCGCCAGCTCTAGCAAACAATATGGTTTTCAGCCTTAAAATTGTCTTACTTTGCCAAATTTAAGTATATCTTAATGCAGCCCCACAGAAGCGAATTTGGGGCCAGCTAAAGCCAATATTGCCAAACTATAGGTACTGTTATATCAGATGTAATTTTAAAACCGGTTCAGTCAGATTTAGTATGTGCCACCTTATATTCTGGCCAAATTTCAGCATTATAGACCAACATTTGGTACTGGTTTGGTGTAATTTACATGTATTTTTGACCATTTTTACAGCACTATATGGGTGAAATAATTTATTTTCAGAGATGTAATGCTCCAAATGGGCCTAATATATCCTCAATTATTGTTAAAACATATGCAAAATTAAAGAAGAGCTTCAGATTGGTTGTATTAGGATATACCTGATATTTCCTAATTTGAGAGGGGGCTGAGCCTGGCCCCAAACCCCGGAAAATTGAAATTTTTAATTGGTTTCCTGAGTAAGTCAAGCCAATACAATATCAATGTGTGATATGAACTGAGTTTCCTGTGAAAATCTGAGCCAGATTGATGAAGTTTAAGTGGGGTTTTGGACTGATGTGCCATATGATCACCCCCTCGATACCTGCACTTCCAATACGTGTATTTTGGACCAGTTATGTATTTCTTAAGGAATATTCTTGTGGAATCTCATTTAGTGGCGCCAGCTCTAGCAAACAATATGGTTTTCCACCTTAAAATTGTCTTACTTTGCCAAATTTAAGTATATCTTAATGCAGCCCCACAGAAGCGAATTTGGGGCCAGCTGAAGCCAATATTGCCAAACTATAGGTACTGTTATATCAGATGTAATTTTAAAACCGGTTCAGTCAGATTTAGTATGTGCCACCTTATATTCTGGCCAAATTTCAGCATTATAGACCAATATTTGGTACTGGTTTGGTGTAATTTACATGTATTTTTGACCATTTTTACAGCACTATATGGGTGAAATAATTTATTTTCAGAGATGTAATGCTCCAAATGGGCCTAATATATCCTCAATTATTGTTAAAACATATGCAAAATTAAAGAAGAGCTTCAGATTGGTTGTATTAGGATATACCTGATATTTCCTAATTTGAGAGGGGGCTGAGCCTGGCCCCAAACCCCGGAAAATTGAAATTTGTAATTGGTTTCCTGAGTAAGTCAAGCCAATACAATATCAATGTGTGATATGAACTGAGTTTCCTGTGAAAATCTGAGCCAGATTGATGAAGTTTAAGTGGGGTTTTGGACTGATGTGCCATATGATCACCCCCTCGATACCTGCACTTCCAATACGTGTATTTTGGACCAGTTATGTATTTCTTAAGGAATATTCTTGTGGAATCTCATTTAGTGGCGCCAGCTCTAGCAAACAATATGGTTTTCAGCCTTAAAATTGTCTTACTTTGCCAAATTTAAGTATATCTTAATGCAGCCCCACAGAAGCGAATTTGGGGCCAGCTAAAGCCAATATTGCCAAACTATAGGTACTGTTATATCAGATGTAATTTTAAAACCGGTTCAGTCAGATTTAGTATGTGCCACCTTATATTCTGGCCAAATTTCAGCATTATAGACCAACATTTGGTACTGGTTTGGTGTAATTTACATGTATTTTTGACCATTTTTACAGCACTATATGGGTGAAATAATTTATTTTCAGAGATGTAATGCTCCAAATGGGCCTAATATATCCTCAATTATTGTTAAAACATATGCAAAATTAAAGAAGAGCTTCAGATTGGTTGTATTAGGATATACCTGATATTTCATAAGTTGAGGGGGGCTAAGCCTGGCCCCAAACCCCGGAAAATTGAATTTTTTAATTGGTTTCCTGAGTAGGTCAAGACAATACAATATCAATGTGTGATATGAACTGAGTTTCCTGTGAAAATCTGAGCCAGATTGATGAAGTTTAAGTGGGGTTTTGGACTGATGTGCCATATGATCACCCCCTCGATACCTGCACTTCCAATACGTGTATTTTGAACCAGTTATGTATTTATTAAGGAATATTGTTGTGGAATCTCATTTAGTGGCGCCAGCTCTAGCAAACAATATGGTTTTCAGCCTTAAAATTGTCTTACTTTGCCAAATTTAAGTATATCTTAATGCAGCCCCACAGAAGCGAATTTGGGGCCAGCTGAAACCAATATTGCCAAACTATAGGTACTGTTATATCAGATGTAATTTTAAAACCGGTTCAGTCAGATTTAGTATGTGCCACCTTATATTCTGGCCAAATTTCAGCATTATAGACCAATATTTGGTACTGGTTTGGTGTAATTTACATGTATTTTTGACCATTTTTACAGCACTATATGGGTGAAATAATTTATTTTCAGAGATGTAATCCTCCAAATGGGCCTAATATATCCTCAATTATTGTTAAAACATAAGCAAAATTAAAGAAGAGCTTCAGATTGGTTGTATTAGGATATACCTGATATTTCCTAATTTGAGAGGGGGCTGAGCCTGGCCCCAAACCCCGGAAAATTGAAATTTTTAATTGGTTTCCTGAGTAAGTCAAGCCAATACAATATCAATGTGTGATATGAACTGAGTTTCCTGTGAAAATCTGAGCCAGATTGATGAAGTTTAAGTGGGGTTTTGGACTGATGTGCCATATGATCACCCCCTCGATACCTGCACTTCCAATACGTGTATTTTGGACCAGTTATGTATTTCTTAAGGAATATTGTTGTGGAATCTCATTTAGTGGCGCCAGCTCTAGCAAACAATATGGTTTTCAGCCTTAAAATTGTCTTACTTTGCCAAATTTAAGTATATCTTAATGCAGCCCCACAGAAGCGAATTTGGGGCCAGCTAAAGCCAATATTGCCAAACTATAGGTACTGTTATATCAGATGTAATTTTAAAACCGGTTCAGTCAGATTTAGTATGTGCCACCTTATATTCTGGCCAAATTTCAGCATTATAGACCAACATTTGGTACTGGTTTGGTGTAATTTACATGTATTTTTGACCATTTTTACAGCACTATATGGGTGAAATAATTTATTTTCAGAGATGTAATGCTCCAAATGGGCCTAATATATCCTCAATTATTGTTAAAACATATGCAAAATTAAAGAAGAGCTTCAGATTGGTTGTATTAGGATATACCTGATATTTCCTAAGTTGAGGCGGGCTAAGGCTGGCCCCAAACCCCGGCAAATTGAATTTTTTAATTGGTTTCCTGAGTAAGTCAAGACAATACAATATCAATGTGTGATATGAACTGAGTTTCCTGTGAAAATCTGAGCCAGATTGATGAAGTTTAAGTGGGGTTTTGGACTGATGTGCCATATGATCACCCCCTCGATACCTGCACTTCCAATACGTGTATTTTGGACCAGTTATGTATTTCTTAAGGAATATTGTTGTGGAATCTCATTTAGTGGCGCCAGCTGTAGCAAACAATATGGTTTTCAGCCTTAAAATTGTCTTACTTTGCCAAATTTAAGTATATCTTAATGCAGCCCCACAGAAGCGAATTTTTTGGGCCAGCTAAAGCCAATATTGCCAAACTATAGGTACTGTTATATCAGATGTAATTTTAAAACCGGTTCAGTCAGATTTAGTATGTGCCACCTTATATTCTGGCCAAATTTCAGCATTATAGACCAATATTTGGTACTGGTTTGGTGTAATTTACATGTATTTTTGACCATTTTTACAGCACTATATGGGTGAAATAATTTATTTTCAGAGATGTAATCCTCCAAATGGGCCTAATATATCCTCAATTATTGTTAAAACATATGCAAAATTAAAGAAGAGCTTCAGATTGGTTGTATTAGGATATACCTGATATTTCCTAATTTGAGAGGGGGCTGAGCCTGGCCCCAAACCCCGGAAAATTGAAATTTTTAATTGGTTTCCTGAGTAAGTCAAGCCAATACAATATCAATGTGTGATATGAACTGAGTTTCCTGTGAAAATCTGAGCCAGATTGATGAAGTTTAAGTGGGGTTTTGGACTGATGTGCCATATGATCACCCCCTCGATACCTGCACTTCCAATACGTGTATTTTGGACCAGTTATGTATTTCTTAAGGAATATTCTTGTGGAATCTCATTTAGTGGCGCCAGCTCTAGCAAACAATATGGTTTTCAGCCTTAAAATTGTCTTACTTTGCCAAATTTAAGTATATCTTAATGCAGCCCCACAGAAGCGAATTTGGGGCCAGCTAGAGCCAATATTGCCAAACTATAGGTACTGTTATATCAGATGTAATTTTAAAACCGGTTCAGTCAGATTTAGTATGTGCCACCTTATATTCTGGCCAAATTTCAGCATTATAGACCAACATTTGGTACTGGTTTGGTGTAATTTACATGTATTTTTGACCATTTTTACAGCACTATATGGGTGAAATAATTTATTTTCAGAGATGTAATGCTCCAAATGGGCCTAATATATCCTCAATTATTGTTAAAACATATGCAAAATTAAAGAAGAGCTTCAGATTGGTTGTATTAGGATATACCTGATATTTCATAAGTTGAGGGGGGCTAAGCCTGGCCCCAAACCCCGGAAAATTGAATTTTTTAATTGGTTTCCTGAGTAGGTCAAGACAATACAATATCAATGTGTGATATGAACTGAGTTTCCTGTGAAAATCTGAGCCAGATTGATGAAGTTTAAGTGGGGTTTTGGACTGATGTGCCATATGATCACCCCCTCGATACCTGCACTTCCAATACGTGTATTTTGAACCAGTTATGTATTTATTAAGGAATATTGTTGTGGAATCTCATTTAGTGGCGCCAGCTCTAGCAAACAATATGGTTTTCAGCCTTAAAATTGTCTTACTTTGCCAAATTTAAGTATATCTTAATGCAGCCCCACAGAAGCGAATTTGGGGCCAGCTGAAACCAATATTGCCAAACTATAGGTACTGTTATATCAGATGTAATTTTAAAACCGGTTCAGTCAGATTTAGTATGTGCCACCTTATATTCTGGCCAAATTTCAGCATTATAGACCAATATTTGGTACTGGTTTGGTGTAATTTACATGTATTTTTGACCATTTTTACAGCACTATATGGGTGAAATAATTTATTTTCAGAGATGTAATCCTCCAAATGGGCCTAATATATCCTCAATTATTGTTAAAACATAAGCAAAATTAAAGAAGAGCTTCAGATTGGTTGTATTAGGATATACCTGATATTTCCTAATTTGAGAGGGGGCTGAGCCTGGCCCCAAACCCCGGAAAATTGAAATTTTTAATTGGTTTCCTGAGTAAGTCAAGCCAATACAATATCAATGTGTGATATGAACTGAGTTTCCTGTGAAAATCTGAGCCAGATTGATGAAGTTTAAGTGGGGTTTTGGACTGATGTGCCATATGATCACCCCCTCGATACCTGCACTTCCAATACGTGTATTTTGGACCAGTTATGTATTTCTTAAGGAATATTGTTGTGGAATCTCATTTAGTGGCGCCAGCTCTAGCAAACAATATGGTTTTCAGCCTTAAAATTGTCTTACTTTGCCAAATTTAAGTATATCTTAATGCAGCCCCACAGAAGCGAATTTGGGGCCAGCTAAAGCCAATATTGCCAAACTATAGGTACTGTTATATCAGATGTAATTTTAAAACCGGTTCAGTCAGATTTAGTATGTGCCACCTTATATTCTGGCCAAATTTCAGCATTATAGACCAACATTTGGTACTGGTTTGGTGTAATTTACATGTATTTTTGACCATTTTTACAGCACTATATGGGTGAAATAATTTATTTTCAGAGATGTAATGCTCCAAATGGGCCTAATATATCCTCAATTATTGTTAAAACATATGCAAAATTAAAGAAGAGCTTCAGATTGGTTGTATTAGGATATACCTGATATTTCCTAAGTTGAGGCGGGCTAAGGCTGGCCCCAAACCCCGGCAAATTGAATTTTTTAATTGGTTTCCTGAGTAAGTCAAGACAATACAATATCAATGTGTGATATGAACTGAGTTTCCTGTGAAAATCTGAGCCAGATTGATGAAGTTTAAGTGGGGTTTTGGACTGATGTGCCATATGATCACCCCCTCGATACCTGCACTTCCAATACGTGTATTTTGGACCAGTTATGTATTTCTTAAGGAATATTGTTGTGGAATCTCATTTAGTGGCGCCAGCTGTAGCAAACAATATGGTTTTCAGCCTTAAAATTGTCTTACTTTGCCAAATTTAAGTATATCTTAATGCAGCCCCACAGAAGCGAATTTTTTGGGCCAGCTAAAGCCAATATTGCCAAACTATAGGTACTGTTATATCAGATGTAATTTTAAAACCGGTTCAGTCAGATTTAGTATGTGCCACCTTATATTCTGGCCAAATTTCAGCATTATAGACCAATATTTGGTACTGGTTTGGTGTAATTTACATGTATTTTTGACCATTTTTACAGCACTATATGGGTGAAATAATTTATTTTCAGAGATGTAATCCTCCAAATGGGCCTAATATATCCTCAATTATTGTTAAAACATATGCAAAATTAAAGAAGAGCTTCAGATTGGTTGTATTAGGATATACCTGATATTTCCTAATTTGAGAGGGGGCTGAGCCTGGCCCCAAACCCCGGAAAATTGAAATTTTTAATTGGTTTCCTGAGTAAGTCAAGCCAATACAATATCAATGTGTGATATGAACTGAGTTTCCTGTGAAAATCTGAGCCAGATTGATGAAGTTTAAGTGGGGTTTTGGACTGATGTGCCATATGATCACCCCCTCGATACCTGCACTTCCAATACGTGTATTTTGGACCAGTTATGTATTTCTTAAGGAATATTCTTGTGGAATCTCATTTAGTGGCGCCAGCTCTAGCAAACAATATGGTTTTCCACCTTAAAATTGTCTTACTTTGCCAAATTTAAGTATATCTTAATGCAGCCCCACAGAAGCGAATTTGGGGCCAGCTGAAGCCAATATTGCCAAACTATAGGTACTGTTATATCAGATGTAATTTTAAAACCGGTTCAGTCAGATTTAGTATGTGCCACCTTATATTCTGGCCAAATTTCAGCATTATAGACCAATATTTGGTACTGGTTTGGTGTAATTTACATGTATTTTTGACCATTTTTACAGCACTATATGGGTGAAATAATTTATTTTCAGAGATGTAATCCTCCAAATGGGCCTAATATATCCTCAATTATTGTTAAAACATATGCAAAATTAAAGAAGAGCTTCAGATTGGTTGTATTAGGATATACCTGATATTTCCTAATTTGAGAGGGGGCTGAGCCTGGCCCCAAACCCCGGAAAATTGAAATTTTTAATTGGTTTCCTGAGTAAGTCAAGCCAATACAATATCAATGTGTGATATGAACTGAGTTTCCTGTGAAAATCTGAGCCAGATTGATGAAGTTTAAGTGGGGTTTTGGACTGATGTGCCATATGATCACCCCCTCGATACCTGCACTTCCAATACGTGTATTTTGGACCAGTTATGTATTTCTTAAGGAATATTGTTGTGGAATCTCATTTAGTGGCGCCAGCTCTAGCAAACAATATGGTTTTCAGCCTTAAAATTGTCTTACTTTGCCAAATTTAAGTATATCTTAATGCAGCCCCACAGAAGCGAATTTGGGGCCAGCTAAAGCCAATATTGCCAAACTATAGGTACTGTTATATCAGATGTAATTTTAAAACCGGTTCAGTCAGATTTAGTATGTGCCACCTTATATTCTGGCCAAATTTCAGCATTATAGACCAACATTTGGTACTGGTTCGGTGTAATTTACATGTATTTTTGACCATTTTTACAGCACTATATGGGTGAAATAATTTATTTTCAGAGATGTAATGCTCCAAATGGGCCTAATATATCCTCAATTGTTGTTAAAACATATGCAAAATTAAAGAAGAGCTTCAGATTGGTTGTATTAGGATATACCTGATATTTCCTAAGTTGAGGGGGGCTAAGCCTGGCCCCAAACCCCGGAAAATTGAATTTTTTAATTGGTTTCCTGAGTAAGTCAAGACAATACAATATCAATGTGTGATATGAACTGAGTTTCCTGTGAACATCTGAGCCAGATTGATGAAGTTTAAGTGGGGTTTTGGACTGATGTGCCATATGATCACCCCCTCGATACCTGCACTTCCAATACGTGTATTTTGGACCAGTTATGTATTTCTTAAGGAATATTGTTGTGGAATCTCATTTAGTGGCGCCAGCTCTAGCAAACAATATGGTTTTCAGCCTTAAAATTGTCTTACTTTGCCAAATTTAAGTATATCTTAATGCAGCCCCACAGAAGCGAATTTGGGGCCAGCTAAAGCCAATATTGCCAAACTATAGGTACTGTTATATCAGATGTAATTTTAAAACCGGTTCAGTCAGATTTAGTATGTGCCACCTTATATTCTGGCCAAATTTCAGCATTATAGACCAACATTTGGTACTGGTTCGGTGTAATTTACATGTATTTTTGACCATTTTTACAGCACTATATGGGTGAAATAATTTATTTTCAGAGATGTAATGCTCCAAATGGGCCTAATATATCCTCAATTGTTGTTAAAACATATGCAAAATTAAAGAAGAGCTTCAGATTGGTTGTATTAGGATATACCTGATATTTCCTAAGTTGAGGGGGGCTAAGCCTGGCCCCAAACCCCGGAAAATTGAATTTTTTAATTGGTTTCCTGAGTAAGTCAAGACAATACAATATCAATGTGTGATATGAACTGAGTTTCCTGTGAACATCTGAGCCAGATTGATGAAGTTTAAGTGGGGTTTTGGACTGATGTGCCATATGATCACCCCCTCGATACCTGCACTTCCAATACGTGTATTTTGGACCAGTTATGTATTTATTAAGGAATATTGTTGTGGAATCTTATTTAGTGGCGCCAGCTCTAGCAAACAATATGGTTTTCAGCCTTAAAATTGTCTTACTTTGCCAAATTTAAGTATATCTTAATGCAGCCCCACAGAAGCGAATTTGGGGCCAGCTGAAGCCAATATTGCCAAACTATAGGTACTGTTATATCAGATGTAATTTTAAAACCGGTTCAGTCAGATTTAGTATGTGCCACCTTATATTCTGGCCAAATTTCAGCATTATAGACCAATATTTGGTACTGGTTTGGTGTAATTTACATGTATTTTTGACCATTTTTACAGCACTATATGGGTGAAATAATTTATTTTCAGAGATGTAATCCTCCAAATGGGCCTAATATATCCTCAATTATTGTTAAAACATATGCAAAATTAAAGAAGAGCTTCAGATTGGTTGTATTAGGATATACCTGATATTTCCTAATTTGAGAGGGGGCTGAGCCTGGCCCCAAACCCCGGAAAATTGAAATTTTTAATTGGTTTCCTGAGTAAGTCAAGCCAATACAATATCAATGTGTGATATGAACTGAGTTTCCTGTGAAAATCTGAGCCAGATTGATGAAGTTTAAGTGGGGTTTTGGACTGATGTGCCATATGATCACCCCCTCAATACCTGCACTTCCAATACGTGTATTTTGGACCAGTTATGTATTTCTTAAGGAATATTCTTGTGGAATCTCATTTAGTGGCGCCAGCTCTAGCAAACAATATGGTTTTCAGCCTTAAAATTGTCTTACTTTGCCAAATTTAAGTATATCTTAATGCAGCCCCACAGAAGCGAATTTGGGGCCAGCTAAAGCCAATATTGCCAAACTATAGGTACTGTTATATCAGATGTAATTTTAAAACCGGTTCAGTCAGATTTAGTATGTGCCACCTTATATTCTGGCCAAATTTCAGCATTATAGACCAACATTTGGTACTGGTTTGGTGTAATTTACATGTATTTTTGACCATTTTTACAGCACTATATGGGTGAAATAATTTATTTTCAGAGATGTAATCCTCCAAATGGGCCTAATATATCCTCAATTATTGTTAAAACATATGCAAAATTAAAGAAGAGCTTCAGATTGGTTGTATTAGGATATACCTGATATTTCCTAATTTGAGAGGGGGCTGAGCCTGGCCCCAAACCCCGGAAAATTGAAATTTTTAATTGGTTTCCTGAGTAAGTCAAGCCAATACAATATCAATGTGTGATATGAACTGAGTTTCCTGTGAAAATCTGAGCCAGATTGATGAAGTTTAAGTGGGGTTTTGGACTGATGTGCCATATGATCACCCCCTCAATACCTGCACTTCCAATACGTGTATTTTGGACCAGTTATGTATTTCTTAAGGAATATTCTTGTGGAATCTCATTTAGTGGCGCCAGCTCTAGCAAACAATATGGTTTTCAGCCTTAAAATTGTCTTACTTTGCCAAATTTAAGTATATCTTAATGCAGCCCCACAGAAGCGAATTTGGGGCCAGCTAAAGCCAATATTGCCAAACTATAGGTACTGTTATATCAGATGTAATTTTAAAACCGGTTCAGTCAGATTTAGTATGTGCCACCTTATATTCTGGCCAAATTTCAGCATTATAGACCAACATTTGGTACTGGTTTGGTGTAATTTACATGTATTTTTGACCATTTTTACAGCACTATATGGGTGAAATAATTTATTTTCAGAGATGTAATGCTCCAAATGGGCCTAATATATCCTCAATTATTGTTAAAACATATGCAAAATTAAAGAAGAGCTTCAGATTGGTTGTATTAGGATATACCTGATATTTCCTAAGTTGAGGGGGGCTACGCCTGGCCCCAAACCCCGGAAAATTGAATTTTTTAATTGGTTTCCTGAGTAAGTCAAGACAATACAATATCAATGTGTGATATGAACTGAGTTTCCTGTGAAAATCTGAGCCAGATTGATGAAGTTTAAGTGGGGTTTTGGACTGATGTGCCATATGATCACCCCCTCGATACCTGCACTTCCAATACGTGTATTTTGGACCAGTTATGTATTTATTAAGGAATATTGTTGTGGAATCTTATTTAGTGGCGCCAGCTCTAGCAAACAATATGGTTTTCAGCCTTAAAATTGTCTTACTTTGCCAAATTTAAGTATATCTTAATGCAGCCCCACAGAAGCGAATTTGGGGCCAGCTGAAGCCAATATTGCCAAACTATAGGTACTGTTATATCAGATGTAATTTTAAAACCGGTTCAGTCAGATTTAGTATGTGCCACCTTATATTCTGGCCAAATTTCAGCATTATAGACCAATATTTGGTACTGGTTCGGTGTAATTTACATGTATTTTTGACCATTTTTACAGCACTATATGGGTGAAATAATTTATTTTCAGAGATGTAATCCTCCAAATGGGCCTAATATATCCTCAATTATTGTTAAAACATATGCAAAATTAAAGAAGAGCTTCAGATTGGTTGTATTAGGATATACCTGATATTTCCTAAGTTGAGGGGGGCTAAGCCTGGCCCCAAACCCCGGAAAATTTAAATTTTTAATTGGTTTGCTGAGTAAGTCAAGACAATACAATATCAATGTGTGATATGAACTGAGTTTCCTGTGAACATCTGAGCCAGATTGATGAAGTTTAAGTGGGGTTTTGGACTGATGTGCCATATGATCACCCCCTCGATACCTGCACTTCCAATACGTGTATTTTGGACCAGTTATGTATTTATTAAGGAATATTGTTGTGGAATCTTATTTAGTGGCGCCAGCTCTAGCAAACAATATGGTTTTCAGCCTTAAAATTGTCTTACTTTGCCAAATTTAAGTATATCTTAATGCAGCCCCACAGAAGCGAATTTGGGGCCAGCTGAAGCCAATATTGCCAAACTATAGGTACTGTTATATCAGATGTAATTTTAAAACCGGTTCAGTCAGATTTAGTATGTGCCACCTTATATTCTGGCCAAATTTCAGCATTATAGACCAATATTTGGTACTGGTTTGGTGTAATTTACATGTATTTTTGACCATTTTTACAGCACTATATGGGTGAAATAATTTATTTTCAGAGATGTAATCCTCCAAATGGGCCTAATATATCCTCAATTATTGTTAAAACATATGCAAAATTAAAGAAGAGCTTCAGATTGGTTGTATTAGGATATACCTGATATTTCCTAATTTGAGAGGGGGCTGAGCCTGGCCCCAAACCCCGGAAAATTGAAATTTTTAATTGGTTTCCTGAGTAAGTCAAGCCAATACAATATCAATGTGTGATATGAACTGAGTTTCCTGTGAAAATCTGAGCCAGATTGATGAAGTTTAAGTGGGGTTTTGGACTGATGTGCCATATGATCACCCCCTCAATACCTGCACTTCCAATACGTGTATTTTGGACCAGTTATGTATTTCTTAAGGAATATTCTTGTGGAATCTCATTTAGTGGCGCCAGCTCTAGCAAACAATATGGTTTTCAGCCTTAAAATTGTCTTACTTTGCCAAATTTAAGTATATCTTAATGCAGCCCCACAGAAGCGAATTTGGGGCCAGCTGAAGCCAATATTGCCAAACTATAGGTACTGTTATATCAGATGTAATTTTAAAACCGGTTCAGTCAGATTTAGTATGTGCCACCTTATATTCTGGCCAAATTTCAGCATTATAGACCAATATTTGGTACTGGTTCGGTGTAATTTACATGTATTTTTGACCATTTTTACAGCACTATATGGGTGAAATAATTTATTTTCAGAGATGTAATCCTCCAAATGGGCCTAATATATCCTCAATTATTGTTAAAACATATGCAAAATTAAAGAAGAGCTTCAGATTGGTTGTATTAGGATATACCTGATATTTCCTAAGTTGAGGGGGGGCTAAGCCTGGCCCCAAACCCCGGAAAATTGAATTTTTTAATTGGTTTCCTGAGTAAGTCAAGACAATACAATATCAATGTGTGATATGAACTGAGTTTCCTGTGAACATCTGAGCCAGATTGATGAAGTTTAAGTGGGGTTTTGGACTGATGTGCCATATGATCAACCCCTCGATACCTGCACTTCCAATACGTGTATTTTGGACCAGTTATGTATTTATTAAGGAATATTGTTGTGGAATCTTATTTAGTGGCGCCAGCTCTAGCAAACAATATGGTTTTCAGCCTTAAAATTGTCTTACTTTGCCAAATTTAAGTATATCTTAATGCAGCCCCACAGAAGCGAATTTGGGGCCAGCTGAAGCCAATATTGCCAAACTATAGGTACTGTTATATCAGATGTAATTTTAAAACCGGTTCAGTCAGATTTAGTATGTGCCACCTTATATTCTGGCCAAATTTCAGCATTATAGACCAATATTTGGTACTGGTTTGGTGTAATTTACATGTATTTTTGACCATTTTTACAGCACTATATGGGTGAAATAATTTATTTTCAGAGATGTAATCCTCCAAATGGGCCTAATATATCCTCAATTATTGTTAAAACATATGCAAAATTAAAGAAGAGCTTCAGATTGGTTGTATTAGGATATACCTGATATTTCCTAATTTGAGAGGGGGCTGAGCCTGGCCCCAAACCCCGGAAAATTGAAATTTTTAATTGGTTTCCTGAGTAAGTCAAGCCAATACAATATCAATGTGTGATATGAACTGAGTTTCCTGTGAAAATCTGAGCCAGATTGATGAAGTTTAAGTGGGGTTTTGGACTGATGTGCCATATGATCACCCCCTCAATACCTGCACTTCCAATACGTGTATTTTGGACCAGTTATGTATTTCTTAAGGAATATTCTTGTGGAATCTCATTTAGTGGCGCCAGCTCTAGCAAACAATATGGTTTTCAGCCTTAAAATTGTCTTACTTTGCCAAATTTAAGTATATCTTAATGCAGCCCCACAGAAGCGAATTTGGGGCCAGCTGAAGCCAATATTGCCAAACTATAGGTACTGTTATATCAGATGTAATTTTAAAACCGGTTCAGTCAGATTTAGTATGTGCCACCTTATATTCTGGCCAAATTTCAGCATTATAGACCAATATTTGGTACTGGTTCGGTGTAATTTACATGTATTTTTGACCATTTTTACAGCACTATATGGGTGAAATAATTTATTTTCAGAGATGTAATCCTCCAAATGGGCCTAATATATCCTCAATTATTGTTAAAACATATGCAAAATTAAAGAAGAGCTTCAGATTGGTTGTATTAGGATATACCTGATATTTCCTAAGTTGAGGGGGGGCTAAGCCTGGCCCCAAACCCCGGAAAATTGAATTTTTTAATTGGTTTCCTGAGTAAGTCAAGACAATACAATATCAATGTGTGATATGAACTGAGTTTCCTGTGAACATCTGAGCCAGATTGATGAAGTTTAAGTGGGGTTTTGGACTGATGTGCCATATGATCAACCCCTCGATACCTGCACTTCCAATACGTGTATTTTGGACCAGTTATGTATTTATTAAGGAATATTGTTGTGGAATCTTATTTAGTGGCGCCAGCTCTAGCAAACAATATGGTTTTCAGCCTTAAAATTGTCTTACTTTGCCAAATTTAAGTATATCTTAATGCAGCCCCACAGAAGCGAATTTGGGGCCAGCTGAAGCCAATATTGCCAAACTATAGGTACTGTTATATCAGATGTAATTTTAAAACCGGTTCAGTCAGATTTAGTATGTGCCACCTTATATTCTGGCCAAATTTCAGCATTATAGACCAATATTTGGTACTGGTTTGGTGTAATTTACATGTATTTTTGACCATTTTTACAGCACTATATGGGTGAAATAATTTATTTTCAGAGATGTAATCCTCCAAATGGGCCTAATATATCCTCAATTATTGTTAAAACATATGCAAAATTAAAGAAGAGCTTCAGATTGGTTGTATTAGGATATACCTGATATTTCCTAATTTGAGAGGGGGCTGAGCCTGGCCCCAAACCCCGGAAAATTGAAATTTTTAATTGGTTTCCTGAGTAAGTCAAGCCAATACAATATCAATGTGTGATATGAACTGAGTTTCCTGTGAAAATCTGAGCCAGATTGATGAAGTTTAAGTGGGGTTTTGGACTGATGTGCCATATGATCACCCCCTCAATACCTGCACTTCCAATACGTGTATTTTGGACCAGTTATGTATTTCTTAAGGAATATTCTTGTGGAATCTCATTTAGTGGCGCCAGCTCTAGCAAACAATATGGTTTTCAGCCTTAAAATTGTCTTACTTTGCCAAATTTAAGTATATCTTAATGCAGCCCCACAGAAGCGAATTTGGGGCCAGCTGAAGCCAATATTGCCAAACTATAGGTACTGTTATATCAGATGTAATTTTAAAACCGGTTCAGTCAGATTTAGTATGTGCCACCTTATATTCTGGCCAAATTTCAGCATTATAGACCAATATTTGGTACTGGTTCGGTGTAATTTACATGTATTTTTGACCATTTTTACAGCACTATATGGGTGAAATAATTTATTTTCAGAGATGTAATCCTCCAAATGGGCCTAATATATCCTCAATTATTGTTAAAACATATGCAAAATTAAAGAAGAGCTTCAGATTGGTTGTATTAGGATATACCTGATATTTCCTAAGTTGAGGGGGGGCTAAGCCTGGCCCCAAACCCCGGAAAATTGAATTTTTTAATTGGTTTCCTGAGTAAGTCAAGACAATACAATATCAATGTGTGATATGAACTGAGTTTCCTGTGAACATCTGAGCCAGATTGATGAAGTTTAAGTGGGGTTTTGGACTGATGTGCCATATGATCAACCCCTCGATACCTGCACTTCCAATACGTGTATTTTGGACCAGTTATGTATTTATTAAGGAATATTGTTGTGGAATCTTATTTAGTGGCGCCAGCTCTAGCAAACAATATGGTTTTCAGCCTTAAAATTGTCTTACTTTGCCAAATTTAAGTATATCTTAATGCAGCCCCACAGAAGCGAATTTGGGGCCAGCTGAAGCCAATATTGCCAAACTATAGGTACTGTTATATCAGATGTAATTTTAAAACCGGTTCAGTCAGATTTAGTATGTGCCACCTTATATTCTGGCCAAATTTCAGCATTATAGACCAATATTTGGTACTGGTTTGGTGTAATTTACATGTATTTTTGACCATTTTTACAGCACTATATGGGTGAAATAATTTATTTTCAGAGATGTAATCCTCCAAATGGGCCTAATATATCCTCAATTATTGTTAAAACATATGCAAAATTAAAGAAGAGCTTCAGATTGGTTGTATTAGGATATACCTGATATTTCCTAATTTGAGAGGGGGCTGAGCCTGGCCCCAAACCCCGGAAAATTGAAATTTTTAATTGGTTTCCTGAGTAAGTCAAGCCAATACAATATCAATGTGTGATATGAACTGAGTTTCCTGTGAAAATCTGAGCCAGATTGATGAAGTTTAAGTGGGGTTTTGGACTGATGTGCCATATGATCACCCCCTCAATACCTGCACTTCCAATACGTGTATTTTGGACCAGTTATGTATTTCTTAAGGAATATTCTTGTGGAATCTCATTTAGTGGCGCCAGCTCTAGCAAACAATATGGTTTTCAGCCTTAAAATTGTCTTACTTTGCCAAATTTAAGTATATCTTAATGCAGCCCCACAGAAGCGAATTTGGGGCCAGCTAAAGCCAATATTGCCAAACTATAGGTACTGTTATATCAGATGTAATTTTAAAACCGGTTCAGTCAGATTTAGTATGTGCCACCTTATATTCTGGCCAAATTTCAGCATTATAGACCAACATTTGGTACTGGTTTGGTGTAATTTACATGTATTTTTGACCATTTTTACAGCACTATATGGGTGAAATAATTTATTTTCAGAGATGTAATGCTCCAAATGGGCCTAATATATCCTCAATTATTGTTAAAACATATGCAAAATTAAAGAAGAGCTTCAGATTGGTTGTATTAGGATATACCTGATATTTCCTAAGTTGAGGGGGGCTAAGCCTGGCCCCAAACCCCGGAAAATTGAATTTTTTAATTGGTTTCCTGAGTAAGTCAAGACAATACAATATCAATGTGTGATATGAACTGAGTTTCCTGTGAAAATCTGAGCCAGATTGATGAAGTTTAAGTGGGGTTTTGGACTGATGTGCCATATGATCACCCCCTCGATACCTGCACTTCCAATACGTGTATTTTGGACCAGTTATGTATTTATTAAGGAATATTGTTGTGGAATCTTATTTAGTGGCGCCAGCTCTAGCAAACAATATGGTTTTCAGCCTTAAAATTGTCTTACTTTGCCAAATTTAAGTATATCTTAATGCAGCCCCACAGAAGCGAATTTGGGGCCAGCTGAAGCCAATATTGCCAAACTATAGGTACTGTTATATCAGATGTAATTTTAAAACCGGTTCAGTCAGATTTAGTATGTGCCACCTTATATTCTGGCCAAATTTCAGCATTATAGACCAATATTTGGTACTGGTTCGGTGTAATTTACATGTATTTTTGACCATTTTTACAGCACTATATGGGTGAAATAATTTATTTTCAGAGATGTAATCCTCCAAATGGGCCTAATATATCCTCAATTATTGTTAAAACATATGCAAAATTAAAGAAGAGCTTCAGATTGGTTGTATTAGGATATACCTGATATTTCCTAATTTGAGAGGGGGCTGAGCCTGGCCCCAAACCCCGGAAAATTGAAATTTTTAATTGGTTTCCTGAGTAAGTCAAGCCAATACAATATCAATGTGTGATATGAACTGAGTTTCCTGTGAAAATCTGAGCCAGATTGATGAAGTTTAAGTGGGGTTTTGGACTGATGTGCCATATGATCACCCCCTCGATACCTGCACTTCCAATACGTGTATTTTGGACCAGTTATGTATTTCTTAAGGAATATTGTTGTGGAATCTCATTTAGTGGCGCCAGCTCTAGCAAACAATATGGTTTTCAGCCTTAAAATTGTCTTACTTTGCCAAATTTAAGTATATCTTAATGCAGCCCCACAGAAGCGAATTTGGGGCCAGCTAAAGCCAATATTGCCAAACTATAGGTACTGTTATATCAGATGTAATTTTAAAACCGGTTCAGTCAGATTTAGTATGTGCCACCTTATATTCTGGCCAAATTTCAGCATTATAGACCAACATTTGGTACTGGTTTGGTGTAATTTACATGTATTTTTGACCATTTTTACAGCACTATATGGGTGAAATAATTTATTTTCAGAGATGTAATGCTCCAAATGGGCCTAATATATCCTCAATTATTGTTAAAACATATGCAAAATTAAAGAAGAGCTTCAGATTGGTTGTATTAGGATATACCTGATATTTCCTAATTTGAGAGGGGGCTGAGCCTGGCCCCAAACCCCGGAAAATTGAAATTTTTAATTGGTTTCCTGAGTAAGTCAAGCCAATACAATATCAATGTGTGATATGAACTGAGTTTCCTGTGAAAATCTGAGCCAGATTGATGAAGTTTAAGTGGGGTTTTGGACTGATGTGCCATATGATCACCCCCTCAATACCTGCACTTCCAATACGTGTATTTTGGACCAGTTATGTATTTCTTAAGGAATATTCTTGTGGAATCTCATTTAGTGGCGCCAGCTCTAGCAAACAATATGGTTTTCAGCCTTAAAATTGTCTTACTTTGCCAAATTTAAGTATATCTTAATGCAGCCCCACAGAAGCGAATTTGGGGCCAGCTAAAGCCAATATTGCCAAACTATAGGTACTGTTATATCAGATGTAATTTTAAAACCGGTTCAGTCAGATTTAGTATGTGCCACCTTATATTCTGGCCAAATTTCAGCATTATAGACCAACATTTGGTACTGGTTTGGTGTAATTTACATGTATTTTTGACCATTTTTACAGCACTATATGGGTGAAATAATTTATTTTCAGAGATGTAATGCTCCAAATGGGCCTAATATATCCTCAATTATTGTTAAAACATATGCAAAATTAAAGAAGAGCTTCAGATTGGTTGTATTAGGATATACCTGATATTTCCTAAGTTGAGGGGGGCTGAGCCTGGCCCCAAACCCCGGAAAATTGAATTTTTTAATTGGTTTCCTGAGTAAGTCAAGACAATACAATATCAATGTGTGATATGAACTGAGTTTCCTGTCAAAATCTGAGCCAGATTGATGAAGTTTAAGTGGGGTTTTGGACTGATGTGCCATATGATCACCCCCTCGATACCTGCACTTCCAATACGTGTATTTTGGACCAGTTATGTATTTATTAAGGAATATTGTTGTGGAATCTTATTTAGTGGCGCCAGCTCTAGCAAACAATATGGTTTTCAGCCTTAAAATTGTCTTACTTTGCCAAATTTAAGTATATCTTAATGCAGCCCCACAGAAGCGAATTTGGGGCCAGCTAAAGCCAATATTGCCAAACTATAGGTACTGTTATATCAGATGTAATTTTAAAACCGGTTCAGTCAGATTTAGTATGTGCCACCTTATATTCTGGCCAAATTTCAGCATTATAGACCAATATTTGGTACTGGTTCGGTGTAATTTACATGTATTTTTGACCATTTTTACAGCACTATATGGGTGAAATAATTTATTTTCAGAGATGTAATCCTCCAAATGGGCCTAATATATCCTCAATTATTGTTAAAACATATGCAAAATTAAAGAAGAGCTTCAGATTGGTTGTATTAGGATATACCTGATATTTCCTAATTTGAGAGGGGGCTGAGCCTGGCCCCAAACCCCGGAAAATTGAAATTTTTAATTGGTTTCCTGAGTAAGTCAAGCCAATACAATATCAATGTGTGATATGAACTGAGTTTCCTGTGAAAATCTGAGCCAGATTGCTGAAGTTTAAGTGGGGTTTTGGACTGATGTGCCATATGATCACCCCCTCGATACCTGCACTTCCAATACGTGTATTTTGGACCAGTTATGTATTTCTTAAGGAATATTCTTGTGGAATCTCATTTAGTGGCGCCAGCTCTAGCAAACAATATGGTTTTCAGCCTTAAAATTGTCTTACTTTGCCAAATCTAAGTATATCTTAATGCAGCCCCACAGAAGCGAATTTGGGGCCAGCTAAAGCCAATATTGCCAAACTATAGGTACTGTTATATCAGATGTAATTTTAAAACCGGTTCAGTCAGATTTAGTATGTGCCACCTTATATTCTGGCCAAATTTCAGCATTATAGACCAACATTTGGTACTGGTTTGGTGTAATTTACATGTATTTTTGACCATTTTTACAGCACTATATGGGTGAAATAATTTATTTTCAGAGATGTAATGCTCCAAATGGGCCTAATATATCCTCAATTATTGTTAAAACATATGCAAAATTAAAGAAGAGCTTCAGATTGGTTGTATTAGGATATACCTGATATTTCTTAGTTTGAGGGGGGCTAAGCCTGGCCCCAAACCCCGGAAAATTGAATTTTTTAATTGGTTTCCTGAGTAAGTCAAGACAATACAATATCAATGTGTGATATGAACTGAGTTTCCTGTGACAATCTGAGCCAGATTGATGAAGTTTAAGTGGGGTTTTGGACTGATGTGCCATATGATCACCCCCTCGATACCTGCACTTCCAATACGTGTATTTTGGACCAGTTATGTATTTCTTAAGGAATATTCTTGTGGAATCTCATTTAGTGGCGCCAGCTCTAGCAAACAATATGGTTTTCAGCCTTAAAATTGTCTTACTTTGCCAAATTTAAGTATATCTTAATGCAGCCCCACAGAAGCGAATTTGGGGCCAGCTAAAGCCAATATTGCCAAACTATAGGTACTGTTATATCAGATGTAATTTTAAAACCGGTTCAGTCAGATTTAGTATGTGCCACCTTATATTCTGGCCAAATTTCAGCATTATAGACCAATATTTGGTACTGGTTCGGTGTAATTTACATGTATTTTTGACCATTTTTACAGCACTATATGGGTGAAATAATTTATTTTCAGAGATGTAATCCTCCAAATGGGCCTAATATATCCTCAATTATTGTTAAAACATATGCAAAATTAAAGAAGAGCTTCAGATTGGTTGTATTAGGATATACCTGATATTTCCTAATTTGAGAGGGGGCTGAGCCTGGCCCCAAACCCCGGAAAATTGAAATTTTTAATTGGTTTCCTGAGTAAGTCAAGCCAATACAATATCAATGTGTGATATGAACTGAGTTTCCTGTGAAAATCTGAGCCAGATTGCTGAAGTTTAAGTGGGGTTTTGGACTGATGTGCCATATGATCACCCCCTCGATACCTGCACTTCCAATACGTGTATTTTGGACCAGTTATGTATTTCTTAAGGAATATTCTTGTGGAATCTCATTTAGTGGCGCCAGCTCTAGCAAACAATATGGTTTTCAGCCTTAAAATTGTCTTACTTTGCCAAATCTAAGTATATCTTAATGCAGCCCCACAGAAGCGAATTTGGGGCCAGCTAAAGCCAATATTGCCAAACTATAGGTACTGTTATATCAGATGTAATTTTAAAACCGGTTCAGTCAGATTTAGTATGTGCCACCTTATATTCTGGCCAAATTTCAGCATTATAGACCAACATTTGGTACTGGTTTGGTGTAATTTACATGTATTTTTGACCATTTTTACAGCACTATATGGGTGAAATAATTTATTTTCAGAGATGTAATGCTCCAAATGGGCCTAATATATCCTCAATTATTGTTAAAACATATGCAAAATTAAAGAAGAGCTTCAGATTGGTTGTATTAGGATATACCTGATATTTCTTAGTTTGAGGGGGGCTAAGCCTGGCCCCAAACCCCGGAAAATTGAATTTTTTAATTGGTTTCCTGAGTAAGTCAAGACAATACAATATCAATGTGTGATATGAACTGAGTTTCCTGTGACAATCTGAGCCAGATTGATGAAGTTTAAGTGGGGTTTTGGACTGATGTGCCATATGATCACCCCCTCGATACCTGCACTTCCAATACGTGTATTTTGGACCAGTTATGTATTTCTTAAGGAATATTCTTGTGGAATCTCATTTAGTGGCGCCAGCTCTAGCAAACAATATGGTTTTCAGCCTTAAAATTGTCTTACTTTGCCAAATTTAAGTATATCTTAATGCAGCCCCACAGAAGCGAATTTGGGGCCAGCTAAAGCCAATATTGCCAAACTATAGGTACTGTTATATCAGATGTAATTTTAAAACCGGTTCAGTCAGATTTAGTATGTGCCACCTTATATTCTGGCCAAATTTCAGCATTATAGACCAATATTTGGTACTGGTTCGGTGTAATTTACATGTATTTTTGACCATTTTTACAGCACTATATGGGTGAAATAATTTATTTTCAGAGATGTAATCCTCCAAATGGGCCTAATATATCCTCAATTATTGTTAAAACATATGCAAAATTAAAGAAGAGCTTCAGATTGGTTGTATTAGGATATACCTGATATTTCCTAATTTGAGAGGGGGCTGAGCCTGGCCCCAAACCCCGGAAAATTGAAATTTTTAATTGGTTTCCTGAGTAAGTCAAGCCAATACAATATCAATGTGTGATATGAACTGAGTTTCCTGTGAAAATCTGAGCCAGATTGCTGAAGTTTAAGTGGGGTTTTGGACTGATGTGCCATATGATCACCCCCTCGATACCTGCACTTCCAATACGTGTATTTTGGACCAGTTATGTATTTCTTAAGGAATATTCTTGTGGAATCTCATTTAGTGGCGCCAGCTCTAGCAAACAATATGGTTTTCAGCCTTAAAATTGTCTTACTTTGCCAAATCTAAGTATATCTTAATGCAGCCCCACAGAAGCGAATTTGGGGCCAGCTAAAGCCAATATTGCCAAACTATAGGTACTGTTATATCAGATGTAATTTTAAAACCGGTTCAGTCAGATTTAGTATGTGCCACCTTATATTCTGGCCAAATTTCAGCATTATAGACCAACATTTGGTACTGGTTTGGTGTAATTTACATGTATTTTTGACCATTTTTACAGCACTATATGGGTGAAATAATTTATTTTCAGAGATGTAATGCTCCAAATGGGCCTAATATATCCTCAATTATTGTTAAAACATATGCAAAATTAAAGAAGAGCTTCAGATTGGTTGTATTAGGATATACCTGATATTTCTTAGTTTGAGGGGGGCTAAGCCTGGCCCCAAACCCCGGAAAATTGAATTTTTTAATTGGTTTCCTGAGTAAGTCAAGACAATACAATATCAATGTGTGATATGAACTGAGTTTCCTGTGACAATCTGAGCCAGATTGATGAAGTTTAAGTGGGGTTTTGGACTGATGTGCCATATGATCACCCCCTCGATACCTGCACTTCCAATACGTGTATTTTGGACCAGTTATGTATTTCTTAAGGAATATTCTTGTGGAATCTCATTTAGTGGCGCCAGCTCTAGCAAACAATATGGTTTTCAGCCTTAAAATTGTCTTACTTTGCCAAATTTAAGTATATCTTAATGCAGCCCCACAGAAGCGAATTTGGGGCCAGCTAAAGCCAATATTGCCAAACTATAGGTACTGTTATATCAGATGTAATTTTAAAACCGGTTCAGTCAGATTTAGTATGTGCCACCTTATATTCTGGCCAAATTTCAGCATTATAGACCAGCATTTGGTACTGGTTTGGTGTAATTTACATGTATTTTTGACCATTTTTACAGCACTATATGGGTGAAATAATTTATTTTCAGAAATGTAATGCTCCAAATGGGCCTAATATATCCTCAATTATTGTTAAAACATATGCAAAATTAAAGAAGAGCTTCAGATTGGTTGTATTAGGATATACCTGATATTTCCTAAGTTGAGGGGGGCTAAGCCTGGCCCCAAACCCCGGAAAATTGAATTTTTTAATTGGTTTCCTGAGTAAGTCAAGACAATACAATATCAATGTGTGATATGAACTGAGTTTCCTGTGAAAATCTGAGCCAGATTGATGAAGTTTAAGTGGGGTTTTGGACTGATGTGCCATATGATCACCCCCTCGATACCTGCACTTCCAATACGTGTATTTTGGACCAGTTATGTATTTATTAAGGAATATTGTTGTGGAATCTTATTTAGTGGCGCCAGCTCTAGCACACAATATGGTTTTCAGCCTTAAAATTGTCTTACTTTGCCAAATTTAAGTATATCTTAATGCAGCCCCACAGAAGCGAATTTGGGGCCAGCTGAAGCCAATATTGCCAAACTATAGGTACTGTTATATCAGATGTAATTTTAAAACCGGTTCAGTCAGATTTAGTATGTGCCACCTTATATTCTGGCCAAATTTCAGCATTATAGACCAATATTTGGTACTGGTTTGGTGTAATTTACATGTATTTTTGACCATTTTTACAGCACTATATGGGTGAAATAATTTATTTTCAGAGATGTAATGCTCCAAATGGGCCTAATATATCCTCAATTATTGTTAAAACATATGCAAAATTAAAGAAGAGCTTCAGATTGGTTGTATTAGGATATACCTGATATTTCTTAGTTTGAGGGGAGCTGAGCCTGGCCCCAAACCCCGGAAAATTGAAATTTTTAATTGGTTTCCTGAGTAAGTCAAGCCAATACAATATCAATGTGTGATATGAACTGAGTTTCCTGTGACAATCTGAGCCAGATTGATGAAGTTTAAGTGGGGTTTTGGACTGATGTGCCATATGATCACCCCCTCGATACCTGCACTTCCAATACATGTATTTTGGACCAGTTATGTATTTCTTAAGGAATATTCTTGTGGAATCTCATTTAGTGGCGCCAGCTCTAGCAAACAATATGGTTTTCAGCCTTAAAATTGTCTTACTTTGCCAAATTTAAGTATATCTTAATGCAGCCCCACAGAAGCGAATTTGGGGCCAGCTAAAGCCAATATTGCCAAACTATAGGTACTGTTATATCAGATGTAATTTTAAAACCGGTTCAGTCAGATTTAGTATGTGCCACCTTATATTCTGGCCAAATTTCAGCATTATAGACCAGCATTTGGTACTGGTTTGGTGTAATTTACATGTATTTTTGACCATTTTTACAGCACTATATGGGTGAAATAATTTATTTTCAGAGATGTAATGCTCCAAATGGGCCTAATATATCCTCAATTATTGTTAAAACATATGCAAAATTAAAGAAGAGCTTCAGATTGGTTGTATTAGGATATACCTGATATTTCCTAAGTTGAGGGGGGCTAAGCCTGGCCCCAAACCCCGGAAAATTGAATTTTTTAATTGGTTTCCTGAGTAAGTCAAGACAATACAATATCAATGTGTGATATGAACTGAGTTTCCTGTGAAAATCTGAGCCAGATTGATGAAGTTTAAGTGGGTTTTTGGACTGATGTGCCATATGATCACCCCCTCGATACCTGCACTTCCAATACGTGTATTTTGGACCAGTTATGTATTTATTAAGGAATATTGTTGTGGAATCTTATTTAGTGGTGCCAGCTCTAGCAAACAATATGGTTTTCAGCCTTAAAATTGTCTTACTTTGCCAAATTTAAGTATATCTTAATGCAGCCCCACAGAAGCGAATTTGGGCCCAGCTGAAGCCAATATTGCCAAACTATAGGTACTGCTATATCAGATGTAATTTTAAAACCGGTTCAGTCAGATTTAGTATGTGCCACCTTATATTCTGGCCAAATTTCAGCATTATAGACCAATATTTGGTACTGGTTTGGTGTAATTTACATGTATTTTTGACCATTTTTACAGCACTATATGGGTGAAATAATTTATTTTCAGAGATGTAATCCTCCAAATAGGCCTAATATATCCTCAATTATTGTTAAAACATATGCAAAATTAAAGAAGAGCTTCAGATTGGTTGTATTAGGATATACCTGATATTTCCTAAGTTGAGGGGGGCTAAGCCTGGCCCCAAACCCCGGAAAATTGAATTTTTTAATTGGTTTCCTGAGTAAGTCAAGACAATACAATATCAATGTGTGATATGAACTGAGTTTCCTGTGAAAATCTGAGCCAGATTGATGAAGTTTAAGTGGGGTTTTGGACTGATGTGCCATATGATCACCCCCTCGATACCTGCACTTCCAATACGTGTATTTTGGACCAGTTATGTATTTATTAAGGAATATTGTTGTGGAATCTTATTTAGTGGCGCCAGCTCTAGCAAACAATATGGTTTTCAGCCTTAAAATTGTCTTACTTTGCCAAATTTAAGTATATCTTAATGCAGCCCCACAGAAGCGAATTTGGGGCCAGCTGAAGCCAATATTGCCAAACTATAGGTACTGTTATATCAGATGTAATTTTAAAACCGGTTCAGTCAGATTTAGTATGTGCCACCTTATATTCTGGCCAAATTTCAGCATTATAGACCAATATTTGGTACTAGTTCGGTGTAATTTACATGTATTTTTGACCATTTTTACAGCACTATATGGGTGAAATAATTTATTTTCAGAGATGTAATCCTCCAAATGGGCCTAATATATCCTCAATTATTGTTAAAACATATGCAAAATTAAAGAAGAGCTTCAGATTGGTTGTATTAGGATATACCTGATATTTCCTAATTTGAGAGGGGGCTGAGCCTGGCCCCAAACCCCGGAAAATTGAAATTTTTAATTGGTTTCCTGAGTAAGTCAAGCCAATACAATATCAATGTGTGATATGAACTGAGTTTCCTGTGAAAATCTGAGCCAGATTGATGAAGTTTAAGTGGGGTTTTGGACTGATGTGCCATATGATCACCCCCTCGATACCTGCACTTCCAATACGTGTATTTTGGACCAGTTATGTATTTCTTAAGGAATATTCTTGTGGAATCTCATTTAGTGGCGCCAGCTCTAGCAAACAATATGGTTTTCAGCCTTAAAATTGTCTTACTTTGCCAAATTTAAGTATATCTTAATGCAGCCCCACAGAAGCGAATTTGGGGCCAGCTAAAGCCAATATTGCCAAACTATAGGTACTGTTATATCAGATGTAATTTTAAAACCGGTTCAGTCAGATTTAGTATGTGCCACCTTATATTCTGGCCAAATTTCAGCATTATAGACCAATATTTGGTACTGGTTTGGTGTAATTTACATGTATTTTTGACCATTTTTACAGCACTATATGGGTGAAATAATTTATTTTCAGAGATGTAATGCTCCAAATGGGCCTAATATATCCTCAATTATTGTTAAAACATATGCAAAATTAAAGAAGAGCTTCAGATTGGTTGTATTAGGATATACCTGATATTTCCTAAGTTGAGGGGGGCTAAGCCTGGCCCCAAACCCCGGAAAATTGAATTTTTTAATTGGTTTCCTGAGTAAGTCAAGACAATACAATATCAATGTGTGATATGAACTGAGTTTCCTGTGAAAATCTGAGCCAGATTGATGAAGTTTAAGTGGGGTTTTGGACTGATGTGCCATATGATCACCCCCTCGATACCTGCACTTCCAATACGTGTATTTTGGACCAGTTATGTATTTATTAAGGAATATTGTTGTGGAATCTTATTTAGTGGCGCCAGCTCTAGCAAACAATATGGTTTTCAGCCTTAAAATTGTCTTACTTTGCCAAATTTAAGTATATCTTAATGCAGCCCCACAGAAGCGAATTTGGGGCCAGCTGAAGCCAATATTGCCAAACTATAGGTACTGTTATATCAGATGTAATTTTAAAACCGGTTCAGTCAGATTTAGTATGTGCCACCTTATATTCTGGCCAAATTTCAGCATTATAGACCAATATTTGGTACTGGTTTGGTGTAATTTACATGTATTTTTGACCATTTTTACAGCACTATATGGGTGAAATAATTTATTTTCAGAGATGTAATCCTCCAAATAGGCCTAATATATCCTCAATTATTGTTAAAACATATGCAAAATTAAAGAAGAGCTTCAGATTGGTTGTATTAGGATATACCTGATATTTCCTAATTTGAGAGGGGGCTGAGCCTGGCCCCAAACCCCGGAAAATTGAAATTTTTAATTGGTTTCCTGAGTAAGTCAAGCCAATACAATATCAATGTGTGATATGAACTGAGTTTCCTGTGAAAATCTGAGCCAGATTGATGAAGTTTAAGTGGGGTTTTGGACTGATGTGCCATATGATCACCCCCTCAATACCTGCACTTCCAATACGTGTATTTTGGACCAGTTATGTATTTCTTAAGGAATATTCTTGTGGAATCTCATTTAGTGGCGCCAGCTCTAGCAAACAATATGGTTTTCAGCCGTAAAATTGTCTTACTTTGCGAAATTTAAGTATATCTTAATGCAGCCCCATAGAAGCGAATTTGGGGCCAGCTAAAGCCAATATTGCCAAACTATAGGTACTGTTATATCAGATGTAATTTTAAAACCGGTTCAGTCAGATTTAGTATGTGCCACCTTATATTCTGGCCAAATTTCAGCATTATAGACCAACATTTGGTACTGGTTTGGTGTAATTTACATGTATTTTTGACCATTTTTACAGCACTATATGGGTGAAATAATTTATTTTCAGAGATGTAATGCTCCAAATGGGCCTAATATATCCTCAATTATTGTTAAAACATATGCAAAATTAAAGAAGAGCTTCAGATTGGTTGTATTAGGATATACCTGATATTTCCTAAGTTGAGGGGGGCTAAGCCTGGCCCCAAACCCCGGAAAATTGAATTTTTTAATTGGTTTCCTGAGTAAGTCAAGACAATACAATATCAATGTGTGATATGAACTGAGTTTCCTGTGAAAATCTGAGCCAGATTGATGAAGTTTAAGTGGGGTTTTGGACTGATGTGCCATATGATCACCCCCTCGATACCTGCACTTCTAATACGTGTATTTTGGACCAGTTATGTATTTATTAAGGAATATTGTTGTGGAATCTTATTTAGTGGCGCCAGCTCTAGCAAACAATATGGTTTTCAGCCTTAAAATTGTCTTACTTTACCAAATTTAAGTATATCTTAATGCAGCCCCACAGAAGCGAATTTGGGGCCAGCTGAAGCCAATATTGCCAAACTATAGGTACTGTTATATCAGATGTAATTTTAAAACCGGTTCAGTCAGATTTAGTATGTGCCACCTTATATTCTGGCCAAATTTCAGCATTATAGACCAATATTTGGTACTAGTTCGGTGTAATTTACATGTATTTTTGACCATTTTTACAGCACTATATGGGTGAAATAATTTATTTTCAGAGATGTAATCCTCCAAATGGGCCTAATATATCCTCAATTATTGTTAAAACATATGCAAAATTAAAGAAGAGCTTCAGATTGGTTGTATTAGGATATACCTGATATTTCCTAATTTGAGAGGGGGCTGAGCCTGGCCCCAAACCCCGGAAAATTGAAATTTTTAATTGGTTTCCTGAGTAAGTCAAGCCAATACAATATCAATGTGTGATATGAACTGAGTTTCCTGTGAAAATCTGAGCCAGATTGATGAAGTTTAAGTGGGGTTTTGGACTGATGTGCCATATGATCACCCCCTCAATACCTGCACTTCCAATACGTGTATTTTGGACCAGTTATGTATTTCTTAAGGAATATTCTTGTGGAATCTCATTTAGTGGCGCCAGCTCTAGCAAACAATATGGTTTTCAGCCGTAAAATTGTCTTACTTTGCCAAATTTAAGTATATCTTAATGCAGCCCCACAGAAGCGAATTTGGGGCCAGCTAAAGCCAATATTGCCAAACTATAGGTACTGTTATATCAGATGTAATTTTAAAACCGGTTCAGTCAGATTTAGTATGTGCCACCTTATATTCTGGCCAAATTTCAGCATTATAGACCAACATTTGGTACTGGTTTGGTGTAATTTACATGTATTTTTGACCATTTTTACAGCACTATATGGGTGAAATAATTTATTTTCAGAGATGTAATGCTCCAAATGGGCCTAATATATCCTCAATTATTGTTAAAACATATGCAAAATTAAAGAAGAGCTTCAGATTGGTTGTATTAGGATATACCTGATATTTCCTAAGTTGAGGGGGGCTAAGCCTGGCCCCAAACCCCGGAAAATTGAATTTTTTAATTGGTTTCCTGAGTAAGTCAAGACAATACAATATCAATGTGTGATATGAACTGAGTTTCCTGTGAAAATCTGAGCCAGATTGATGAAGTTTAAGTGGGGTTTTGGACTGATGTGCCATATGATCACCCCCTCGATACCTGCACTTCTAATACGTGTATTTTGGACCAGTTATGTATTTATTAAGGAATATTGTTGTGGAATCTTATTTAGTGGCGCCAGCTCTAGCAAACAATATGGTTTTCAGCCTTAAAATTGTCTTACTTTACCAAATTTAAGTATATCTTAATGCAGCCCCACAGAAGCGAATTTGGGGCCAGCTGAAGCCAATATTGCCAAACTATAGGTACTGTTATATCAGATGTAATTTTAAAACCGGTTCAGTCAGATTTAGTATGTGCCACCTTATATTCTGGCCAAATTTCAGCATTATAGACCAATATTTGGTACTAGTTCGGTGTAATTTACATGTATTTTTGACCATTTTTACAGCACTATATGGGTGAAATAATTTATTTTCAGAGATGTAATCCTCCAAATGGGCCTAATATATCCTCAATTATTGTTAAAACATATGCAAAATTAAAGAAGAGCTTCAGATTGGTTGTATTAGGATATACCTGATATTTCCTAATTTGAGAGGGGGCTGAGCCTGGCCCCAAACCCCGGAAAATTGAAATTTTTAATTGGTTTCCTGAGTAAGTCAAGCCAATACAATATCAATGTGTGATATGAACTGAGTTTCCTGTGAAAATCTGAGCCAGATTGATGAAGTTTAAGTGGGGTTTTGGACTGATGTGCCATATGATCACCCCCTCAATACCTGCACTTCCAATACGTGTATTTTGGACCAGTTATGTATTTCTTAAGGAATATTCTTGTGGAAT
The DNA here is from genome assembly GCA_964017235.1 of Sabellastarte sp. h YS-2021. NCBI lineage: Eukaryota > Metazoa > Annelida > Polychaeta > Sabellida > Sabellidae > Sabellastarte > Sabellastarte sp. h YS-2021. The sequence goes on along the minus strand of OZ024934.1, from coordinate 84,286,813 downwards.
CTCATTTAGTGGCGCCAGCTCTAGCAAACAATATGGTTTTCAGCCGTAAAATTGTCTTACTTTGCCAAATTTAAGTATATCTTAATGCAGCCCCACAGAAGCGAATTTGGGGCCAGCTAAAGCCAATATTGCCAAACTATAGGTACTGTTATATCAGATGTAATTTTAAAACCGGTTCAGTCAGATTTAGTATGTGCCACCTTATATTCTGGCCAAATTTCAGCATTATAGACCAACATTTGGTACTGGTTTGGTGTAATTTACATGTATTTTTGACCATTTTTACAGCACTATATGGGTGAAATAATTTATTTTCAGAGATGTAATGCTCCAAATGGGCCTAATATATCCTCAATTATTGTTAAAACATATGCAAAATTAAAGAAGAGCTTCAGATTGGTTGTATTAGGATATACCTGATATTTCCTAAGTTGAGGGGGGCTAAGCCTGGCCCCAAACCCCGGAAAATTGAATTTTTTAATTGGTTTCCTGAGTAAGTCAAGACAATACAATATCAATGTGTGATATGAACTGAGTTTCCTGTGAAAATCTGAGCCAGATTGATGAAGTTTAAGTGGGGTTTTGGACTGATGTGCCATATGATCACCCCCTCGATACCTGCACTTCTAATACGTGTATTTTGGACCAGTTATGTATTTATTAAGGAATATTGTTGTGGAATCTTATTTAGTGGCGCCAGCTCTAGCAAACAATATGGTTTTCAGCCTTAAAATTGTCTTACTTTACCAAATTTAAGTATATCTTAATGCAGCCCCACAGAAGCGAATTTGGGGCCAGCTGAAGCCAATATTGCCAAACTATAGGTACTGTTATATCAGATGTAATTTTAAAACCGGTTCAGTCAGATTTAGTATGTGCCACCTTATATTCTGGCCAAATTTCAGCATTATAGACCAATATTTGGTACTAGTTCGGTGTAATTTACATGTATTTTTGACCATTTTTACAGCACTATATGGGTGAAATAATTTATTTTCAGAGATGTAATCCTCCAAATGGGCCTAATATATCCTCAATTATTGTTAAAACATATGCAAAATTAAAGAAGAGCTTCAGATTGGTTGCATTAGGATATACCTGATATTTCCTAATTTGACAGGGGGCTGAGCCTGGCCCCAAACCCCGGAAAATTGAAATTTTTAATTGGTTTCCTGAGTAAGTCAAGCCAATACAATATCAATGTGTGATATGAACTGAGTTTCCTGTGAAAATCTGAGCCAGATTGATGAAGTTTAAGTGGGGTTTTGGACTGATGTGCCATATGATCACCCCCTCGATACCTGCACTTCCAATACGTGTATTTTGGACCAGTTATGTATTTCTTAAGGAATATTCTTGTGGAATCTCATTTAGTGGCGCCAGCTCTAGCAAACAATATGGTTTTCAGCCTTAAAATTGTCTTACTTTGCCAAATTTAAGTATATCTTAATGCAGCCCCACAGAAGCGAATTTGGGGCCAGCTAAAGCCAATATTGCCAAACTATAGGTACTGTTATATCAGATGTAATTTTAAAACCGGTTCAGTCAGATTTAGTATGTGCCACCTTATATTCTGGCCAAATTTCAGCATTATAGACCAACATTTGGTACTGGTTTGGTGTAATTTACATGTATTTTTGACCATTTTTACAGCACTATATGGGTGAAATAATTTATTTTCAGAGATGTAATGCTCCAAATGGGCCTAATATATCCTCAATTATTGTTAAAACATATGCAAAATTAAAGAAGAGCTTCAGATTGGTTGTATTAGGATATACCTGATATTTCCTAAGTTGAGGGGGGCTAAGCCTGGCCCCAAACCCCGGAAAATTGAATTTTTTAATTGGTTTCCTGAGTAAGTCAAGACAATACAATATCAATGTGTGATATGAACTGAGTTTCCTGTGAAAATCTGAGCCAGATTGATGAAGTTTAAGTGGGGTTTTGGACTGATGTGCCATATGATCACCCCCTCGATACCTGCACTTCCAATACGTGTATTTTGGACCAGTTATGTATTTATTAAGGAATATTGTTGTGGAATCTTATTTAGTGGCGCCAGCTCTAGCAAACAATATGGTTTTCAGCCTTAAAATTGTCTTACTTTGCCAAATTTAATTATATCTTAATGCAGCCCCACAGAAGCGAATTTGGGGCCAGCTGAAGCCAATATTGCCAAACTATAGGTACTGTTATATCAGATGTAATTTTAAAACCGGTTCAGTCAGATTTAGTATGTGCCACCTTATATTCTGGCCAAATATCAGCATTATAGACCAATATTTGGTACTAGTTCGTTGTAATTTACATGTATTTTTGACCATTTTTACAGCACTATATGGGTGAAATAATTTATTTTCAGAGATGTAATCCTCCAAATAGGCCTAATATATCCTCAATTATTGTTAAAACATATGCAAAATTAAAGAAGAGCTTCAGATTGGTTGTATTAGGATATACCTGATATTTCCTAATTTGAGAGGGGGCTGAGCCTGGCCCCAAACCCCGGAAAATTGAAATTTTTAATTGGTTTCCTGAGTAAGTCAAGCCAATACAATATCAATGTGTGATATGAACTGAGTTTCCTGTGAAAATCTGAGCCAGATTGATGAAGTTTAAGTGGGGTTTTGGACTGATGTGCCATATGATCACCCCCTCGATACCTGCACTTCCAATACGTGTATTTTGGACCAGTTATGTATTTCTTAAGGAATATTCTTGTGGAATCTCATTTAGTGGCGCCAGCTCTAGCAAACAATATGGTTTTCAGCCTTAAAATTGTCTTACTTTGCCAAATTTAAGTATATCTTAATGCAGCCCCACAGAAGCGAATTTGGGGCCAGCTAAAGCCAATATTGCCAAACTATAGGTACTGTTATATCAGATGTAATTTTAAAACCGGTTCAGTCAGATTTAGTATGTGCCACCTTATATTCTGGCCAAATTTCAGCATTATAGACCAACATTTGGTACTGGTTTGGTGTAATTTACATGTATTTTTGACCATTTTTACAGCACTATATGGGTGAAATAATTTATTTTCAGAGATGTAATGCTCCAAATGGGCCTAATATATCCTCAATTATTGTTAAAACATATGCAAAATTAAAGAAGAGCTTCAGATTGGTTGTATTAGGATATACCTGATATTTCCTAGTTTGAGGGGGGCTGAGCCTGGCCCCAAACCCCGGAAAATTGAAATTTTTAATTGGTTTCCTGAGTAAGTCAAGCCAATACAATATCAATGTGTGATATGAACTGAGTTTCCTGTGACAATCTCAGCCAGAATGATGAAGTTTAAGTGGGGTTTTGGACTGATGTGCCATATGATCACCCTCTCGATACCTGCACTTCCAATACATGTATTTTGGACCAGTTATGTATTTCTTAAGGAATATTCTTGTGGAATCTCATTTAGTGGCGCCAGCTCTAGCAAACAATATGGTTTTCAGCCTTAAAATTGTCTTACTTTGCCAAATTTAAGTATATCTTAATGCAGCCCCACAGAAGCGAATTTGGGGCCAGCTAAAGCCAATATTGCCAAACTATAGGTACTGTTATATCAGATGTAATTTTAAAACCGGTTCAGTCAGATTAAGTATGTGCCACCTTATATTCTGGCCAAATTTCAGCATTATAGACCAACATTTGGTACTGGTTTGGTGTAATTTACATGTATTTTTGACCATTTTTACAGCACTATATGGGTGAAATAATTTATTTTCAGAGATGTAATGCTCCAAATGGGCCTAATATATCCTCAATTATTGTTAAAACATATGCAAAATTAAAGAAGAGCTTCAGATTGGTTGTATTAGGATATACCTGCTATTTCCTAAGTTGAGGGGGGCTAAGCCTGGCCCCAAACCCCGGAAAATTGAATTTTTTAATTGGTTTCCTGAGTAAGTCAAGACAATACAATATCAATGTGTGATATGAACTGAGTTTCCTGTGAAAATCTGAGCCAGATTGATGAAGTTTAAGTGGGGTTTTGGACTGATGTGCCATATGATCACCCCCTCGATACCTGCACTTCCAATACGTGTATTTTGGACCAGTTATGTATTTATTAAGGAATATTCTTGTGGAATCTCATTTAGTGGCGCCAGCTCTAGCAAACAATATGGTTTTCAGCCTTAAAATTGTCTTACTTTGCCAAATTTAAGTATATCTTAATGCAGCCCCACAGAAGCGAATTTGGGGCCAGCTGAAACCAATATTGCCAAACTATAGGTACTGTTATATCAGATGTAATTTTAAAACCGGTTCAGTCAGATTTAGTATGTGCCACCTTATATTCTGGCCAAATTTCAGCATTATAGACCAATATTTGGTACTGGTTTGGTGTAATTTACATGTATTTTTGACCATTTTTACAGCACTATATGGGTGAAATAATTTATTTTCAGAGATGTAATCCTCCAAATGGGCCTAATATATCCTCAATTATTGTTAAAACATATGCAAAATTAAAGAAGAGCTTCAGATTGGTTGTATTAGGATATACCTGATATTTCCTAGTTTGAGGGGGGCTGAGCCTGGCCCCAAACCCCGGAAAATTGAAATTTTTAATTGGTTTCCTGAGTAAGTCAAGCCAATACAATATCAATGTGTGATATGAACTGAGTTTCCTGTGACAATCTGAGCCAGATTGATGAAGTTTAAGTGGGGTTTTGGACTGATGTGCCATATGATCACCCCCTCGATACCTGCACTTCCAATACGTGTATTTTGGACCAGTTATGTATTTATTAAGGAATATTGTTGTGGAATCTTATTTAGTGGCGCCAGCTCTAGCAAACAATATGGTTTTCAGCCTTAAAATTGTCTTACTTTGCCAAATTTAAGTATATCTTAATGCAGCCCCACAGAAGCGAATTTGGGGCCAGCTGAAGCCAATATTGCCAAACTATAGGTACTGTTATATCAGATGTAATTTTAAAACCGGTTCAGTCACATTTAGTATGTGCCACCTTATATTCTGGCCAAATGTCAGCATTATAGGCCAATATTTGGTACTGGTTTGGTGTAATTTACATGTATTTTTGACCATTTTTACAGCACTATATGGGTGAAATAATTTATTTTCAGAGATGTAATCCTCCAAATGGGCCTAATATATCCTCAATTATTGTTAAAACATATGCAAAATTAAAGAAGAGCTTCAGATTGGTTGTATTAGGATATACCTGATATTTCCTAATTTGAGAGGGGGCTGAGCCTGGCCCCAAACCCCGGAAAATTGAAATTTTTAATTGGTTTCCTGAGTAAGTCAAGCCAATACAATATCAATGTGTGATATGAACTGAGTTTCCTGTGAAAATCTGAGCCAGATTGATGAAGTTTAAGTGGGGTTTTGGACTGATGTGCCATATGATCACCCCCTCAATACCTGCACTTCCAATATGTGTATTTTGGACCAGTTATGTATTTATTAAGGAATATTGTTGTGGAATCTTATTTAGTGGCGCCAGCTCTAGCAAACAATATGGTTTTCAGCCTTAAAATTGTCTTACTTTGCCAAATTTAAGTATATCTTAATGCAGCCCCACAGAAGCGAATTTGGGGCCAGCTAAAGCCAATATTGCCAAACTATAGGTACTGTTATATCAGATGTAATTTTAAAACCGGTTCAGTCAGATTTAGTATGTGCCACCTTATATTCTGGCCAAATTTCAGCATTATAGACCAATATTTGGTACTAGTTCGGTGTAATTTACATGTATTTTTGACCATTTTTACAGCACTATATGGGTGAAATAATTTATTTTCAGAGATGTAATCCTCCAAATGGGCCTAATATATCCTCAATTATTGTTAAAACATATGCAAAATTAAAGAAGAGCTTCAGATTGGTTTATTAGGATATACCTGATATTTCCTAATTTGAGAGGGGGCTGAGCCTGGCCCCAAACCCCGGAAAATTGAAATTTTTAATTGGTTTCCTGAGTAAGTCAAGCCAATACAATATCAATGTGTGATATGAACTGAGTTTCCTGTGAAAATCTGAGCCAGATTGATGAAGTTTAAGTGGGGTTTTGGACTGATGTGCCATATGATCACCCCCTCGATACCTGCACTTCCAATACGTGTATTTTGGACCAGTTATGTATTTCTTAAGGAATATTCTTGTGGAATCTCATTTAGTGGCGCCAGCTCTAGCAAACAATATGGTTTTCAGCCTTAAAATTGTCTTACTTTGCCAAATTTAAGTATATCTTAATGCAGCCCCACAGAAGCGAATTTGGGGCCAGCTAAAGCCAATATTGCCAAACTATAGGTACTGTTATATCAGATGTAATTTTAAAACCGGTTCAGTCAGATTTAGTATGTGCCACCTTATATTCTGGCCAAATTTCAGCATTATAGACCAACATTTGGTACTGGTTTGGTGTAATTTACATGTATTTTTGACCATTTTTACAGCACTATATGGGTGAAATAATTTATTTTCAGAGATGTAATGCTCCAAATGGGCCTAATATATCCTCAATTATTGTTAAAACATATGCAAAATTAAAGAAGAGCTTCAGATTGGTTGTATTAGGATATACCTGCTATTTCCTAAGTTGAGGGGGGCTAAGCCTGGCCCCAAACCCCGGAAAATTGAATTTTTTAATTGGTTTCCTGAGTAAGTCAAGACAATACAATATCAATGTGTGATATGAACTGAGTTTCCTGTGAAAATCTGAGCCAGATTGATGAAGTTTAAGTGGGGTTTTGGACTGATGTGCCATATGATCACCCCCTCGATACCTGCACTTCCAATACGTGTATTTTGGACCAGTTATGTATTTATTAAGGAATATTGTTGTGGAATCTCATTTAGTGGCGCCAGCTCTAGCAAACAATATGGTTTTCAGCCTTAAAATTGTCTTACTTTGCCAAATTTAAGTATATCTTAATGCAGCCCCACAGAAGCGAATTTGGGGCCAGCTGAAACCAATATTGCCAAACTATAGGTACTGTTATATCAGATGTAATTTTAAAACCGGTTCAGTCAGATTTAGTATGTGCCACCTTATATTCTGGCCAAATTTCAGCATTATAGACCAATATTTGGTACTAGTTCGGTGTAATTTACATGTATTTTTGACCATTTTTACAGCACTATATGGGTGAAATAATTTATTTTCAGAGATGTAATCCTCCAAATGGGCCTAATATATCCTCAATTATTGTTAAAACATATGCAAAATTAAAGAAGAGCTTCAGATTGGTTGTATTAGGATATACCTGATATTTCCTAATTTGAGAGGGGGCTGAGCCTGGCCCCAAACCCCGGAAAATTGAAATTTTTAATTGGTTTCCTGAGTAAGTCAAGCCAATACAATATCAATGTGTGATATGAACTGAGTTTCCTGTGAAAATCTGAGCCAGATTGATGAAGTTTAAGTGGGGTTTTGGACTGATGTGCCATATGATCACCCCCTCGATACCTGCACTTCCAATACGTGTATTTTGGACCAGTTATGTATTTCTTAAGGAATATTCTTGTGGAATCTCATTTAGTGGCGCCAGCTGTAGCAAACAATATGGTTTTCAGCCTTAAAATTGTCTTACTTTGCCAAATTTAAGTATATCTTAATGCAGCCCCACAGAAGCGAATTTGGGGCCAGCTAAAGCCAATATTGCCAAACTATAGGTACTGTTATATCAGATGTAATTTTAAAACCGGTTCAGTCAGATTTAGTATGTGCCACCTTATATTCTGGCCAAATTTCAGCATTATAGACCAACATTTGGTACTGGTTTGGTGTAATTTACATGTATTTTTGACCATTTTTACAGCACTATATGGGTGAAATAATTTATTTTCAGAGATGTAATGCTCCAAATGGGCCTAATATATCCTCAATTATTGTTAAAACATATGCAAAATTAAAGAAGAGCTTCAGATTGGTTGTATTAGGATATACCTGCTATTTCCTAAGTTGAGGGGGGCTAAGCCTGGCCCCAAACCCCGGAAAATTGAATTTTTTAATTGGTTTCCTGAGTAAGTCAAGACAATACAATATCAATGTGTGATATGAACTGAGTTTCCTGTGAAAATCTGAGCCAGATTGATGAAGTTTAAGTGGGGTTTTGGACTGATGTGCCATATGATCACCCCCTCGATACCTGCACTTCCAATACGTGTATTTTGGACCAGTTATGTATTTATTAAGGAATATTGTTGTGGAATCTCATTTAGTGGCGCCAGCTCTAGCAAACAATATGGTTTTCAGCCTTAAAATTGTCTTACTTTGCCAAATTTAAGTATATCTTAATGCAGCCCCACAGAAGCGAATTTGGGGCCAGCTGAAACCAGTATTGCCAAACTATAGGTACTGTTATATCAGATGTAATTTTAAAACCGGTTCAGTCAGATTTAGTATGTGCCACCTTATATTCTGGCCAAATTTCAGCATTATAGACCAATATTTGGTACTGGTTTGGTGTAATTTACATGTATTTTTGACCATTTTTACAGCACTATATGGGTGAAATAATTTATTTTCAGAGATGTAATGCTCCAAATGGGCCTAATATATCCTCAATTATTGTTAAAACATATGCAAAATTAAAGAAGAGCTTCAGATTGGTTGTATTAGGATATACCTGATATTTCCTAATTTGAGAGGGGGCTGAGCCTGGCCCCAAACCCCGGAAAATTGAAATTTTTAATTGGTTTCCTGAGTAAGTCAAGCCAATACAATATCAATGTGTGATATGAACTGAGTTTCCTGTGAAAATCTGAGCCAGATTGATGAAGTTTAAGTGGGGTTTTGGACTGATGTGCCATATGATCACCCCCTCGATACCTGCACTTCCAATACATGTATTTTGGACCAGTTATGTATTTCTTAAGGAATATTCTTGTGGAATCTCATCTAGTGGCGCCAGCTCTAGCAAACAATATGGTTTTCAGCCTTAAAATTGTCTTACTTTGCCAAATTTAAGTATATCTTAATGCAGCCCCACAGAAGCGAATTTGGGGCCAGCTAAAGCCAATATTGCCAAACTATAGGTACTGTTATATCAGATGTAATTTTAAAACCGGTTCAGTCAGATTTAGTATGTGCCACCTTATATTCTGGCCAAATTTCAGCATTATAGACCAACATTTGGTACTGGTTTGGTGTAATTTACATGTATTTTTGACCATTTTTACAGCACTATATGGGTGAAATAATTTATTTTCAGAGATGTAATGCTCCAAATGGGCCTAATATATCCTCAATTATTGTTAAAACATATGCAAAATTAAAGAAGAGCTTCAGATTGGTTGTATTAGGATATACCTGATATTTCCTAGTTTGAGAGGGGGCTGAGCCTGGCCCCAAACCCCGGAAAATTGAAATTTTTAATTGGTTTCCTGAGTAAGTCAAGCCAATACACTATCAATGTGTGATATGAACTGAGTTTCCTGTGACAATCTGAGCCAGATTGATGAAGTTTAAGTGGGGTTTTGGACTGATGTGCCATATGATCACCCCCTCGATACCTGCACTTCCAATACATGTATTTTGGACCAGTTATGTATTTATTAAGGAATATTCTTGTGGAATCTCATTTAGTGGCGCCAGCTCTAGCAAACAATATGGTTTTCAGCCTTAAAATTGTCTTACTTTGCCAAATTTAAGTATATCTTAATGCAGCCCCACAGTAGCGAATTTGGGGCCAGCTGAAACCAATATTGCCAAACTATAGGTACTGTTATATCAGATGTAATTTTAAAACCGGTTCAGTCAGATTTAGTATGTGCCACCTTATATTCTGGCCAAATTTCAGCATTATAGACCAATATTTGGTACTGGTTTGGTGTAATTTACATGTATTTTTGACCATTTTTACAGCACTATGTGGGTGAAATAATTTATTTTCAGAGATGTAATCCTCCAAATGGGCCTAATATATCCTCAATTATTGTTAAAACATATGCAAAATTAAAGAAGAGCTTCAGATTGGTTGTATTAGGATATACCTGATATTTCCTAATTTGAGAGGGGGCTGAGCCTGGCCCCAAACCCCGGAAAATTGAAATTTTTAATTGGTTTCCTGAGTAAGTCAAGCCAATACAATATCAATGTGTGATATGAACTGAGTTTCCTGTGAAAATCTGAGCCAGATTGATGAAGTTTAAGTGGGGTTTTGGACTGATGTGCCATATGATCACCCCCTCGATACCTGCACTTCCAATACATGTATTTTGGACCAGTTATGTATTTCTTAAGGAATATTCTTGTGGAATCTCATTTAGTGGCGCCAGCTCTAGCAAACAATATGGTTTTCAGCCTTAAAATTGTCTTACTTTGCCAAATTTAAGTATATCTTAATGCAGCCCCACAGAAGCGAATTTGGGGCCAGCTAAAGCCAATATTGCCAAACTATAGGTACTGTTATATCAGATGTAATTTTAAAACCGGTTCAGTCAGATTTAGTATGTGCCACCTTATATTCTGGCCAAATTTCAGCATTATAGACCAACATTTGGTACTGGTTTGGTGTAATTTACATGTATTTTTGACCATTTTTACAGCACTATATGGGTGAAATAATTTATTTTCAGAGATGTAATGCTCCAAATGGGCCTAATATATCCTCAATTATTGTTAAAACATATGCAAAATTAAAGAAGAGCTTCAGATTGGTTGTATTAGGATATACCTGATATTTCCTAGTTTGAGAGGGGGCTGAGCCTGGCCCCAAACCCCGGAAAATTGAAATTTTTAATTGGTTTCCTGAGTAAGTCAAGCCAATACACTATCAATGTGTGATATGAACTGAGTTTCCTGTGACAATCTGAGCCAGATTGATGAAGTTTAAGTGGGGTTTTGGACTGATGTGCCATATGATCACCCCCTCGATACCTGCACTTCCAATACATGTATTTTGGACCAGTTATGTATTTATTAAGGAATATTCTTGTGGAATCTCATTTAGTGGCGCCAGCTCTAGCAAACAATATGGTTTTCAGCCTTAAAATTGTCTTACTTTGCCAAATTTAAGTATATCTTAATGCAGCCCCACAGTAGCGAATTTGGGGCCAGCTGAAACCAATATTGCCAAACTATAGGTACTGTTATATCAGATGTAATTTTAAAACCGGTTCAGTCAGATTTAGTATGTGCCACCTTATATTCTGGCCAAATTTCAGCATTATAGACCAATATTTGGTACTGGTTTGGTGTAATTTACATGTATTTTTGACCATTTTTACAGCACTATATGGGTGAAATAATTTATTTTCAGAGATGTAATCCTCCAAATGGGCCTAATATATCCTCAATTATTGTTAAAACATATGCAAAATTAAAGAAGAGCTTCAGATTGGTTGTATTAGGATATACCTGATATTTCCTAATTTGAGAGGGGGCTGAGCCTGGCCCCAAACCCCGGAAAATTGAAATTTTTAATTGGTTTCCTGAGTAAGTCAAGCCAATACAATATCAATGTGTGATATGAACTGAGTTTCCTGTGAAAATCTGAGCCAGATTGATGAAGTTTAAGTGGGGTTTTGGACTGATGTGCCATATGATCACCCCCTCGATACCTGCACTTCCAATACATGTATTTTGGACCAGTTATGTATTTCTTAAGGAATATTCTTGTGGAATCTCATTTAGTGGCGCCAGCTCTAGCAAACAATATGGTTTTCAGCCTTAAAATTGTCTTACTTTGCCAAATTTAAGTATATCTTAATGCAGCCCCACAGAAGCGAATTTGGGGCCAGCTAAAGCCAATATTGCCAAACTATAGGTACTGTTATATCAGATGTAATTTTAAAACCGGTTCAGTCAGATTTAGTATGTGCCACCTTATATTCTGGCCAAATTTCAGCATTATAGACCAACATTTGGTACTGGTTTGGTGTAATTTACATGTATTTTTGACCATTTTTACAGCACTATATGGGTGAAATAATTTATTTTCAGAGATGTAATGCTCCAAATGGGCCTAATATATCCTCAATTATTGTTAAAACATATGCAAAATTAAAGAAGAGCTTCAGATTGGTTGTATTAGGATATACCTGATATTTCCTAGTTTGAGAGGGGGCTGAGCCTGGCCCCAAACCCCGGAAAATTGAAATTTTTAATTGGTTTCCTGAGTAAGTCAAGCCAATACACTATCAATGTGTGATATGAACTGAGTTTCCTGTGACAATCTGAGCCAGATTGATGAAGTTTAAGTGGGGTTTTGGACTGATGTGCCATATGATCACCCCCTCGATACCTGCACTTCCAATACATGTATTTTGGACCAGTTATGTATTTATTAAGGAATATTCTTGTGGAATCTCATTTAGTGGCGCCAGCTCTAGCAAACAATATGGTTTTCAGCCTTAAAATTGTCTTACTTTGCCAAATTTAAGTATATCTTAATGCAGCCCCACAGTAGCGAATTTGGGGCCAGCTGAAACCAATATTGCCAAACTATAGGTACTGTTATATCAGATGTAATTTTAAAACCGGTTCAGTCAGATTTAGTATGTGCCACCTTATATTCTGGCCAAATTTCAGCATTATAGACCAATATTTGGTACTGGTTTGGTGTAATTTACATGTATTTTTGACCATTTTTACAGCACTATGTGGGTGAAATAATTTATTTTCAGAGATGTAATCCTCCAAATGGGCCTAATATATCCTCAATTATTGTTAAAACATATGCAAAATTAAAGAAGAGCTTCAGATTGGTTGTATTAGGATATACCTGCTATTTCCTAAGTTGAGGGGGGCTAAGCCTGGCCCCAAACCCCGGAAAATTGAATTTTTTAATTGGTTTCCTGAGTAAGTCAAGACAATACAATATCAATGTGTGATATGAACTGAGTTTCCTGTGAAAATCTGAGCCAGATTGATGAAGTTTAAGTGGGGTTTTGGACTGATGTGCCATATGATCACCCCCTCGATACCTGCACTTCCAATACGTGTATTTTGGACCAGTTATGTATTTCTTAAGGAATATTCTTGTGGAATCTCATTTAGTGGCGCCAGCTCTAGCAAACAATATGGTTTTCAGCCTTAAAATTGTCTTACTTTGCCAAATTTAAGTATATCTTAATGCAGCCCCACAGAAGCAAATTTGGGGCCAGCTAAAGCCAATATTGCCAAACTATAGGTACTGTTATATCAGATGTAATTTTAAAACCGGTTCAGTCAGATTTAGTATGTGCCACCTTATATTCTGGCCAAATTTCAGCATTAAAGACCAACATTTGGTACTGGTTTGGTGTAATTTACATGTGTTTTTGACCATTTTTACAGCACTATATGGGTGAAATAATTTATTTTCAGAGATGTAATGCTCCAAATGGGCCTAATATATCCTCAATTATTGTTAAAACATATGCAAAATTAAAGAAGAGCTTCAGATTGGTTGTATTAGGATATACCTGCTATTTCCTAAGTTGAGGGGGTCTAAGCCTGGCCCCAAACCCCGGAAAATTGAATTTTTTAATTGGTTTCCTGAGTAAGTCAAGACAATACAATATCAATGTGTGATATGAACTGAGTTTCCTGTGAAAATCTGAACCAGATTGATGAAGTTTAAGTGGGGTTTAGACTGATGTGCCATATGATCACCCCCTCGATACCTGCACTTCCAATACGTGTATTTTGGACCAGTTATGTATTTATTAAGGAATATTCTTGTGGAATCTCATTTAGTGGCGCCAGGTCTAGCAAACAATATGGTTTTCAGCCTTAAAATTGTCTTACTTTGCCAAATTTAAGTATATCTTAATGCAGCCCCACAGAAGCGAATTTGGGGCCAGCTGAAACCAATATTGCCAAACTATAGGTACTGTTATATCAGATGTAATTTTAAAACCGGTTCCGTCAGATTTAGTATGTGCCACCTTATATTCTGGCCAAATTTCAGCATTATAGACCAACATTTGGTACTGGTTTGGTGTAATTTACATGTATTTTTGACCATTTTTACAGCACTATATGGGTGAAATAATTTATTTTCAGAGATGTAATGCTCCAAATGGGCCTAATATATCCTCAATTATTGTTAAAACATATGCAAAATTAAAGAAGAGCTTCAGATTGGTTGTATTAGGATATACCTGATATTTCCTAGTTTGAGGGGGACTGAGCCTGGCCCCTGGTACTGTTATATCAGATGTAATTTTAAAACCGGTTCAGTCAGATTTAGTATGTGCCACCCCTGTGCTCCCCCTCATGGGGGTAAATGTCAGGTATGTCATAATATTGCCAGCCTGAAGCCCATATTGAATTTCATGCTCGTTTTAACAATAAATGAGCATATTTTAGGTGCATTTGGAGCATTACATGTCTGAACAGAAAATATTTAACCCAAGTAATGCTGTTAAAATGGTCCAAAATAGATGTAAATCAGCCAAAACCAGTACCAAATATTGCTCTGTAACTATGAAATTTGGACAAAAAATCAGCTGGCACATACTAAATCTGATTGCAGGGATTTTAGGATTACATCTGGCGTACCAGTGGTGTCCTTGGGGTGATATGGGCTCCAGGAAGGCGAAATTACAGCCTCAGGTGGCTGTCTTAGGATATGCTGATATTTTCTCAATTAATGCAGATTTAAGGGTGTAGACCACATTGTGTCCAACAGGAGTCGCCAATTAAATGAATTTTAGTAGTGTGTTCCTTTAGAAATGCATATCTAGCCCAAAGTACAGGTTCAGGGAGTGTAGGTAGCGAGGGAGTCATAAAATGCCAGATCAGCCAAAACCACCTCTTAAAGTTGATCAATCTGGCTGCAATTTTCACAGGAAACTCAGTTTATATCAGAGAATGAATTTGTATTGGTCTTGTCAGCTCGAGGGCCATATTAGGAATTTCAGTTCCGGGGTGTGGGGGGCCCCTGTGCTCCCCCTCATGGGGGTAAATGTCAGGTATGTCATAATATTGCCAGCCTGAAGCCCATATTGAATTTCATGCTTGTTTTAACAATAAATGAGCATATTTTAGGTGCATTTGGAGCATTACATGTCTGAACAGAAAATATTTAACCCAAGTAATGCTGTTAAAATGGTCCAAAATAGATGTAAATCAGCCAAAACCAGTACCAAATATTGCTCTGTAACTATGAAATTTGGCCAAAATATCAGCTGGCACATACTAAATCTGATTGCAGGGGTTTTAGGATTACATCTGGCGTACCAGTGGTGTCCTTGGGGTGATATGGGCTCCAGGAAGGCGAAATTACAGCCTCAGGTGGCTGTCTTAGGATATGCTGATATTTTCTCAATTAATGCAGATTTAAGGGTGCAGACCACATTGCGTCCAACAGGAGTCGCCAATTAAATGAATTTTAGTAGTGTGTTCCTTTAGAAATGCATATCTAGCCCAAAGTACAGGTTCAGGGAGTGTAGGTAGCGAGGGAGTCATAAAATGCCAGATCAGCCAAAACCACCTCTTAAAGTTGATCAATCTGGCTGCAATTTTCACAGGAAACTCAGTTTATATCAGAGAATGAATTTGTATTGGTCTTGTCAGCTCGAGGGCCATATTAGGAATTTCAGTTCCGGGGTGTGGGGGGCCCCTGTGCTCCCCCTCATGGGGGTAAATGTCAGGTATGTCATAATATTGCCAGCCTGAAGCCCATATTGAATTTCATGCTTGTTTTAACAATAAATGAGCATATTTTAGGTGCATTTGGAGCATTACATGTCTGAACAGAAAATATTTAACCCAAGTAATGCTGTTAAAATGGTCCAAAATAGATGTAAATCAGCCAAAACCAGTACCAAATATTGCTCTGTAACTATGAAATTTGGCCAAAATATCAGCTGGCACATACTAAATCTGATTGCAGGGGTTTTAGGATTACATCTGGCGTACCAGTGGTGTCCTTGGGGTGATATGGGCTCCAGGAAGGCGAAATTACAGCCTCAGGTGGCTGTCTTAGGATATGCTGATATTTTCTCAATTAATGCAGATTTAAGGGTGCAGACCACATTTGCGTCCAACAGGAGTCGCCAATTAAATGAATTTTAGTAGTGTGTTCCTTTAGAAATGCATATCTAGCCCAAAGTACAGGTTCAGGGAGTGTAGGTAGCGAGGGAGTCATAAAATGCCAGATCAGCCAAAACCACCTCTTAAAGTTGATCAATCTGGCTGCAATTTTCACAGGAAACTCAGTTTATATCAGAGAATGAATTTGTATTGGTCTTGTCAGCTCGAGGGCCATATTAGGAATTTCAGTTCCGGGGTGTGGGGGGCCCCTGTGCTCCCCCTCATGGGGGTAAATGTCAGGTATGTCATAATATTGCCAGCCTGAAGCCCATATTGAATTTCATGCTTGTTTTAACAATAAATGAGCATATTTTAGGTGCATTTGGAGCATTACATGTCTGAACAGAAAATATTTAACCCAAGTAATGCTGTTAAAATGGTCCAAAATAGATGTAAATCAGCCAAAACCAGTACCAAATATTGCTCTGTAACTATGAAATTTGGCCAAAATATCAGCTGGCACATACTAAATCTGATTGCAGGGGTTTTAGGATTACATCTGGCGTACCAGTGGTGTCCTTGGGGTGATATGGGCTCCAGGAAGGCGAAATTACAGCCTCAGGTGGCTGTCTTAGGATATGCTGATATTTTCTCAATTAATGCAGATTTAAGGGTGCAGACCACATTGCGTCCAACAGGAGTCGCCAATTAAATGAATTTTAGTAGTGTGTTCCTTTAGAAATGCATATCTAGCCCAAAGTACAGGTTCAGGGAGTGTAGGTAGCGAGGGAGTCATAAAATGCCAGATCAGCCAAAACCACCTCTTAAAGTTGATCAATCTGGCTGCAATTTTCACAGGAAACTCAGTTTATATCAGAGAATGAATTTGTATTGGTCTTGTCAGCTCGAGGGCCATATTAGGAATTTCAGTTCCGGGGTGTGGGGGGCCCCTGTGCTCCCCCTCATGGGGGTAAATGTCAGGTATGTCATAATATTGCCAGCCTGAAGCCCATATTGAATTTCATGCTTGTTTTAACAATAAATGAGCATATTTTAGGTGCATTTGGAGCATTACATGTCTGAACAGAAAATATTTAACCCAAGTAATGCTGTTAAAATGGTCCAAAATAGATGTAAATCAGCCAAAACCAGTACCAAATATTGCTCTGTAACTATGAAATTTGGCCAAAATATCAGCTGGCACATACTAAATCTGATTGCAGGGGTTTTAGGATTACATCTGGCGTACCAGTGGTGTCCTTGGGGTGATATGGGCTCCAGGAAGGCGAAATTACAGCCTCAGGTGGCTGTCTTAGGATATGCTGATATTTTCTCAATTAATGCAGATTTAAGGGTGCAGACCACATTTGCGTCCAACAGGAGTCGCCAATTAAATGAATTTTAGTAGTGTGTTCCTTTAGAAATGCATATCTAGCCCAAAGTACAGGTTCAGGGAGTGTAGGTAGCGAGGGAGTCATAAAATGCCAGATCAGCCAAAACCACCTCTTAAAGTTGATCAATCTGGCTGCAATTTTCACAGGAAACTCAGTTTATATCAGAGAATGAATTTGTATTGGTCTTGTCAGCTCGAGGGCCATATTAGGAATTTCAGTTCCGGGGTGTGGGGGGCCCCTGTGCTCCCCCTCATGGGGGTAAATGTCAGGTATGTCATAATATTGCCAGCCTGAAGCCCATATTGAATTTCATGCTTGTTTTAACAATAAATGAGCATATTTTAGGTGCATTTGGAGCATTACATGTCTGAACAGAAAATATTTAACCCAAGTAATGCTGTTAAAATGGTCCAAAATAGATGTAAATCAGCCAAAACCAGTACCAAATATTGCTCTGTAACTATGAAATTTGGACAAAAAATCAGCTGGCACATACTAAATCTGATTGCAGGGATTTTAGGATTACATCTGGCGTACCAGTGGTGTCCTTGGGGTGATATGGGCTCCAGGAAGGCGAAATTACAGCCTCAGGTGGCTGTCTTAGGATATGCTGATATTTTCTCAATTAATGCAGATTTAAGGGTGTAGACCACATTGTGTCCAACAGGAGTCGCCAATTAAATGAATTTTAGTAGTGTGTTCCTTTAGAAATGCATATCTAGCCCAAAGTACAGGTTCAGGGAGTGTAGGTAGCGAGGGAGTCATAAAATGCCAGATCAGCCAAAACCACCTCTTAAAGTTGATCAATCTGGCTGCAATTTTCACAGGAAACTCAGTTTATATCAGAGAATGAATTTGTATTGGTCTTGTCAGCTCGAGGGCCATATTAGGAATTTCAGTTCCGGGGTGTGGGGGGCCCCTGTGCTCCCCCTCATGGGGGTAAATGTCAGGTATGTCATAATATTGCCAGCCTGAAGCCCATATTGAATTTCATGCTTGTTTTAACAATAAATGAGCATATTTTAGGTGCATTTGGAGCATTACATGTCTGAACAGAAAATATTTAACCCAAGTAATGCTGTTAAAATGGTCCAAAATAGATGTAAATCAGCCAAAACCAGTACCAAATATTGCTCTGTAACTATGAAATTTGGCCAAAATATCAGCTGGCACATACTAAATCTGATTGCAGGGGTTTTAGGATTACATCTGGCGTACCAGTGGTGTCCTTGGGGTGATATGGGCTCCAGGAAGGCGAAATTACAGCCTCAGGTGGCTGTCTTAGGATATGCTGATATTTTCTCAATTAATGCAGATTTAAGGGTGCAGACCACATTTGCGTCCAACAGGAGTCGCCAATTAAATGAATTTTAGTAGTGTGTTCCTTTAGAAATGCATATCTAGCCCAAAGTACAGGTTCAGGGAGTGTAGGTAGCGAGGGAGTCATAAAATGCCAGATCAGCCAAAACCACCTCTTAAAGTTGATCAATCTGGCTGCAATTTTCACAGGAAACTCAGTTTATATCAGAGAATGAATTTGTATTGGTCTTGTCAGCTCGAGGGCCATATTAGGAATTTCAGTTCCGGGGTGTGGGGGGCCCCTGTGCTCCCCCTCATGGGGGTAAATGTCAGGTATGTCATAATATTGCCAGCCTGAAGCCCATATTGAATTTCATGCTTGTTTTAACAATAAATGAGCATATTTTAGGTGCATTTGGAGCATTACATGTCTGAACAGAAAATATTTAACCCAAGTAATGCTGTTAAAATGGTCCAAAATAGATGTAAATCAGCCAAAACCAGTACCAAATATTGCTCTGTAACTATGAAATTTGGACAAAAAATCAGCTGGCACATACTAAATCTGATTGCAGGGATTTTAGGATTACATCTGGCGTACCAGTGGTGTCCTTGGGGTGATATGGGCTCCAGGAAGGCGAAATTACAGCCTCAGGTGGCTGTCTTAGGATATGCTGATATTTTCTCAATTAATGCAGATTTAAGGGTGCAGACCACATTTGCGTCCAACAGGAGTCGCCAATTAAATGAATTTTAGTAGTGTGTTCCTTTAGAAATGCATATCTAGCCCAAAGTACAGGTTCAGGGAGTGTAGGTAGCGAGGGAGTCATAAAATGCCAGATCAGCCAAAACCACCTCTTAAAGTTGATCAATCTGGCTGCAATTTTCACAGGAAACTCAGTTTATATCAGAGAATGAATTTGTATTGGTCTTGTCAGCTCGAGGGCCATATTAGGAATTTCAGTTCCGGGGTGTGGGGGGCCCCTGTGCTCCCCCTCATGGGGGTAAATGTCAGGTATGTCATAATATTGCCAGCCTGAAGCCCATATTGAATTTCATGCTTGTTTTAACAATAAATGAGCATATTTTAGGTGCATTTGGAGCATTACATGTCTGAACAGAAAATATTTAACCCAAGTAATGCTGTTAAAATGGTCCAAAATAGATGTAAATCAGCCAAAACCAGTACCAAATATTGCTCTGTAACTATGAAATTTGGACAAAAAATCAGCTGGCACATACTAAATCTGATTGCAGGGATTTTAGGATTACATCTGGCGTACCAGTGGTGTCCTTGGGGTGATATGGGCTCCAGGAAGGCGAAATTACAGCCTCAGGTGGCTGTCTTAGGATATGCTGATATTTTCTCAATTAATGCAGATTTAAGGGTGTAGACCACATTGTGTCCAACAGGAGTCGCCAATTAAATGAATTTTAGTAGTGTGTTCCTTTAGAAATGCATATCTAGCCCAAAGTACAGGTTCAGGGAGTGTAGGTAGCGAGGGAGTCATAAAATGCCAGATCAGCCAAAACCACCTCTTAAAGTTGATCAATCTGGCTGCAATTTTCACAGGAAACTCAGTTTATATCAGAGAATGAATTTGTATTGGTCTTGTCAGCTCGAGGGCCATATTAGGAATTTCAGTTCCGGGGTGTGGGGGGCCCCTGTGCTCCCCCTCATGGGGGTAAATGTCAGGTATGTCATAATATTGCCAGCCTGAAGCCCATATTGAATTTCATGCTTGTTTTAACAATAAATGAGCATATTTTAGGTGCATTTGGAGCATTACATGTCTGAACAGAAAATATTTAACCCAAGTAATGCTGTTAAAATGGTCCAAAATAGATGTAAATCAGCCAAAACCAGTACCAAATATTGCTCTGTAACTATGAAATTTGGCCAAAATATCAGCTGGCACATACTAAATCTGATTGCAGGGGTTTTAGGATTACATCTGGCGTACCAGTGGTGTCCTTGGGGTGATATGGGCTCCAGGAAGGCGAAATTACAGCCTCAGGTGGCTGTCTTAGGATATGCTGATATTTTCTCAATTAATGCAGATTTAAGGGTGCAGACCACATTTGCGTCCAACAGGAGTCGCCAATTAAATGAATTTTAGTAGTGTGTTCCTTTAGAAATGCATATCTAGCCCAAAGTACAGGTTCAGGGAGTGTAGGTAGCGAGGGAGTCATAAAATGCCAGATCAGCCAAAACCACCTCTTAAAGTTGATCAATCTGGCTGCAATTTTCACAGGAAACTCAGTTTATATCAGAGAATGAATTTGTATTGGTCTTGTCAGCTCGAGGGCCATATTAGGAATTTCAGTTCCGGGGTGTGGGGGGCCCCTGTGCTCCCCCTCATGGGGGTAAATGTCAGGTATGTCATAATATTGCCAGCCTGAAGCCCATATTGAATTTCATGCTTGTTTTAACAATAAATGAGCATATTTTAGGTGCATTTGGAGCATTACATGTCTGAACAGAAAATATTTAACCCAAGTAATGCTGTTAAAATGGTCCAAAATAGATGTAAATCAGCCAAAACCAGTACCAAATATTGCTCTGTAACTATGAAATTTGGACAAAAAATCAGCTGGCACATACTAAATCTGATTGCAGGGATTTTAGGATTACATCTGGCGTACCAGTGGTGTCCTTGGGGTGATATGGGCTCCAGGAAGGCGAAATTACAGCCTCAGGTGGCTGTCTTAGGATATGCTGATATTTTCTCAATTAATGCAGATTTAAGGGTGTAGACCACATTGTGTCCAACAGGAGTCGCCAATTAAATGAATTTTAGTAGTGTGTTCCTTTAGAAATGCATATCTAGCCCAAAGTACAGGTTCAGGGAGTGTAGGTAGCGAGGGAGTCATAAAATGCCAGATCAGCCAAAACCACCTCTTAAAGTTGATCAATCTGGCTGCAATTTTCACAGGAAACTCAGTTTATATCAGAGAATGAATTTGTATTGGTCTTGTCAGCTCGAGGGCCATATTAGGAATTTCAGTTCCGGGGTGTGGGGGGCCCCTGTGCTCCCCCTCATGGGGGTAAATGTCAGGTATGTCATAATATTGCCAGCCTGAAGCCCATATTGAATTTCATGCTTGTTTTAACAATAAATGAGCATATTTTAGGTGCATTTGGAGCATTACATGTCTGAACAGAAAATATTTAACCCAAGTAATGATGTTAAAATGGTCCAAAATAGATGTAAATCAGCCAAAACCAGTACCAAATATTGCTCTGTAACTATGAA
This sequence comes from Sabellastarte sp. h YS-2021, assembly GCA_964017235.1. NCBI lineage: Eukaryota > Metazoa > Annelida > Polychaeta > Sabellida > Sabellidae > Sabellastarte > Sabellastarte sp. h YS-2021. Next base: position 84,264,922 of record OZ024934.1, on the reverse strand, counting down.
ATTTGGCCAAAATATCAGCTGGCACATACTAAATCTGATTGCAGGGGTTTTAGGATTACATCTGGCGTACCAGTGGTGTCCTTGGGGTGATATGGGCTCCAGGAAGGCGAAATTACAGCCTCAGGTGGCTGTCTTAGGATATGCTGATATTTTCTCAATTAATGCAGATTTAAGGGTGCAGACCACATTGCGTCCAACAGGAGTCGCCAATTAAATGAATTTTAGTAGTGTGTTCCTTTAGAAATGCATATCTAGCCCAAAGTACAGGTTCAGGGAGTGTAGGTAGCGAGGGAGTCATAAAATGCCAGATCAGCCAAAACCACCTCTTAAAGTTGATCAATCTGGCTGCAATTTTCACAGGAAACTCAGTTTATATCAGAGAATGAATTTGTATTGGTCTTGTCAGCTCGAGGGCCATATTAGGAATTTCAGTTCCGGGGTGTGGGGGGCCCCTGTGCTCCCCCTCATGGGGGTAAATGTCAGGTATGTCATAATATTGCCAGCCTGAAGCCCATATTGAATTTCATGCTTGTTTTAACAATAAATGAGCATATTTTAGGTGCATTTGGAGCATTACATGTCTGAACAGAAAATATTTAACCCAAGTAATGCTGTTAAAATGGTCCAAAATAGATGTAAATCAGCCAAAACCAGTACCAAATATTGCTCTGTAACTATGAAATTTGGCCAAAATATCAGCTGGCACATACTAAATCTGATTGCAGGGGTTTTAGGATTACATCTGGCGTACCAGTGGTGTCCTTGGGGTGATATGGGCTCCAGGAAGGCGAAATTACAGCCTCAGGTGGCTGTCTTAGGATATGCTGATATTTTCTCAATTAATGCAGATTTAAGGGTGCAGACCACATTGCGTCCAACAGGAGTCGCCAATTAAATGAATTTTAGTAGTGTGTTCCTTTAGAAATGCATATCTAGCCCAAAGTACAGGTTCAGGGAGTGTAGGTAGCGAGGGAGTCATAAAATGCCAGATCAGCCAAAACCACCTCTTAAAGTTGATCAATCTGGCTGCAATTTTCACAGGAAACTCAGTTTATATCAGAGAATGAATTTGTATTGGTCTTGTCAGCTCGAGGGCCATATTAGGAATTTCAGTTCCGGGGTGTGTGGGGCCCCTGTGCTCCCCCTCCTGGGGGTAAATGTCAGGTATGTCATAATATTGCCAGCCTGAAGCCCATATTGAATTTCATGCTTGTTTTAACAATAAATGAGCATATTTTAGGTGCATTTGGAGCATTACATGTCTGAACAGAAAATATTTAACCCAAGTAATGCTGTTAAAATGGTCCAAAATAGATGTAAATCAGCCAAAACCAGTACCAAATATTGCTCTGTAACTATGAAATTTGGCCAAAATATCAGCTGGCACATACTAAATCTGATTGCAGGGGTTTTAGGATTACATCTGGCGTACCAGTGGTGTCCTTGGGGTGATATGGGCTCCAGGAAGGCGAAATTACAGCCTCAGGTGGCTGTCTTAGGATATGCTGATATTTTCTCAATTAATGCAGATTTAAGGGTGCAGACCACATTGCGTCCAACAGGAGTCGCCAATTAAATGAATTTTAGTAGTGTGTTCCTTTAGAAATGCATATCTAGCCCAAAGTACAGGTTCAGGGAGTGTAGGTAGCGAGGGAGTCATAAAATGCCAGATCAGCCAAAACCACCTCTTAAAGTTGATCAATCTGGCTGCAATTTTCACAGGAAACTCAGTTTATATCAGAGAATGAATTTGTATTGGTCTTGTCAGCTCGAGGGCCATATTAGGAATTTCAGTTCCGGGGTGTGGGGGGCCCCTGTGCTCCCCCTCATGGGGGTAAATGTCAGGTATGTCATAATATTGCCAGCCTGAAGCCCATATTGAATTTCATGCTTGTTTTAACAATAAATGAGCATATTTTAGGTGCATTTGGAGCATTACATGTCTGAACAGAAAATATTTAACCCAAGTAATGCTGTTAAAATGGTCCAAAATAGATGTAAATCAGCCAAAACCAGTACCAAATATTGCTCTGTAACTATGAAATTTGGCCAAAATATCAGCTGGCACATACTAAATCTGATTGCAGGGGTTTTAGGATTACATCTGGCGTACCAGTGGTGTCCTTGGGGTGATATGGGCTCCAGGAAGGCGAAATTACAGCCTCAGGTGGCTGTCTTAGGATATGCTGATATTTTCTCAATTAATGCAGATTTAAGGGTGCAGACCACATTTGCGTCCAACAGGAGTCGCCAATTAAATGAATTTTAGTAGTGTGTTCCTTTAGAAATGCATATCTAGCCCAAAGTACAGGTTCAGGGAGTGTAGGTAGCGAGGGAGTCATAAAATGCCAGATCAGCCAAAACCACCTCTTAAAGTTGATCAATCTGGCTGCAATTTTCACAGGAAACTCAGTTTATATCAGAGAATGAATTTGTATTGGTCTTGTCAGCTCGAGGGCCATATTAGGAATTTCAGTTCCGGGGTGTGGGGGGCCCCTGTGCTCCCCCTCATGGGGGTAAATGTCAGGTATGTCATAATATTGCCAGCCTGAAGCCCATATTGAATTTCATGCTTGTTTTAACAATAAATGAGCATATTTTAGGTGCATTTGGAGCATTACATGTCTGAACAGAAAATATTTAACCCAAGTAATGCTGTTAAAATGGTCCAAAATAGATGTAAATCAGCCAAAACCAGTACCAAATATTGCTCTGTAACTATGAAATTTGGCCAAAATATCAGCTGGCACATACTAAATCTGATTGCAGGGGTTTTAGGATTACATCTGGCGTACCAGTGGTGTCCTTGGGGTGATATGGGCTCCAGGAAGGCGAAATTACAGCCTCAGGTGGCTGTCTTAGGATATGCTGATATTTTCTCAATTAATGCAGATTTAAGGGTGTAGACCACATTGTGTCCAACAGGAGTCGCCAATTAAATGAATTTTAGTAGTGTGTTCCTTTAGAAATGCATATCTAGCCCAAAGTACAGGTTCAGGGAGTGTAGGTAGCGAGGGAGTCATAAAATGCCAGATCAGCAAAAACCACCTCTTAAAGTTGATCAATCTGGCTGCAATTTTCACAGGAAACTCAGTTTATATCAGAGAATGAATTTGTATTGGTCTTGTCAGCTCGAGGGCCATATTAGGAATTTCAGTTCCGGGGTGTGGGGGGCCCCTGTGCTCCCCCTCATGGGGGTAAATGTCAGGTATGTCATAATATTGCCAGCCTGAAGCCCATATTAAATTTCATGCTTGTTTTAACAATAAATGAGCATATTTTAGGTGCATTTGGAGCATTACATGTCTGAACAGAAAATATTTAACCCAAGTAATGCTGTTAAAATGGTCCAAAATAGATGTAAATCAGCCAAAACCAGTACCAAATATTGCTCTGTAACTATGAAATTTGGCCAAAATATCAGCTGGCACATACTAAATCTGATTGCAGGGATTTTAGGATTACATCTGGCGTACCAGTGGTGTCCTTGGGGTGATATGGGCTCCAGGAAGGCGAAATTACAGCCTCAGGTGGCTGTCTTAGGATATGCTGATATTTTCTCAATTAATGCAGATTTAAGGGTGTAGACCACATTGTGTCCAACAGGAGTCGCCAATTAAATGAATTTTAGTAGTGTGTTCCTTTAGAAATGCATATCTAGCCCAAAGTACAGGTTCAGGGAGTGTAGGTAGCGAGGGAGTCATAAAATGCCAGATCAGCCAAAACCACCTCTTAAAGTTGATCAATCTGGCTGCAATTTTCACAGGAAACTCAGTTTATATCAGAGAATGAATTTGTATTGGTCTTGTCAGCTCGAGGGCCATATTAGGAATTTCAGTTCCGGGGTGTGGGGGGCCCCTGTGCTCCCCCTCATGGGGGTAAATGTCAGGTATGTCATAATATTGCCAGCCTGAAGCCCATATTGAATTTCATGCTTGTTTTAACAATAAATGAGCATATTTTAGGTGCATTTGGAGCAGTACATGTCTGAACAGAAAATATTTAACCCAAGTAATGCTGTTAAAATGGTCCAAAATAGATGTAAATCAGCCAAAACCAGTACCAAATATTGCTCTGTAACTATGAAATTTGGCCAAATTATCAGCTGGCACATACTAAATCTGATTGCAGGGGTTTTAGGATTACATCTGGCGTACCAGTGGTGTCCTTGGGGTGATATGGGCTCCAGGAAGGCGAAATTACAGCCTCAGGTGGCTGTCTTAGGATATGCTGATATTTTCTCAATTAACGCAGATTTAAGGGTGCAGACCACATTGCGTCCAACAGGAGTCGCCAATTAAATGAATTTTAGTAGTGTGTTCCTTTAGAAATGCATATCTAGCCCAAAGTACAGGTTCAGGGAGTGTAGGTAGCGAGGGAGTCATAAAATGCCAGATCAGCCAAAACCACCTCTTAAAGTTGATCAATCTGGCTGCAGTTTTCACAGGAAACTCAGTTTATATCAGAGAATGAATTTGTATTGGTCTTGTCAGCTCGAGGGCCATATTAGGAATTTCAGTTCCGGGGTGTGGGGGGCCCCTGTACTCCCCCTCATGGGGGTAAATGTCAGGTATGTCATAATATTGCCAGCCTGAAGCCCATATTGAATTTCATGCTTGTTTTAACAATAAATGAGCATATTTTAGGTGCATTTGGAGCATTACATGTCTGAACAGAAAATATTTAACCCAAGTAATGCTGTTAAAATGGTCCAAAATAGATGTAAATCAGCCAAAACCAGTACCAAATATTGCTCTGTAACTATGAAATTTGGCCAAAATATCAGCTGGCACATACTAAATCTGATTGCAGGGGTTTTAGGATTACATCTGGCGTACCAGTGGTGTCCTTGGGGTGATATGGGCTCCAGGAAGGCGAAATTACAGCCTCAGGTGGCTGTCTTAGGATATGCTGATATTTTCTCAATTAATGCAGATTTAAGGGTGTAGACCACAATGCGTCCAACAGGAGTCGCCAATTAGATGAATTTTAGTAGTGTGTTCCTTTAGAAATGCATATCTAGCCCAAAGTACAGGTTCAGGGAGTGTAGGTAGCGAGGGAGTCATAAAATGCCAGATCAGCTAAAACCACCTCTTAAAGTTGATCAATCTGGCTGCAATTTTCACAGGAAACTCAGTTTATATCAGAGAATGAATTTGTATTGGTCTTGTCAGCTCGAGGGCCATATTAGGAATTTCAGTTCCGGGGTGTGGGGGGGCCCTGTGCTCCCACTCATGGGGGTAAATGTCAGGTATGTCATAATATTGCCAGCCTGAAGCCCATATTGAATTTCATGCTTGTTTTAACAATAAATGAGCATATTTTAGGTGCATTTGGAGCATTACATGTCTGAACAGAAAATATTTAACCCAAGTAATGCTGTTAAAATGGTCCAAAATAGATGTAAATCAGCCAAAACCAGTACCAAATATTGCTCTGTAACTATGAAATTTGGCCAAATTATAAGCTGGCACATACTAAATCTGATTGCAGGGGTTTTAGGATTACATCTGGCGTACCAGTGGTGTCCTTGGGGTGATATGGGCTCCAGGAAGGCGAAATTACAGCCTCAGGTGGCTGTCTTAGGATATGCTGATATTTTCTCAATTAACGCAGATTTAAGGGTGCAGACCACATTGCGTCCAACAGGAGTCGCCAATTAAATGAATTTTAGTAGTGTGTTCCTTTAGAAATGCATATCTAGCCCAAAGTACAGGTTCAGGGAGTGTAGGTAGCGAGGGAGTCATAAAATGCCAGATCAGCCAAAACCACCTCTTAAAGTTGATCAATCTGGCTGCAATTTTCACAGGAAACTCAGTTTATATCAGAGAATGAATTTGTATTGGTCTTGTCAGCTCGAGGGCCATATTAGGAATTTCAGTTCCGGGGTGTGGGGGGCCCCTGTGCTCCTCCTCATGGGGGTAAATGTCAGGTATGTCATAATATTGCCAGCCTGAAGCCCATATTGAATTTCATGCTTGTTTTAACAATAAATGAGCATATTTTAGGTGCATTTGGAGCATTACATGTCTGAACAGAAAATATTTAACCCAAGTAATGCTGTTAAAATGGTCCAAAATAGATGTAAATCAGCCAAAACCAGTACCAAATATTGCTCTGTAACTATGAAATTTGGCCAAATTATCAGCTGGCACATACTAAATCTGATTGCAGGGGTTTTAGGATTACATCTGGCGTACCAGTGGTGTCCTTGGGGTGATATGGGCTCCAGGAAGGCGAAATTACAGCCTCAGGTGGCTGTCTTAGGATATGCTGATATTTTCTCAATTAATGCAGATTTAAGGGTGCAGACCACATTGCGTCCAACAGGAGTCGCCAATTAAATGAATTTTAGTAGTGTGTTCCTTTAGAAATGCATATCTAGCCCAAAGTACAGGTTCAGGGAGTGTAGGTAGCGAGGGAGTCATAAAATGCCAGATCAGCCAAAACCACCTCTTAAAGTTGATCAATCTGGCTGCAATTTTCACAGGAAACTCAGTTTATATCAGAGAATGAATTTGTATTGGTCTTGTCAGCTCGAGGGCCATATTAGGAATTTCAGTTCCGGGGTGTGGGGGGCCCCTGTGCTCCTCCTCATGGGGGTAAATGTCAGGTATGTCATAATATTGCCAGCCTGAAGCCCATATTGAATTTCATGCTTGTTTTAACAATAAATGAGCATATTTTAGGTGCATTTGGAGCATTACATGTCTGAACAGAAAATATTTAACCCAAGTAATGCTGTTAAAATGGTCCAAAATAGATGTAAATCAGCCAAAACCAGTACCAAATATTGCTCTGTAACTATGAAATTTGGCCAAATTATAAGCTGGCACATACTAAATCTGATTGCAGGGGTTTTAGGATTACATCTGGCGTACCAGTGGTGTCCTTGGGGTGATATGGGCTCCAGGAAGGCGAAATTACAGCCTCAGGTGGCTGTCTTAGGATATGCTGATATTTTCTCAATTAACGCAGATTTAAGGGTGCAGACCACATTGTGTCCAACAGGAGTCGCCAATTAAATGAATTTTAGTAGTGTGTTCCTTTAGAAATGCATATCTAGCCCAAAGTACAGGTTCAGGGAGTGTAGGTAGCGAGGGAGTCATAAAATGCCAGATCAGCCAAAACCACCTCTTAAAGTTGATCAATCTGGCTGCAGTTTTCACAGGAAACTCAGTTTATATCAGAGAATGAATTTGTATTGGTCTTGTCAGCTCGAGGGCCATATTAGGAATTTCTGTTCCGGGGTGTGGGGGGGCCCTGTGCTCCCCCTCATGGGGGTAAATGTCAGGTATGTCATAATATTGCCAGCCTGAAGCCCATATTGAATTTCATGCTTGTTTTAACAATAAATGAGCATATTTTAGGTGCATTTGGAGCATTACATGTCTGAACAGAAAATATTTAACCCAAGTAATGCTGTTAAAATGGTCCAAAATAGATGTAAATCAGCCAAAACCAGTACCAAATATTGCTCTGTAACTATGAAATTTGGCCAAATTATAAGCTGGCACATACTAAATCTGATTGCAGGGGTTTTAGGATTACATCTGGCGTACCAGTGGTGTCCTTGGGGTGATATGGGCTCCAGGAAGGCGAAATTACAGCCTCAGGTGGCTGTCTTAGGATATGCTGATATTTTCTCAATTAACGCAGATTTAAGGGTGCAGACCACATTGCGTCCAACAGGAGTCGCCAATTAAATGAATTTTAGTAGTGTGTTCCTTTAGAAATGCATATCTAGCCCAAAGTACAGGTTCAGGGAGTGTAGGTAGCGAGGGAGTCATAAAATGCCAGATCAGCCAAAACCACCTCTTAAAGTTGATCAATCTGGCTGCAGTTTTCACAGGAAACTCAGTTTATATCAGAGAATGAATTTGTATTGGTCTTGTCAGCTCGAGGGCCATATTAGGAATTTCTGTTCCGGGGTGTGGGGGGGCCCTGTGCTCCCCCTCATGGGGGTAAATGTCAGGTATGTCATAATATTGCCAGCCTGAAGCCCATATTGAATTTCATGCTTGTTTTAACAATAAATGAGCATATTTTAGGTGCATTTGGAGCATTACATGTCTGAACAGAAAATATTTAACCCAAGTAATGCTGTTAAAATGGTCCAAAATAGATGTAAATCAGCCAAAACCAGTACCAAATATTGCTCTGTAACTATGAAATTTGGCCAAATTATCAGCTGGCACATACTAAATCTGATTGCAGGGGTTTTAGGATTACATCTGGCGTACCAGTGGTGTCCTTGGGGTGATATGGGCTCCAGGAAGGCGAAATTACAGCCTCAGGTGGCTGTCTTAGGATATGCTGATATTTTCTCAATTAACGCAGATTTAAGGGTGCAGACCACATTGCGTCCAACAGGAGTCGCCAATTAAATGAATTTTAGTAGTGTGTTCCTTTAGAAATGCATATCTAGCCCAAAGTACAGGTTCAGGGAGTGTAGGTAGCGAGGGAGTCATAAAATGCCAGATCAGCCAAAACCACCTCTTAAAGTTGATCAATCTGGCTGCAATTTTCACAGGAAACTCAGTTTATATCAGAGAATGAATTTGTATTGGTCTTGTCAGCTCGAGGGCCATATTAGGAATTTCAGTTCCGGGGTGTGGGGGGCCCCTGTGCTCCCCCTCATGGGGGTAAATGTCAGGTATGTCATAATATTGCCAGCCTGAAGCCCATATTGAATTTCATGCTTGTTTTAACAATAAATGAGCATATTTTAGGTGCATTTGGAGCATTACATGTCTGAACAGAAAATATTTAACCCAAGTAATGCTGTTAAAATGGTCCAAAATAGATGTAAATCAGCCAAAACCAGTACCAAATATTGCTCTGTAACTATGAAATTTGGCCAAAATATCAGCTGGCACATACTAAATCTGATTGCAGGGGTTTTAGGATTACATCTGGCGTACCAGTGGTGTCCTTGGGGTGATATGGGCTCCAGGAAGGCGAAATTACAGCCTCAGGTGGCTGTCTTAGGATATGCTGATATTTTCTCAATTAATGCAGATTTAAGGGTGCAGACCACATTGCGTCCAACAGGAGTCGCCAATTAAATGAATTTTAGTAGTGTGTTCCTTTAGAAATGCATATCTAGCCCAAAGTACAGGTTCAGGGAGTGTAGGTAGCGAGGGAGTCATAAAATGCCAGATCAGCCAAAACCACCTCTTAAAGTTGATCAATCTGGCTGCAATTTTCACAGGAAACTCAGTTTATATCAGAGAATGAATTTGTATTGGTCTTGTCAGCTCGAGGGCCATATTAGGAATTTCAGTTCCGGGGTGTGGGGGGCCCCTGTGCTCCTCCTCATGGGGGTAAATGTCAGGTATGTCATAATATTGCCAGCCTGAAGCCCATATTGAATTTCATGCTTGTTTTAACAATAAATGAGCATATTTTAGGTGCATTTGGAGCATTACATGTCTGAACAGAAAATATTTAACCCAAGTAATGCTGTTAAAATGGTCCAAAATAGATGTAAATCAGCCAAAACCAGTACCAAATATTGCTCTGTAACTATGAAATTTGGCCAAATTATAAGCTGGCACATACTAAATCTGATTGCAGGGGTTTTAGGATTACATCTGGCGTACCAGTGGTGTCCTTGGGGTGATATGGGCTCCAGGAAGGCGAAATTACAGCCTCAGGTGGCTGTCTTAGGATATGCTGATATTTTCTCAATTAACGCAGATTTAAGGGTGCAGACCACATTGTGTCCAACAGGAGTCGCCAATTAAATGAATTTTAGTAGTGTGTTCCTTTAGAAATGCATATCTAGCCCAAAGTACAGGTTCAGGGAGTGTAGGTAGCGAGGGAGTCATAAAATGCCAGATCAGCCAAAACCACCTCTTAAAGTTGATCAATCTGGCTGCAGTTTTCACAGGAAACTCAGTTTATATCAGAGAATGAATTTGTATTGGTCTTGTCAGCTCGAGGGCCATATTAGGAATTTCTGTTCCGGGGTGTGGGGGGGCCCTGTGCTCCCCCTCATGGGGGTAAATGTCAGGTATGTCATAATATTGCCAGCCTGAAGCCCATATTGAATTTCATGCTTGTTTTAACAATAAATGAGCATATTTTAGGTGCATTTGGAGCATTACATGTCTGAACAGAAAATATTTAACCCAAGTAATGCTGTTAAAATGGTCCAAAATAGATGTAAATCAGCCAAAACCAGTACCAAATATTGCTCTGTAACTATGAAATTTGGCCAAATTATCAGCTGGCACATACTAAATCTGATTGCAGGGGTTTTAGGATTACATCTGGCGTACCAGTGGTGTCCTTGGGGTGATATGGGCTCCAGGAAGGCGAAATTACAGCCTCAGGTGGCTGTCTTAGGATATGCTGATATTTTCTCAATTAATGCAGATTTAAGGGTGCAGACCACATTGCGTCCAACAGGAGTCGCCAATTAAATGAATTTTAGTAGTGTGTTCCTTTAGAAATGCATATCTAGCCCAAAGTACAGGTTCAGGGAGTGTAGGTAGCGAGGGAGTCATAAAATGCCAGATCAGCCAAAACCACCTCTTAAAGTTGATCAATCTGGCTGCAATTTTCACAGGAAACTCAGTTTATATCAGAGAATGAATTTGTATTGGTCTTGTCAGCTCGAGGGCCATATTAGGAATTTCAGTTCCGGGGTGTGGGGGGCCCCTGTGCTCCTCCTCATGGGGGTAAATGTCAGGTATGTCATAATATTGCCAGCCTGAAGCCCATATTGAATTTCATGCTTGTTTTAACAATAAATGAGCATATTTTAGGTGCATTTGGAGCATTACATGTCTGAACAGAAAATATTTAACCCAAGTAATGCTGTTAAAATGGTCCAAAATAGATGTAAATCAGCCAAAACCAGTACCAAATATTGCTCTGTAACTATGAAATTTGGCCAAATTATCAGCTGGCACATACTAAATCTGATTGCAGGGGTTTTAGGATTACATCTGGCGTACCAGTGGTGTCCTTGGGGTGATATGGGCTCCAGGAAGGCGAAATTACAGCCTCAGGTGGCTGTCTTAGGATATGCTGATATTTTCTCAATTAATGCAGATTTAAGGGTGCAGACCACATTGCGTCCAACAGGAGTCGCCAATTAAATGAATTTTAGTAGTGTGTTCCTTTAGAAATGCATATCTAGCCCAAAGTACAGGTTCAGGGAGTGTAGGTAGCGAGGGAGTCATAAAATGCCAGATCAGCCAAAACCACCTCTTAAAGTTGATCAATCTGGCTGCAATTTTCACAGGAAACTCAGTTTATATCAGAGAATGAATTTGTATTGGTCTTGTCAGCTCGAGGGCCATATTAGGAATTTCAGTTCCGGGGTGTGGGGGGCCCCTGTGCTCCTCCTCATGGGGGTAAATGTCAGGTATGTCATAATATTGCCAGCCTGAAGCCCATATTGAATTTCATGCTTGTTTTAACAATAAATGAGCATATTTTAGGTGCATTTGGAGCATTACATGTCTGAACAGAAAATATTTAACCCAAGTAATGCTGTTAAAATGGTCCAAAATAGATGTAAATCAGCCAAAACCAGTACCAAATATTGCTCTGTAACTATGAAATTTGGCCAAATTATAAGCTGGCACATACTAAATCTGATTGCAGGGGTTTTAGGATTACATCTGGCGTACCAGTGGTGTCCTTGGGGTGATATGGGCTCCAGGAAGGCGAAATTACAGCCTCAGGTGGCTGTCTTAGGATATGCTGATATTTTCTCAATTAACGCAGATTTAAGGGTGCAGACCACATTGTGTCCAACAGGAGTCGCCAATTAAATGAATTTTAGTAGTGTGTTCCTTTAGAAATGCATATCTAGCCCAAAGTACAGGTTCAGGGAGTGTAGGTAGCGAGGGAGTCATAAAATGCCAGATCAGCCAAAACCACCTCTTAAAGTTGATCAATCTGGCTGCAGTTTTCACAGGAAACTCAGTTTATATCAGAGAATGAATTTGTATTGGTCTTGTCAGCTCGAGGGCCATATTAGGAATTTCTGTTCCGGGGTGTGGGGGGGCCCTGTGCTCCCCCTCATGGGGGTAAATGTCAGGTATGTCATAATATTGCCAGCCTGAAGCCCATATTGAATTTCATGCTTGTTTTAACAATAAATGAGCATATTTTAGGTGCATTTGGAGCATTACATGTCTGAACAGAAAATATTTAACCCAAGTAATGCTGTTAAAATGGTCCAAAATAGATGTAAATCAGCCAAAACCAGTACCAAATATTGCTCTGTAACTATGAAATTTGGCCAAATTATCAGCTGGCACATACTAAATCTGATTGCAGGGGTTTTAGGATTACATCTGGCGTACCAGTGGTGTCCTTGGGGTGATATGGGCTCCAGGAAGGCGAAATTACAGCCTCAGGTGGCTGTCTTAGGATATGCTGATATTTTCTCAATTAACGCAGATTTAAGGGTGCAGACCACATTGCGTCCAACAGGAGTCGCCAATTAAATGAATTTTAGTAGTGTGTTCCTTTAGAAATGCATATCTAGCCCAAAGTACAGGTTCAGGGAGTGTAGGTAGCGAGGGAGTCATAAAATGCCAGATCAGCCAAAACCACCTCTTAAAGTTGATCAATCTGGCTGCAGTTTTCACAGGAAACTCAGTTTATATCAGAGAATGAATTTGTATTGGTCTTGTCAGCTCGAGGGCCATATTAGGAATTTCAGTTCCGGGGTGTGGGGGGCCCCTGTGCTCCCCCTCATGGGGGTAAATGTCAGGTATGTCATAATATTGCCAGCCTGAAGCCCATATTGAATTTCATGCTTGTTTTAACAATAAATGAGCATATTTTAGGTGCATTTGGAGCATTACATGTCTGAACAGAAAATATTTAACCCAAGTAATGCTGTTAAAATGGTCCAAAATAGATGTAAATCAGCCAAAACCAGTACCAAATATTGCTCTGTAACTATGAAATTTGGCCAAAATATCAGCTGGCACATACTAAATCTGATTGCAGGGATTTTAGGATTACATCTGGCGTACCAGTGGTGTCCTTGGGGTGATATGGGCTCCAGGAAGGCGAAATTACAGCCTCAGGTGGCTGTCTTAGGATATGCTTATATTTTCTCAATTAACGCAGATTTAAGGGTGTAGACCACATTGTGTCCAACAGGAGTCGCCAATTAGATGAATTTTAGTAGTGTGTTCCTTTAGAAATGCATATCTAGCCCAAAGTACAGGTTCAGGGAGTGTAGGTAGCGAGGGAGTCATAAAATGCCAGATCAGCTAAAACCACCTCTTAAAGTTGATCAATCTGGCTGCAATTTTCACAGGAAACTCAGTTTATATCAGAGAATGAATTTGTATTGGTCTTGTCAGCTCGAGGGCCATATTAGGAATTTCAGTTCCGGGGTGTGGGGGGCCCCTGTGCTCCCCCTCATGGGGGTAAATGTCAGGTATGTCATAATATTGCCAGCCTGAAGCCCATATTGAATTTCATGCTTGTTTTAACAATAAATGAGCATATTTTAGGTGCATTTGGAGCATTACATGTCTGAACAGAAAATATTTAACCCAAGTAATGCTGTTAAAATGGTCCAAAATAGATGTAAATCAGCCAAAACCAGTACCAAATATTGCTCTGTAACTATGAAATTTGGCCAAAATATCAGCTGGCACATACTAAATCTGATTGCAGGGATTTTAGGATTACATCTGGCGTACCAGTGGTGTCCTTGGGGTGATATGGGCTCCAGGAAGGCGAAATTACAGCCTCAGGTGGCTGTCTTAGGATATGCTTATATTTTCTCAATTAACGCAGATTTAAGGGTGTAGACCACATTGTGTCCAACAGGAGTCGCCAATTAGATGAATTTTAGTAGTGTGTTCCTTTAGAAATGCATATCTAGCCCAAAGTACAGGTTCAGGGAGTGTAGGTAGCGAGGGAGTCATAAAATGCCAGATCAGCTAAAACCACCTCTTAAAGTTGATCAATCTGGCTGCAATTTTCACAGGAAACTCAGTTTATATCAGAGAATGAATTTGTATTGGTCTTGTCAGCTCGAGGGCCATATTAGGAATTTCAGTTCCGGGGTGTGGGGGGCCCCTGTGCTCCCCCTCATGGGGGTAAATGTCAGGTATGTCATAATATTGCCAGCCTGAAGCCCATATTGAATTTCATGCTTGTTTTAACAATAAATGAGCATATTTTAGGTGCATTTGGAGCATTACATGTCTGAACAGAAAATATTTAACCCAAGTAATGCTGTTAAAATGGTCCAAAATAGATGTAAATCAGCCAAAACCAGTACCAAATATTGCTCTGTAACTATGAAATTTGGCCAAAATATCAGCTGGCACATACTAAATCTGATTGCAGGGATTTTAGGATTACATCTGGCGTACCAGTGGTGTCCTTGGGGTGATATGGGCTCCAGGAAGGCGAAATTACAGCCTCAGGTGGCTGTCTTAGGATATGCTTATATTTTCTCAATTAACGCAGATTTAAGGGTGTAGACCACATTGTGTCCAACAGGAGTCGCCAATTAAATGAATTTTAGTAGTGTGTTCCTTTAGAAATGCATATCTAGCCCAAAGTACAGGTTCAGGGAGTGTAGGTAGCGAGGGAGTCATAAAATGCCAGATCAGCCAAAACCACCTCTTAAAGTTGATCAATCTGGCTGCAATTTTCACAGGAAACTCAGTTTATATCAGAGAATGAATTTGTATTGGTCTTGTCAGCTCGAGGGCCATATTAGGAATTTCAGTTCCGGGGTGTGGGGGGCCCCTGTGCTCCCCCTCATGGGGGTAAATGTCAGGTATGTCATAATATTGCCAGCCTGAAGCCCATATTGAATTTCATGCTTGTTTTAACAATAAATGAGCATATTTTAGGTGCATTTGGAGCATTACATGTCTGAACAGAAAATATTTAACCCAAGTAATGCTGTTAAAATGGTCCAAAATAGATGTAAATCAGCCAAAACCAGTACCAAATATTGCTCTGTAACTATGAAATTTGGCCAAAATATCAGCTGGCACATACTAAATCTGATTGCAGGGATTTTAGGATTACATCTGGCGTACCAGTGGTGTCCTTGGGGTGATATGGGCTCCAGGAAGGCGAAATTACAGCCTCAGGTGGCTGTCTTAGGATATGCTGATATTTTCTCAATTAACGCAGATTTAAGGGTGCAGACCACATTGCGTCCAACAGGAGTCGCCAATTAAATGAATTTTAGTAGTGTGTTCCTTTAGAAATGCATATCTAGCCCAAAGTACAGGTTCAGGGAGTGTAGGTAGCGAGGGAGTCATAAAATGCCAGATCAGCCAAAACCACCTCTTAAAGTTGATCAATCTGGCTGCAGTTTTCACAGGAAACTCAGTTTATATCAGAGAATGAATTTGTATTGGTCTTGTCAGCTCGAGGGCCATATTAGGAATTTCAGTTCCGGGGTGTGGGGGGCCCCTGTGCTCCCCCTCATGGGGGTAAATGTCAGGTATGTCATAATATTGCCAGCCTGAAGCCCATATTGAATTTCATGCTTGTTTTAACAATAAATGAGCATATTTTAGGTGCATTTGGAGCATTACATGTCTGAACAGAAAATATTTAACCCAAGTAATGCTGTTAAAATGGTCCAAAATAGATGTAAATCAGCCAAAACCAGTACCAAATATTGCTCTGTAACTATGAAATTTGGCCAAAATATCAGCTGGCACATACTAAATCTGATTGCAGGGATTTTAGGATTACATCTGGCGTACCAGTGGTGTCCTTGGGGTGATATGGGCTCCAGGAAGGCGAAATTACAGCCTCAGGTGGCTGTCTTAGGATATGCTTATATTTTCTCAATTAACGCAGATTTAAGGGTGTAGACCACATTGTGTCCAACAGGAGTCGCCAATTAAATGAATTTTAGTAGTGTGTTCCTTTAGAAATGCATATCTAGCCCAAAGTACAGGTTCAGGGAGTGTAGGTAGCGAGGGAGTCATAAAATGCCAGATCAGCCAAAACCACCTCTTAAAGTTGATCAATCTGGCTGCAATTTTCACAGGAAACTCAGTTTATATCAGAGAATGAATTTGTATTGGTCTTGTCAGCTCGAGGGCCATATTAGGAATTTCAGTTCCGGGGTGTGGGGGGCCCCTGTGCTCCCCCTCATGGGGGTAAATGTCAGGTATGTCATAATATTGCCAGCCTGAAGCCCATATTGAATTTCATGCTTGTTTTAACAATAAATGAGCATATTTTAGGTGCATTTGGAGCATTACATGTCTGAACAGAAAATATTTAACCCAAGTAATGCTGTTAAAATGGTCCAAAATAGATGTAAATCAGCCAAAACCAGTACCAAATATTGCTCTGTAACTATGAAATTTGGCCAAAATATCAGCTGGCACATACTAAATCTGATTGCAGGGATTTTAGGATTACATCTGGCGTACCAGTGGTGTCCTTGGGGTGATATGGGCTCCAGGAAGGCGAAATTACAGCCTCAGGTGGCTGTCTTAGGATATGCTGATATTTTCTCAATTAACGCAGATTTAAGGGTGCAGACCACATTGCGTCCAACAGGAGTCGCCAATTAAATGAATTTTAGTAGTGTGTTCCTTTAGAAATGCATATCTAGCCCAAAGTACAGGTTCAGGGAGTGTAGGTAGCGAGGGAGTCATAAAATGCCAGATCAGCCAAAACCACCTCTTAAAGTTGATCAATCTGGCTGCAGTTTTCACAGGAAACTCAGTTTATATCAGAGAATGAATTTGTATTGGTCTTGTCAGCTCGAGGGCCATATTAGGAATTTCAGTTCCGGGGTGTGGGGGGCCCCTGTGCTCCCCCTCATGGGGGTAAATGTCAGGTATGTCATAATATTGCCAGCCTGAAGCCCATATTGAATTTCATGCTTGTTTTAACAATAAATGAGCATATTTTAGGTGCATTTGGAGCATTACATGTCTGAACAGAAAATATTTAACCCAAGTAATGCTGTTAAAATGGTCCAAAATAGATGTAAATCAGCCAAAACCAGTACCAAATATTGCTCTGTAACTATGAAATTTGGCCAAAATATCAGCTGGCACATACTAAATCTGATTGCAGGGATTTTAGGATTACATCTGGCGTACCAGTGGTGTCCTTGGGGTGATATGGGCTCCAGGAAGGCGAAATTACAGCCTCAGGTGGCTGTCTTAGGATATGCTTATATTTTCTCAATTAACGCAGATTTAAGGGTGTAGACCACATTGTGTCCAACAGGAGTCGCCAATTAAATGAATTTTAGTAGTGTGTTCCTTTAGAAATGCATATCTAGCCCAAAGTACAGGTTCAGGGAGTGTAGGTAGCGAGGGAGTCATAAAATGCCAGATCAGCCAAAACCACCTCTTAAAGTTGATCAATCTGGCTGCAATTTTCACAGGAAACTCAGTTTATATCAGAGAATGAATTTGTATTGGTCTTGTCAGCTCGAGGGCCATATTAGGAATTTCAGTTCCGGGGTGTGGGGGGCCCCTGTGCTCCCCCTCATGGGGGTAAATGTCAGGTATGTCATAATATTGCCAGCCTGAAGCCCATATTGAATTTCATGCTTGTTTTAACAATAAATGAGCATATTTTAGGTGCATTTGGAGCATTACATGTCTGAACAGAAAATATTTAACCCAAGTAATGCTGTTAAAATGGTCCAAAATAGATGTAAATCAGCCAAAACCAGTACCAAATATTGCTCTGTAACTATGAAATTTGGCCAAAATATCAGCTGGCACATACTAAATCTGATTGCAGGGATTTTAGGATTACATCTGGCGTACCAGTGGTGTCCTTGGGGTGATATGGGCTCCAGGAAGGCGAAATTACAGCCTCAGGTGGCTGTCTTAGGATATGCTGATATTTTCTCAATTAATGCAGATTTAAGGGTGTAGAGCACAATGCGTCCAACAGGAGTCGCCAATTAGATGAATTTTAGTAGTGTGTTCCTTTAGAAATGCATATCTAGCCCAAAGTACAGGTTCAGGGAGTGTAGGTAGCGAGGGAGTCATAAAATGCCAGATCAGCTAAAACCACCTCTTAAAGTTGATCAATCTGGCTGCAATTTTCACAGGAAACTCAGTTTATATCAGAGAATGAATTTGTATTGGTCTTGTCAGCTCGAGGGCCATATTAGGAATTTCAGTTCCGGGGTGTGGGGGGGCCCTGTGCTCCCCCTCATGGGGGTAAATGTCAGGTATGTCATAATATTGCCAGCCTGAAGCCCATATTGAATTTCATGCTTGTTTTAACAATAAATGAGCATATTTTAGGTGCATTTGGAGCATTACATGTCTGAACAGAAAATATTTAACCCAAGTAATGCTGTTAAAATGGTCCAAAATAGATGTAAATCAGCCAAAACCAGTACCAAATATTGCTCTGTAACTATGAAATTTGGCCAAATTATCAGCTGGCACATACTAAATCTGATTGCAGGGGTTTTAGGATTACATCTGGCGTACCAGTGGTGTCCTTGGGGTGATATGGGCTCCAGGAAGGCGAAATTACAGCCTCAGGTGGCTGTCTTAGGATATGCTGATATTTTCTCAATTAACGCAGATTTAAGGGTGCAGACCACATTGCGTCCAACAGGAGTCGCCAATTAAATGAATTTTAGTAGTGTGTTCCTTTAGAAATGCATATCTAGCCCAAAGTACAGGTTCAGGGAGTGTAGGTAGCGAGGGAGTCATAAAATGCCAGATCAGCCAAAACCACCTCTTAAAGTTGATCAATCTGGCTGCAGTTTTCACAGGAAACTCAGTTTATATCAGAGAATGAATTTGTATTGGTCTTGTCAGCTCGAGGGCCATATTAGGAATTTCAGTTCCGGGGTGTGGGGGGCCCCTGTGCTCCCCCTCATGGGGGTAAATGTCAGGTATGTCATAATATTGCCAGCCTGAAGCCCATATTGAATTTCATGCTTGTTTTAACAATAAATGAGCATATTTTAGGTGCATTTGGAGCATTACATGTCTGAACAGAAAATATTTAACCCAAGTAATGCTGTTAAAATGGTCCAAAATAGATGTAAATCAGCCAAAACCAGTACCAAATATTGCTCTGTAACTATGAAATTTGGCCAAAATATCAGCTGGCACATACTAAATCTGATTGCAGGGATTTTAGGATTACATCTGGCGTACCAGTGGTGTCCTTGGGGTGATATGGGCTCCAGGAAGGCGAAATTACAGCCTCAGGTGGCTGTCTTAGGATATGCTGATATTTTCTCAATTAACGCAGATTTAAGGGTGTAGACCACATTGTGTCCAACAGGAGTCGCCAATTAAATGAATTTTAGTAGTGTGTTCCTTTAGAAATGCATATCTAGCCCAAAGTACAGGTTCAGGGAGTGTAGGTAGCGAGGGAGTCATAAAATGCCAGATCAGCCAAAACCACCTCTTAAAGTTGATCAATCTGGCTGCAATTTTCACAGGAAACTCAGTTTATATCAGAGAATGAATTTGTATTGGTCTTGTCAGCTCGAGGGCCATATTAGGAATTTCAGTTCCGGGGTGTGGGGGGCCCCTGTGCTCCCCCTCATGGGGGTAAATGTCAGGTATGTCATAATATTGCCAGCCTGAAGCCCATATTGAATTTCATGCTTGTTTTAACAATAAATGAGCATATTTTAGGTGCATTTGGAGCATTACATGTCTGAACAGAAAATATTTAACCCAAGTAATGCTGTTAAAATGGTCCAAAATAGATGTAAATCAGCCAAAACCAGTACCAAATATTGCTCTGTAACTATGAAATTTGGCCAAAATATCAGCTGGCACATACTAAATCTGATTGCAGGGATTTTAGGATTACATCTGGCGTACCAGTGGTGTCCTTGGGGTGATATGGGCTCCAGGAAGGCGAAATTACAGCCTCAGGTGGCTGTCTTAGGATATGCTTATATTTTCTCAATTAACGCAGATTTAAGGGTGTAGACCACATTGTGTCCAACAGGAGTCGCCAATTAAATGAATTTTAGTAGTGTGTTCCTTTAGAAATGCATATCTAGCCCAAAGTACAGGTTCAGGGAGTGTAGGTAGCGAGGGAGTCATAAAATGCCAGATCAGCCAAAACCACCTCTTAAAGTTGATCAATCTGGCTGCAATTTTCACAGGAAACTCAGTTTATATCAGAGAATGAATTTGTATTGGTCTTGTCAGCTCGAGGGCCATATTAGGAATTTCAGTTCCGGGGTGTGGGGGGCCCCTGTGCTCCCCCTCATGGGGGTAAATGTCAGGTATGTCATAATATTGCCAGCCTGAAGCCCATATTGAATTTCATGCTTGTTTTAACAATAAATGAGCATATTTTAGGTGCATTTGGAGCATTACATGTCTGAACAGAAAATATTTAACCCAAGTAATGCTGTTAAAATGGTCCAAAATAGATGTAAATCAGCCAAAACCAGTACCAAATATTGCTCTGTAACTATGAAATTTGGCCAAAATATCAGCTGGCACATACTAAATCTGATTGCAGGGATTTTAGGATTACATCTGGCGTACCAGTGGTGTCCTTGGGGTGATATGGGCTCCAGGAAGGCGAAATTACAGCCTCAGGTGGCTGTCTTAGGATATGCTGATATTTTCTCAATTAACGCAGATTTAAGGGTGTAGACCACATTGTGTCCAACAGGAGTCGCCAATTAAATGAATTTTAGTAGTGTGTTCCTTTAGAAATGCATATCTAGCCCAAAGTACAGGTTCAGGGAGTGTAGGTAGCGAGGGAGTCATAAAATGCCAGATCAGCCAAAACCACCTCTTAAAGTTGATCAATCTGGCTGCAATTTTCACAGGAAACTCAGTTTATATCAGAGAATGAATTTGTATTGGTCTTGTCAGCTCGAGGGCCATATTAGGAATTTCAGTTCCGGGGTGTGGGGGGCCCCTGTGCTCCCCCTCATGGGGGTAAATGTCAGGTATGTCATAATATTGCCAGCCTGAAGCCCATATTGAATTTCATGCTTGTTTTAACAATAAATGAGCATATTTTAGGTGCATTTGGAGCATTACATGTCTGAACAGAAAATATTTAACCCAAGTAATGCTGTTAAAATGGTCCAAAATAGATGTAAATCAGCCAAAACCAGTACCAAATATTGCTCTGTAACTATGAAATTTGGCCAAAATATCAGCTGGCACATACTAAATCTGATTGCAGGGATTTTAGGATTACATCTGGCGTACCAGTGGTGTCCTTGGGGTGATATGGGCTCCAGGAAGGCGAAATTACAGCCTCAGGTGGCTGTCTTAGGATATGCTTATATTTTCTCAATTAACGCAGATTTAAGGGTGTAGACCACATTGTGTCCAACAGGAGTCGCCAATTAAATGAATTTTAGTAGTGTGTTCCTTTAGAAATGCATATCTAGCCCAAAGTACAGGTTCAGGGAGTGTAGGTAGCGAGGGAGTCATAAAATGCCAGATCAGCCAAAACCACCTCTTAAAGTTGATCAATCTGGCTGCAATTTTCACAGGAAACTCAGTTTATATCAGAGAATGAATTTGTATTGGTCTTGTCAGCTCGAGGGCCATATTAGGAATTTCAGTTCCGGGGTGTGGGGGGCCCCTGTGCTCCCCCTCATGGGGGTAAATGTCAGGTATGTCATAATATTGCCAGCCTGAAGCCCATATTGAATTTCATGCTTGTTTTAACAATAAATGAGCATATTTTAGGTGCATTTGGAGCATTACATGTCTGAACAGAAAATATTTAACCCAAGTAATGCTGTTAAAATGGTCCAAAATAGATGTAAATCAGCCAAAACCAGTACCAAATATTGCTCTGTAACTATGAAATTTGGCCAAAATATCAGCTGGCACATACTAAATCTGATTGCAGGGATTTTAGGATTACATCTGGCGTACCAGAGGTGTCCTTGGGGTGATATGGGCTCCAGGAAGGCGAAATTACAGCCTCAGGTGGCTGTCTTAGGATATGCTGATATTTTCTCAATTAACGCAGATTTAAGGGTGTAGACCACATTGTGTCCAACAGGAGTCGCCAATTAAATGAATTTTAGTAGTGTGTTCCTTTAGAAATGCATATCTAGCCCAAAGTACAGGTTCAGGGAGTGTAGGTAGCGAGGGAGTCATAAAATGCCAGATCAGCCAAAACCACCTCTTAAAGTTGATCAATCTGGCTGCAATTTTCACAGGAAACTCAGTTTATATCAGAGAATGAATTTCTATTGGTCTTGTCAGCTCGAGGGCCATATTAGGAATTTCAGTTCCGGGGTGTGGGGGGCCCCTGTACTCCCCCTCATGGGGGTAAATGTCAGGTATGTCATAATATTGCCAGCCTGAAGCCCATATTGAATTTCATGCTTGTTTTAACAATAAATGAGCATATTTTAGGTGCATTTGGAGCATTACATGTCTGAACAGAAAATATTTAACCCAAGTAATGCTGTTAAAATGGTCCAAAATAGATGTAAATCAGCCAAAACCAGTACCAAATATTGCTCTGTAACTATGAAATTTGGCCAAAATATCAGCTGGCACATACTAAATCTGATTGCAGGGATTTTAGGATTACATCTGGCGTACCAGTGGTGTCCTTGGGGTGATATGGGCTCCAGGAAGGCGAAATTACAGCCTCAGGTGGCTGTCTTAGGATATGCTGATATTTTCTCAATTAACGCAGATTTAAGGGTGTAGACCACATTGTGTCCAACAGGAGTCGCCAATTAAATGAATTTTAGTAGTGTGTTCCTTTAGAAATGCATATCTAGCCCAAAGTACAGGTTCAGGGAGTGTAGGTAGCGAGGGAGTCATAAAATGCCAGATCAGCCAAAACCACCTCTTAAAGTTGATCAATCTGGCTGCAATTTTCACAGGAAACTCAGTTTATATCAGAGAATGAATTTCTATTGGTCTTGTCAGCTCGAGGGCCATATTAGGAATTTCAGTTCCGGGGTGTGGGGGGCCCCTGTACTCCCCCTCATGGGGGTAAATGTCATGTATGTCATAATATTGCCAGCCTGAAGCCCATATTGAATTTCATGCTTGTTTTAACAATAAATGAGCATATTTTAGGTGCATTTGGAGCATTACATGTCTGAACAGAAAATATTTAACCCAAGTAATGCTGTTAAAATGGTCCAAAATAGATGTAAATCAGCCAAAACCAGTACCAAATATTGCTCTGTAACTATGAAATTTGGCCAAAATATCAGCTGGCACATACTAAATCTGATTGCAGGGGTTTTAGGATTACATCTGGCGTACCAGTGGTGTCCTTGGGGTGATATGGGCTCCAGGAAGGCGAAATTACAGCCTCAGGTGGCTGTCTTAGGATATGCTTATATTTTCTCAATTAATGCAGATTTAAGGGTGTAGACCACATTGCGTCCAACAGGAGTCGCCAATTAAATGAATTTTAGTAGTGTGTTCCTTTAGAAATGCATATCTAGCCCAAAGTACAGGTTCAGGGAGTGTAGGTAGCGAGGGAGTCATAAAATGCCAGATCAGCCAAAACCACCTCTTAAAGTTGATCAATCTGGCTGCAATTTTCACAGGAAACTCAGTTTATATCAGAGAATGAATTTGTATTGGTCTTGTCAGCTCGAGGGCCATATTAGGAATTTCAGTTCCGGGGTGTGGGGGGCCCCTGTGCTCCCCCTCATGGGGGTAAATGTCAGGTATGTCATAATATTGCCAGCCTGAAGCCCATATTGAATTTCATGCTTGTTTTAACAATAAATGAGCATATTTTAGGTGCATTTGGAGCATTACATGTCTGAACAGAAAATATTTAACCCAAGTAATGCTGTTAAAATGGTCCAAAATAGATGTAAATCAGCCAAAACCAGTACCAAATATTGCTCTGTAACT
Source organism: Sabellastarte sp. h YS-2021 (assembly GCA_964017235.1). Classification (NCBI taxonomy): domain Eukaryota; kingdom Metazoa; phylum Annelida; class Polychaeta; order Sabellida; family Sabellidae; genus Sabellastarte; species Sabellastarte sp. h YS-2021. The sequence goes on along the minus strand of OZ024934.1, from coordinate 84,241,091 downwards.
ATGAAATTTGGCCAAAATATCAGCTGGCACATACTAAATCTGATTGCAGGGATTTTAGGATTACATCTGGCGTACCAGTGGTGTCCTTGGGGTGATATGGGCTCCAGGAAGGCGAAATTACAGCCTCAGGTGGCTGTCTTAGGATATGCTGATATTTTCTCAATTAACGCAGATTTAAGGGTGTAGACCACATTGTGTCCAACAGGAGTCGCCAATTAAATGAATTTTAGTAGTGTGTTCCTTTAGAAATGCATATCTAGCCCAAAGTACAGGTTCAGGGAGTGTAGGTAGCGAGGGAGTCATAAAATGCCAGATCAGCCAAAACCACCTCTTAAAGTTGATCAATCTGGCTGCAATTTTCACAGGAAACTCAGTTTATATCAGAGAATGAATTTGTATTGGTCTTGTCAGCTCGAGGGCCATATTAGGAATTTCAGTTCCGGGGTGTGGGGGGCCCCTGTGCTCCCCCTCATGGGGGTAAATGTCAGGTATGTCATAATATTGCCAGCCTGAAGCCCATATTGAATTTCATGCTTGTTTTAACAATAAATGAGCATATTTTAGGTGCATTTGGAGCATTACATGTCTGAACAGAAAATATTTAACCCAAGTAATGCTGTTAAAATGGTCCAAAATAGATGTAAATCAGCCAAAACCAGTACCAAATATTGCTCTGTAACTATGAAATTTGGCCAAAATATCAGCTGGCACATACTAAATCTGATTGCAGGGATTTTAGGATTACATCTGGCGTACCAGTGGTGTCCTTGGGGTGATATGGGCTCCAGGAAGGCGAAATTACAGCCTCAGGTGGCTGTCTTAGGATATGCTGATATTTTCTCAATTAACGCAGATTTAAGGGTGTAGACCACATTGTGTCCAACAGGAGTCGCCAATTAAATGAATTTTAGTAGTGTGTTCCTTTAGAAATGCATATCTAGCCCAAAGTACAGGTTCAGGGAGTGTAGGTAGCGAGGGAGTCATAAAATGCCAGATCAGCCAAAACCACCTCTTAAAGTTGATCAATCTGGCTGCAATTTTCACAGGAAACTCAGTTTATATCAGAGAATGAATTTCTATTGGTCTTGTCAGCTCGAGGGCCATATTAGGAATTTCAGTTCCGGGGTGTGGGGGGCCCCTGTACTCCCCCTCATGGGGGTAAATGTCAGGTATGTCATAATATTGCCAGCCTGAAGCCCATATTGAATTTCATGCTTGTTTTAACAATAAATGAGCATATTTTAGGTGCATTTGGAGCATTACATGTCTGAACAGAAAATATTTAACCCAAGTAATGCTGTTAAAATGGTCCAAAATAGATGTAAATCAGCCAAAACCAGTACCAAATATTGCTCTGTAACTATGAAATTTGGCCAAAATATCAGCTGGCACATACTAAATCTGATTGCAGGGGTTTTAGGATTACATCTGGCGTACCAGTGGTGTCCTTGGGGTGATATGGGCTCCAGGAAGGCGAAATTACAGCCTCAGGTGGCTGTCTTAGGATATGCTGATATTTTCTCAATTAACGCAGATTTAAGGGTGTAGACCACATTGTGTCCAACAGGAGTCGCCAATTAAATGAATTTTAGTAGTGTGTTCCTTTAGAAATGCATATCTAGCCCAAAGTACAGGTTCAGGGAGTGTAGGTAGCGAGGGAGTCATAAAATGCCAGATCAGCCAAAACCACCTCTTAAAGTTGATCAATCTGGCTGCAATTTTCACAGGAAACTCAGTTTATATCAGAGAATGAATTTCTATTGGTCTTGTCAGCTCGAGGGCCATATTAGGAATTTCAGTTCCGGGGTGTGGGGGGCCCCTGTACTCCCCCTCATGGGGGTAAATGTCAGGTATGTCATAATATTGCCAGCCTGAAGCCCATATTGAATTTCATGCTTGTTTTAACAATAAATGAGCATATTTTAGGTGCATTTGGAGCATTACATGTCTGAACAGAAAATATTTAACCCAAGTAATGCTGTTAAAATGGTCCAAAATAGATGTAAATCAGCCAAAACCAGTACCAAATATTGCTCTGTAACTATGAAATTTGGCCAAAATATCAGCTGGCACATACTAAATCTGATTGCAGGGGTTTTAGGATTACATCTGGCGTACCAGTGGTGTCCTTGGGGTGATATGGGCTCCAGGAAGGCGAAATTACAGCCTCAGGTGGCTGTCTTAGGATATGCTGATATTTTCTCAATTAACGCAGATTTAAGGGTGTAGACCACATTGTGTCCAACAGGAGTCGCCAATTAAATGAATTTTAGTAGTGTGTTCCTTTAGAAATGCATATCTAGCCCAAAGTACAGGTTCAGGGAGTGTAGGTAGCGAGGGAGTCATAAAATGCCAGATCAGCCAAAACCACCTCTTAAAGTTGATCAATCTGGCTGCAATTTTCACAGGAAACTCAGTTTATATCAGAGAATGAATTTCTATTGGTCTTGTCAGCTCGAGGGCCATATTAGGAATTTCAGTTCCGGGGTGTGGGGGGCCCCTGTACTCCCCCTCATGGGGGTAAATGTCAGGTATGTCATAATATTGCCAGCCTGAAGCCCATATTGAATTTCATGCTTGTTTTAACAATAAATGAGCATATTTTAGGTGCATTTGGAGCATTACATGTCTGAACAGAAAATATTTAACCCAAGTAATGCTGTTAAAATGGTCCAAAATAGATGTAAATCAGCCAAAACCAGTACCAAATATTGCTCTGTAACTATGAAATTTGGCCAAAATATCAGCTGGCACATACTAAATCTGATTGCAGGGGTTTTAGGATTACATCTGGCGTACCAGTGGTGTCCTTGGGGTGATATGGGCTCCAGGAAGGCGAAATTACAGCCTCAGGTGGCTGTCTTAGGATATGCTGATATTTTCTCAATTAATGCAGATTTAAGGGTGTAGACCACAATGCGTCCAACAGGAGTCGCCAATTAGATGAATTTTAGTAGTGTGTTCCTTTAGAAATGCATATCTAGCCCAAAGTACAGGTTCAGGGAGTGTAGGTAGCGAGGGAGTCATAAAATGCCAGATCAGCCAAAACCACCTCTTAAAGTTGATCAATCTGGCTGCAATTTTCACAGGAAACTCAGTTTATATCAGAGAATGAATTTGTATTGGTCTTGTCAGCTCGAGGGCCATATTAGGAATTTCAGTTCCGGGGTGTGGGGGGCCCCTGTGCTCCCCCTCATGGGGGTAAATGTCAGGTATGTCATAATATTGCCAGCCTGAAGCCCATATTGAATTTCATGCTTGTTTTAACAATAAATGAGCATATTTTAGGTGCATTTGGAGCATTACATGTCTGAACAGAAAATATTTAACCCAAGTAATGCTGTTAAAATGGTCCAAAATAGATGTAAATCAGCCAAAACCAGTACCAAATATTGCTCTGTAACTATGAAATTTGGCCAAATTATCAGCTGGCACATACTAAATCTGATTGCAGGGGTTTTAGGATTACATCTGGCGTACCAGTGGTGTCCTTGGGGTGATATGGGCTCCAGGAAGGCGAAATTACAGCCTCAGGTGGCTGTCTTAGGATATGCTGATATTTTCTCAATTAACGCAGATTTAAGGGTGTAGACCACATTGTGTCCAACAGGAGTCGCCAATTAAATGAATTTTAGTAGTGTGTTCCTTTAGAAATGCATATCTAGCCCAAAGTACAGGTTCAGGGAGTGTAGGTAGCGAGGGAGTCATAAAATGCCAGATCAGCCAAAACCACCTCTTAAAGTTGATCAATCTGGCTGCAATTTTCACAGGAAACTCAGTTTATATCAGAGAATGAATTTGTATTGGTCTTGTCAGCTCGAGGGCCATATTAGGAATTTCAGTTCCGGGGTGTGGGGGGCCCCTGTGCTCCCCCTCATGGGGGTAAATGTCAGGTATGTCATAATATTGCCAGCCTGAAGCCCATATTGAATTTCATGCTTGTTTTAACAATAAATGAGCATATTTTAGGTGCATTTGGAGCATTACATGTCTGAACAGAAAATATTTAACCCAAGTAATGCTGTTAAAATGGTCCAAAATAGATGTAAATCAGCCAAAACCAGTACCAAATATTGCTCTGTAACTATGAAATTTGGCCAAAATATCAGCTGGCACATACTAAATCTGATTGCAGGGGTTTTAGGATTACATCTGGCGTACCAGTGGTGTCCTTGGGGTGATATGGGCTCCAGGAAGGCGAAATTACAGCCTCAGGTGGCTGTCTTAGGATATGCTGATATTTTCTCAATTAACGCAGATTTAAGGGTGTAGACCACATTGTGTCCAACAGGAGTCGCCAATTAAATGAATTTTAGTAGTGTGTTCCTTTAGAAATGCATATCTAGCCCAAAGTACAGGTTCAGGGAGTGTAGGTAGCGAGGGAGTCATAAAATGCCAGATCAGCCAAAACCACCTCTTAAAGTTGATCAATCTGGCTGCAATTTTCACAGGAAACTCAGTTTATATCAGAGAATGAATTTGTATTGGTCTTGTCAGCTCGAGGGCCATATTAGGAATTTCAGTTCCGGGGTGTGGGGGGCCCCTGTGCTCCCCCTCATGGGGGTAAATGTCAGGTATGTCATAATATTGCCAGCCTGAAGAGCATATTGAATTTCATGCTTGTTTTAACAATAAATGAGCATATTTTAGGTGCATTTGGAGCATTACATGTCTGAACAGAAAATATTTAACCCAAGTAATGCTGTTAAAATGGTCCAAAATAGATGTAAATCAGCCAAAACCAGTACCAAATATTGCTCTGTAACTATGAAATTTGGCCAAAATATCAGCTGGCACATACTAAATCTGATTGCAGGGGTTTTAGGATTACATCTGGCGTACCAGTGGTGTCCTTGGGGTGATATGGGCTCCAGGAAGGCGAAATTACAGCCTCAGGTGGCTGTCTTAGGATATGCTGATATTTTCTCAATTAACGCAGATTTAAGGGTGTAGACCACATTGTGTCCAACAGGAGTCGCCAATTAAATGAATTTTAGTAGTGTGTTCCTTTAGAAATGCATATCTAGCCCAAAGTACAGGTTCAGGGAGTGTAGGTAGCGAGGGAGTCATAAAATGCCAGATCAGCCAAAACCACCTCTTAAAGTTGATCAATCTGGCTGCAATTTTCACAGGAAACTCAGTTTATATCAGAGAATGAATTTGTATTGGTCTTGTCAGCTCGAGGGCCATATTAGGAATTTCAGTTCCGGGGTGTGGGGGGCCCCTGTGCTCCCCCTCATGGGGGTAAATGTCAGGTATGTCATAATATTGCCAGCCTGAAGCCCATATTGAATTTCATGCTTGTTTTAACAATAAATGAGCATATTTTAGGTGCATTTGGAGCATTACATGTCTGAACAGAAAATATTTAACCCAAGTAATGCTGTTAAAATGGTCCAAAATAGATGTAAATCAGCCAAAACCAGTACCAAATATTGCTCTGTAACTATGAAATTTGGCCAAATTATCAGCTGGCACATACTAAATCTGATTGCAGGGGTTTTAGGATTACATCTGGCGTACCAGTGGTGTCCTTGGGGTGATATGGGCTCCAGGAAGGCGAAATTACAGCCTCAGGTGGCTGTCTTAGGATATGCTGATATTTTCTCAATTAACGCAAATTTAAGGGTGTAGACCACATTGTGTCCAACAGGAGTCGCCAATTAAATGAATTTTAGTAGTGTGTTCCTTTAGAAATGCATATCTAGCCCAAAGTACAGGTTCAGGGAGTGTAGGTAGCGAGGGAGTCATAAAATGCCAGATCAGCCAAAACCACCTCTTAAAGTTGATCAATCTGGCTGCAATTTTCACAGGAAACTCAGTTTATATCAGAGAATGAATTTGTATTGGTCTTGTCAGCTCGAGGGCCATATTAGGAATTTCAGTTCCGGGGTGTGGGGGGCCCCTGTGCTCCCCCTCATGGGGGTAAATGTCAGGTATGTCATAATATTGCCAGCCTGAAGACCATATTGAATTTCATGCTTGTTTTAACAATAAATGAGCATATTTTAGGTGCATTTGGAGCATTACATGTCTGAACAGAAAATATTTAACCCAAGTAATGCTGTTAAAATGGTCCAAAATAGATGTAAATCAGCCAAAACCAGTACCAAATATTGCTCTGTAACTATGAAATTTGGCCAAAATATCAGCTGGCACATACTAAATCTGATTGCAGGGGTTTTAGGATTACATCTGGCGTACCAGTGGTGTCCTTGGGGTGATATGGGCTCCAGGAAGGCGAAATTACAGCCTCAGGTGGCTGTCTTAGGATATGCTGATATTTTCTCAATTAACGCAGATTTAAGGGTGTAGACCACATTGTGTCCAACAGGAGTCGCCAATTAAATGAATTTTAGTAGTGTGTTCCTTTAGAAATGCATATCTAGCCCAAAGTACAGGTTCAGGGAGTGTAGGTAGCGAGGGAGTCATAAAATGCCAGATCAGCCAAAACCACCTCTTAAAGTTGATCAATCTGGCTGCAATTTTCACAGGAAACTCAGTTTATATCAGAGAATGAATTTGTATTGGTCTTGTCAGCTCGAGGGCCATATTAGGAATTTCAGTTCCGGGGTGTGGGGGGCCCCTGTGCTCCCCCTCATGGGGGTAAATGTCAGGTATGTCATAATATTGCCAGCCTGAAGAGCATATTGAATTTCATGCTTGTTTTAACAATAAATGAGCATATTTTAGGTGCATTTGGAGCATTACATGTCTGAACAGAAAATATTTAACCCAAGTAATGCTGTTAAAATGGTCCAAAATAGATGTAAATCAGCCAAAACCAGTACCAAATATTGCTCTGTAACTATGAAATTTGGCCAAAATATCAGCTGGCACATACTAAATCTGATTGCAGGGGTTTTAGGATTACATCTGGCGTACCAGTGGTGTCCTTGGGGTGATATGGGCTCCAGGAAGGCGAAATTACAGCCTCAGGTGGCTGTCTTAGGATATGCTGATATTTTCTCAATTAACGCAGATTTAAGGGTGTAGACCACATTGTGTCCAACAGGAGTCGCCAATTAAATGAATTTTAGTAGTGTGTTCCTTTAGAAATGCATATCTAGCCCAAAGTACAGGTTCAGGGAGTGTAGGTAGCGAGGGAGTCATAAAATGCCAGATCAGCCAAAACCACCTCTTAAAGTTGATCAATCTGGCTGCAATTTTCACAGGAAACTCAGTTTATATCAGAGAATGAATTTGTATTGGTCTTGTCAGCTCGAGGGCCATATTAGGAATTTCAGTTCCGGGGTGTGGGGGGCCCCTGTGCTCCCCCTCATGGGGGTAAATGTCAGGTATGTCATAATATTGCCAGCCTGAAGCCCATATTGAATTTCATGCTTGTTTTAACAATAAATGAGCATATTTTAGGTGCATTTGGAGCATTACATGTCTGAACAGAAAATATTTAACCCAAGTAATGCTGTTAAAATGGTCCAAAATAGATGTAAATCAGCCAAAACCAGTACCAAATATTGCTCTGTAACTATGAAATTTGGCCAAATTATCAGCTGGCACATACTAAATCTGATTGCAGGGGTTTTAGGATTACATCTGGCGTACCAGTGGTGTCCTTGGGGTGATATGGGCTCCAGGAAGGCGAAATTACAGCCTCAGGTGGCTGTCTTAGGATATGCTGATATTTTCTCAATTAACGCAAATTTAAGGGTGTAGACCACATTGTGTCCAACAGGAGTCGCCAATTAAATGAATTTTAGTAGTGTGTTCCTTTAGAAATGCATATCTAGCCCAAAGTACAGGTTCAGGGAGTGTAGGTAGCGAGGGAGTCATAAAATGCCAGATCAGCCAAAACCACCTCTTAAAGTTGATCAATCTGGCTGCAATTTTCACAGGAAACTCAGTTTATATCAGAGAATGAATTTGTATTGGTCTTGTCAGCTCGAGGGCCATATTAGGAATTTCAGTTCCGGGGTGTGGGGGGCCCCTGTGCTCCCCCTCATGGGGGTAAATGTCAGGTATGTCATAATATTGCCAGCCTGAAGACCATATTGAATTTCATGCTTGTTTTAACAATAAATGAGCATATTTTAGGTGCATTTGGAGCATTACATGTCTGAACAGAAAATATTTAACCCAAGTAATGCTGTTAAAATGGTCCAAAATAGATGTAAATCAGCCAAAACCAGTACCAAATATTGCTCTGTAACTATGAAATTTGGCCAAAATATCAGCTGGCACATACTAAATCTGATTGCAGGGGTTTTAGGATTACATCTGGCGTACCAGTGGTGTCCTTGGGGTGATATGGGCTCCAGGAAGGCGAAATTACAGCCTCAGGTGGCTGTCTTAGGATATGCTTATATTTTCTCAATTAATGCAGATTTAAGGGTGTAGACCACATTGCGTCCAACAGGAGTCGCCAATTAAATGAATTTTAGTAGTGTGTTCCTTTAGAAATGCATATCTAGCCCAAAGTACAGGTTCAGGGAGTGTAGGTAGCGAGGGAGTCATAAAATGCCAGATCAGCCAAAACCACCTCTTAAAGTTGATCAATCTGGCTGCAATTTTCACAGGAAACTCAGTTTATATCAGAGAATGAATTTGTATTGGTCTTGTCAGCTCGAGGGCCATATTAGGAATTTCAGTTCCGGGGTGTGGGGGGCCCCTGTGCTCCCCCTCATGGGGGTAAATGTCAGGTATGTCATAATATTGCCAGCCTGAAGACCATATTGAATTTCATGCTTGTTTTAACAATAAATGAGCATATTTTAGGTGCATTTGGAGCATTACATGTCTGAACAGAAAATATTTAACCCAAGTAATGCTGTTAAAATGGTCCAAAATAGATGTAAATCAGCCAAAACCAGTACCAAATATTGCTCTGTAACTATGAAATTTGGCCAAAATATCAGCTGGCACATACTAAATCTGATTGCAGGGGTTTTAGGATTACATCTGGCGTACCAGTGGTGTCCTTGGGGTGATATGGGCTCCAGGAAGGCGAAATTACAGCCTCAGGTGGCTGTCTTAGGATATGCTGATATTTTCTCAATTAATGCAGATTTAAGGGTGCAGACCACATTGCGTCCAACAGGAGTCGCCAATTAAATGAATTTTAGTAGTGTGTTCCTTTAGAAATGCATATCTAGCCCAAAGTACAGGTTCAGGGAGTGTATGTAGCGAGGGAGTCATAAAATGCCAGATCAGCCAAAACCACCTCTTAAAGTTGATCAATCTGGCTGCAATTTTCACAGGAAACTCAGTTTATATCAGAGAATGAATTTGTATTGGTCTTGTCAGCTCGAGGGCCATATTAGGAATTTCAGTTCCGGGGTGTGGGGGGCCCCTGTGCTCCCCCTCATGGGGGTAAATGTCAGGTATGTCATAATATTGCCAGCCTGAAGACCATATTGAATTTCATGCTTGTTTTAACAATAAATGAGCATATTTTAGGTGCATTTGGAGCATTACATGTCTGAACAGAAAATATTTAACCCAAGTAATGCTGTTAAAATGGTCCAAAATAGATGTAAATCAGCCAAAACCAGTACCAAATATTGCTCTGTAACTATGAAATTTGGCCAAAATATCAGCTGGCACATACTAAATCTGATTGCAGGGGTTTTAGGATTACATCTGGCGTACCAGTGGTGTCCTTGGGGTGATATGGGCTCCAGGAAGGCGAAATTACAGCCTCAGGTGGCTGTCTTAGGATATGCTGATATTTTCTCAATTAACGCAGATTTAAGGGTGTAGACCACATTGTGTCCAACAGGAGTCGCCAATTAAATGAATTTTAGTAGTGTGTTCCTTTAGAAATGCATATCTAGCCCAAAGTACAGGTTCAGGGAGTGTAGGTAGCGAGGGAGTCATAAAATGCCAGATCAGCCAAAACCACCTCTTAAAGTTGATCAATCTGGCTGCAATTTTCACAGGAAACTCAGTTTATATCAGAGAATGAATTTGTATTGGTCTTGTCAGCTCGAGGGCCATATTAGGAATTTCAGTTCCGGGGTGTGGGGGGCCCCTGTGCTCCCCCTCATGGGGGTAAATGTCAGGTATGTCATAATATTGCCAGCCTGAAGAGCATATTGAATTTCATGCTTGTTTTAACAATAAATGAGCATATTTTAGGTGCATTTGGAGCATTACATGTCTGAACAGAAAATATTTAACCCAAGTAATGCTGTTAAAATGGTCCAAAATAGATGTAAATCAGCCAAAACCAGTACCAAATATTGCTCTGTAACTATGAAATTTGGCCAAAATATCAGCTGGCACATACTAAATCTGATTGCAGGGGTTTTAGGATTACATCTGGCGTACCAGTGGTGTCCTTGGGGTGATATGGGCTCCAGGAAGGCGAAATTACAGCCTCAGGTGGCTGTCTTAGGATATGCTGATATTTTCTCAATTAACGCAGATTTAAGGGTGTAGACCACATTGTGTCCAACAGGAGTCGCCAATTAAATGAATTTTAGTAGTGTGTTCCTTTAGAAATGCATATCTAGCCCAAAGTACAGGTTCAGGGAGTGTAGGTAGCGAGGGAGTCATAAAATGCCAGATCAGCCAAAACCACCTCTTAAAGTTGATCAATCTGGCTGCAATTTTCACAGGAAACTCAGTTTATATCAGAGAATGAATTTGTATTGGTCTTGTCAGCTCGAGGGCCATATTAGGAATTTCAGTTCCGGGGTGTGGGGGGCCCCTGTGCTCCCCCTCATGGGGGTAAATGTCAGGTATGTCATAATATTGCCAGCCTGAAGCCCATATTGAATTTCATGCTTGTTTTAACAATAAATGAGCATATTTTAGGTGCATTTGGAGCATTACATGTCTGAACAGAAAATATTTAACCCAAGTAATGCTGTTAAAATGGTCCAAAATAGATGTAAATCAGCCAAAACCAGTACCAAATATTGCTCTGTAACTATGAAATTTGGCCAAAATATCAGCTGGCACATACTAAATCTGATTGCAGGGGTTTTAGGATTACATCTGGCGTACCAGTGGTGTCCTTGGGGTGATATGGGCTCCAGGAAGGCGAAATTACAGCCTCAGGTGGCTGTCTTAGGATATGCTGATATTTTCTCAATTAACGCAGATTTAAGGGTGTAGACCACATTGTGTCCAACAGGAGTCGCCAATTAAATGAATTTTAGTAGTGTGTTCCTTTAGAAATGCATATCTAGCCCAAAGTACAGGTTCAGGGAGTGTAGGTAGCGAGGGAGTCATAAAATGCCAGATCAGCCAAAACCACCTCTTAAAGTTGATCAATCTGGCTGCAATTTTCACAGGAAACTCAGTTTATATCAGAGAATGAATTTGTATTGGTCTTGTCAGCTCGAGGGCCATATTAGGAATTTCAGTTCCGGGGTGTGGGGGGCCCCTGTGCTCCCCCTCATGGGGGTAAATGTCAGGTATGTCATAATATTGCCAGCCTGAAGCCCATATTGAATTTCATGCTTGTTTTAACAATAAATGAGCATATTTTAGGTGCATTTGGAGCATTACATGTCTGAACAGAAAATATTTAACCCAAGTAATGCTGTTAAAATGGTCCAAAATAGATGTAAATCAGCCAAAACCAGTACCAAATATTGCTCTGTAACTATGAAATTTGGCCAAATTATCAGCTGGCACATACTAAATCTGATTGCAGGGGTTTTAGGATTACATCTGGCGTACCAGTGGTGTCCTTGGGGTGATATGGGCTCCAGGAAGGCGAAATTACAGCCTCAGGTGGCTGTCTTAGGATATGCTGATATTTTCTCAATTAACGCAGATTTAAGGGTGTAGACCACATTGTGTCCAACAGGAGTCGCCAATTAAATGAATTTTAGTAGTGTGTTCCTTTAGAAATGCATATCTAGCCCAAAGTACAGGTTCAGGGAGTGTAGGTAGCGAGGGAGTCATAAAATGCCAGATCAGCCAAAACCACCTCTTAAAGTTGATCAATCTGGCTGCAATTTTCACAGGAAACTCAGTTTATATCAGAGAATGAATTTGTATTGGTCTTGTCAGCTCGAGGGCCATATTAGGAATTTCAGTTCCGGGGTGTGGGGGGCCCCTGTGCTCCCCCTCATGGGGGTAAATGTCAGGTATGTCATAATATTGCCAGCCTGAAGCCCATATTGAATTTCATGCTTGTTTTAACAATAAATGAGCATATTTTAGGTGCATTTGGAGCATTACATGTCTGAACAGAAAATATTTAACCCAAGTAATGCTGTTAAAATGGTCCAAAATAGATGTAAATCAGCCAAAACCAGTACCAAATATTGCTCTGTAACTATGAAATTTGGCCAAAATATCAGCTGGCACATACTAAATCTGATTGCAGGGGTTTTAGGATTACATCTGGCGTACCAGTGGTGTCCTTGGGGTGATATGGGCTCCAGGAAGGCGAAATTACAGCCTCAGGTGGCTGTCTTAGGATATGCTGATATTTTCTCAATTAACGCAAATTTAAGGGTGTAGACCACATTGTGTCCAACAGGAGTCGCCAATTAAATGAATTTTAGTAGTGTGTTCCTTTAGAAATGCATATCTAGCCCAAAGTACAGGTTCAGGGAGTGTAGGTAGCGAGGGAGTCATAAAATGCCAGATCAGCCAAAACCACCTCTTAAAGTTGATCAATCTGGCTGCAATTTTCACAGGAAACTCAGTTTATATCAGAGAATGAATTTGTATTGGTCTTGTCAGCTCGAGGGCCATATTAGGAATTTCAGTTCCGGGGTGTGGGGGGCCCCTGTACTCCCCCTCATGGGGGTAAATGTCAGGTATGTCATAATATTGCCAGCCTGAAGCCCATATTGAATTTCATGCTTGTTTTAACAATAAATGAGCATATTTTAGGTGCATTTGGAGCATTACATGTCTGAACAGAAAATATTTAACCCAAGTAATGCTGTTAAAATGGTCCAAAATAGATGTAAATCAGCCAAAACCAGTACCAAATATTGCTCTGTAACTATGAAATTTGGCCAAAATATCAGCTGGCACATACTAAATCTGATTGCAGGGGTTTTAGGATTACATCTGGCGTACCAGTGGTGTCCTTGGGGTGATATGGGCTCCAGGAAGGCGAAATTACAGCCTCAGGTGGCTGTCTTAGGATATGCTTATATTTTCTCAATTAATGCAGATTTAAGGGTGTAGACCACATTGCGTCCAACAGGAGTCGCCAATTAAATGAATTTTAGTAGTGTGTTCCTTTAGAAATGCATATCTAGCCCAAAGTACAGGTTCAGGGAGTGTAGGTAGCGAGGGAGTCATAAAATGCCAGATCAGCCAAAACCACCTCTTAAAGTTGATCAATCTGGCTGCAATTTTCACAGGAAACTCAGTTTATATCAGAGAATGAATTTGTATTGGTCTTGTCAGCTCGAGGGCCATATTAGGAATTTCAGTTCCGGGGTGTGGGGGGCCCCTGTGCTCCCCCTCATGGGGGTAAATGTCAGGTATGTCATAATATTGCCAGCCTGAAGACCATATTGAATTTCATGCTTGTTTTAACAATAAATGAGCATATTTTAGGTGCATTTGGAGCATTACATGTCTGAACAGAAAATATTTAACCCAAGTAATGCTGTTAAAATGGTCCAAAATAGATGTAAATCAGCCAAAACCAGTACCAAATATTGCTCTGTAACTATGAAATTTGGCCAAATTATCAGCTGGCACATACTAAATCTGATTGCAGGGGTTTTAGGATTACATCTGGCGTACCAGTGGTGTCCTTGGGGTGATATGGGCTCCAGGAAGGCGAAATTACAGCCTCAGGTGGCTGTCTTAGGATATGCTGATATTTTCTCAATTAACGCAGATTTAAGGGTGTAGACCACATTGTGTCCAACAGGAGTCGCCAATTAAATGAATTTTAGTAGTGTGTTCCTTTAGAAATGCATATCTAGCCCAAAGTACAGGTTCAGGGAGTGTAGGTAGCGAGGGAGTCATAAAATGCCAGATCAGCCAAAACCACCTCTTAAAGTTGATCAATCTGGCTGCAATTTTCACAGGAAACTCAGTTTATATCAGAGAATGAATTTGTATTGGTCTTGTCAGCTCGAGGGCCATATTAGGAATTTCAGTTCCGGGGTGTGGGGGGCCCCTGTGCTCCCCCTCATGGGGGTAAATGTCAGGTATGTCATAATATTGCCAGCCTGAAGCCCATATTGAATTTCATGCTTGTTTTAACAATAAATGAGCATATTTTAGGTGCATTTGGAGCATTACATGTCTGAACAGAAAATATTTAACCCAAGTAATGCTGTTAAAATGGTCCAAAATAGATGTAAATCAGCCAAAACCAGTACCAAATATTGCTCTGTAACTATGAAATTTGGCCAAAATATCAGCTGGCACATACTAAATCTGATTGCAGGGGTTTTAGGATTACATCTGGCGTACCAGTGGTGTCCTTGGGGTGATATGGGCTCCAGGAAGGCGAAATTACAGCCTCAGGTGGCTGTCTTAGGATATGCTGATATTTTCTCAATTAACGCAAATTTAAGGGTGTAGACCACATTGTGTCCAACAGGAGTCGCCAATTAAATGAATTTTAGTAGTGTGTTCCTTTAGAAATGCATATCTAGCCCAAAGTACAGGTTCAGGGAGTGTAGGTAGCGAGGGAGTCATAAAATGCCAGATCAGCCAAAACCACCTCTTAAAGTTGATCAATCTGGCTGCAATTTTCACAGGAAACTCAGTTTATATCAGAGAATGAATTTGTATTGGTCTTGTCAGCTCGAGGGCCATATTAGGAATTTCAGTTCCGGGGTGTGGGGGGCCCCTGTACTCCCCCTCATGGGGGTAAATGTCAGGTATGTCATAATATTGCCAGCCTGAAGCCCATATTGAATTTCATGCTTGTTTTAACAATAAATGAGCATATTTTAGGTGCATTTGGAGCATTACATGTCTGAACAGAAAATATTTAACCCAAGTAATGCTGTTAAAATGGTCCAAAATAGATGTAAATCAGCCAAAACCAGTACCAAATATTGCTCTGTAACTATGAAATTTGGCCAAAATATCAGCTGGCACATACTAAATCTGATTGCAGGGGTTTTAGGATTACATCTGGCGTACCAGTGGTGTCCTTGGGGTGATATGGGCTCCAGGAAGGCGAAATTACAGCCTCAGGTGGCTGTCTTAGGATATGCTTATATTTTCTCAATTAATGCAGATTTAAGGGTGTAGACCACATTGCGTCCAACAGGAGTCGCCAATTAAATGAATTTTAGTAGTGTGTTCCTTTAGAAATGCATATCTAGCCCAAAGTACAGGTTCAGGGAGTGTAGGTAGCGAGGGAGTCATAAAATGCCAGATCAGCCAAAACCACCTCTTAAAGTTGATCAATCTGGCTGCAATTTTCACAGGAAACTCAGTTTATATCAGAGAATGAATTTGTATTGGTCTTGTCAGCTCGAGGGCCATATTAGGAATTTCAGTTCCGGGGTGTGGGGGGCCCCTGTGCTCCCCCTCATGGGGGTAAATGTCAGGTATGTCATAATATTGCCAGCCTGAAGACCATATTGAATTTCATGCTTGTTTTAACAATAAATGAGCATATTTTAGGTGCATTTGGAGCATTACATGTCTGAACAGAAAATATTTAACCCAAGTAATGCTGTTAAAATGGTCCAAAATAGATGTAAATCAGCCAAAACCAGTACCAAATATTGCTCTGTAACTATGAAATTTGGCCAAAATATCAGCTGGCACATACTAAATCTGATTGCAGGGGTTTTAGGATTACATCTGGCGTACCAGTGGTGTCCTTGGGGTGATATGGGCTCCAGGAAGGCGAAATTACAGCCTCAGGTGGCTGTCTTAGGATATGCTTATATTTTCTCAATTAATGCAGATTTAAGGGTGTAGACCACATTGCGTCCAACAGGAGTCGCCAATTAAATGAATTTTAGTAGTGTGTTCCTTTAGAAATGCATATCTAGCCCAAAGTACAGGTTCAGGGAGTGTAGGTAGCGAGGGAGTCATAAAATGCCAGATCAGCCAAAACCACCTCTTAAAGTTGATCAATCTGGCTGCAATTTTCACAGGAAACTCAGTTTATATCAGAGAATGAATTTGTATTGGTCTTGTCAGCTCGAGGGCCATATTAGGAATTTCAGTTCCGGGGTGTGGGGGGCCCCTGTGCTCCCCCTCATGGGGGTAAATGTCAGGTATGTCATAATATTGCCAGCCTGAAGAGCATATTGAATTTCATGCTTGTTTTAACAATAAATGAGCATATTTTAGGTGCATTTGGAGCATTACATGTCTGAACAGAAAATATTTAACCCAAGTAATGCTGTTAAAATGGTCCAAAATAGATGTAAATCAGCCAAAACCAGTACCAAATATTGCTCTGTAACTATGAAATTTGGCCAAAATATCAGCTGGCACATACTAAATCTGATTGCAGGGGTTTTAGGATTACATCTGGCGTACCAGTGGTGTCCTTGGGGTGATATGGGCTCCAGGAAGGCGAAATTACAGCCTCAGGTGGCTGTCTTAGGATATGCTGATATTTTCTCAATTAATGCAGATTTAAGGGTGCAGACCACATTGCGTCCAACAGGAGTCGCCAATTAAATGAATTTTAGTAGTGTGTTCCTTTAGAAATGCATATCTAGCCCAAAGTACAGGTTCAGGGAGTGTATGTAGCGAGGGAGTCATAAAATGCCAGATCAGCCAAAACCACCTCTTAAAGTTGATCAATCTGGCTGCAATTTTCACAGGAAACTCAGTTTATATCAGAGAATGAATTTGTATTGGTCTTGTCAGCTCGAGGGCCATATTAGGAATTTCAGTTCCGGGGTGTGGGGGGCCCCTGTGCTCCCCCTCATGGGGGTAAATGTCAGGTATGTCATAATATTGCCAGCCTGAAGACCATATTGAATTTCATGCTTGTTTTAACAATAAATGAGCATATTTTAGGTGCATTTGGAGCATTACATGTCTGAACAGAAAATATTTAACCCAAGTAATGCTGTTAAAATGGTCCAAAATAGATGTAAATCAGCCAAAACCAGTACCAAATATTGCTCTGTAACTATGAAATTTGGCCAAAATATCAGCTGGCACATACTAAATCTGATTGCAGGGGTTTTAGGATTACATCTGGCGTACCAGTGGTGTCCTTGGGGTGATATGGGCTCCAGGAAGGCGAAATTACAGCCTCAGGTGGCTGTCTTAGGATATGCTGATATTTTCTCAATTAACGCAGATTTAAGGGTGTAGACCACATTGTGTCCAACAGGAGTCGCCAATTAAATGAATTTTAGTAGTGTGTTCCTTTAGAAATGCATATCTAGCCCAAAGTACAGGTTCAGGGAGTGTAGGTAGCGAGGGAGTCATAAAATGCCAGATCAGCCAAAACCACCTCTTAAAGTTGATCAATCTGGCTGCAATTTTCACAGGAAACTCAGTTTATATCAGAGAATGAATTTGTATTGGTCTTGTCAGCTCGAGGGCCATATTAGGAATTTCAGTTCCGGGGTGTGGGGGGCCCCTGTGCTCCCCCTCATGGGGGTAAATGTCAGGTATGTCATAATATTGCCAGCCTGAAGCCCATATTGAATTTCATGCTTGTTTTAACAATAAATGAGCATATTTTAGGTGCATTTGGAGCATTACATGTCTGAACAGAAAATATTTAACCCAAGTAATGCTGTTAAAATGGTCCAAAATAGATGTAAATCAGCCAAAACCAGTACCAAATATTGCTCTGTAACTATGAAATTTGGCCAAATTATCAGCTGGCACATACTAAATCTGATTGCAGGGGTTTTAGGATTACATCTGGCGTACCAGTGGTGTCCTTGGGGTGATATGGGCTCCAGGAAGGCGAAATTACAGCCTCAGGTGGCTGTCTTAGGATATGCTGATATTTTCTCAATTAACGCAGATTTAAGGGTGTAGACCACATTGTGTCCAACAGGAGTCGCCAATTAAATGAATTTTAGTAGTGTGTTCCTTTAGAAATGCATATCTAGCCCAAAGTACAGGTTCAGGGAGTGTAGGTAGCGAGGGAGTCATAAAATGCCAGATCAGCCAAAACCACCTCTTAAAGTTGATCAATCTGGCTGCAATTTTCACAGGAAACTCAGTTTATATCAGAGAATGAATTTGTATTGGTCTTGTCAGCTCGAGGGCCATATTAGGAATTTCAGTTCCGGGGTGTGGGGGGCCCCTGTGCTCCCCCTCATGGGGGTAAATGTCAGGTATGTCATAATATTGCCAGCCTGAA
This sequence comes from Sabellastarte sp. h YS-2021, assembly GCA_964017235.1. Lineage (NCBI taxonomy): Eukaryota > Metazoa > Annelida > Polychaeta > Sabellida > Sabellidae > Sabellastarte > Sabellastarte sp. h YS-2021. The sequence continues at coordinate 84,222,871 of OZ024934.1, read as the reverse complement.
GCCCATATTGAATTTCATGCTTGTTTTAACAATAAATGAGCATATTTTAGGTGCATTTGGAGCATTACATGTCTGAACAGAAAATATTTAACCCAAGTAATGCTGTTAAAATGGTCCAAAATAGATGTAAATCAGCCAAAACCAGTACCAAATATTGCTCTGTAACTATGAAATTTGGCCAAAATATCAGCTGGCACATACTAAATCTGATTGCAGGGGTTTTAGGATTACATCTGGCGTACCAGTGGTGTCCTTGGGGTGATATGGGCTCCAGGAAGGCGAAATTACAGCCTCAGGTGGCTGTCTTAGGATATGCTGATATTTTCTCAATTAACGCAGATTTAAGGGTGTAGACCACATTGTGTCCAACAGGAGTCGCCAATTAAATGAATTTTAGTAGTGTGTTCCTTTAGAAATGCATATCTAGCCCAAAGTACAGGTTCAGGGAGTGTAGGTAGCGAGGGAGTCATAAAATGCCAGATCAGCCAAAACCACCTCTTAAAGTTGATCAATCTGGCTGCAATTTTCACAGGAAACTCAGTTTATATCAGAGAATGAATTTGTATTGGTCTTGTCAGCTCGAGGGCCATATTAGGAATTTCAGTTCCGGGGTGTGGGGGGCCCCTGTGCTCCCCCTCATGGGGGTAAATGTCAGGTATGTCATAATATTGCCAGCCTGAAGCCCATATTGAATTTCATGCTTGTTTTAACAATAAATGAGCATATTTTAGGTGCATTTGGAGCATTACATGTCTGAACAGAAAATATTTAACCCAAGTAATGCTGTTAAAATGGTCCAAAATAGATGTAAATCAGCCAAAACCAGTACCAAATATTGCTCTGTAACTATGAAATTTGGCCAAATTATCAGCTGGCACATACTAAATCTGATTGCAGGGGTTTTAGGATTACATCTGGCGTACCAGTGGTGTCCTTGGGGTGATATGGGCTCCAGGAAGGCGAAATTACAGCCTCAGGTGGCTGTCTTAGGATATGCTGATATTTTCTCAATTAACGCAGATTTAAGGGTGTAGACCACATTGTGTCCAACAGGAGTCGCCAATTAAATGAATTTTAGTAGTGTGTTCCTTTAGAAATGCATATCTAGCCCAAAGTACAGGTTCAGGGAGTGTAGGTAGCGAGGGAGTCATAAAATGCCAGATCAGCCAAAACCACCTCTTAAAGTTGATCAATCTGGCTGCAATTTTCACAGGAAACTCAGTTTATATCAGAGAATGAATTTGTATTGGTCTTGTCAGCTCGAGGGCCATATTAGGAATTTCAGTTCCGGGGTGTGGGGGGCCCCTGTGCTCCCCCTCATGGGGGTAAATGTCAGGTATGTCATAATATTGCCAGCCTGAAGCCCATATTGAATTTCATGCTTGTTTTAACAATAAATGAGCATATTTTAGGTGCATTTGGAGCATTACATGTCTGAACAGAAAATATTTAACCCAAGTAATGCTGTTAAAATGGTCCAAAATAGATGTAAATCAGCCAAAACCAGTACCAAATATTGCTCTGTAACTATGAAATTTGGCCAAAATATCAGCTGGCACATACTAAATCTGATTGCAGGGGTTTTAGGATTACATCTGGCGTACCAGTGGTGTCCTTGGGGTGATATGGGCTCCAGGAAGGCGAAATTACAGCCTCAGGTGGCTGTCTTAGGATATGCTGATATTTTCTCAATTAACGCAAATTTAAGGGTGTAGACCACATTGTGTCCAACAGGAGTCGCCAATTAAATGAATTTTAGTAGTGTGTTCCTTTAGAAATGCATATCTAGCCCAAAGTACAGGTTCAGGGAGTGTAGGTAGCGAGGGAGTCATAAAATGCCAGATCAGCCAAAACCACCTCTTAAAGTTGATCAATCTGGCTGCAATTTTCACAGGAAACTCAGTTTATATCAGAGAATGAATTTGTATTGGTCTTGTCAGCTCGAGGGCCATATTAGGAATTTCAGTTCCGGGGTGTGGGGGGCCCCTGTACTCCCCCTCATGGGGGTAAATGTCAGGTATGTCATAATATTGCCAGCCTGAAGCCCATATTGAATTTCATGCTTGTTTTAACAATAAATGAGCATATTTTAGGTGCATTTGGAGCATTACATGTCTGAACAGAAAATATTTAACCCAAGTAGTGCTGTTAAAATGGTCCAAAATAGATGTAAATCAGCCAAAACCAGTACCAAATATTGCTCTGTAACTATGAAATTTGGCCAAAATATCAGCTGGCACATACTAAATCTGATTGCAGGGGTTTTAGGATTACATCTGGCGTACCAGTGGTGTCCTTGGGGTGATATGGGCTCCAGGAAGGCGAAATTACAGCCTCAGGTGGCTGTCTTAGGATATGCTTATATTTTCTCAATTAATGCAGATTTAAGGGTGTAGACCACATTGCGTCCAACAGGAGTCGCCAATTAAATGAATTTTAGTAGTGTGTTCCTTTAGAAATGCATATCTAGCCCAAAGTACAGGTTCAGGGAGTGTAGGTAGCGAGGGAGTCATAAAATGCCAGATCAGCCAAAACCACCTCTTAAAGTTGATCAATCTGGCTGCAATTTTCACAGGAAACTCAGTTTATATCAGAGAATGAATTTGTATTGGTCTTGTCAGCTCGAGGGCCATATTAGGAATTTCAGTTCCGGGGTGTGGGGGGCCCCTGTGCTCCCCCTCATGGGGGTAAATGTCAGGTATGTCATAATATTGCCAGCCTGAAGCCCATATTGAATTTCATGCTTGTTTTAACAATAAATGAGCATATTTTAGGTGCATTTGGAGCATTACATGTCTGAACAGAAAATATTTAACCCAAGTAATGCTGTTAAAATGGTCCAAAATAGATGTAAATCAGCCAAAACCAGTACCAAATATTGCTCTGTAACTATGAAATTTGGCCAAAATATCAGCTGGCACATACTAAATCTGATTGCAGGGGTTTTAGGATTACATCTGGCGTACCAGTGGTGTCCTTGGGGTGATATGGGCTCCAGGAAGGCGAAATTACAGCCTCAGGTGGCTGTCTTAGGATATGCTGATATTTTCTCAATTAACGCAAATTTAAGGGTGTAGACCACATTGTGTCCAACAGGAGTCGCCAATTAAATGAATTTTAGTAGTGTGTTCCTTTAGAAATGCATATCTAGCCCAAAGTACAGGTTCAGGGAGTGTAGGTAGCGAGGGAGTCATAAAATGCCAGATCAGCCAAAACCACCTCTTAAAGTTGATCAATCTGGCTGCAATTTTCACAGGAAACTCAGTTTATATCAGAGAATGAATTTGTATTGGTCTTGTCAGCTCGAGGGCCATATTAGGAATTTCAGTTCCGGGGTGTGGGGGGCCCCTGTACTCCCCCTCATGGGGGTAAATGTCAGGTATGTCATAATATTGCCAGCCTGAAGCCCATATTGAATTTCATGCTTGTTTTAACAATAAATGAGCATATTTTAGGTGCATTTGGAGCATTACATGTCTGAACAGAAAATATTTAACCCAAGTAGTGCTGTTAAAATGGTCCAAAATAGATGTAAATCAGCCAAAACCAGTACCAAATATTGCTCTGTAACTATGAAATTTGGCCAAAATATCAGCTGGCACATACTAAATCTGATTGCAGGGGTTTTAGGATTACATCTGGCGTACCAGTGGTGTCCTTGGGGTGATATGGGCTCCAGGAAGGCGAAATTACAGCCTCAGGTGGCTGTCTTAGGATATGCTTATATTTTCTCAATTAATGCAGATTTAAGGGTGTAGACCACATTGCGTCCAACAGGAGTCGCCAATTAAATGAATTTTAGTAGTGTGTTCCTTTAGAAATGCATATCTAGCCCAAAGTACAGGTTCAGGGAGTGTAGGTAGCGAGGGAGTCATAAAATGCCAGATCAGCCAAAACCACCTCTTAAAGTTGATCAATCTGGCTGCAATTTTCACAGGAAACTCAGTTTATATCAGAGAATGAATTTGTATTGGTCTTGTCAGCTCGAGGGCCATATTAGGAATTTCAGTTCCGGGGTGTGGGGGGCCCCTGTGCTCCCCCTCATGGGGGTAAATGTCAGGTATGTCATAATATTGCCAGCCTGAAGACCATATTGAATTTCATGCTTGTTTTAACAATAAATGAGCATATTTTAGGTGCATTTGGAGCATTACATGTCTGAACAGAAAATATTTAACCCAAGTAATGCTGTTAAAATGGTCCAAAATAGATGTAAATCAGCCAAAACCAGTACCAAATATTGCTCTGTAACTATGAAATTTGGCCAAAATATCAGCTGGCACATACTAAATCTGATTGCAGGGGTTTTAGGATTACATCTGGCGTACCAGTGGTGTCCTTGGGGTGATATGGGCTCCAGGAAGGCGAAATTACAGCCTCAGGTGGCTGTCTTAGGATATGCTTATATTTTCTCAATTAATGCAGATTTAAGGGTGTAGACCACATTGCGTCCAACAGGAGTCGCCAATTAAATGAATTTTAGTAGTGTGTTCCTTTAGAAATGCATATCTAGCCCAAAGTACAGGTTCAGGGAGTGTAGGTAGCGAGGGAGTCATAAAATGCCAGATCAGCCAAAACCACCTCTTAAAGTTGATCAATCTGGCTGCAATTTTCACAGGAAACTCAGTTTATATCAGAGAATGAATTTGTATTGGTCTTGTCAGCTCGAGGGCCATATTAGGAATTTCAGTTCCGGGGTGTGGGGGGCCCCTGTGCTCCCCCTCATGGGGGTAAATGTCAGGTATGTCATAATATTGCCAGCCTGAAGACCATATTGAATTTCATGCTTGTTTTAACAATAAATGAGCATATTTTAGGTGCATTTGGAGCATTACATGTCTGAACAGAAAATATTTAACCCAAGTAATGCTGTTAAAATGGTCCAAAATAGATGTAAATCAGCCAAAACCAGTACCAAATATTGCTCTGTAACTATGAAATTTGGCCAAAATATCAGCTGGCACATACTAAATCTGATTGCAGGGGTTTTAGGATTACATCTGGCGTACCAGTGGTGTCCTTGGGGTGATATGGGCTCCAGGAAGGCGAAATTACAGCCTCAGGTGGCTGTCTTAGGATATGCTGATATTTTCTCAATTAATGCAGATTTAAGGGTGCAGACCACATTGCGTCCAACAGGAGTCGCCAATTAAATGAATTTTAGTAGTGTGTTCCTTTAGAAATGCATATCTAGCCCAAAGTACAGGTTCAGGGAGTGTATGTAGCGAGGGAGTCATAAAATGCCAGATCAGCCAAAACCACCTCTTAAAGTTGATCAATCTGGCTGCAATTTTCACAGGAAACTCAGTTTATATCAGAGAATGAATTTGTATTGGTCTTGTCAGCTCGAGGGCCATATTAGGAATTTCAGTTCCGGGGTGTGGGGGGCCCCTGTGCTCCCCCTCATGGGGGTAAATGTCAGGTATGTCATAATATTGCCAGCCTGAAGACCATATTGAATTTCATGCTTGTTTTAACAATAAATGAGCATATTTTAGGTGCATTTGGAGCATTACATGTCTGAACAGAAAATATTTAACCCAAGTAATGCTGTTAAAATGGTCCAAAATAGATGTAAATCAGCCAAAACCAGTACCAAATATTGCTCTGTAACTATGAAATTTGGCCAAAATATCAGCTGGCACATACTAAATCTGATTGCAGGGGTTTTAGGATTACATCTGGCGTACCAGTGGTGTCCTTGGGGTGATATGGGCTCCAGGAAGGCGAAATTACAGCCTCAGGTGGCTGTCTTAGGATATGCTGATATTTTCTCAATTAACGCAGATTTAAGGGTGTAGACCACATTGTGTCCAACAGGAGTCGCCAATTAAATGAATTTTAGTAGTGTGTTCCTTTAGAAATGCATATCTAGCCCAAAGTACAGGTTCAGGGAGTGTAGGTAGCGAGGGAGTCATAAAATGCCAGATCAGCCAAAACCACCTCTTAAAGTTGATCAATCTGGCTGCAATTTTCACAGGAAACTCAGTTTATATCAGAGAATGAATTTGTATTGGTCTTGTCAGCTCGAGGGCCATATTAGGAATTTCAGTTCCGGGGTGTGGGGGGCCCCTGTGCTCCCCCTCATGGGGGTAAATGTCAGGTATGTCATAATATTGCCAGCCTGAAGAGCATATTGAATTTCATGCTTGTTTTAACAATAAATGAGCATATTTTAGGTGCATTTGGAGCATTACATGTCTGAACAGAAAATATTTAACCCAAGTAATGCTGTTAAAATGGTCCAAAATAGATGTAAATCAGCCAAAACCAGTACCAAATATTGCTCTGTAACTATGAAATTTGGCCAAAATATCAGCTGGCACATACTAAATCTGATTGCAGGGGTTTTAGGATTACATCTGGCGTACCAGTGGTGTCCTTGGGGTGATATGGGCTCCAGGAAGGCGAAATTACAGCCTCAGGTGGCTGTCTTAGGATATGCTGATATTTTCTCAATTAACGCAGATTTAAGGGTGTAGACCACATTGTGTCCAACAGGAGTCGCCAATTAAATGAATTTTAGTAGTGTGTTCCTTTAGAAATGCATATCTAGCCCAAAGTACAGGTTCAGGGAGTGTAGGTAGCGAGGGAGTCATAAAATGCCAGATCAGCCAAAACCACCTCTTAAAGTTGATCAATCTGGCTGCAATTTTCACAGGAAACTCAGTTTATATCAGAGAATGAATTTGTATTGGTCTTGTCAGCTCGAGGGCCATATTAGGAATTTCAGTTCCGGGGTGTGGGGGGCCCCTGTGCTCCCCCTCATGGGGGTAAATGTCAGGTATGTCATAATATTGCCAGCCTGAAGAGCATATTGAATTTCATGCTTGTTTTAACAATAAATGAGCATATTTTAGGTGCATTTGGAGCATTACATGTCTGAACAGAAAATATTTAACCCAAGTAATGCTGTTAAAATGGTCCAAAATAGATGTAAATCAGCCAAAACCAGTACCAAATATTGCTCTGTAACTATGAAATTTGGCCAAAATATCAGCTGGCACATACTAAATCTGATTGCAGGGGTTTTAGGATTACATCTGGCGTACCAGTGGTGTCCTTGGGGTGATATGGGCTCCAGGAAGGCGAAATTACAGCCTCAGGTGGCTGTCTTAGGATATGCTGATATTTTCTCAATTAACGCAGATTTAAGGGTGTAGACCACATTGTGTCCAACAGGAGTCGCCAATTAAATGAATTTTAGTAGTGTGTTCCTTTAGAAATGCATATCTAGCCCAAAGTACAGGTTCAGGGAGTGTAGGTAGCGAGGGAGTCATAAAATGCCAGATCAGCCAAAACCACCTCTTAAAGTTGATCAATCTGGCTGCAATTTTCACAGGAAACTCAGTTTATATCAGAGAATGAATTTGTATTGGTCTTGTCAGCTCGAGGGCCATATTAGGAATTTCAGTTCCGGGGTGTGGGGGGCCCCTGTGCTCCCCCTCATGGGGGTAAATGTCAGGTATGTCATAATATTGCCAGCCTGAAGCCCATATTGAATTTCATGCTTGTTTTAACAATAAATGAGCATATTTTAGGTGCATTTGGAGCATTACATGTCTGAACAGAAAATATTTAACCCAAGTAATGCTGTTAAAATGGTCCAAAATAGATGTAAATCAGCCAAAACCAGTACCAAATATTGCTCTGTAACTATGAAATTTGGCCAAAATATCAGCTGGCACATACTAAATCTGATTGCAGGGGTTTTAGGATTACATCTGGCGTACCAGTGGTGTCCTTGGGGTGATATGGGCTCCAGGAAGGCGAAATTACAGCCTCAGGTGGCTGTCTTAGGATATGCTTATATTTTCTCAATTAATGCAGATTTAAGGGTGTAGACCACATTGTGTCCAACAGGAGTCGCCAATTAAATGAATTTTAGTAGTGTGTTCCTTTAGAAATGCATATCTAGCCCAAAGTACAGGTTCAGGGAGTGTAGGTAGCGAGGGAGTCATAAAATGCCAGATCAGCCAAAACCACCTCTTAAAGTTGATCAATCTGGCTGCAATTTTCACAGGAAACTCAGTTTATATCAGAGAATGAATTTGTATTGGTCTTGTCAGCTCGAGGGCCATATTAGGAATTTCAGTTCCGGGGTGTGGGGGGCCCCTGTGCTCCCCCTCATGGGGGTAAATGTCAGGTATGTCATAATATTGCCAGCCTGAAGACCATATTGAATTTCATGCTTGTTTTAACAATAAATGAGCATATTTTAGGTGCATTTGGAGCATTACATGTCTGAACAGAAAATATTTAACCCAAGTAATGCTGTTAAAATGGTCCAAAATAGATGTAAATCAGCCAAAACCAGTACCAAATATTGCTCTGTAACTATGAAATTTGGCCAAAATATCAGCTGGCACATACTAAATCTGATTGCAGGGGTTTTAGGATTACATCTGGCGTACCAGTGGTGTCCTTGGGGTGATATGGGCTCCAGGAAGGCGAAATTACAGCCTCAGGTGGCTGTCTTAGGATATGCTGATATTTTCTCAATTAACGCAGATTTAAGGGTGTAGACCACATTGTGTCCAACAGGAGTCGCCAATTAAATGAATTTTAGTAGTGTGTTCCTTTAGAAATGCATATCTAGCCCAAAGTACAGGTTCAGGGAGTGTAGGTAGCGAGGGAGTCATAAAATGCCAGATCAGCCAAAACCACCTCTTAAAGTTGATCAATCTGGCTGCAATTTTCACAGGAAACTCAGTTTATATCAGAGAATGAATTTGTATTGGTCTTGTCAGCTCGAGGGCCATATTAGGAATTTCAGTTCCGGGGTGTGGGGGGCCCCTGTACTCCCCCTCATGGGGGTAAATGTCAGGTATGTCATAATATTGCCAGCCTGAAGACCATATTGAATTTCATGCTTGTTTTAACAATAAATGAGCATATTTTAGGTGCATTTGGAGCATTACATGTCTGAACAGAAAATATTTAACCCAAGTAATGCTGTTAAAATGGTCCAAAATAGATGTAAATCAGCCAAAACCAGTACCAAATATTGCTCTGTAACTATGAAATTTGGCCAAAATATCAGCTGGCACATACTAAATCTGATTGCAGGGGTTTTAGGATTACATCTGGCGTACCAGTGGTGTCCTTGGGGTGATATGGGCTCCAGGAAGGCGAAATTACAGCCTCAGGTGGCTGTCTTAGGATATGCTGATATTTTCTCAATTAACGCAGATTTAAGGGTGTAGACCACATTGCGTCCAACAGGAGTCGCCAATTAAATGAATTATAGTAGTGTGTTCCTTTAGAAATGCATATCTAGCCCAAAGTACAGGTTCAGGGAGTGTAGGTAGCGAGGGAGTCATAAAATGCCAGATCAGCCAAAACCACCTCTTAAAGTTGATCAATCTGGCTGCAATTTTCACAGGAAACTCAGTTTATATCAGAGAATGAATTTGTATTGGTCTTGTCAGCTCGAGGGCCATATTAGGAATTTCAGTTCCGGGGTGTGGGGGGCCCCTGTGCTCCCCCTCATGGGGGTAAATGTCAGGTATGTCATAATATTGCCAGCCTGAAGACCATATTGAATTTCATGCTTGTTTTAACAATAAATGAGCATATTTTAGGTGCATTTGGAGCATTACATGTCTGAACAGAAAATATTTAACCCAAATAATGCTGTTAAAATGGTCCAAAATAGATGTAAATCAGCCAAAAACCAGTACCAAATATTGCTCTGTAACTATGAAATTTGGCCAAAATATCAGCTGGCACATACTAAATCTGATTGCAGGGGTTTTAGGATTACATCTGGCGTACCAGTGGTGTCCTTGGGGTGATATGGGCTCCAGGAAGGCGAAATTATCGGGGGCAGTGTCAGGGCACTGCCCCAGTCAGTCCTGCACAACCTGAAGTTTCTGAGGGTACCAGTCTGAATACACAGGTGTGGCAATGTTATGTAAACTCCATAGCAATGACCTGACATAATTATCTCATTGGCTGGGCTAAGGTTAAGAAAGTGGTTACCTGTAGCCATTGTAAATTTGAAATTCAGGGACCTAAGACGTGGCTTTGAAAACCCTGTTATAATTCTGTGATTGTTGAATATTGCCGACATGATATAATGAAATTTGTTGGACTTTTAGTTAGGAACTGAGTTTTACCACAACCAAGTTTAGTTACGATTTTAAGTACGACCTGAGATAGACATTGTGAAATGGTCGTGGTGTGGATGTATTGATTACGGCTGCAACTCTCTGGGGAGACAACCCAATGCTTGATTAAATTCCCACGAAGGGACGGTCTAACCTATTATACTTTGTGCATTTATTCGCATTTGGCTGAGGTGTGATATTATTTTCATTATTGATCAAGCATTGAAAGGTCTGTCCAAAGCGTTGCCAGGCGTGTTCCTTTCTATATTTTCAGAGATAAACATTGACATTTAATAAATATGCCACAGAAAAAGTGGTGCAACAAATGCTCAGATAGGCATTTCCCACCCACGGAAAAAAAATGTAACAAAACCAGTGAAGAAATCAGTTTTAATCAGAGTGTACATGACACGGATGTGTTCTCTTCAACCTCGGACCAGGATGTCCAAACACCACCAAAAAGTCAGAAGAAGGGAATGGTGAAGAACAAAAAGAAGGCGGCCAAGACGACGCAAGAAGGGCAGCAAGCGGAGATACAGACCAGAATACTGGAGCAACTTCAAAAGGTCAACGACAGATTAGATGCGATGGAGGACAAAGTGGAGGAGGTGGCACAGTCTCACCCAAAGGACAATACAAAGTTAAGTAAAAAATATTTCAGTAGTAAAGTGTCACATGTCAGTAGTGAAACTAGTGATGAGTCAGATGAATCTGACAGTGATAGTTCAGTCCCTGATATAGAAACATTGCGTAAATCTGAGCAATTGCAAAAACAGGTTGACAGTAGACTTAGGCAACTGAAAAAAGCAAGTCAAAAGACAGGTAAACATGATTCTGAAAAATTTAAATCCAAGCGTGGGGGTGGCCTTGAGATTCTGGTAAAAAATAAGGTGGCTTGGCCACACGAATCAATACTGAGTGGTGCCAACCGAACGCGAGTAACTTATGATCAGTTGAACATTACCCAATGGGTACAAGGCTTCTGTAGGAATATCATGGACGAGAGGGATGAGAAAACGCGTTTTCAAATGGTACGATACATGTCCGAGCTAATGGAAGACGCAACGGATTTCACGTGGCAAGGGGCCAAAGCTGCCCATGCAGTGCTTTTGTGTGAGTTTGAAAGAGGTACGGTTTCGTGGAGAGACACTAACAGAATCGAACGTATACGCAGAGCGCATGCTCAGAAGCACCACAACACCAGTACGAAATACGGTCTAAAAGCGGAATTTGCTAAAAAACCTTGGTTCTGTCGCTTTTACCAGAATGGCACGTGCCAGTACCAAAAAGACCATGAGTATAATGGTAAATTACAAAAGCACATTTGTGCATTTTGTTTGTCCCAAGGCAAAACATTAGGTCATCCTGAGAAAGACTGCACAGCTAAGAGACAGGCAAAAAACGAGTAAGCAGCTGCCGCCTGCAGATGAGCAGGGGCAGCTGGTGCAAAGTTAGACTTAAGGATAGTAAAACAAATAAAGTAGTATCATCTACAAGTGACATGAAAAGTGAGAAAGGTGCAAACTGTAATGTTACTGGTATGAAAACTGCAGTTAAATCAGATGCAGTTGTCCATACAAGGGTAGTGTACAACAAATGTGTAAATAGAAAAAATGTCAAAGGTTTGTTAGTACGACCCCCTGATGAAGCAATAGCAGTATTTCATGCAGCAAGAAATGTCACTAGGTCGTATGCAGACGTCCTAAAAAGTACTATGGCTCCCGTAGTTGACAAACCTTTACAAAATGAAACCACAGTCAATAGTGATCCAACAATTGCTTTGGTGAGCGTAAATCGTACAGATAGAAAGGGCAAGGTCGAACATGCGGATATTCCCACTGAAGAGGGGGAATTTTGTGTTGGGCATGAAGGACGCAAGCATAACAGATTAATATATGATGTCAATGGTTTCAAAACTGACAAATTTAGTCACTCCATTTTGTTCACAAACAGTAACCTTAAAATGCCAGAAGAAGGCCAAGAATGCCCTACTTATTTGAAGTATAGACAGCAGTCTGACTTTGACTTTGGGTTCATTCCTTTTACAGAGCCATTGTGTTACAAGGGAAAAGTAGTATATAGTGGGCTGATGGAATGCCCTATAGCCCTGCACTATGAAGTGGCAAAAACAGGACTGCCAAATTACATGGGGGCAAGAATACCCGTAGCATCACAATTGCATATTCCAAGTTGGAAAAAGCAATTGCAAGGATATTGGGATGCTCAACTGCTGGACTTATTACAGTATGGTTTCCCACTAGGTTTTAATAGAAGTTGCATGTTGAAAAATGACGTTACCAATCATAAGTCCGCAGTTGACCATCCTGAACACGTGCAGGCGTACATTGATGAGGAAATGAAGCATGGGGCGATAATAGGTCCTTTCCAAAGTCATCCCATCGCGCATGCGCATTTTTCACCTTTCATGACCCGTGACAAACCCGACTCCAAGAATAGGCGAGTTATCATAGATTTAAGCTGGCCTCATGGCCATAGCGTCAATGATGGCGTTGATAAAAACAGCTACCTGGGAAGTGAATTTAAGTTGACGTTTCCTACCATTGATCATTTAACTGAGCAATTGGTGAAATTGGGAAAGGGGGCACATATCTATAAGATTGATGTCAAACGCGCCTTCCGTCACCTGAAAATCGATCCCATGGACTATGACTTGTTAGGCTTACAGTGGGACGCGACGTACGTCGATACGTGCCTGCCCTTTGGGAGCAGGCACGGGAGCCAATTCTTCCAACGCGCCAGCGATGCGTTACGTTACGTCATGCGTCGCGACGGCTTCAGCGTCATCAATTATATCGACGATTTCCTTGGTTACGGAACGCCCAGCGTTGCCAAGGCGTCGTTTGATACGTTATTGCGTCTGTTGCGTCAGTTAGGGTTGGACGTTAGTGAGAAAAAACTATTGAAACCTTCAACACAAGCTGTATGTCTAGGCATCTTAGTAGATACGTTGCAAGGTACAGTCTCCATCCCAGATGAAAAATTGAATCTTATAAAGCAAACTGTCACCCAATGGAAAACAAAACGACATTGTACCAAAAGGCAGTTACAATCTCTACTTGGCACGTTACTGTATATTCATAAGTGCGTCAAGCCGGCGCGTTCCTTTTTGAACCGTATGCTGGACGTCTTACGTAGTGCTGAATGTAATGACAGAATCAAATTGACAGACGACTTCCACAGAGATTTGCTTTGGTTTGACACGTTCTTGCCATTTTATAATGGAATGTCATTGTATGGCCACAAACCCACAACTGATACATTAGAATTAGATGCATGTCTTACAGGCTTGGGGGGGTGTTGGTCGAATGTAGTTTACCATCTTCCCATACCAAAAGGTCATGCCAACTTGGGTATTGTACACCTAGAAATGGTGAACATTTTGGTAGCTTTGCGTATTTATGGCCAGTTGTGGAGAGGCAAAAGAATTTTAGTGAAGTGTGACAATCATGCAGTGGTACAGGTACTAACTTCCGGAAAAACACGAGACCCCTTCTTGGGCGCATGCGCCAGAAATGTGTGGTTTGAGGCAGCATTGTTGGACGTTGAGTTACAATATGTCCATGTTATGGGCAAAGACAATAAAGTAGCAGACCTTTTGTCCAGGTGGAATAATACACAGAGTGATTTTGCCAGTCTAAAACAATTTGTTGCAAGCCCAATATGGGCCAAAGTCAATCATAAATATTTAGAACTGCATAATAATTTGTAGAATCTGAGATACTATGCTTTGTCATTGCAGATACACATGCAATGAAACCACTGGCAGAAGAAGCTGTGCAAAGAACGCATCTGGCCTTTCGTCCCAAGACACAGAAATGTTACATGAGTTTGTTCAGGCTATTTGTAGCCTTCTGTATAGCTTGCAAAATAGAGGTCACAAGTGTGCCTCTCATTGTGGTGTTATCATATCTTGAATTTTTGGTGAAAAATAACGTGTCAGTGAATATGATTTGTAACCATGTCTCAGCCATCAAAGCAATGGCCGTGTTATTTAATATAAATTATATGGTCATGGAGCACCCAAGGATCAAATATTTCATCAAGGCCCTTAAGATTAATAGACCTTTGACCATTCCAGTCCGTAACATCATGGGTTTTAAAACCCTCAGAAGAGTGGTAAGTAATTGCCTTCACTACAGAGATTCCGTAACATTGAAAGCCATCTTTTTGTCAGCTTTTTTTGGCTTCTTTAGACTGTCCAATCTAGTTCCTCATGACCTTGGAGGTTTTGACCCCTCAAGACACTTCACTGGAGGTGATGTATTCTTCACCAGATCCTCAGTAAGCATGCTGCTCAAATGGTCTAAAACCATACAAAACAGGGACCAGGTAAGGTTAATCACACTGCCAAAGCTGGGTGCGTCTGTATTATGTCCATACAAAGCATTAAAGGCAGTTTTCAAGTTATATAATCCTGGCCATAATGATCCATTGTTTCAATGTACAACTAACAAAGGTTTCCAAGTAATGACAGATGCTAGAGTCAGAAAGTCACTTGCTAATATCCTAAAAAGAATGCACCTTCCAAAGGGGTACTTTACCTTCCATTCTTTTCGACGTTCGGGTGCCTCTGCTGCATTTAATGCCAATGTCCCTGTGACGAGTATTAAGCAGCATGGCACCTGGACGTCGGACTGTGTTTGGACGTATATTCAAGCCAATGAACACAAAGCTATGGAGGTGTCATGTGCTTTCAAAAGAATGCTTGCTTCATAAATGCAGCCTACCCCTACGTGTTATTGGGGTTTGAGGGCTTTTCATTATGCTATGTGCAGGTTTTGTTTGCATTAGTATATGGCAGTAAGAATGTTGTAGCAATAACAGTTTCACTTCATTATATAGTGAGTACATAGTGGATCAGGAAAGCTTGGGCAGAATTGCTTATGTATTGAGGTGGATGTAGTGTATCTAGGATACACGGGCCTGTGGTCAGGCTCAGGCCCTTATGTGTAATTATGTAACTTGTAAATACTGGGCAGTCAGGGCCAGGTACTTATGGGCAATATGTAATATGTAATCTTTTAGTAGCCATACTCGTGTTTTAATATAGTAACTTTTAGTAATACCTTTTATGCTGCTCAGTAATGGACTCTAATGAACTCTAAGTAGTTATGAGCAGCTTGTTATGATGTATTTACTTGTCAGTCAGTTGTGTATAAAATACTAGTTGGTAGATTATGTATATGTATTTACTCATTACTTATACTGTATTTTACAATGTTTTAGTAATACCTTGTTATTGTACAATAAAAACATTTACCCTCAGCTGCTTGTGTCTTTGGGTTGGGATGGGGACTGTCGGGGGCAGTGTCAGGGCACTGCCCCAGTCAGTCCTGCACAACCTGAAGTTTCTGAGGGTACCAGTCTGAATACACAGGTGTGGCAATGTTATGTAAACTCCATAGCAATGACCTGACATAATTATCTCATTGGCTGGGCTAAGGTTAAGAAAGTGGCTACCTGTAGCCATTGTAAATTTGAAATTCAGGGACCTAAGACGTGGCTTTGAAAACCCCCACCCTCCCTCCCTTATTGTTAAATGTGATTGCAATTGTAAGTTACATACCTGGGCGTTGCAAATCAGTGTAGCAATCTGGTGAGCTGGTGGCCTCAAGCATGTAGTAGGTGCTTGCAGGTGGCTAGGAAGCTACTGTGTTGTATATAAATTGGAGAGGAAATATGGACAATGCATGTGTACCAGCTGGGTGTGGCCCACTGTGGGCTTATGAGGGCTTTTCATTATGCTATGTGCAGGTTTTGTTTGCATTGGTATATGGCAGTAAGAATGTTGTAGCAATAACAGTTTCACTTCATTATATAGTGAGTACATAGTGGATCAGGAAAGCTTGGGCAGAATTGCTTATGTATTGAGGTGGATGTAGTGTATCTAGGATACACAGGCCTGTGGTCAGGCTCAGGCCCTTATGTGTAATTATGTAACTTGTAAATACTGGGCAGTCAGGGCCAGGTACTTATGGGCAATATGTAATATGTAATCTTTTAGTAGCCATACTCGTGTTTTAATATAGTAACTTTTAGTAATACCTTTTATGCTGCTCAGTAATGGACTGTAATGAACTCTAAGTAGTTATGAGCAGCTTGTTATGATGTATTTACCTGTCAGTCAGTTGTGTATAAAATACTAGTTGGTAGATTATGTATATGTATTTACTCATTACTTATACTGTATTTTACAATGTTTTAGTAATACCTTGTTATTGTACAATAAAAACATTTACCCTCAGCTGCTTGTGTCTTTGGGTTGGGATGGGGACTGCAGCCTCAAGTGGCTGTCTTAGGATATGCTGATATTTTCTCAATTAATGCAGATTTAAGGGTGTAGACCATATTGTGTCCAACAGGAGTCGCCAATTAAATGAATTTTAGTAGTGTGTTCCTTTAGAAATGCATATCTAGCCCAAAGTACAGGTTCAGGGAGTGTAGGTAGCGAGGGAGTCATAAAAAGCCAGATCAGCCAAAACCACCTCTTAAAGTTGATCAATCTGGCTGCAATTTTCACAGAAAACTCATTTTCTATCAGAGAATGATTTTGTATTGTTCTTGTTACATTTAAATAAAATTCTCTGAAGGCAATAGTTTTCGAGTAACAACTGATTTACTGAAAAGTGAAAACTTCGAAGTAGCTATTGCTCAGCTTTGTAATGAGCTACAGGTCTGTAATTTTACTATGTTGTAGCTGACCCATAAGTAGGTGAATAATATATTTAAACAACATACTCTAAATACAATAGTTTTCAAGATACAACTTATTTACTCAACAGTGCTAACCTGAAAGTAGCTATTGCTCTACTATGCAATGAGGTACATGTGTGCAATTTCACTATCTGGAAAGTAGCTGAATTTGCAAATTTAATAAGTAAATTAAATTTTTATAAGTTAATACCCTATCCAATGGACAATTGCTAACCCGGTCGGCGCAGACCGGCCCGCCAAACATCAGAAAAAGACGTCCTGTGTTTCCACCAGCCGGCCGGTCCCTAGTACTAGTGCACTCGCCAGATGGCATGTCGTACTTCCTTCCTGTCTAGACAGCGTGACGTCATAGCATCTTTTTCGTTGTCTAAACCAATTAGACCCCTAGTAAGCTGATAGCGGGGTCGGTGGGAGGGTTTTGTGTGTCCATTGGATAGGGTATTAACTTATAAAAATTTAATTTACTTATTAAATTTGCAATTTTATTGCGTTAATACATCCTATCCAATGGACAATTGCTGAATAACTACCGCTTGGTCGGCGGGTAAGTTACTAGAGACTTGGGTGAACTTATAAACAGAACTAACAAATTTTCTTCCAGGCCTGGGTCGACCTTGAGGTCGGAAAACCCTTAAGGCCATAGTCAGTTACCAGAAACCGGTCAACCGATTTACCCCCCCCCCCTTTTTAACAGACCTGCTCTGAGGTAGGGGAAGAGAGGGATGAGTTCAGTCCCATAAGAAGTAGAAATAAACCTCCCGAAGGAAGCACAGCACAGTTTTGTTTTTTTGGGTTTGGGTTTGGGTTTGGTTTTGGGTTTTTGGGATATATATATACACTAGTTACATATTTACAGAATCTCCTCTATTCCTGGGCTATTTGTGGATCTGCTGAGCAGCCACTACAGGTCCCAGGTGGTAGAGCTCTGAGTCAGCCCATGCCACATCCTTCAGATAAAATTGTGTGAAGGTATTATGTGACTTCCAGTGGCAGGCTGAAAAGATCTGTTCCAAGGAAACTCCTGACTGGAAAGCCTTGGATGCAGCAAAGGCCCTGACATCATGGGCTTTGACCTGATGTAGAGTGTGGGCCTCTTGGTCTGAGAGCTCATAACATAGGATCACAGTCTGTTTGATCCATGAGGAGATAGTGGCAGGTGAGATGTCTTTGTCGAAACCTTTCTTAAAGGAGACAAAGACCAGCTCCTTATTCTGCCTGAGGTCCTGTCCAAATAGTAGCATAACGTTCTGACTGGACAGAGGGACCTATCAGACTTGAGGGATCTATCCAGAGTTGGGGCCAGGGCTGGTATCACCACTTGGGCCACACTGTCTGGACCCTCTTTGGCCAGCTGGTTCTTGGAAAGAAAGCTGGGTGATGGGTACAGGGACACCTTTGACCAGTCAGATTGGTGTATGATATTTCTGTTTTGCCAAGCATGAATCTCACTTCTGCGCTTGCCTGAACCAAGGGCTAAGAGGAAAACTGTCTTGAAGGTCAAATGCTTCAAAGAAGCCTCCTTGATTGGTTCAAAGGGAGCCTTTGTAAGCTGGTGTAAGACCAGAGATAGGTTCCAGGAAGGGATACCCCTTCTACCCTTGGGTCTATCTCTATGGAAGCTATCCATGAGACGAGTGAGATTTTCATCTTTGCTGATGTTGAGGGTTGAATTTCCCAGTTTATCAGCAATGGCTGACCTGTAACCATCAATGGTGCTGGGCTGTAACTTCCTGTCCTCAAAAAGATACATAAGGAAGTCAGCAACTGACTTTACAGGGGGTTCCCTGAAGTCCACCTGATTAGTGATGCACCACTTTGTAAAAATGGCCCACTTTGCCTCATAGACTGATCTGGTTGATCCTCTTTGAGGAGCCTCAATCCTTGCTGCCACTGCTTCAGAGAAGCCCTGCTCCTTGATTGCTGTGGATCTAGGAGCCATGCATGGAGATTTAGATTTGTCAGATTTCTGTGAGATCTGATTGAAAGGCTGTGTCAACAGGTTGGGCAGGTTGGGCAGGCTCAGTGGGATCTGACTGGACATGGTCACTAGATCCCAAAACCAAGGCATGTTGGGCCACCCCGGAGCAATCAGAATGATTCTCTTGCAACTTCACCACTTTGCCCAAGATGGCTGCTGGTGGGAAGGCATAAGCGTCCAGATCCTCCCATTGGAAACTGAGTGCATCCACTGCTACTGCCAAGGAATCCGGTACTGGTGACACAAACTGAGGTAACTTGTTGTTGAACCTCGTGGCAAATAGGTCTATCTGAGGTCGGTGTCACCTGCTGCATATAGTTTGGAAAACCTCTTGAAGGAGGGACCATTATGTTTGAATGGTCTGGCCTAGACGAGATAGCTTGTCTGCTACCACGTTCAGCCGGCCCGGAATGTGTCGAGCTTTTAGAGTTACTTGATGTCTGGTACACCAGGTCAAGATTCTCCATAGTAGGGCACAGCGTGTGCCCAACCTCATGCCTCCTTCTTTGTTTATGTATGACACTACTGTGGTGTTGTCGGTTGCCACAAGTACTATCTTGTCGGCACAGAGGCTTTGGAACTCTTTTAAGGCTAGAAACACTGCCTTTAGTTCCAAATAATTTATATGCAGCTTGCTTCCTGGCAGTGACCAAGTCCCTCTGGCAGTGTGCTCATTTAAGTGAGCGCCCCACCCTTCTTTTGATGTGTCTGTAAAGATTTGCAGAGCATGCTTTATTGGGTGTAATGGTTGGCCTGTGAGAACGTTGTCTTCCTGTAGCCACCATTGTAAATGAGGGTGCAGGGAACTGGGGATTGGTATCACCTTTTCTAATGATTCTGGTATTCTCCAATGGTTTTTGAGATGCCACTGTATGGGTCTCATGTGTAGCCGGCCTAGGTGAACTTGCTTTTCTGTGGCTGTTAATAAACCTATCAGGGACATGAACTGCCGGACCGGACAGGCCGGTAGTGACAGAATCTCCAATATTTTGTCCTGAAGGCTCTGCCACCGGTCTGGAGTCGGTCAGACCCGACCAGCCTTGAGGTCGAACTGGTAACCTACAAAATTGAAGATCTGTTTTGGATCCAGCTCCAACTTGTCCAAATTCATCAGCCAGCCTAATTTTTGGCATATTTCCACTAGATTTTGATTATGTTGGAGACAGGCCTGGTGGGATGTGGCTCTCACCAACCAGTCATCTAGGTACTGGTGGATTCTTATACCCTTGTGTATGGCCATCAGTTTCACCTCCTTTGCTACCACAGTGAACTCTAAGGGTGCTGTGGACAGACCAAAGGGCACTGCTTTGAATTGGTATGTCTGACCTTGCACATGAAATCTCAGGTATTTCCTGGATTGTTCCTGTATAGGGATATGGAAGTAGGCGTCCTTGAAATCTATTGAGGTAACCCACTCCTCTTGTTGGAGGGACGTTCTGATGGTTTCCGGTGTCTCCATTTTGAATTTCTCCATCTTCAGGAAAAGATTCAGTTTGCTCAAATCTAGTATAGGCCTCCACTTGTTGTTGGGTTTTGGGACTAAAAATAGTCGGTTGAAGAACCCCAGAGATGTTTGATGTTTTACTAGTTCTACAGCATTTTTGGCTAGAAGTTGATATAATGCCTCCAGCAGGTAGCTGTTCCTGTGGGGATTGACATAGCAGCTTATGACTGTGGGAGACCTTGTGAGTTTTGGCCGGATCCGGAAGGGGAGGGTGTAACCCTCTTTTAGGATCTGAACCACTTTTGGACCGGCACCCAGATCCAGCCATGTTTGCCAAAAGTTTTGAAGTCTGGCCCCTACAGGCAGATTTTATGCAGCATTTTTGACATTTGTTACAGGTTGAACACAAGACAATTGAGTGACACAAGAAACACTTTTCACAGACTTTAATTTGTAACTTTTGCAATAACAACCTGCTGACCTGGGACCTAATTCTCTCTTTTGGGAATGCCCGGGTGCAGTATGAACATTTGAGACAACATGAAGCTTTACATTTAAACTGTCTATAGTCTGTGATGGAAGTGAGCTCCCGGCCAGCGCCCGTGCCTGTAACTTGGTTACACAGTAATTGTCATTTATACAACTGCTGGCCCTTGGCTGGTCGAGATGTGTAGTTGGAAGCACGACCTTTCCCTTTCTTGAACTGTTGCCTATTGATGTTCTTCCAAGCCGGTCTGTCCGGTTTAGTTTCGCTTCTGCTGCCAGACCTCTTATCCAATCTCTCATAGGGATGGTAGCGACCCTTGCTACGTCCAGCACTTGAATGTCCCTTGGATTCAAAACTGACCATATCCTCCTCTGCTTTTCTTAAAGCTGGGTCTGGGAACAGTGTGTTGATATGCAGAGGTCCTGTTCTGAAAGCGTTCAATGTATCTGGTTTAATGCCAGTTCTGAGGTGACTCAGGTATGCATCCTTGCGCGCCAGTGTAATGTTACCCATGGAGATGAAGACGAATTCTGTCAAGTGCTCCATAGTCTTGGCTGCTGCTTGAGTGATGCTGGCATTAAAGTCCATTAAATATTGAAGTTCGTCAGCAGCTGAAGAACTCTTGTGGGAAGCCTTGCCTTTACTCTCTGACCTCAGGGTTTTCAACTGATCCCGCATATTCTGTTGGACCTTAAACAACACCTGTTGAAGCTGGCTGCTTGGTTACAAATAACCGTTGCCTCTCCCATCTTCGCAGGGTTTCCAGTGATATCCTGCATGAAGCTGGTGGGGTGGAGGTCAGTCCAGAGTGTTTAGCAATACGGCTATAACTACTGTTCAGCTTTGTAGCATCTGTGCACCAAGATGAGACGGCTGATGGGTCAACTTTGTGGTCGAAAAACAGCCCGTACCACTTGGACTGTGACTTTGCAGGTCTCAGGAACACATCTTTCGACAGGCCACCAGCCTCTGAACCATGGGAGGGATAACCCTCAACCAAAGTAGTGTTCAATTTCTGTAGCTTCTTACATAGCCAGTCTTCAGTTGGCATTTGGACGGAAACCTTGTCAGGAACTGGAGTCTTGGGTCCCGCAAAAGGGTTGTCCTCTGATGTGTTAGCAGAACTGTCAATGTCCGGGACATGGGACCAACCCATAAAGGAACGGATACCTCTCATGGTTTCCCGGTATGTCTGTTCCTGTGACAGGGGTTGATCTTGATCCAAGCCGGTCACGTCCTGATCATCTGAGAGCTCCCCTTCTTCTGTATACAAGTCCAATGGGGGTCGGTCGGACAGGTCACTACCGGTCTCAGAGATGGAACTAACAGAATTGTCCCTTCTAGCTCTGTGTAAAGCAGGGGAGCCGGTGTCCTGACTATCTGAAGGCAAGGGTCGGTCGGTAGAAGATGGTCAGTTGGACTGAGGTCGGTGGTTGCTGGTTGACATTTTTACTGCAGAAGAGCCGGTGCTAGGCTCAGTAGAGGTCGGTCGGGTAGACTGTGCTTTACTGGTCGGCTGATGCTTTGCAGCAGAGGAGCTGGTCCCAGGAAGCTCTGTAGATGAAGTCTGTCGGCTGGATTTCGCTTTACTGGTCGGCTGATGCTATGCAGCAGAGAAGCCTGTGCCAGGAAGCATGGAAGCAGTGGTCGGTCGCTTGTTCTCAGTTTGACTGGTCGGCTGATGCTTTTCAGCAGAGAAGCCAGTACCAGTAAACTCTGAAGTAGCAGGAACCGGCTGAACCGGCTTGATGAATGGTTCAGTGGAGTGAACTGCAGAAGCTGGTGGAGAATGAGTTGGAGTCACTTTAACATTAGACGAAAATGTCGGTTCAATAGTCCTGGCCAATAAAATGGCTTCTAACCTGTTGAATCTGTTGGACCATTTTTCATCAAGTTGTGCAATCTTAGAATCCACCGTTGAACTACTAGCAGTAGATTTAACAGCTTTAGACGTGGAAGCTTTTTCTTTCTTTGCTTTTTTCTCAGGGGGGCGACAGTAGGTGGAGATTTCACAGTACCCTGTTTATCAACAGCCCCTAGTACAGCAACAACAGACGGGTCGACAAGTGACTCAGTGTCTTTGGAGGGGGTGGATTCAAGCTTCTTAGCCTCCCGTTTGTCTTTTTTGAGTTTATGTGAAGGCGTAGAGAGTTGCAAACATTGCTCAGGGGAAAAACTACTGCAGATAATACATTCAGCATCAGGTTTTTCGACACAGGGGTCCTTAGCCTTTCCTTTATCCCTGCAGCGTGCACATGCCAGGTGACTGTCAAAACTAGCCATAACATGGCCGCAAGTTCCCCTTCTTTGGCCAGGAGACGACATAATGTGCTACAAGATAAATAAGTATCGATGATACAATAAATGTTCACCAAAGATGAAAACTCACTTTTCAACTTTAATTTAAAATTTGTGTGCACTAGTTCGCGCCAAACGAAAAAGATGCTATGACGTCACGCTGTCTAGACAGGAAGGAAGTACGACACGCCATCTGGCGAAGGGACCGACCGGATTAGCAATTGTCCATGGGATAGGATGTATTAACGCAATAAAAAACATATTTTAAGAAAATACTGTAAATGGAACAGTTTTCAAGTTTAACCGATTTACTCAAAAGTGTAAACCTTTTTTTTTTTCTTTGTAAATGGAATAGTTTTCATGGGTGTAGCTATTGCTCAGCTATGCAATGAGTTACAGGTCTGCAATTTCACTGTGTTATAGAAAACTGGAAAGTAGGTGAATAACATATTTAAACAAAATTGTCTAAATGCAATAGTTTGGAAGTTACAACTGATTTACTCAACAGTAAGAACCTGAAAATAGCTATAGCTCTGCTATGCACGGAGCTACATGTCTGCAATTTTTCTGTTATAGCTGACCCAAAAGTAGGGGAATAACATATTTCAAGAAAATACTCTTAATGCAATAGGTTTCAATATACAACTGATTTACTCATTGCATAGTTAAGCAATAGCTTCAGGTACAGGTGTGGAATTTTACTATCTGGAAAGTAGGTGAATAACATATATAAAGAAACTACTCTAAATGCAATACTTTTCAAGTTACAACTGATTTACCCAACAGTGAGAACCTGGAAAAATGCTATTGCTCATCTATGCAATAATCTACAGGTCTGTAATTTTACTATGTTACAGCTGACTTAAAAGTAGGTGAATAAAATATTCAAAGAAAATAGTACATATGCAAAATAGTTTTCAAGTTACAACTGATTTACTGAACAGTGAGAACTAGGAAGTAGCCATTGCCCAGCTATGCAATGACTTACAGGTCTGCAATTTCACTATGTTATAGAGGACTGAAAAGTGGGTGAATAACATATTTAAAGAAATTACTGTAAATGCAATAGTTTTCAAGTTACTGATTTACTCAACAGTGTGAACTTGAAATTAGCTATTGCTCAGCTATGCCATGCGCTACATGTCTACAATTGTACTATTTTATAGCTAAACCAAATATAGATCAATAACATATTTAAACAAAATTCTCTAAATGCAATAGTTTTCAAGTTATTAGCAATTTACTCAACAATGAGAACCTGAAAGTAGTTATTGCTCAGCTTATGCAATGAGTTTAAGGTCTACCATCTCACTGTTATACCTGACCCAAAATTAGCTGACTAACACATTCAAATAAAATGCTGCAAATGCAATAGTTTTCAACTTACAACTGATTTACTCAATAGTGACAATCTCAAAGTGGCTATTGCTCAGCTATGCAATGAGTTATAGATCTGCAATTTAATGATGTTACAGAGGACTGAAAAGTAGCTCAATAACATATTTATACAAAATTCTCTAAATGCAATAGTTTTCAAGTTACAACTGATTTACTCAACAGTAAGAACCTCAAAGTAGCTAATTCTCAGCTATGCCATGACCTAAAAGTCTGCAATTTTACTATGCTATAGCTGACCCAAAAGTAGCTGAATAACATATTTAAACAAAATATTCTAAATGCAATAGTTTTCAAGTTATAACTGACTTACTCAACAGTGATAACCTCAAAGTAGCTATTTCTCTGCTATGAAATAAGCTACAGGTCTGTAATTACACTATATTATAGTTGATCCAAAAGTAGGTGAACCACATATTTAAAGAAACTAGAGGAATGCTTTTGCTAAGTTTTGGAATATCAAAAAAAGTTTTACTCTTTGTGGGCATTTTAGAATTGTTAAAGTGACCTTAGCAATTAAACTACAGATCTGAAACTTTTTAGGGACATGGATAACAAATAAAAACTAGAGGAATGCTTTTGCTAACAAAAGCAAAGCATCCCTTAAAGTTTAAAATGCTTTGTGGTTTTAATAAGCATGCTGTAAAGCTAAGAATGCACAAAGCTGCACCGTATGCTTTCCCAATACCTCTTAATACATTCTGAAGCTATAAAAGCAACAATAAAGGAGATATAAGGCAAAAACTCCAAAGCAGCTATTTATGACCGCAGTTTGGCCCATAAGGGAGGGTCGGGGGGTAAAACTGATCGGCTATTTAGACTCTCCACATAAGCTTTCCCAATACCTCTTAATACATTCTGAAGGTCTAAAAGCAACAATAAAGGAGATATAAGGCAAAACTCCAAAGCAACTATTTTATGACCCCAGTTTGACTCATAAAGGGGGGTCGGGGGATAAAACTGACTGGCTATTTAGATTCTCCACATATGCTTTCCCAATACCTCTTAATACATTCTGAAGCTATAAAAGCAACGATAAAGGAGATATAAGGCAAAAACTCCAAAGCAGCTATTTATGACCCCAGTTTGGCCCATAAGGGGGGGGGGGTCGGGGGGTAAAACTGACCGGCTATTTAGACTCTCCACATATTCTTTCTCAATACCTCTTAATACATTCTGAAGCTATAAAAGCAACAATAAAGGAGATATAAGGCAAAAACTCAAAATCAGCTATTTTATGACCCCAGTTTGACCCATAAGGGGGGGGGGCCGGGGGATAAAACTGACCGGCTATTTAGACTCTCCACATATGCTTTCCCAATATCTCTTAATACATTTTGAAGGTATAAAAGCAACAATAAAGGAGATATAAGGCAAAACTCCAAAGCAACTATTTTATGACCCCAGTTTGACCCACAAGGGGGGGTTGGGGGATAAAACTGACCGGCTATTTAGATTCTCCACATATGCTTTCCCAATACCTCTTAATACATTCTGAAGCTATAAAAGCAACAATAAAGGAGATATAAGGCAAAAACTCCAAAGCAGCTATTTATGACCCCAGTTTGGCCCATAAGGGGGGGGGGGGGGGTCGGGGGGTAAAACTGACTGGCTATTAAGACTCTCCACATATTCTTTCTCAATACCTCTTAATACATTCTGAAGCTATAAAAGCAACAATAAAGGAGATATAAGGCAAAAACTCAAAATCAGCTATTTTATGACCCCAGTTTGACCCATAAGGGGGGGGCCGTGGGGTAAAACTGACCGGCTATTTAGACTCTCCACATATGGTTTCCTATTACCTCCCAGTACATACATTTTATAGCTCTAAATGCAATACGTAAGAAGATAATAGGGGGGTTGGCCTAAATTTAAGGCTTTCAGATTGGAAGGTGTCAGAAAATCACTCATAAATGAGACATTTTTCAAGGGATTGCTCCCAAAATCAGCTCGCGTTTTCGATAGTATGAACAGGTGTGTCAAATTATAAGGCTCTGTAGCAAGTAGTTTTTCCTGAACTGTGATGACGCGGGGGGGGGTGTACTTCAAAAAATAGTTTTTGATCATGTGACCTTCATAAAGGTCAAAGGTCAGGGACGCTTAATTACTGTAAATGCAATAGTTTTCAAGTTCAAACGGATTTACTCAACTGATTTTACTCATTGTGGAAGTTACTGAAAAGTCAAAGAGTAGCTATTACTCACTTGGCTATTGGGATAGACTCCTATGGTACTTACTATGTTGTAGCTATGGAAAAGTAGCTGAATAACATATTTTAACAAAATGCTCTAAATGCAATACTTTTCAAGTAAAAAGTGATTTTAATTAGTGTATGATTTCAGGAATTTTAATGCATAAACAATTATTTTAAAAATTCATAAAAAAATAATGAAGAAGGATCCAGGCCTGATACTCACACAAGGGAATCTGCTAGTGGCCTAGTACATATATGCAAGATAAGAGAGAAATCCCTGCAATAGTCATTGAGAAAATTGCGATAAAGTATTGAAATTTTCACACTTAGGGTGGGGGTACCTCACTTGTAATGGCTCTAGAAAACAGACAAACAAACAGATCTGTATGCCTTGAACAATTTTTTCATCTTCGATAGATGAGGTATCTTTTTTTTAAAAAAACAGCATGTATCTGGGCCTTGTATTTTTGGAGTTGTTCACGCGGATGCCAAAGTGGACGCCGCAGAGTGATGCCATAATGTCAGCTGACTGACAAGTCACAAAATGAAAAATTGGAAGTGACTTCACTGGCTACCTGGTGAGTGAGGGAGACACTAGGCCCTCTACAGAGTGGGTTGGCACCATGGCGAGTTCCACTGGAGGCACCTCAGGTCATCTTTTTCTGATGTTTGAAGGGACCGGCTTACACCTGGCCAATGGCATTAGTCTGTTAGGTAAGATATATTTACACAATAATAGTACAAGTTCAGGGAGTGTAGGTAGCTAGGATGTTATAAAATGCCAGATCAGGCCAAACCACCTCTTAAAGTTGATCAGTCTGGCTGAAATTTTCACAGAAAACTCCGTTAATATCAAAGAATGAATTTCTATTGGGCTGGCCCACTCGAGGGCCATATTAACCCTTTCACAACCATGTCTGTCGACCACAGTCGACAGCAATTATTATTCCTCTGTACCATGCCTGTCTACCATGGTCGACGATTTATAAATATCTTTTATACTTCCTTCAGTCTTGCACTATACACATTTGCAAGTCTGTGACAACTATATTGTATGTGAAGTCCATTTTCCTCGGTCAGTGGCTATTAAAAGCTCTGGTAGTGAAAGGGTTAAGAAACATCACTGTACTTAAAACAATTGCTGTAGGAGTTTACAGAACAATAACTTTTAGTAGATTAAAATAACTGGGGTGGCTACTAAAGTATGCCTGAACGGAGAATATTTACAGCTGTTGAGAAATGTGTAATGATGCAAACACTTGCAAACTACATCAAAAATCAATTTTTATGATTCTTTGGACCAAGTGGAGCTCAATATGGTCACAGTTATAGAAATTTCCTTTCCAATATTACATAAACACAAAGGAGATGTAAAATAGCTATAGTAATATAAAAACCTTTTATTTCCTAAAAACATACAAACAGCAGTACATTTACATTTCATATTACAATACACATTTTCCTAGGCAAGGTAGGGATGAGGTTTATAAACACAGGACAATTATCAGCAGTAAAGTTATGCTTTCTTTGAGCAAAATAACTTCCCCACTTACAAACTCAAAACGAGAAATGCTAGGTTTCAATATGTACACAAAAAAGAGGTAAAATCCATCCTATGTGATCCCATAGCTGCAAAGATGGACCAAAACACAAGACTCACTTTTGTGATACCTGAAACTTTGCCCAGACATCATATGTTACCTGACGATATACAATCTGATTATCTATGCCAATGTATGATAAATATAATAATTAAAAACACTCACTCAGTATTAAATCAA
Organism: Sabellastarte sp. h YS-2021; assembly: GCA_964017235.1. Classification (NCBI taxonomy): domain Eukaryota; kingdom Metazoa; phylum Annelida; class Polychaeta; order Sabellida; family Sabellidae; genus Sabellastarte; species Sabellastarte sp. h YS-2021. The sequence continues at coordinate 84,194,444 of OZ024934.1, read as the reverse complement.
CATTTGTAGCTTTGGAAATAATTACTAAGAATTAAGTCAAACTTTTATTAGTTAATACTTATCTAATGGGCAATTTGCTATACTGCTGGCACAAGTATTTTCAGTGAAAGGTTGATAATAACTGCCCTAATGAAACTTCTGACTGCAAGGCCTTAGAAGCAGCAAGGGCCATAACATCATGGGCTTCAACTTGATGTAGAGTAAGGGCCTCCTCCTCAGAGAGCTCATAACTTAGGATCACAATAAGCTTGATCCATGATGAGATAGTGGCAAGGGAGATAACTTTGTCAAAGCCTTTCATGAAGGAGACAAAGATCAGCTCCTTGTTCTGCATGAGGTCTGAAGACCTGTCTAGATATTAGCAGTGGGGGCCTACCTGGACATAGGGAAGGCAAGCCTGGAATAATTTATCCAGAGTTGGGGCCAGTGCAGGAATGGCTACTGGTGCCACACTCTGATGTTTTTATTGAGTCAAGTACAGATCTCAATCCTGGGTTTGTCAGAACCCAGAGCTAAGAGGAGGAAAACAGTCCTGAATGTCAGGTGTTTCAAGATCTATTTAATGGGTTTGAAAGGAGCCTTGGTAAGCTGATGAAGTACCAGAAAAAAACATTTTCAAGAGGGGATGCCTCTATGACCTTTGGGTTTGTCTCTGTGGAAACTACCTATTAGACGAGAGATTTCTATCCTTACTGACACTGGATGAGTTCCCCTGTTTGTCTGCTATGGCTGATCTAAAGCCATCAATAGTATTTGGCTGTAGCTTCCTGGAACAGATACAGGTGAAAGTCAGCTATGGACTTGAGAAGTGGAGCCCTGAAGTCTACATGATTGCAACTGATCTAGTTGAGCTCTTTTTTAGGAGCCCTGCTTTTTCATAGCTGAGGCTCTAGGAGCCAAACATGGAGATTTAGGTTTGCCAGAGTCTCGTGTGGAATATGACTGGCCTAATCTGGATAGTTTGTCTGCTACCACATCTATCTGGCCTGGGATGTGTTGGGCCTTGAGAGTTAATCGTTTGTTGGAGCACCAGGTCAGGATTCTCCAAAGTAGGGCACAAAGTGGGCCTGACCTCATGCCTTCTTCCTTGTTTATGTAGGCAACAAGTGTGGTGTCGCTTGTCTCTATGAAAACAAGCCTGCCTGAACTATTTTAGGGCCAAGAAGACTGCCTTTAGTTCCAGGTAGTTTTTGTGCAATTTTTATTCTGGGAGGGACCAAGTCCTTCTTGCAGTGTGCTCTCCTAACTGAGCGCCCCAACCTTCTCTTGATGTATCTGTAAAGATTTGTAGAGCAAGACTGATTGGGTGTAAGGGCTGACCCTAAAGGACATTTGATTCCTGAAGCCATCACTTTAAGTGTGGGTAGAGAGACTTGGGGATAGGGATCACCTTCTCCAGAGACTGCGGAGTCCTAAAAGGGTTTTTCAGATGACAAAGTGTGGGTAGAGAGACTTGGGGGTAGGAATCACCTCCAGAGACTGCAGAGTCCTCTAATGGTTTTTCAGATGACAATGAATCAGCTTCATATGGAGCCTACCTAGTTGGACTTACTTCTCTGTAGCTGTCAAAATTAGGGACATGAGTTGTCAGACCCAATGAGTAGGCTTGGACAGAAGTTTCTGTATTTTCAAGTTCAAGCTCTACAAACATTCTAGCCTATGAAATCAAAGACTTGTTTGGGTTAAAATTCTGATTTGTCCATACTGACTGTCCAACCTAGTTCTGACACAGGGCCACGAGGGTCTGTGTATCCTGGAGACAGGTACAGTGGGATTTGGCTCTGACCAGTTTGACCACCTTCATTACCATTGTGAACTCTCTGGGTGCAGTGGAAAGTCAGAATGTTAAGGATTTAAAATGGTAGGACTGACATAGGTAATTGAAGATGTAGGTATGGACTGTCTGTTCATTGGTATATGGAAGTAAGTATCCTTGAATTCTATGGACGTATCCATTCTCCTGTCTGAAGTGAGCTCCTTATACTCTCTGGTGTCTCCATTTTGAATTTTTTCTGACGTCAGAAATTTGTTTAGCTTGGATCTAGGATAGGTCTCCATTTTTGTTGGCTTTGTGAACTAAGAAAAGTGGGTTGAAGAAAACCCACTTTGTTTAAATTTTGACCATTTCAATTACTTGTTTTTGCTTAAGTGCATGTAACACCTCTAACAGGTAGCTGTGCCTGTGGGAATGTAAATAGCCACTTATGATAAGGGGAGACCTTGTTAGTGATGGCCGGTTCAGGAAGGGGAGGGTGTACCTTCCTTGAGGATTCCGACATTGGGGCTGTCCCCTAGGCCACCCGTGTTTCCTAAAAATGGTGCAGTATGGCCTCTACTGGACTAATTGGAGCAACAGTGTTGGCACTTGTAACAGGTTGGACAAAACTTGACTGATTTACACATGAAGCACCTTGACAGAATTTATGAGCTCTACAATGGATCTTAAACTTTTCTTCTGTTGTAGCCCGGTCACAAAAGGAACATGATTCACAACATGATCAAATAGACTTGTCTCTTGAATATCTAACACATTTAAAGCACCATTTACAAATGTTAAATATCTTGCATAAGGTACAATAGTCTTTCGTCGTACAGAAGAGACAAGCAAACAGTAACCGTCATTTATTTGATGACTGAGAGACTGAGAGTAGTGCCCACCTCTCCTGTTGTGCCAACATGAACCACGAGTCTTCCAAGTTGGTGGTCCACTGCTGCAGCCAGTGTCATGTGAAGACTTGGAGGAAGCCTGAGCATATGGGTGATATCTGCCTTGCTTCCTATGAGATTAACCAGAGTGTCCTTATTACTTTGGAAAATTTTTGCAAAGTACCTTATTCATTTTGTTTGATTGCTTGTAAGTTTGATTTTTTACAGCATAACTCCAAAACTACTTCACAGATGGTTATGAATTTTTTAGGGAGAATCAGAACTTTTATGAGGAAGAATTGATTCACATTTGGGCATGATAGAGTTAATATCATGGATTCTGTAGCAGACTGAGTAATACACTATGCAAACATTTTGCAAAGTCTGCACTCGGCTCACCTCAGAGTGCTCCTGTTGTCATATTGGGCGATCTCATCCTCGATCTTTCTTATTACAGAATCTGGGAACAATGTAGCCAGAACAAGGGGGCATTTCTGATGGTGACCAGAGTGTCTGATTTCAAGTGTTCTTAGTAGGCATTTCTCCTGGCCATCTGTTCACAATAAAGTCTGAGAGATGTTGCATAGTCTTGACCAATGTGAAACTCACATTCTGATTGAAGTAAATCAGATACTTCAGTTCTTCTGTGGCCCCCTGAACTCTTGCCGATAACTTGCCCTTGGCCTGCTCACCCTGAATTACTCAGAGTAGGATGAACATACTGTCCTGTATCTTTGTGAGACACCAGTTGAATACGTCCACCTAGTTACAAATGCAAGTTGACCTTTTGGGGGCTGCCTCCCACTTTTTGAGGTTTTCCTGGGAAATAGGCTGGGAAGAAGATGGTGTTGAGGGACGGGTTTGATGATCTGGCTATGTGACTTAAGAGTTATTCAGACTGGCTGAGTCACTGTATCAGAAGGACACCTTGTAGCCTGTAGATTCACATTTGACGATGTGCAGCCCATACCACTTGGTTTGAGGGTGTAGATTCTTGAAAAAGTGGTGTCTCTGCTGTTCACAAGCATCAGTAGATTGCGAAGGATATCCTTCAACAAGAGCTTAGGTCTAGTTTCTGTGGCTGACCCATGTGCAGGGATAGAGCCGATGTAATAGAAGTAATAGAAAAGTAATAGATTTGCTGAAATTTAAATGTAATAATAATAGATTGCAAAGTAATAGAAAAATCTATTACTTTCTCTATTACTTTCTATGACATTGGCTAACTGTTGATTATGTTCAATATATTTCTATTAATAAACATTTCACTAAAATTGGATTTCTCATATGTTTTTCACTATTTTTATTGTTGTGTTTATTTAATGTAAGTTATACAAGCCTTGTTACATGAAATATACATGTATTATATAATAAATATACAACATTTAATGGAAATTTAAGAAAAAAAACATGTGACAGTGTTTACATCCTTAGTAGAAGTCTCACTATATTGCTTATTCAATTGAACAACAATAGATACACCTACTGCTGCATGCTTTTATGGTTGTGAGTCAGTTTATGTAAAGGCTAATTACAGGGATTTCTCTACTGTGACACTTCCAATAGGATTACATGACACCTTGTTACATATTTCAATCAAAGCATCATTGTTAGACTAATAACAAGGCTGGGCTCTCTCCCTCATGCTTTGATAGGATTATGAAATTTCTTTGTTTTGAAAGCTTTCAAGACAGACATGCCCACACTATTTTATAGATCTACATGTGTAGAATGTGATAGCTTTACAAACTGTCTCTTTAGTGTTATTTCAACTGAAATTGTAATGAATGTAAATGCTCAAACTTCCAACCAAAATGAAAATTATACTCTTCACAGATTTCCTGCACAGTGAAAGTATTTTCAAATTTGACAACCCATTTGAAGGTAGTTGTAATTTTAAGTCACATTAATTGACTTTATGTTAAAGGACTTGTGGCTTCACTGAATGCCCATGCATACATTTTTATATAAAACTGTGGAATATTGTTTCATTCAATGAATTATGGAGATATCTTTATGGCTTTCTTATAATTTCTGTGTGCCTGTGTAAATCTATATAGACAATGTATTTGACTGCCAGTGATTTAAAAAAAAATATCATCAAACTTTATTTTTACTTTCTAGCCGATACAAAGTAATAGATAGTAATAAAAGTAATAGATGACAATGTAATAGTAATAGATTTGAAAATTTGAAATGTAATAGTAATAGATGGCAATGTAATAGTAATAGACAGCATGTAATAGACCCCATCCCTGCCCATGGGTTGTCATCATCAGGTGAAGATGAGAACTCAAACTCAGGTATCTGGGTACTGCTCTTCAGAGATGGACTGATCGGATCCACTGGGAGCCAGGCGGGCGTCATCTCCTGACCACTTCCCACTTTTTGTCTTGGGCATTAAGCTCCTTAGTAAAGAAAGCTGTCTTGGATGGGGTTGATTTTTTTTTTCTTTTCTTTGTGAGTTTCAGCCACCTTGTCTGGCATTTTAGTGTCCACAGGCCCCAGAACTGATACAGAGTTCGGATCTACTGGGGAGGAACTATCAGCCTTGTCTTTCTTCTCCTTCTTTTCCTTGTTTATCTCATAAGAAGGGATAGCTAGCTGATCTCATTGTTCTTGGGGAACAGGTCAAAAAAACTCCGAAGGTTTCTTTAGAACACAGGGGTCTGAGCCCGGCACCTTCTTGTGACAACATGTGCATCTACTATGGTTGTCGACACCACCCGTAAAGTGCCCGCAGGCACCTCTTCTCTGTCCTGGTGAAGCCATGATATATAAACAGTTTGTAGTTATAAAAGATCTTCATAAACTATGCTTCCAATGTTAAAAATCTTTAAAATATTCTTGAATGTCTTGTCTGCACATGTGACAAATGAAAAAGATGTTATGACATCACAATATCTCGCCACAAAGAATGTAGGTAATGCCACCTAGCGTGTGGAGAGCACTCAGCCAGCCTGGCCACAGGACACTCAGCACTGACAGCACATCTTTTTCTGGTGAGGCCAGCTGTCATGGCAGTATAGCTAATTATCCATTAGGTATGATGTATTAAGGCAATAAAAATCACATATCAATTCTAAAACCATACAGTTAACATTTATATACATGCAAGCATTTAACATGATAAGTACACTTTTGGCAAGCACCTTTGTTCTGTGATAACATGGCACGGTAAAAATTCTTACAGTACCTTACTACCGTTACTGGAATTTTCGTCTATTGAGGCAGAAAACTGTCTTAAATTCATAGAAAGTGTGTTCTATTTGCAATGAAAGAACATGATTGCAGTAAAACATATTCTAATAGATAAAAACTTAAGACACAGATCAGCAAACAGGATGACACTAAAATAACATAGAAAAATTGAAACTGAATTTAAAATTAAGTTTAAAAAGGTGTAAACATTTGTTGTTCTTGTATAAGCAGTTATATCAAAATCAAAATTGCGCCTATCATCAAGTGGGTACATCTTTTGGCTGTGCGCATATCGAAATTGAATGTCAAACTGTTTCAATATCAACCTCGATATCGCAAGGGCAGTACTGTCTACTGAGCAGTTTAATACTAAGATACCAAAAAGTTGTGTTCTAGCATATCCCCAACCAAAGAGGCCTGCTTATAGGAAGTTATCAAAACAAAACATGGTAGTTCTGATCAAGAAAGCCTTAAAATCTACAAAGTGTATAATATTTCTTCAGGTTTAGTTTTTGTCTCTAATATTTGCAGTTTGAGTTTTAAGTAATACATAAAATGCTGATATTGATATATATATTGTTACACATCAATCAATGAAACTCCCTCCCAAAACACCAAATATTGCAAATATCAATAAACAATTTACCCTCTACTTGCATCCCTTTCAAATCAAGATAGGCCAACAATTAACCTCACCAAATCTACAGAGGTGAGAGTGAAGTAGTTAAATTACAAACCTGTTACTCACTCTGTCACACAGGCCTCTACCACTGACCAAATGTCTGAACAGAAAACAGCACTCGAGATGTCCCTACCCCAAAGCCGGGGGAAATAGCATTGAACACAACGACATAGAGAAGAGGTGAAAAAGTATATAAAGGTCAGGACACTTGAGAATAAACAGTGTAAGTTATGTATATGCAAAGACAAACTATCAAAACAAGGCAACTCAATACAAAGATGACAGCATCAATTCGTAAACTAAAAGTTATGGAGCTGTAAAATTTCTCACTTGAAGTATAGCTGTCAAAGGAGATGTTACAAATAGGTAAACATATGCACAATAATCAGCTGAAACAATCCATATATCTTGTGACTGACATATGTATCAAATATGGTAGCAGAAAACATTTCAGAAAAGCCAAAGTCAACCATTACACTAAAGTCACATCATAATTTTGCACATCTACATGACCCAATCAATCACATGCCCCAAGCGATCACCCTACAAAGTACCCACTTTCCACACCTTACAGTTACCAAGTCATAGTCCGGACAAGATTTTTAAGGTCAAGTTCACTATATATGCTGAGGTCAAAAGTTAAATTATGATCACACCATGATGTTGCACACATATACCTACCAACCAATGTCCCTACAAAGAATCAACTTTCGACACATTAAGGTTTCCAAGATATACTACGGACAAATTTTTAAAAGTCAAGGTCGCTATTGCATGATCAAAGGTCAAATCAAGGTTACACCATGAAACTGCACCTACCGCAGCAAATAATATTCTTAACAAGTATTATCTTTCTACACCTAACGGTTTCTGAGACATATCCCTGGCAAGATTTTTAAGGTCAAGGTCACTACAGTAAGGTCAAAGTTTCAATCGTGGTCACACCATGATGGTATATGATTACATCCCTAACCAATGTCCCTACCAAGTATCAACTTCCTACACTTTACAGTTTCTGAGACCTGGCAAAAACAATATTACTGTTCCCCCGCCCTACAGCCTGCCCAGTCAAGGATGATACACAATACCCACACAGCTTTTAAAGGCTGTTGGGTGCAAACGGTTCTATAAATTCCTCAATAACATTTGGTTGTTATCAATGTTTGGCATATAACACTTCGATTACAACTTTCACCAGTTTCACTACATTAGAAAACAAGACTACAATTATTTAAAAAGAGTTAAAATACATCAATACATGGATATTACACACCCCTATGCTAAACAGCCAAGAGGATTATCATTCATGGACAGATTTCACATTCACTGCATGCTTCATTGTAAGTATGGGTCTATAGTATGGGTTTTTACACGGTTATATCAGATACCCACATGAATTTTTATATATTTCTGGAAATCTTGGGTCAAGTAGTAGTTATAATCTGGTCACTTATAACTTTCTTTGCTTCACAATGTGTAACTTCATGTATCTGATCACTGCAGTAAAATAAGTATCTCAATTCTGACATGTTTATTCAGGTCACCTAGCAACTTATAACTTATATAGAACACACACTTCTCAAATAATACAGCAACTGCTCCCCAACGTAACTTGGCACACCTTGGACATGAAAGCTTATTTGTACTTGTTTTTATGTATACTAGCATTGATTTCTATTTATTAAAATATGAACTGACACAAGCACAAGCTATAAATAGGCTTTTAAGGTAAAAGGTCAAACCAATTCACCTTTAGCAGTAATTTTTAGGTGGCGATAAGATAATTTCTATATGAAATCAGCACCCCAACTTGCATACAATTTGCACTTTATCTACCTTATACACTATGCAAAAGTTCATGAATGTGGGCCATAAAATACAAATGATATTAAACATTTCATTTTCTGATTTGTGCGAAAAGGACGTTTGTGCCAGGTTACGACGCCAAATGGAAAATTTAATGGTTAAATTAAATTTTTATTAGTTAATATCTTACCTAGTGGACCAGTGCATTTGTCCGGCGCGCAGCCGGTCCCGCCAAACGTTAGACAAAAACGTCCTGAGCTGGGCTCTGACCGGGACCGGTAGTGTATTCCTCATTCGCCAGGTGTCGTGACTGCACCCAGCTCCCCTACTGCGCGTGCGCGCGCATGCGTACTTCCTCTTTTTGTGGCCTACCTAAGAATGTCCCCCTTTGAGCTATTGCGGGGCAGGTAGGGTGGGACTCTCTTGGTCCACTAGGTAAGATATTAACTAATAAAAATTTAATTTAACCATTAAATTTTCCATTTTATTGCGTTAATATATCTTACCTAGTGGACCAGTGCAGAATAACTACCCAGTGGTTGGCGGGTAGCTATGGGCAAAGGGGAGACCGAGACTCTAAGATCTACATATATACTCCGTAAATCCAGAGGAAATCACCCGGGAAGGGTTTCTAACTACCCTGGATAGGTACAGTCTCTCTCCCCCCCCCCCCCCCTTTTGTTTTGTAGCTGACGAGTTCCCGAGGAAGTGAAGAAGGGGAATTGAAGATTAAGATGGTCCCCCATCTTCTTGCAACGCAAGACAGACTGCAGGGACGTTTTTTTTTTTTTTTTTTTTTTTTTTTTTTTTTTTTTTTTGTACATGTATGAATACATATATACACCACTATACACTATATACATGGGAGCCTCTGCTTAGTCCCTAATTTGTTGGGCAGCTACCACAGGACCCAAATGGTACACATCCGAGTCTGCCCATGCCAAGTCCTTCAAGTAAAATTGGGTGAAGGTGTTATGAGATTTCCAGTGACAGGCTGCCAAAATCTGGTCTAAGGGAACACCCCCCTGAAAGGCTTTGGACGCCGCGAACGCGCGAACGTCATGAGCCCGAACCTGATGCAACTGTTGAGCCTGTTGGTCTGACATCTGGTAACAAAGGACTATGGTTTGTTTGATCCAGGAGGAAACGGTAGCAGGGACAATATCCTTCTGGAAGCTCTTCCTAAAGGAAACAAAAACCAATTCCTTGCCTGAACGGAGATCTTTGGTTTTGTCCAAGTAATAACGGAGTGCCCGGACCGGGCACAGACTCCTATCCTCCTTGAGGGATTTGTCCAATGAAGGAGCCAAGGCTGGAATGATAACAGGGGCCACGCAAGCGGGACCCTCTTTAGCCAGGTGGTTCTTAGAGATGAAACTAGGAGAAGGCGATAACGAAACATTTGACCAATCCTCTTGGTGCCTAATGTTCCTGTGGACCCAAGCATGAATTTCACTCCTCCGTTTCCCAGAGCCCAAGGCTAGAAGGAAGACAGTCTTAAAGGTGAGGAACTTCAGCGAAGCCTTCCTGAGAGGTTCAAAAGGAGGTTGTGTAAGTTGGTGAAGGACCAAAGACAAATTCCACGTAGGAACCCCACGCCTGCCTTTTGGTTTGTCCCTATGAAAACTGTCCAACAACCTGGACAAGTTTTCATCCTTGCTGATGTTAATTCTGGAATTCCCCACTTTGTCGGCTATGGCAGTCCTATAGCCTTCTATGGTACTAGGTTGAAGATGTTTCTCCTGAAAAAGGGAAAGGAGAAAATCCGCAATTTGCTCTATAGAGGGAGTCCTGAAGTCCACCTGATTCTTTTCACACCATCTGACAAAAACGGACCACTTTGATTCATAAATGGCTCTGGTAGAGCGTCTTTGAGGAGCCTCAATTCTTGTTGCCACTTCTGCCGAGAACCCGGCCTGCTGGATGGCAGAGGCTCTAGGAGCCACGCATGAAGGTTCAGATTGGGCAGGTCCCGGTGAGGACACTGATTGAACGGTTGAGTGATCAATTTCGACACCTGAGGGAGCAGGAGAGGAACTTGAGCTGACATGTTGACCAGGTCCCAAAACCAAGGCATGTTGGGCCAACCTGGTGCTATCAGAATGAGACGACGGAATCCGTGGTCCAAGAGTTTCGTTACCACCTGATGAAGAAGGGCCGTTGGTGGAAAGGCATAAGCGTCCAGGTCCTCCCAAGGGAGACTTAAGGCGTCCACTCCCCACGCTGATTGGTCTGGAACCGGGGATACAAACCGGGGAAGTTTGTGATTGAACCGGGTGGCAAACAGGTCCACAGACGGGCGGTGCCAACGCCGGCATATTTGAGCAAACACCTCCGGGAGGAGGGACCATTCTGTTTGGATCACCTGATTGAGTCGGGACAGCTTGTCGGCTATGACGTTCAGGTGACCCGGAATATGCCTGGCCCTCAAGACAATCTGCCTTTGATTGCACCAAAGCATCAGTCTCCAAAGGAGGGCACAGAGTGAGCCTGATTTCATACCCCCTTCCTTGTTGATGTAAGAGACCACAGTGGTGTTGTCTGTACAAACAAGAACTATCTGGTTGCAACATAACTGCTCGAACCGTTTTAAGGCTAGCAGGACCGCCTTGAGCTCCAACAAATTTATGTGCAAGGCGCTTTCTGACTCCAACCAAACTCCTTTTGCCATGTAATCGCCTAAGTGAGCGCCCCAACCTTCGTTTGAGGCGTCTGTAAACAGTTGAAGGGCGTGTCGAAGAGGGTGTAAGGGTTGACCGGATAGCACCTTGGCCGGGTCCAACCACCACCTTAGATGTACATGGAGAGATGAAGGAATTGGGATGACCTTTTCCAGCGATTCCGGGGCATGCCAATGCTTTTTTAGGTGCCACTGAATGGGCCTCATATGCAGCCGCCCCGACACTACTTGTTTTTCTGTTGCTGTCAGAAGGCCGATTAAAGACATGAACTGCCTGACTGTGCAACATTCCAGTCCCAGGAGAAGGTTGAGTTTCTGAGATAGACTCCTCCACCTGTCCTGAGTTGGTTTGACTAACCCCTGAGATAGGTCGAAATGATAACCTACGAAGTCGAAGGTTTGTTGGGGAACTAGCTCTGACTTGTCCATGTTGACTACCCACCCTAGCGAGCGGCAAAGGTCCAAAAGGATCTGGGTATGACGTAGGCAAATTTCCCGGCATGGGGCTCTCAGTAACCAATCGTCTAGGTATTGGTGGATTCGAATACCCCTCGATTGAGCCATGAGTTTTACCTCCTTGACCACCTTTGTGAACTCCAACGGAGCCGTCGACAGGCCAAAGGGAAGTGCTGTGAACTGAAAAGTCTGACCTTTTAAGTGGAACCGGAGATATTTTCGCGACCTGTGGTTTATGGGAATGTGAAAATAAGCATCGCTGAAATCCAGCGACGAGACCCACTCCCCCTGTTGCAGGGAGAGTCTGATGGTCTCCGGAGTTTCCATCTTGAACGTTGCTGGGGCAAGGTAAAGGTTCAGTTGGCTTAGATCTAGAATGGGCCTCCATTTCCCGTTGGGTTTTGGCACCAGGAACAACCGGTTGTAGAAACCCAGAGATGACTGAACGGCCACCTTTTCGATAGTCTGTTTTTGACCTAGGGAATGCAACGCCTCGTTCAGACTTTTGTTTCGAGAGGGATTTGATGAACCACTGATAATCACAGGAAATCTTGCCAGAGGTGGTCTCTCCTTGAAGGGTAGTTGATACCCTTCCCTGAGGATGGAGACTACCCTTGGATTTGAACCCAGGGAGAGCCAAACCTGCCAAAACAGTTGCAGACGGCCTCCCTCAGGTGGATCTTTTGCAACACATGGGGCATTTGTTACATTTGGGGCAAAAAGACACTGATTTACAGACAAAGCACTGTTCACAGATTTTATTCCTATTTGAGAATGAGAGGGTCTTACGTTTTTCTTTTGTAACAGCCCTTTTACAAAAGGTACAGGAGGAACAACATGCAAATTTACAGTCTCTTGAAAAGTCTCTTTGTTTGCTGATGACACTAGATTGAGATCCCCTAAACTTGAACTTAACACAACTGGGGGACTCAGTAGATATTGATTGTCATTTATACGGTTTTGTACCACGGGCAGGCTTGGAGTAGTAAGCAGAACCAGATCCACCTCTACCACGACCTCTACCCCTGCCTCTGCCTGAGAATTGCCTCCAAGGTTGTTGATTTTGGGAAGAGGAGAAGCCGGATTGACGACTCTCTTTCTTTTCATATGGTTGATACCGGAATTGATGCTTCTTTGAGTGCTGATATGTGCCCGGGCCGGGACCAGTAGCACTCTTGTTTGAATCATATTTTTGAATATCCTGCTCCGCTACTGCCAGAACATCATCCGGGAATAACCCGTAAGTGAACAGGGGAGCATTTCGTAGTTTATTCCAGGTATCAGGTTTCAGGCCTGGTTTAACGTACTCGAGATAAGAATCTCTCCTCAACAAAATGAAGTTGGCTAGCTGAACAAATAAACTGTCTGCGAGGTGCTGGAAGGCAGTACCTAAGGCAACAGAAACACTACTGTGGAAAGCTGACAAGTCTTTCAAATCCCTGATGGCGTCGGTGACCTCCTTAGGGGCCTTGCCCTGAACAATGGTAGCGTTTAAAAATGAAATGTGTTGATTCATTTTGTCCTGAATTTCACTAACGCACCTGTTGAATCCTGCTGCGTGATTGGTAATCAAAGAGCCTTCCTTAGCACATTGCTCCCACCTTCGAAGAATCTCCTGAGGGATAGGCCTAGATGCTGGTCCTGAAGATGGATATGAGGAAGTCTTGGCAATACGGGAAAATTGAGAGTTCAGGCGTGCTTCGGAACCCGACCAGCCAAAGATTGTACGTCCAGGTCTTTGATTTATATCCTGTTTGAGTCGTGACTGTGTATACCACTTTGCCTGGCTTTTGGGTGTTCTGACAAACTGGTCTTGTTTCAGACCTGCGGCCTCTTGGGAACGAGAAGGGTAACCTTCTGCAACACGAGTGTTCAGTTTTTCCATCTTATAGCAAAGCCAGTCGTCAGCTGGTAACTCCACTGAAACTTTGCCTGAGCGACGAGGATATTTCCCTTTCCAAGGGTTGTCAGAACGGTTGTCTGCATCACTTGCTGAAGCCTCAAAATCTGGTATGTGAGACCAGCCAAGAAAGGAACGGACCGACCGGACCGTTTCTCTGTAGTTCATTTCCTCATTTTTCTCATTGATTTCAGTATCTGAAAGTTCACCCTCCTCACCAGATTCCTTATCTGACCGGTCCGGAAGGGGTTCCCCGTCTGACAGAGCCGGATCCGGCTGAGTAAAACTATCCGGTGCAAAGGAAGCAGAAGTACTGGTATACTGCGGACCGGTAATGACCGGTTGAGAGGAGGACCCTAAGGAAGAGACACTGGTGATAGCAGGCACAGTTTCCTCCGGTTCACCAAGAACTTGTAAACCCGGACCGGGTACCACTGTCTTGGGAGGAATAGGGTCCCTAGCAACCTGACTTGCAGAACCGGCAGCAGCGGCCGGTTTGATAGACTTCTTATGTTTTGACTTCCCTTTCTGTTTTTTAACAGAAGAAGCAGAATCCTCTACAGCCTGACCCGGAGGCCTCACCGGACCGGTGGCTCTGGGGTCAGGAGAGGGATTGATAAAGGGCGTGTCAGAAACAGGGGCTTGACTCTTTGAAACAGGCATCTTTGGAGTAGAAAAAATGTTGGTCCTTGTAAGGAGAGCCTCAAAACGGGCGAATTTTTCCTCCAACTGATTATTCAATAGTTCAAAATCCTGACGGGAGACAAAGTCTCCAGTACCTGTCTGATCAGAAACCGGGAAGGCACCGGTAACAATCTGTCCCTGCGCATGCGCAGTGTCCGGAGGCATCTCAAGTTCATCCTGTTCCTCCACCGGACCCACAACCGTAACTTTACTGGGAGAAATCAAAATCCCTGCTTTTTTGTCTTTTCGGATTTGATACTGTGGGGTTGCAAGCATACCTTTCTGGGAGTCAGATAACGCATCACACAATTCACAGTCCTGACCTTTGACACAAGGGTCATCTCCCACCTTTTTGTCCCTACAGCGGGCACACTTTTTATGAAGATCAAACCCCGCCATAACATGGCCACAACTACCACGCCTCTGTCCTGGTGATGCCATGGTAAATATATTTTGCAATATCCAAAGCTTTCCTTCCAACTCGTTTGCAAATAGACAATATAATTTAAAGTTTATTTTATTGAAATTTATCCGCTAAAACACTATGGCGCCAAACAAAAAGAGGAAGTACGCATGCGCGCGCACGCGCAGTAGGGGAGCTGGGTGCAGTCACGACACCTGGCGAATGAGGAATACACTACCGGTCCCGGTCAGAGCCCAGCTCAGGACGTTTTTGTCTAACGTTTGGCGGGACCGGCTGCGCGCCGGACAAATGCACTGGTCCACTAGGTAAGATATATTAACGCAATAAAAACACAATTTTACAAAAGGCAAATATGCATCACATTACACAATTCTACAAAAAGGCAAACATTCTTGATATAAAAGACATGCAATTTACTTGCAACTTACTACAAAAGGCAAACATTCTTGTAATGAAAGACATGCAAGTTACTTGCAACATACTCAAGACAAATTACTACCATAAAATATTAAGAGATTTAAAGATAAAAATGCTAGCCAACTTAATGGTCCACTTTCTTTGCCCACTACATTTACAAGTAGAGAAGAACCTTCACTGTCCAAAACTCTATTCACACATTTCCATCAGACAATAATATGGTTCATAAAATGGAAGCAGTTCATTAATGGCCCATTCAACAGCCAGGGTCTAATTGGCACTTGCCCTAAGCATTGGAAGAGTCTACAGATGGGTCAGTCTAATGACTGGATTCCTGAGATTGATAATCTGTCGATGTTCCTCTCGAAAAGGAATTGTCAAAGAAACAATTCCAAGACTTTGTTTTGTTTTTTGATGTTGTTTCACTTAAATTTACCACTTTAACACTTTTTAACAGCAGATTCAGACTAATCAGATCACCCACAATGGATTCAAATATCACACCGAGGGCAGCATGTGCTGACTGAGGTTATCTTTTTGAAGCAGTATATTAATCCATTTCTACCACAGATCATTTGCATTGCTTAGGATTATTTTCAAGGAGAAAATCTATACAGCCACAAAATAAGCTGCAACAAGTGCCATAGTGGATTAATGTAGCATTCTACAAACAACACTGATCCACAGAATCCATCTCACTGGCTACATGTAATGAACGGAGCAGATCTGCGACTGTGAAAAGGTGAGATAATAGAGGTTCTACTGAAATACTTCAAAGGCAACTCAGTGTCAAATTGAACTGTATACAAAAAGTATTATGCAGGAAAATTATACTACCAATATGACAAGAAATTCTCATATGTGAGAAAAAATTTAAGGGGGTCTGGGGTGCTGGGTCTCTAGTTTCTAACTCTATGCAAATACTTAAAATAGCTTTAATCAGGATCCTCCATTACCACCACAAGCAATGTCCTCCACTATACAGCTGTCCTGGAAGGATGTGTTGTCAAGGAAACTGGGATCCAGGGCCTCGCCATTTTTCAGTTTTTCAAGATCTTGCTCCGCTTTTCTTAAGACCTGGATAGCCACTTCACCTGAAATCAGAAGAAATCATTTGTTTGGTCACAATTCCATTAACCTGAGGAAAAGAAAATTAATAAGAAGTAAATAATTTTCACACTTCCAACCATGTCTGATAAGTTTAACAAATATAGTGCTAAAATGACAAATGTAGGATATATAATAACAGAAAAATGAGATAACTAACAACTGATAGTTGTCACAAATGACTGGGCATGTTTTTAGCATCAGATGTTATAAAGGTATGAGTGTATTCATATATCCACTGTTACAAAATGAAGTTTCAAACAATTAATTGCTTATGAAATACTAGCTGTCTGGTTTGGGTAAGTTCTGGCAGCCAATTTTAGGAGTTACCATTGATAAGCAGTTATGGTAGGTTTTTTTCACTCAGTCTGAAGAATTCCTTGGTGTAAGAATGTATGCAGCCTATGACAATGACAAGGTCTGTCTATTAGAAGTATTTTGTGGTTATCACTTTAACAGACACAACTGACACATGACACTTCTGTTAATGTTAAGGCCATTTAAAGACAGAACACAGCAAACTTATACTTAGTCAAAAAAGAAACTGCAAAATAAATTGGACTTGATTGTTAATAAAACTTGTGTTTCTTTTTGGACTAAGTATGTCTATTATACTATGACTGGTTTGACAGGAAGTACAAAACATGAAACATTTCAATCAGTCTTAATTTTATCATTATTTAAATAGACACAAAAACATGTTAGATATCACATGTACATCTGTTAATTTCATGCAAAGGTTTGGTGGTTATAGAATGAAAACAAAGAAATGAATTATATATAAAGAAACAATAGCATTACTGTAAATGGCATCTATGGAACAAAACTGTTCATCAAGATTCCCATAGATCAACAGTCCCTAGCAAGTTAGTTTTCTTAAGGCCCAGTAAACTTAAGGTTTCTATTGAATGTTTCTTTGTAATATCCAACACTTGCTAGTGTTATGAGAGGATATTCTCTTTATTGTTCAGATTTTGATCAAATAATTCACAATTTTACTTTACATGAAGTGAAATGGGCTTCACAGTATTTTTTGTATTTTGATCTGCTTCTTTTTTCTTTATTTTTATTTATTGCTCATCTTCATGTCTTTACATAAAAACTGAAAATTGTGTGAGTTTTGACTTTCTTAATAATGACACCACTATCACATACTGGGCATCATGTTGGCGACATCCTGTTTGCGTCTCTCCATGCCTCTTACTAGCCGCTGCAGACTTTGTCGTTTTGGGGTGCAGCTCGCCATTGTGTACCAGGGGTGTTGTAACGAGACCTGGTCGCCATCAAATGCCGGGGACAAGGAGTCCACTAAAACGTGTAATGTTAGTGACTTCAGTTACTAAACAGAACCTCTATCATCTCATATTCAATTTTCAAAATATTCAATTTTATGAAAACAATTATAATCTCCCAAATGTATTTTTAACTATTTTGTACAAAAATATAACTTATATTAAAATAGTTTTTTTTTTCTATTTCAGGAACCGTCTATTACACATCCAAGAAGTTTACTACCAAACAAGTTCAGAAAACAGAGGTTCTAGATTACTTACTAGAGGGTACATCATTTGGGTGGGAGGACATTCAACTTTCCGCTAGCGGTGACCATGGTCAAACTTTTCATTCAAAGTTCACAAAATTTTAACAGTTTTCAGTAAATTCAATCCACATTTTACGGATGTGCATTTCTTTTGCAATATACTTTTCCACCAAAATATAGTGAAAATCTATTAAATATTTATAAAGTTACCAAATATGTTAAATGGTTTCACAGCAAAATTAATTACAAGTCATCCCATCGATAAACTAAGTAGAGTGCAAGTTATTGAAACACAAAATCTGTAAGTGTGTATTCGAATATCAGTTACAAGAAAAATTATACACAAAATATCTACTTAAGTATCAATAATTTATCAATTTATTATCCACCATGTGACATATTTGCCCTATATATGGGGAAATACAGACCGGGATGTATTTTTTTTGTATTATAACTTCCGGTTTTTTACCAATATCTTGGAAACTATGTGTCCTACAAATATGTATCATATATCATTAGAAAGGTCGTTTTACAGCACTTCTGCTCAAGCGTGTTGCATAAAAATGAATGCAGAAATAAAGAAGCTATAGCAAGTTAAAGATTGAAATTTTTATATTCAAAAGATTGCCTGTGCTTTTTGACAGCCTTTTCACATTCTCTCATTAAATATTCATGTTATTTACCCCATACATCGTACAAAATGGTGGATAATAAAACTACAACATCCCTCATTAGACGTACACAGAAAGAATATATCATTCATGAAGATTAACAATATAATACTCATGCTTTGCACTCGTATAATATTGTTATCTTCATTTGTGATATATTTTTTCTGTATACGTCATTCGGGAAGTTTTCCTATTTTACATAAACTTAACAGAACATTAGTACTTGAGAGATATTTAGAACACTAGTAATCAGAAACACTACAACCAGATGAGAAGTGGTAGTTAAAACAGAACAATAAGTACATGAACACACTTTCTGGCCAGTATCTAATATGTTCAAACTTTATATGTTATGAATTATGATATTGCTAATCTCATCTTCCGATATAAAACATGTCAAAACTATAGATCTGAGAATGGGAACGCTGGTAGTTGCTTGCTGTTGGTCGGCAGTTTACAGTACAGATCCTTGATCAACTGTTTGTACTCATTTCCTCGTCCCTTCCAACTACCCATCACAATATAACTGATACGGTACTAGGTGTGACATAAAACACTAAATAAATAAATAGATCTAAGAAGTGTGAATGTTGCATCAGTTCAACATATCACTCACCATAATACTCACCAGAACACGCCTCTTCAGCAGTCAGTCTATTTTGCACCAGACTTTCTGCAGTTTTTACTTCACCACCTTTCATCCACCTTGCATGCTCAACAGCCTCTTCTTCTGCCACTGGAGAAGCCGGGTGCTGATCAGGAAACAATAACCTCTGTGAAAAGCTTGCAGATCCAGTTTGTAGAGGTGCCACACCGAGACTATGGGACTCTTTACTCAAAGGGAAAAGTCCCGAAAATTTTGGCTGTTCTACATTTTTGGGTGTCAGTGTTTCTATGGTAAATGCGGGATTGCTATATGCTGGCCGGCCTAACTGAAGAGACAGCTGCCTTTGCGGATGCCGCAATTGTTTTGGAGGTGGTAAAATTGCTGACACAGCACTTTTACTCCTGTGGAGTAAGCCTGGAGCATTATGATGATGCTGTTCCTGAGTCACTGTTGTTTTCGAGCTCTCTTGAGTGTTTCTATTCTGACTGAATTGAGATGCGAATGTACGAAGGGGGTCTGACCCACACAAACCTTCTGATTCAGTGTTTTTAATATCCATGTGTACAGAGTTACACGAATGAGATGCAGGATTTTTCAAGTGCTGTGGCTGGGATGTGCATTGAGACTGTGTAGTGCCCTGAGAAGTCATCACATAGATTGGAGGTTCGTAGACTTGTTCATGTTTGATCATTGAGCCTTGAGTATATTTACGCATGTGTTCGGCTACCCGATATTCCGGGATACCACCAGATTGATGTCCCTGTTTAGCATCAGTCTCTGGTAGACCCCTTTCAGAAAAGGTAGAAGACTGTATGTCATGTATATTACCCATATTGCCTGTAGAAAAACTCTTACATATCGACTTTGAAACAGTTCTAATGGATCCTTGAGAAAAAGTGTGTCCTGCATTTCGATCAATGCTGAAAGAAAAAGTAGTAGAGCCAGATGAACTAGCTGTATTGCTGAACTTATTGGCCAAGTTTTCTAAATCAGAGAAAATCAGCTGGCTTGGCTTTTCTGCTATGATGTCATCAGTGGATTTCACAGAAGAATTGAACGTATCCCTATAGTTACTGAACGGCAAGGTCTTATTGTTTACTTCTGCTTCTCTGTCCTCCTCTATATCAAAGTGAACTCTGCTTGTAACTTTTGGCTTAAATGCTGTTCTGGATCTAAAATGTCCTGTATCTGAAACTATGCCTAGGTTTGAGGTTAATGCTGAGAAATGCCCAGTAATGTTTGTAGGGCCTGTGTCTAATGTGGAGGCAATTTCAAGTTCTTCTTGATTCACACTGAGATTCTGTGTAGTCGTTAAACCTGTCTCCTGATTCACACTGTATGTCTGGTAACCCGTATCTTGACTCTGGGTGTTGCTGCTATGGCTGTTGACATGGAAGCCAGTTGTGTTGTCACCATCAAAATCAGAATATTCTCTGAACTCTGTAAATTCAGGACGGCTTGCAACATTGTCCTTTGTTTTATTTTGAATGTCACTCTCGAGAATCTCACAGGACATGTCCATAACATGATGGGAATTATCATTGATGTCCGTTTCACTTGGTTTTGTCAAACCGAGACTGAATGGGTTGGCGACTGGTGACATCTGTAGTTCTCTGGGTATGGGAGGTTTGCCTGAACAACCTCGCAATGCACGTCGACGCAGGGAATCTGTGGGGTACAAGTTCACAAAACTCAGTAACCTTAGAAATATCCTTCTGTACATTGGTACTGTAGATACAACACAACATTTAACTGTTCATAGTTTGTATTGTCTATGTTAATAACTGTTAATGTCTGTTCATCCATCCATCTATGCCAACGTTTTTTAGTGTCAGAAAGTATTTATAACTAAAATTTATTCATAGCCATTATAAAACTTTTAGATAAGCTATATATCTTTTTATAAAAATAGTTTTTTCTAAATTCTGAAAATTTTTTTCAAAGTTTCAAGTGTCAATGTATTAAATGGATACAATATGTGTTATTGGGTGTGACTGAGCAGTCAACCTTTGCCAAATGAGACAAATTTCATGAAACTTCGATCCTAATTTTAAGGGTCAAGTGCTCGTCTATATAATTTTAACAACATATTAATCTGGTTATATTTTTATGTAAAAAAACATCAATTATTATTATTATTATTATGTATTTATACTCAGCGCAATATCTCCATATACTACAGGACTCAAAGCGCTATTTACCAATCCGACTGTACAGGTACAGCCCCAACTCACAAGTAACTGACATTCCCCTAACTGGAAGACAGAGGATCAAGGATGACCATTTATCAACGTCCTTGAGGTTCTTTAACCTGCCACTGGGGATAGGACCCAATGACAGAGGACCGCCATTTTAAGTGGTCATCCAAGCCACTATGTATCTGCCTGTACCTGGGATTGAACCCACGTCCTCTGAGTTCCTAGACAAGTGTGTTACCCGCTAGGCCACAGTGGCAGCCTTTCTTACATTTAATCACAAAAGGCACCACTTTTAAGATAATATTTACTATTTTGTGTGGTGACATCAGCTTATTCAAGTAATTCAAAGCTTTCATCTTGATAATTTTATTTGCTTACATGAGCCATTATATTAGATGTGGTTTCATGTCAAGGTGAATAATAAACTTCGCTCAATATCAAGTTGAATTTTTATCCAATAGCAATCGACCCAAATTATTTCTACTCATCACACCTTTAATATGTGTCTAAACTACTGATCATTTTTCATACTCGTGACACCATGATTCTGAAATTCTAATCAGGACACCTCAACTTGTAGTCTGTCCTGACTACATAACCATTGAGGATATCATGACCTTGCAGGTGAACAAATATCCTACCTGACTTGGAGTAGACCTTTCCTGTATCCGGGGACTCCATGTAGCTATTGCCATGACCACCACCTTCCCCCATAGTGATGGGGGACATATCTGGGGTGCTAAAGTCCTGGGCTGGGGCTCCAGAGCTAGGGGTTGCTTGCAGGCGGCACTGGGCAGGGGTCTGCTCCACTCCTGATAAAAGGAATGCATACAGACTTTTGTTACAATACATTCTTATATTTTGCAGTAATAATAAATTAACTGAAGTTTGAATAAAATCACTAATCAAAAGCAAGATTTACTTGTCAAATTTATTTTATTATCTAAGACTTTGAGCAGGTATTTTATTAGTTGTACATTTTTCACCTCTACGATGAAGTTGTGCGTATCAGCATTTTTAAAAGCTGGACATTTTCCAATTAGCTCAGCCTTTCAAAGCAACTAACTCATATTTATAATTAGTAATACATCCTTTAATAGCATCTGGTTAGTTCTACCTTATTTAACAAAACAAAGAAAACCCAATCACCTTTTCCCTCTGTAGTGCCTATAGGAGAAAAGTTGGGAGAGTCCATTAATGCTGGGGCGGTAGAACAGCGTCTCATACTGGGTGTCATAAGGCTATCTCTCCCATGGATTGGACTAGAGGAAAACTGACCCTAAAACAGAATACAAAGAATGCAGTCTTTCTTAGATAATTCTGAAAAAGAGTTCTACTGAGACATCAGATTTGAACTGATAAATTACCCTCTTTTGTCTAAACCTCGGTAATTCAAATCTTTCATTTCATAAAGTAATTTGCAATTAAAAAAATGGTTTCTTATTACTTGCATTGAAGTTAAATATGCATAGATGATTGTATATTATTAAGGTACCAAGTTACTGAAGTCGGAATATAAATGAGTTATTTACTCATATACCAAATTGAATCAGTACTCAGATATTTCCTCACTGACAATGGTATGAGCTATTTCTTCACAGAATTGCGGTTTTGTGTGCTCTTTACTGAAAAAGGTGTTCAAGCTCTTTATTGACAAACAAAGGTGTTTGTACGAGGTATTTACTCACAGAATTGGGTGTATGTATGGGACTAAGTTTTCCCTGACATACTGGGGTCTGTCCACACTTGACTGGGGACACCATGGGAGAAGTCATATCCATCACTTCAGTCAGACGACTCTTGTTACCTCTGAAACAAAAATACAGACATTTACTTTGTATATTGTCATATTTTTTTATATACAATTATATATTTCAGTTAAGTGGTTATTTTTAAATTATTCTAACTAATTTACAAAAATACAATCTAGAAATTTAAATGAAACTCACACTTTTCAGTCATATTTGTTCAAATTAGTGTAACCATGTTATGTGCTAAACTGCTAACACAGTCAATTAAATAAGAAAAGTGCTTTTGGCTTTTCAGTTATTAAGAAATAAAAACACTGGATTTCTTCTCACACTCTCACAAAAGTCACTTGATGCAATTTAAATATATACTTTTACCCAGTAATACCCAATTTTAAAAACACAATGGAGACCATGGAACATTTACTATTACCTGCCTCAGGGACAGTTATTTTGAGGTTTCCAAGTGTTTTGACTACATAATGTACTGACGATGGTCAGTACCTTAAAATAACCTATCCAATATTAACACTTGATACAAGTACATTTCAGACATTGCCAGGTGGTTAATGGCAAACACTCTGAAATATATCTTCTGTGTTCATCTTGTTCCAACTGATGTACTTTTTGAGTTTTAATTACAGTAAAACTTCTATATTACAAAAGCCATCAAGCTTAAATCACTGACACTTTCAAAACCCATTCTTTGCTGTTCACTATACCTACAACAATGAAAATAGCATTGGAGATCCCCATATCCCACATCCCGACGAAACAATTTTTGACACCATGAGATACAGAAAAAGTAAAACAGTATAAAGATCAAGGCACCTTCAGAGAAAACTGCGTCACTTATTAGGTCCCAATAATGTTTAAGTAGAGAAAATAACTTAAGAGAGAGAAAATGTATGCAAAGATAAAACATAAACAAAATACAATTCAATAGCAGGAACACAGCATATTAAACATTATGTAGCTGTACGATTTCTTAATTACAGTATAGCTGTCATATGGAAATAGTAAAATTAAGTAAACTTACATATAACTAGATATTGTGTCTCAAGGCAGTGTATCCCCGGACGGGGCATGGTTGAAGTGTGACATACAGAGTATTATGTTTTCAGTAATTTTGGGGAAGATTACAGATCACTCATTGCCATAGCAACCAACCAAATTGAACAAACTGGACCAAATGTTAGCCAGGCAGGATTTCATAGTAGGGAAGATATCTTGAAACCTTGGTAAGGATAGGTGCAACATATTTCCAGCTATAAGTGATTGACTCAATGGTGAACTGTCAAGGTAGCTATTACTCAGTTAGCTATGGACCTACGGCTCTGAAAATTTGGCATGACACTGTGCATCAAAAAGTAGCTGAACAACATATTTGACAAAATTATTGTAACTCTAACAGTTATGAAGAAAAATATCATTTACTCATTTTGATCATGGTTAAAAACTAAATATAGCTATTACTCACATAGCTATTGAGACAGACCTCATGGAGGAAGTAGCTGAACAACATATTTTCCCAAAATCTTGTAAATGCAGTCATTTTTGAGTTATAAGCACTTTACTCAAAGTAGCTACCAGTGCTATTACTCGCTTAGCTATGGACATATGCCATACATAATCTCCTGTCCAGCAGGCCATCTAGAGATAATCAACATGAGCCAGTAAGTTATACAGCCAGTAATAAAGGAGGTATATGGTGTCACAGTCTTATGCTGGTACTCCATCATGTACTCAACCTCCAAAGCCAATTTCAATAGTTTCCATGCAATATAGTCAGCATTAAGTGTGAAAATATCTCCAAAAAGGCCAAAAATGGCCTCGGTGAGGTACTTTGGCCGTCTGTGGATGACCTTCAATGAAGAGGTCAAATTTCTGCATGCTTACAGAGGACATAAATATATGGATTATATATAACACCTATAGGATGATATAACTTTCTGTATACAAGAACTGGGCCAAAATGTGAAAAAATGGCCAAAATCTGACCTTTAAGAGGCCACCAGTAACCTTGAAATTGAAGGTCAAGGACACCAAACAATATCATTCGTGGCATTGCCCATATATACCCACACACCAAATTTGAAAGGTCTAACTAACATATTTTTTAAGTTATCGCGTCCGAAAGGAAATCTCTGCGATGGCCGCAGCAACGTTACCGTACTGAATCCTAAGTATCCCCAACTTTCGTCCAGGGATACAATAATCAGATGCAGTAATCCATATGTCATTGTGATAAGGGAAATAGGTCTCAAATTTGGCAGGTGGACACACTTTGGCAGAGCCAAGGTCAAAGGTCACACCATGATTTAGGATACTCCTCAGCCAATGATCCATCCAAGAATCAACTTGCTACACCTTGCAATTACTGAGATAAGGCCCTGACATGATTTAAAGGTCAAGATCACTACAGCAAGGTCAAAGGTCAAATTAAGGCCACATTATGAAGTTGAACACCTACACCCCTAAACCAGTGTCCCTACCAAGTGTCAATTTCGTACAGTTTAAAGTTTCTGAGATACAGCATGGACATGGTCAAAGGTCAAATCAAGGTCACTCCATGGTGCTGCATGCCTACGACCCCCCAACCAATGTCCCTATCAAGTACCAAAATCCTACACCTCACAATTTTTGCGATATAGCTCGGACAAGATTTTTAAGGCAAAGGTCACTACAGCAAGGTCAAGTCAAGGTCACACCATAACATTGCACGCCTACAACCCCTAACCAATGTCCCTACTACATATCAACTTCCAACAAATTATGGTTTCTGAGATATACCCCAGACAAGATTTTAAAGGTAGTTACAACATTAAGGCCAAATCAAGGTCACACCATGACGACGCACACCTACAACCCCCAACCAATATCTCTACTACTGCAAAGTCAAAGGCCAAATCAAGGTCACACCGTGACATTGCACACCTACACTCCTAACCTAATGTCAGTGTCAACTTCCTACAATTTACAGTTTCTGAGATACAGCATGTACATGGTCAAAGGTCAAATCAAGGTCACTCCATGGTGCTGCATGCCTATGACTCCCAACCAATGTCCAAGAATCAAAATCCTACACCTCAAGGTTTTTGCGACAAGATTTCAAATTCAAAGGTCACTACAGCAAGGTCAAATCAAGGTCACACCATAATATTCCACACCTACAACCCCCAAACAATGTCACTACTACATATCAACTTCCTACAACTTACGGTTTCTGAGATATAGCCCAGACAAGATTTTAAAGGTCATCATTACAGTTAGGTTAAATCGAAGTCACACCATGACGATGCACACCTACAACCCCCAAACATATATCACTACTAAGTACCAACTTCCTTCTCCTCACAGCTCCTGGGATATAGCCCGGAAAAGGTGTTAATGGTCAAGGTCACTACAGCAAGGTCAAAGGTCAAATCAAGGCTACACCATGACACTGCACACCTACACAATCCAACCAATGTTCCTACTAAATATCATCTCCCTACACCTTACGGTTTCTGAGATACAGCCTGAACAATCTTTTCTGCCACCCACCCATCCAGACGCCATGGGTGAAAACAATACCCACACAACCACAAGGTTTTAGTGTAAAAAGTTCAATACCAGTTTACTATTCACATTATAAGCAGGAAATAATAAATTTGAGAGAGGACTGTATCCAGAAAATAGAATATTCAGGTATATAGTTCAATTAATAGAGGTTGTATTCATGTCCAACACCAGTGCATGATGTAAACATTTAATTGTATTTTTACCCACCGTACTGGACTCAGCCCCTCATCTCCATGGAAGAAGAGCTTGCGTCTCAGTGAGGAGGTACTCATGTCTGTGCTGTTGTCTCCTGTATCCATGGTGACAGACTGGACACCATTGTACACATGCTGGTCTCCTTTCAATGAAAAAGGTTGTTTCTCATTTAAAAAACCACTCCAATCAAACTTTATAATTACCAATTTAGGAACTTATATAAGTCGTGAATGTAATGTCCGTAAGTATAAACTGCTATAATATCCAGAAAAGTTTACAAGGCTACTGTACTCCTATCAAGCTCCAGAACAATGTTGAGGACTGTGGACAGCATTACAGATTTCAAATGTATCTGAATCTGAATAAACACAAGAAACATTTAAAGAAAGAATGTTTATTGTGCTATATTTGAGTGTCACCTAGACATTGTAAACAATATTTGTAGCTGTATTTGTAGGCTGTAACTAAACTGTAGTTGTATGTTTGATTATATTCAGTAAAGAAAATGCAAGGCCAAAACATCAAATAAGTCAAATGAAGTTATTACACGACACATTTCGAGGTATTTATGTCTGTTTTATTGTGTTCCTAATGTTTGAAAAGGTGTAAAATGATGGAGTTTGCAAAAACTGGTTTGAAAAATATTGCTGTGGTTATCTTCCCTTTCCATTTTTTTTCTTCAATAAATAGGCACCGCAATATTCTGCCCATCACAACTTCTCAAACTATGTACTAAAGGCTCTAAAATAACACAAAATTTGACCACTCTTAGCATCTTACCTAACAGTTTCTGCAGGTCAAATTCCTTTGGCAGAGTAATGAGGGTCTGGCATGCGGCTAAAAACAAAACATAACTTAGCTAGAGTAACAATATCTTAACTACATTGAACTACTCAACAGCGCCAACTATTCACAACTTATATACTTATGGCTTGGGATGGGTTGGTATGAACAATGCATAGATTGGGAGGTCGCAATGCAAAACCATTCAGATTCCAGGGGCGGTATTCACTAACAAGGATTAAGATCAGATCAAGATCAGATCAAATTTGAGAAAAAAGTTTCAAGTGAGCCATGGGATCAAATAGCTATTCAGAAACCATGGATCACTTGAACTGAAAACATGAAATATTTGATCTGATTTTGTATGAATTTCACACAATTTTAAAAGGTTTATTCAGTTGTGAAATACTGTCTGCCACTGTAATAACCAATTAAAACATTCATCTTCCCTGAGAAATAAATCTTCTATCAGTTATTATTGATCTGTCTTGATCGAAAAGTTAATCCATCAAAGAGCATGGATCAAAGTTAATCCAAAATTTGATCAAAATATCAGATCAAATGTTTCATGAATACCAATCTGAGTTGATCGTAAAATCTGATCAAAAAGTGATCATTTTTGTTCAAATTTGATCTGATCTTTACTGATCCATGTTAGTGAATACCACCCCAGGACTCCATGTTTTAGTACATAAAAACAGGCCACTGACAGGATGTGAATGTCACGAAACTGAAACATGGACAAAAATCAGGGATAAAAGATTCTTCAAAATTTCTTATAATTTTCTGTTTGTGCAAAATATTTTAAGTTTAACTTCCATTTTATGTGTTGATGGAGTGTGATACAGTTACAGGTTATACAGTGCCATTATGTACTTACTTATGATATGGCAATCAAAGTCCAAAAAATGTGGGATAAAAGTGTGATGTTTTTTTGGGTTTTTTTTGCAGATTTCAGGTATGTTTCCAACATTTTAAGTCTTCCTTTAATTATATGTGTCAATAAGTGAAGTGGCAGTTGTAACGTCTTATCACAGTATTTCAGTAAAATGCTCTCAATACCGAGACACGGGGCATACCAACCCATCCCTACTACTGGCCCATTCACATTGTTCTGTGCAGTCGTATCAACAGGTATCTGAATTTTGGTTCATGACCTTGTCCTTATAAAGTCTCCTACCTAAATTCAAATCCTGACTTCTTTATACTTATTGCAATGAGCGGATAAACCAAAATCCAGCCCCATTGAGTTTACCATGTTGTGCTCATCTGTAACTCATGAGGCCATAACACAGAACAGTATGATGTAGGTATAAGGAACAAACTTATCATTTGACACTGATGGTAGATTTTGTTTGACTAATTTAAGGTTAATAAAACAGAAAGAGCTTTCTAATAATGATATAAATACAAATTTTAGAAAGTGGAAATTAGTCCATAAAATCAAACTGAACAGTTGGCAATTAGGAGGTGAAACCATACTGGCTCTCCTGAACTATAAAAAATGAAATATTTCAAGATACAAACCAATTTGTATTAGTATGTAAAACCTACACCTGACTTAAGTAAAAAGAGCAGTTTTAAGAAATGAGAAATATTAACTTTTTAAACTAACCAAGATGATAAAATTTTACCATAACATTTTTCATTTCCACCAAAATTCAAGGTCCAAAATTTGCCTGAAATCGCTTGCAGTTTCCAAGATAACATATTCCATTTCTGTGAAAATTCGAGATGGCAGCCAAAATTCCGAAAAGTCGAAATTTTCAGAGGTTTTACAGTATTAGTGCTTAGTATCCAGAGGGTCCAAAAATTTATCCAAATTTGCTCTATCTCTTATGGTTTTGAGATACATGAAATTTAGCATTTCCCCGAAAATTAAAGATGGCAGTCGGAAAAAGACACTCTGAGAAGTCTAAATTTTTCAGAGGTCCTAGAGGTGCAGGAGAGGATCACGCCAGGTTTCCTAATATAGGAAATGTTGAGTGATTTAAGGATCATATTTTGTGTCTGTATGGTCATCGGTAACATCTGTCCCTGTGAGATCTGTAGTGGCATGCTGCAATCCGTAGTGACATGCCAAGGATCAGATTGTTTGATTTTTCCCGAGAAGTTCAAACGGACATTATTATCCGTAGCTCTTCCATATCTCATCCTTAGCTCATCTGTGAGTGTCCTTATGGTCCTTAACCCCATCCTGGATGTCCCTGTTGCATCCCTTGCATCCTTGATGCTTCAGTGCCAACAAATATCCCCAAAAACTTTGCCGGATATAACCAGATCTACTACGGTTCTGCTACGGACTGACACGGAAAGGGTTTTTGGATTAAAGAAACAGTCAGAAGACCAATCCTTTGTGCAGTCTTTTCATCCACAAACCTGTCCTTGGGGCATCGTGGCGGTCCGTAGCAGATCCGTGGCGGATCCATAAATTTTTTACATGACCCACCGTCATCCCTTGTCAGTTACCATATATGGAACCGTGGCATATCCGTGTATGTGTAACTGGCCCTTCAGTGTCCTGGTGGGGACTAAAATTTGCCAAAAATTGCTTGGTCTCTTATCCCTTTGAGATAAACTACAGTTTCCATTCCCACCAAAAAATTTTCACAAGCCATATAGGAATAGTCCTTAGTACCCAGGGGTCCAAAATTTGCCAGAAATTGCTAAATGACCGAATGACCGAATGTCAAAGTAGCTATCACTCTGTACTGGAGCTACAGAAAATTTGCCATGACACAGAACCTCTAAGGGTAGTTGAACAACATATTTGAAAAAAAAACACTAAATATAAATGCTCTTGAAGTTACAAGAGATTTACTCTTTAGCAAAATAGCTATTACTCAGTTAGCAATGGAGCTATAGCTTTGAAAATTTGCCATAACAGAGGTCATCAAAAGTAGCTAAACAACATAATTGATAAAAATAGCAGAAATGCCCGTACCCCACAGCCTGGGGAAATAGTTTTCAGCACCATGACATACAGAAGTAGTAAAGGAGTACAAAGACCGGAATACTTTCAGCGCAGTGTCACTAATATAAAGGTCCAAATAATGTTTAAGTAGAGAAAATAACATCTAGGAGAAAGAAAATGTATGTAAAGATAAAGTACTAAAACAAGACAATTCAACAGCAGGATGACAGCATTAATAAGTAAACTAAAAATATGAAGCTGTAAAATTTATTAATTGGAGAATAGCTGTCAATGGTAATAGCACAATTATTGACAAGTGCATATAATAATCAGTAGCAGCAATGCATATATCCTTGTCATAAGAGAAAGATGTCTCAAATATGGAAGCGGAACACACTTTGGAAGAGCAAAAAGGTCACACCATGATACACACATACATTTACATACACCCCCTAACCAATGTCCCTACCAAGTGTCAACCTTCTGCACCTTACCATTACAAAGATATAACCTTGACAAGATATAGCCCGGACAAATTTCTTCCCACCGCCCGCCCATCCGGACACCATTTTTACCCAAGGGCTGTGGGGTAAAAGCTCTCAATTGAACATTTTAGAAGTAACATGCGATTTACTCATTGGCAAAATGTCAAAGTAGCTGTTACTCGGTCAACATTATAGCTACAGCTCAAAAATTTGCCATGACACAGAACATCAAAAGTAGCTGAAGAACATATTTGATAAAAATACCTCTAAAATTAATTACTATCCGGTAGATACAAAAAATATATGCACTATTTCTAGTTTAAGTTTTGCAATGAAATCATACAGGGGCAAAACACATTAGATTTAAGTCTGTATCTCCTACCTTCCCTGCTGCTGGTTTCCATGGCATCAGGAGTAGTTTGTTGCTGTTTGCAACTTTCCACAACTGAAACAAAAGTGTTGACAGATATTACAAAAGCACTTAGAGCACAAACCACTGTCAATAACACCTTCACCAATTGGTGTTATCTGCCATTATTATAACTTTTGGCATTCTGTACTCTAACATTGTTTCTCCATGACTTTACTGTCACAGTAATACTCTTTTTGTAGAAAACTCTGGCTTAAAAATATGTCAAATTTCCTTGAAAATTTACAGAAAATATTGATTCATCTTTGGGTAGGTCTCATGTGGCTCAGTTGGTAGGGTGTTGGACTCATAATACAAGGGTCATGGCCTCATGGGTTCGATCCCGGTAATGCCGACTGTTTCATGTGGGATAACATCCTTGGGCAAGATGTTAACCTGGACTGTGCCTTTCTCCACCCAGGAGTTAGAAACTTTTTCAATCTACAGCAATACTGAAAGGTATGGTTCAGACCAGTGGTGATTTTTGAAGCTCGGAAAAAAGACAGAATTCTGGTACAGCAAAGGAACATCACCTAAATAATATCGCCTTATTTACATACTAAAGAATTCAATATTTTCACTTTAAGAGATATTATGTTTAGTATCCAGTTTAAGTAGCTATAAACATACTTTCTACACATCATAAGCACATTTGTCTTGCAATAAATAGCAATGAAAAATTTAAATCTGAATCTGGTTGCACTGACACACCTGGAGTTCTAGGTAGCTCAAACTTGACGGGTTCAGTCCAGGGGGAGGGTACAATGTTTCCCTTCTCAAAGAACTTCTCGATGGCTTTTTGTGCCTTAACTTCAGCCACCTTGTCTCTACAAGTACAGGTTACAGGCAGGTTAAAAATAACTTGTGTGATTATTAGAAGTACTAAGGATTTAAAAACACTATACATTCTAGGAAATATGTTTTAATGTGTTTCATAATATCTGCAAGGTATAAAAAATTGCCTACATGTATTTTCTCCTTCAAGATTCTTCAGATGACATGGACTATAAATCAATCTAATTGATTCTATTCATCATTAATACAAAGTACTTATAGTTTTTTATTTCATTCCTGTGTTATTACTTCAAAAGACACACAAGAAGTATTCATGCTACTTACACTAGGTTGAGGGTGTCCTGTTGTATAGGCATCTCATCAATCTCTGCAGGTTTCAGGATGGCAATCTGATCAATGGACCACCGGAATGACTTAGGTGTCTGTGGATTGAAAGAATGTGCAGTTGAACTATACTTAGTAGAATATCAAGGAATTAGTTAAGTATTTGTGTGTAAACAGGATTTCCAGATTATAGGATATACTTTAACTCTTGTAGTGCTGACTGGCTGGCAGCCCTTGTGTGTCTCAGATCAGCTACATTCAGTGACATCAAATGAATTTAAATATACATATTTTAGTTATCTCATATTTTGGTCATTCTTAAGCAATATTGATTTGTAATGTAGCAAATTATATAGACTATTAAGGGCTGTTTCAACAGCAACACTTTATTGTTCCACCTGTCACGTAGGGTGAAATTAAGTTTTAAAATGTTTCCTTTGACCTCAAATACTAATGATCCAAAGACAGCTATATTCAGCTTGAGTTTTTACTGAAACATATGAGCAAAATTGCAAATTTAATAAGTAAATTAAATTTTTATAAGTTAATACCCTATCCAATGGACAATTGCTTATCCGGTCGGCGCAGACCGGCCCGCCAAACGCCAGAAAAAGACGTCCTGTGTTGCCACTAGCTGGCCGGTCCGTAGTACTGTGCACTCCCCAGATGGCGCCTCGTACTTCCTTCCTGTCTAGACAACCTGACGTCATAGCATCTTTTTCGTTGTCTAAACCTATTAGACCCCTAGTAAGCTGATAGCGGGGTCGGTGGGAGGGTCTTGTGTGTCCATTGGATAGGGTATTAACTTATAAAAATTTAATTTACTTATTAAATTTGCAATTTTATTGCGTTAATACATCCTATCCAATGGACAATTGCTGAATAACTACCGCTTGGTCGGCGGGTAAGTTACTAGGGACTTATGTGAACTCACAAGTAATAGCAAATTTTAAACCTACGGTCTAGACTGACTTCGTCAGAAGACCTATAGGTCCAGGCCTGGGTTGACTTTAAGGTCAGGAAACCCTGCAAGGCCATGGTCGGTTGCCAGCAGCCGGTTACCCGGGGCTATACCGCCGTCGCCCCCCCCCCCCTTTTTGCAGACCTGCTCTGAGGTAGGGGAAGAGAGGGATGAGTTCAGTCCCAGAATGCAAATAAACCTCCCGAAGGAAGCACGCCACACTTAATTCTTATGTACATGAAGAACTGTTATGCACATATACAAATCTCCTCAATCTAAGGGCCACTTGTGGATCTGCTGAGCAGCCACTACCTAGCCCAATTGGTAAAGCTCCGAATCAGCCCAAGCCCCGACCTTCATATAGAACTGTGTGAAGGTATTGTGACTTCAGTGGCGGGCTGACAAGATTGGATCTAAGGAGACTCCCGACTGGAAGACCTTAGAAGCAGCCAAGGCCCTGACATCATGGGCTTTAACCTGATGTTAAAGGTGGGACTCCTGGTCAGAGAGCTCATAACATAGGATCACAGTGTGCTTGATCCAAGAGGAGATAGTGGCAGGTGAGATGTCTTTGTTGAAACCTTTCTTAAAGGAGACAAAAACCACTTCCTTATTCTGCCTGATGTCTGAAGTCCTGTCCAAATAGTAGCACAATCCTTTGAACGGACAGAGGGACCTGTCAGACTTGCGGGATCTATCCAGAGGCGGGGCCCCAGGAGCTGTTATGACCCCAGGGACCACACTGGACACACTGGACACTCTATGGCCAGCTGATTCTAGGATAGAAAGCTGGGTGATGGATACAGGGACACCTTGGACCAATCGGATTGGTGTCCAATATATCAGTTTTGCCAGGGATGAATCTCACTTTTGCACTTGCCCGACCCAAGGGCCAAGAGGAATACCGTCTTGAAGGTCAAATGCTTCAACGGGGCCTCCTTGATTGGATCAAATGGGGTCTTAGCTGGTGCATGGCCAGTAAGATGTTCCAGAAGGGTATGCCACTCCTGCCTTTGGGTCTGTCTCTGAGGAATCTATCCAGGAGACGAGCGAGATTTCCGTCCTTACTGATGTTGAAGGGTGAATTTCCCAGTTTATCAAAAATGGGTGACCTATAACCATCAATGGTGCTGGGCTGTTTGCCAAGCATGTATCTCACTTCTACGCTTGCCCGACCCCAGGGCCAAGAGGAAACTGCCTTGAAGGTCAAATGCTTCAAGGAGGCCTATAATTGGTTCAAAATGAACCTTGTCAACTGGTGCAAAAACCAGGGAGAGGTTCCAGGAGGGGGTTCCCCTCCGGCCTTTGGGTCTGTCTCAGTGGAAGCTATCCAGGAGACGAGTGAGATTTTCATCCTTACTAACATTGATGGGCAAATTTCCCAGACTTTCAGCAATGGCTGACCTGTAACCATCAATGGTACTGGGCTGCAACTTCCTGTCCTGAAGCAGGTACCTAAGGAAGTCAACAATTGACCTTACAGGTGGTGCCCGAAGTCCACCTGATGAATGATACATCACTTGGTAAAAATGACCCATTTGCCTCATAGACTGATCTGATTGACCCCCCTTTGAGGAGCCTCAAGTCTTGCCACTGCCTCAGACAAGTCCTGCTCCTCGATTGCTGAGGCTCTAGGAGCCCTGCATGGAGATTAAGATTAGTCAGATTTCTGTGAGGGATCTGATTGAATGGCTGTGAACAGGCTGGGCAGATTGGGCAGGTTCAGCGGGATGTGGCTGGACATGGCCACTAGATCCCAAAATCAAGGCATGTTGGGCCACCCCGGAGCAATCAGAATGATTCTCTTACATGGGGAGTCTTGTAACTTCTCCACCACTTTGCCCAATATGGCTGATGGTGAGAAGGTGTATCCTTTTAGATCCTACCATGGCCGACTGAGCACATCCACTGCTGTGGCCAGGGGAACCGGTACCGGTGACACAAAACAGAGGTGACTTGTTGAACCTCGTGGCAAATAAGTCTATTTTGGGCCGGTGCCACCTACTGCATAGAGTGGAAGACCTCTGAAAGGAGAAACCACTGTTTGGATGGTCTGGCCTAGCCTGGACAGCCTGTCTGCTACCACATTAGGCCGGCCTGGAATGTGTCGTGCTTTAGAGTCACTTGTTTCCTGGCACACCAGGTCAAGATTCTCCATAGTAGGGCACAAAGTGGGCCCAACCTCATTCCTCCTTCCTTTATGTATGACACTACTGTGGTGTTGTCAGTTGTTACAAGTACTATCTTGTTTGAGCAAAGGTCTTAGAACTCTTAAAGTCAGAAAACTGCTTAGAGTTCTAGATAGTTTATATACAACTTGCTTCCTGGAGGGGACCAGGTTGCTCTTGCAAAGTGCTCATCTAAGTGAGCGTCCCACCCTTCTATTGATGCGTCTGTACATATTTGCAGAGCATGTTTTATTGGGTGTAATGGTTGGCCTGTAAGTGGATTGTCTTCCTTCAGCCACCATTGTAAATGGGGGTGCAGGGACCTGGGGACTTGGATCACCTTTTCCAGTGATTCTGGTACCCTCCAGTTGTTTTTGAGATGCCACTGTATGGGTCTCATATGAAGTCTGCCTAGATTAACATGCTTTTCTGTAGATGTTAGTAACCTATCAAGGACATGAATTCCCGGACCGGGCAAGCCGGTAGGGATAGCAGTTTTAACAGTCTCTTGAAGGCTCTGTCACCAGTCCAGAGTCGGTCGGAACTGATCAGACCCGAAGACAAACTGGTAGCCTACAAAATCGAAGTCTTGTTTGGGCTCCAGCTCTGATTTCTCTAAGTTCATTCGCCAACCCAGTTGCTGACACATTATTTACTAATTCCTGTGTATGTTGGAGACAAGCCTGGTGGGATCTGGCTCTCACCAACCAGTCGTCTAGGTACTGGTGGCTTCTTAAATCCTTGTGTATGACCATCAATTTCACCTGCTTTGGTATCACGGTGAACTCC
Organism: Sabellastarte sp. h YS-2021; assembly: GCA_964017235.1. NCBI lineage: Eukaryota > Metazoa > Annelida > Polychaeta > Sabellida > Sabellidae > Sabellastarte > Sabellastarte sp. h YS-2021. The sequence continues at coordinate 84,158,290 of OZ024934.1, read as the reverse complement.
AAAGGTGCTGTGGACAAACCGAATGGTAGGGCCTTGAACTGGTATTCCCGACCTTGGATGTGAAATCTCAGGTATTTCCTGGCTTGTTCTTGTATAGGTATATGAACATAGGTATCCCTCCTTCAATAGTTGTACTACCTAGGGTCCAGCCCCCAAGGCTTCCTACGTTCCCAAAAGGGCTTAGTCTGGATCCTATAGGCAGATTGTGTGCCACATTTGGGACATTTGGTATTCTGACAAACATTTTCTGTCCCTCCGGACACTGGTCCGGTCTGGTGGTAATGATCCAGGTTAACAGTCTCCCTGCTCTTATTGCGGTCCGGTGGGGCTGACACAACTTTTCACCTTAATAGACTCGTCGCCCCGGGCCAGCAGCCTGCAAGGTGTAGTATTTACAGAGCAATTGTCATTTGTGAGACGTCTGACCCCTGGTTGGACATGATGACAAAATTTATTATCTCTCCAGTCAAGTCCAGCACCGATGACAGGTTGAGAGGTGTGATAAGGGAAGGTTGCCTGGCAGTAGCTTGGGACACTGTCATATCCCTGTCATATCACCAAGACCACTGACCGGTCTAAGAATTCTCTGTAACCAAATTACATTAGGCAACTCTGTCCGGTACCAAGACTCCATAACCGGTAACTCGCTGTAAAAAGTAAATCTCTGTAACCGGCACAAAAAACTGGCAGGCTGGGGTCACCAATGAATTTAGACGGCTACTGGGCTACATTTAGTCAGCTTTTTTTTTTTTTTTTTTTTTTTTTTTGTGTAACCAGTTGGGGTGAAGCACTGTACAGTAAGGACTGTGTAGCCAGCACCCTGTTAGTAGACTTGTAACCAGTAGGTTGAAGCAAGTGTACAAGGCTGTGTCGCCAGTACCAGTCGGTACACTCTGTAACCAGTTCAGTCTATGGAATAAGTGCCAAGCCACGTCCAAGATTTGGATGTGGTTTCCCCCCTCACAGACACACGCCAATGTTTTTGGACTGTCATCACTACCTCTGACATGCACAGCCTTATAACTGTGTGTTTATATGTGTGGAGGTACTGCATAAATGTACAGTGTTTTTACACAGTTCACAGAACTCTCACTTTGAATCTCTCACTTTTAGCCCAACCTTACACTTTTACAGATAATATTTGAAGGAATATTTAAAAATAGGTTAAAATTTAAATTTTAGCTGTGAAGCAATTCTGTGGAGATAATGAGCTAATTGATAAATTTATAAGCATTGCAGTTTTAGCAGTTTGCTGAAATAATAGTAAATGGATAAGCATTTTGGAGAAAACCTGTTATGAGTTTGAAATTGACGTCATTATATAATTCCTCATCCCAAGCAAGTGGAGGATAAAATTTACAGCTGAGATCATGTTGAAGTGATAAACTGAATATATGCAAAGCTTTTCAAAAGTGTTGGGGTACATGCTATTGTATAAAGGAAATTGCACACAGGAGTGGTGTGATGTGGTGAAGACTGAGGATATTTGAGGAAAGTTTTGAAAAAATGCAGAGCAAGTTAACTGAAAGTACCATTCACATTAGATACGATTTATCACAGAGACATTTATTACCATTAAAATTTCAGTACAATTTAGATGTGCCGAAGGGGTATTAATAATCCTTTTCATGTGTATATATCACCTCTCTTGTGCATTAGGCTGACTGCAATCTTAATTCAGTGATTAATCTCTTTTTGTGCTATACCAATATTACAATCATTAATCAAACTGTACTTAGATGTAAATAAAATTAGCAATAAAAGCTATATGGATTTTAAAAAAATCTTTTATTTGTGGAGTGGAGAGAGGGGTTAAATTAAAAAAAACTGTATACAGAAGCAACAGCAACAATGTTGCACTATTTATACCTATGTCTCAAGACAATGCATTTCATTTATTATTATTCATGTTTTAGCAATACCACACAGTGTCACTTACATGTGCAAAGGGCTTAATACTTCTACTGTTTTACTGCTCTCTGACTCCAATCTGCAGTTCCAAGTGTTGGGAATGGAAAAAAGCCATCAGAGGAATGAAATGAAAGAAGCCCTCAGGAAAAGAACCCCTCAAATGATGCCTATCTAAAGACACTCTCAACCTATATGCCCATGTTGAAAAAAATGTATTGAAATTATAATGGTACTAAATGTCTCTGTGATAAATCGTATCTAATGTGAATGGTACTTTCAATTCACGGTCATTTTGTTTTCGAAACTAGGCCAAATTACTATCAGGTTAACTTTCCTAGCCATATACCTTTTGCACAAATTTGATGAACCTAGCAGCAATATTTCAAGTTTTAGAGCAGTTTATGTAAAAACCTGACAAACGGATGGACAGACGCACAAATGTATGGAAGGCGTTTTACAATCTCTCTACCATGGTCTTGGCTTTTCATGGTCTTTCTTTACATTTTGAAGCCATAACACCAATAATAAGGGAGAAATAAGGATGTTTTAGTGTGACAACCCCATTTAACCTTGGAGCAGGGGTCAAAGGTCCAATTCAACACCTGGAAAAGATCCCAGGCCATGACTTCCTACAAGTTGTTTTCACATTCCAAACCTCTAGGAGCAACATTTGGGGAGATATAAGGACTTTTTAATAGGATAACTTTGTTTGCCATTAAACATGTGATATAGCGGCCATTTTGTTTTTGAAGTAGGCCAAAATAACTATCAGGCTAGCTTCTCTAGCCATATAGCTTTTGTGTAAATTTGATGAAGCTAGCTGGACTATTTCAAAATTTACAGCACCTTTATGATTTTTAAACAATTGGCTATGGCGGCCATTTTGTTTTTCAAAATGAGGCTAAAATTTTGCAGAGGCAGGTTGTCATAGCCATAAACATTCCCTGCAAATTTGGTGAAGATATCTTTATAAATGAATGAGATATTACCGTTTATGCAAAGACGTGAAAAATGGACGGACGGACGGGCGCACACATGTAAGGAAGCCACAGGTGGGACATAATAAGGGATTTAGCAATGAGAATGGATGAGGGTTTGGGGGTTAATGAGTATCTGGATTAAGTTTCAGCATCAGTTTATGAAGTTTTTTCTGCTTAATTGCAATCAGTTTTATAAAATTATTAGGAAGTAAACCTAGTGTAAGGCTTTTAAGTGGGCTGGGACTTCTTTCCACAAACAAAAAATAGTTGGGTTTCTCCATAGCTTCAATTTTAGATAGCTTCTTGCCACAGATGTCTTTTGATAAGTCTTTCTAGTGGGCTTCTGACCTACTTTAATTTCTCTTTGAGGGCTTTTTTCCAAGATTCCAAGATGTGTAAAGAAGTTTTAAGATACTTCTACTGTAAAAGCAGCAAAATTTATAGTACCGGTTGAGCATGATCTAATTTTTACTTTTTGTCTTCCTGTACTTTTTTTCATTTTTCAAAACTAAATATGTATTTCTTTTCAAATGCAAGCATTCGCTGAAGTGAATTTACTTTCTGTGTATGTATAAGAGGTTTGGTTTGCAAATACAGGACTGAGTACTGATCCTTGTACAGTATCAACCCAGCTATTTTACTGTGTGTACAGTGTGAAATCTCTACCATAAATTATGATATTCTTCCCAGTTATAAATTAACTATATAACCGACAGAAGAACCAAATTTGTTAATAAAAGCCATTTTAATTTGGCTCCTGAGGTTTATCATCTTAACTCATAAATTAAATTAGTTATTGCTAACAAATAAAAACAGAGAAATTATAAACTTTTTCTGGAGAAAATGGCACATTTTAAAATGTTACTTTCAAGATTACCACTGCAGCACCCTAATTTTAAACAATCCTGACAGGTGTTGATAGATTTATTGCTGCACACAGCATGTGAAGGGGGGAAGAAAACTGGATTTAAAGGTTCCCAAAGACACTTATTCCATAGACTGAGTTGTTGAAGCAAGTGTACAAGGCTGTGTAGCCAGTACCAGCCAGTACACTCTGTAACCAGTTGTTGGAGCATTGTTACAACTATCTTGTGTGTTGAATTCAGCTTGCTGTAGGTTTCCTCCATCAATTAAAGTATTTCTTAAACGTACATCTTATTTGTAGATTTGACAGTTACTGGGAAAGCCCTTGTGAACTATTTTTAGAAACACTTGGTGTTCGGTGTGTCATGTGACCAGCTTGCTGGTCGGAAGACACGCGATTGGCTGATTGGAGCTCGTCAGATGTGACGTTCTTTTGTGATACTTAAACATGCAAATGCGCAGTATTCTGCTCATCCACAAACCCCACTACCGACAACGAAGCCGGGTCTGCAAGGCAGGGACTGGAATCACAGAAGACGTGAGTTCTGAAGAACGCACTTCCGAACCTCCTGGTCGGTGAAAAACATGTGACCTGCTTCGTGATTGTTCGGAAGGACACGCGATTGGCTGACTGGAGATTACGTCAGTATTCGCGTTCTTTGTGTGATGCTTTACCGGCAACTTTACAGTCCACAAAACCCCACTACTGACAACCAGGCCGGGTCTGTAAAGCAGGGACTGTAGTCACAGTAGACGTGAGTTCTGAAGAACGCACTTCCGACCTTCCTGGTCGGTGAAAACACGTGACCTGCTTTGTGATTGGTTGGAAGGACAAGCGATTGGCTGACTGGATATGACGTCAGAGGTTGCGTTCTTTTGAGCTGGCCGGTCGGCTGATGCTTTAAAAGCAGAGAAGCCTGGGCCAGTGCGCTCTGTAGATGAAGTCCTGGCCGGTCTGAAGTCGATTCTTCTTCTCAGCCGGCTGTACACTCAAACCAGTTTCTTGGCCATCCACCTCCCTTACTACCGACACAAGTGCCGGGTCCACAAGGGAGGGACTGAGAGTGATAAAAGATGAAGTTCCTTCTATGTAAATACTAGGTGAGGTCGGCTGAACATGAGCTTGCCGGTCGACTAATGCTTTACAGCAAAGATGTCTGGACAAGTGCGCTCTGAAGAAATCTGAAGGATTCATCTCTTGCTGCTGATGTACATATATATATAAGCTTACCGGTCGACTAATGCTTTAAAGCAAAGATGTCTGGACAAGTGCGCTCTGAAGAAATCTGAAGAATTCACCTATTGCTTCTGATGAAAAAACACTAAATACTCGAGCTAGGCTGGTGTGACTGATGCTTTACAGCAGAGAAGTCGGTACCAGTGCGCTCTGAAGAATGCACCTCTTGGGGAATTCCTTCTATTTGCAGTGTTCAAAACTATGTAGATTGAAGTTGTCCGTGATTTCCATTCGTAGTACTAGAAAAGACGTTTCTATGGTGATTGAACTGGAAGGTTACAGAAGGTACATTCAACAAACGAACACGGATAAAAATACCTGTAAGTAGTATATCCATTATTTCCTTAATATTGTCGATCTGCCCCTAACAACACCATGGTTGAATGGGAGGAAACTAGCAAAATGGCTGCTTTCATATTTCTCGTCATCAAAATTAAATTGAGTCAACTAGGGAACGTTTCCAGCAGATTTCTAAATGTATATCCGTGCTTGATTAGTAGATAACACTTCTACACTGAAAATATCCACATATGGGGTTGAAAATCCGCCATAATGCACACTTTTGCTTAAAATATCTGGAGATGTTGAAAAACACGTCTGCACAGTACACGCGCCAAACGTAAAAGATGCTATGACGTCAGGTTGTCTAGACAGGAAGGAAGTACGAGGCGCCATCTGGGGAGTGCACAGTACTACGGACCGGCCAGCTAGTGGCAACACAGGACGTCTTTTTCTGGCGTTTGGCGGGCCGGTCTGCGCCGACCGGATAAGCAATTGTCCATTGGATAGGATGTATTAACGCAATAAAAGGTCCCTTTAAGACCTCCTATTCACTTCTGCTTAAATAGGACTTTTAATCATCACATTTCTACTGAAAGGATTTTGAAAGCTGCCTCAAAATGTTTTTACATGCACTTATTTGTCTTTTATTTGAGACAAAAAGAGTAATTAGGTCCACAGTTCAAAACTGGGCTTTGATGTCACTTCACACAGAATATATATTGAATGATTATGTTCTTGTTATTCTGTATTTTGCTTGTATATGAGCTTGACTGATCTGAGTTTGAATATTCCATTGGTGTTACGATTTTTTTGTTTAAAAAACTTGCAGACAGATTTTAATATATTATGGATTAATGTCCATTTTTAAATATAAATCGAATCAAAATAAACTTTCAAGCAACGAGTATATATCTTTGTTGTACTTTTCAGCAGGAAATATTCAGAGGCACCGGTTTCTCAGTATCGAAACCATTTTACTGAAATAATGTGACAACGCATTAAAAGTGGTGTGCCCCAATTGTAAGTTCATGTAATTGTGATAAAAGTTGAAATATTAGAAACAAAACATAAGTACTAACACATTATCATGTTTTATCCCATAGTTTTTTTGTATATTTTAAGATGCCCATAACAATTTCTTTGAGAGAAACTGCCAGGTTTTGGTTTACATTTAGCTTCAGCGCCTGTTAGTGAGCCTATTCAGTGAGGGTTATGCTCCATGGAAGACAAATATTTTAGTATCAAGGAATCTGAACAGTTTTCAATTTTCGGGATACCAATCTGGAAAATATGCTACTGACCCATCCTTAATTTATAGCTTTTAACAGTTATGATAAAGATCCCAAACATCATAATGAAAGACACATTTAGCAGAATTGAACTTATTTTAAGTGGTACCTTCTCTGCACTACCGGGTTCAGTAAGTTTGAACATGTTTGGGCTGAACATTGGCGAGTCTGAATTCAGCTTATCCATCAGATGAGTCTCAAATGGGTTTGAGATGATCTGCTTTGAAGTGCCCCCTGGGGTTGTGTGAAACCTGGGAGTGAACTGGAAAAAAAAAAAAAAAAAACAAACAAAGATGTTCATATTCAGGCACAGAGTGTTTCTTTTGCATATACAGAAGTCACATAACATGAAACCAGTCAGTGACCAGTGGACATAATTAAAACAAAAACCTGTTGATATTGCAGCATGGTTTATATCAGCAAATGAATTGCCATATATGATTTTAACTTAGGACCTGTTTTTGCTGGTGAAAGAAATTTGATGTATCAGAAATATATAGGCTTTTCTTATGTTTTTCTTTTTGGGGGAAATGTCTAAATATTTCTCATCTCTATTTTTATATCTCCATCTAAGTTAGAATTCTTGGAAGAAAAAAAACTCTCGGATGAAGAATTTTTACACTTTTAAAGGGAAAAAAATGATGAAATGGATGCAATAGCTGTGTAGGAATGATGTAGCACTAGTATTTTAAATGTTTATCAACATGAAGATGTTATTTGTAGCATAAATGTATTGCAAATACACTTTTTATGAAATACTTATTTTCAGAAATTATTACGATTGTAAGACTTTTGTCAAAAAAAGCCTAAATCCTAAGAAAATTCTTGTTGTAAAAATAACAATGTAAGTCAACATGGGGACTGAACCCCAAAGAATCATTACGAAATGTTTGGATGATGGACATTACACTTTACTCACCCTATTTGAATGCCCACTACCCGGAGTCTTGTATTTACTACAGGAGAGTGTGACTCGAGATGTGCTGCCAGTGGCTCCACCTGGTGTGTGGAGCAGGGGACTACAGGCTGACTGTGGCAAACAGGACAGATGTTGCACTCGTGCAGATGTGCCAGGAGTCTGGTGCACAGGAACAGACTGGAAGAAGTCGGGATAAAGTTAAAATCACATTTTATTGTTATTAACTTTTCAACAAATTGTATAGGTCACATCAGGACAGGGTAGTTCTGAAGGTATTGGCAAGCAACACTTTCCTACATAAGGTCAGGAAGCTGGAACAAGATGTGTACGAAACAAGAAAAAGCCTAGGTCTGGTTTAATTTCATTCATTTGGTTGATTTAATTCTTTCTATACATTGTACACACTATACAACAAATAATGAGGCATGCTGTTTTAGCTCATGCTGCAATTTTTGGAAATTGTACAGGTACTAAAAGTTTAGTATCTTACATTATAAGTTATTGTTACAAACCTGCGACAAATGCTTTGATGGAGTCTCTGCACAACCTTCAGCCACTGATGGGTGAAACCCCATAGCCCCTCCTGTTGCCATGGATGTTGGCATGGATATCGGCACCTCACTATTACAGGAGTTGGGTGGCTGTGAAGAAGCCATGGCAAGAAGTGTCAGGGACACCAGCTTCCTTGTGCAGAGTGCAACACACTCTGGCACAGCTTCACCACACCAATGAACTTAATGGTTATCTTTTTTACCTTCAAATACACAAGTTACATTAGTTAATATCTTATTGGTGTCAGACATTAACTATATTCTTGCAAGGATTGCAATGCACATCAGCAAGCAACTTTCCCAAACTAGTGCTTATAAGTTTTCTGCAAATATTTAATTTAATGAATTGGATATCAACATACTGTTTAGCCACACTAACAGACTAAAGGTGTGAAATACCCCAGTGTCTTATCTAAATATATACTGGTGTTAACTTATTGATTCAAAATTAGATACCGACAAGATGGAGTGTAGACATCAGTGGCACTGACATCTAACAGTCTCTTTGTAAGATGCCATTATGAAAATTGTGTCCCATCTCTAATGGCAGGAAGTTATTGTATCCACCTAGCATCTGGTGGATACTATGGATTTCACTTCATTACCCTGCCGCAGTGTGTAGAGAGATTTCATTTGCAAGATGGCCGCCACAGCCATTTTTTGATGGTCAAAAAAGACATTTACACATTTTGAGGCCCTAAAGAAAAGGGTATTAAAAGTAGAGTTCTAAAAATGTTCATTACAAAAGCTTGCCTAGGAATATTTTGGCCTCATATTGAAAACAAGACGGCCGCCACAGGTATTTTTGACTTTCAGCAAGAACTTTAATGACCCCTCTAGAGCAAAAGGTAATTACATATCTCAAATTCCCATATGTTACAAAATACTGTAAATAAAATACTGTAAATATTTTTTGCCTCATTTTGATAAACAAGATGTCCGCCAAGGGCATTTCTTTGTCGGTCATGAAGCAGTGTGTACAGATTTTCCCGTTACCACTTCTAGAGTAAAGAGTATTAAAGGCAGAGTTTTCAAATTTGCAGGATATATTCATCATTACAAAAGCTTGCCTGGGAATATTTTTGGTTTCATTTTGAAAAACACGATGTCCTCCACAGGCATTTCTTTGATGGTTACCAAGGAGCTTTATATATTCTGAGGCTTTTCTCATCAATGGCAAGTTGAATGTCTTCATGGTTGATATTTTTAACAAATATATAAATCATCTATAGCCTACAGATATTTGACCTTAAAGTTTGCCTCATTTGAAAAACACTCGATGGCCGACACAGACATTTTTTTTTATATGGTGAAAAAGAACATTTACACATTTTGAGGCCCTAGAGGAAAAGGTATTGTAGGTAGAGTTCTAAAATTTGTAGGATATGTTCATTACAAAAGCTTGCCCAGGAATATTTTTGGCCTCAATTTGAAAATAAGATGGTCGCCATGAACGTTTCTTCGAGTCATCAAGAAGTCACATTCTGAGGCTTTTTTTCATCAATAGAAAGTTAAATCTCTTTATGATTGACATTTTTAATAGATATATGTGTCCTCTATAGCCTTTAGATATTCGACCTTGAAGTTTGTCCTTGACCCCTAAAATGCCCCATTGAGCCCATTTTTTGGAAACTCAGTAAATAACTTATAATTACAACACTTGCATGAACAGGTTTTTTGAGGGGGCTGTTGGGTATTTGCTTTATAATTTTAGCTTAGTTTCTTATGTCCTCAATATTTTTGTGCTATTGCAGATCTAAGTCCATAGCTAAGTAATAGTTCTAGAAGCTACTTTGAGTAAAGTGCTTACAACCCTAAAATGACTGCACTAAAATATCTTGTTCAGCTACTTTTTCTGTACCTACAAGATGGTACTTGTCTTTGAGGTCTAACTAAATAGCTAATCGAGTAACAGCTATTTTCTGTATTTAAAATGAGGGAAATGAGTAAATGACTTTTTCCTTTGTAAGCGTTATAGTTACGTTTTTTTGTTAAGCATTGGTGGTTCCACTACTTTTTGATGTGCTGTGTCATGGTAAATTTTCAGAGCTCTAACACCATAGAATAGTTATAGCTACTCGGAGAGTTCAGCTATGAGTAAATCACTTGTAACTACAAAACTATTGAATGTAGAGCATTTTTTGAGAAATATGTTGTTCACCTACTTTTTGATGATTAGTGTTATGTCATATCTTCAGAACTATAGTTCAATAGCTAACTGAGCAATAGCTACTTTGATATTTATCTTTGAGCAAATGACTTGTAACTACAAAACTATTGAATTTAGAGTGTTTTTGTTAATCATGTTGATCAACTACTTACTAATGTTCAATGCTGTACCAAATTTCAGAGCTGTAGCTATATACCTAACAGAGTAATAGCTATTTTGACATTTAGACAATGATTAAGTTGCTTGTAACTTCAAAACTATTCAACTAAGACTTAAGAGGTTTTTTATGAAATATGTTATGTTCATTTTTATGTTCTGTGTCATGACAAATTTTCAGAGCTGTAGCTATAATAGCAGTTATTCAGTAACAGCTACTTTGACATTTTGCCAATGAGATGACATTTTGACAACGAGTAAATCACTTGTAACTTATGCACTATTCAATTAAGAACTGTTTCATCAAATATGTTGTTCAGCTACTTTTTGATGATCTCTGTCATGTAAAATTTTCAGAGCTATACCTCCACACCTGACTTAGTAATGGCTACTTTGCTGTTTTTTCTAATGAATAAATCACTTGTGAATTCAAAACTATTGAATTTAGAGGCTTTTTATCCTCATGTTCTACACCTATTTTTTGATGTTCTGCATAATGCAAAAAGTTCATAAATAGCTCCACAGTTTTCTGAGCAATAGCTACTTACCTATTATGTTAATGAGTAAATCACTTGTAGTTTAAAAGCATTAAATTGAGACATTCTTTATCAAATATGTTCTTCACCTACTTTTGGATGATTTGTGTCATGGCAAATTTTCAGACCGTGAGCTATAATGCAGAGTACTAGCTACTTTGATATTTTGCCAATGTGAAACTCACTTGTAACTTCAAAAGTATTCAATTTAAGAGGATTTTTATCAAATATGTTGCCACGCTACTTTTTAATGTTCTGTGTCATGGCAACTTTTCAGAACTGTATCTATGATGGCAACTGAGTAACAGATATTTTGACATTTTGCCAATAAGTAAATAGCTTGTAACTTGTGAACTATTCAATATATATTAAGAGCATTTTTATCAACTAGAGATTGCGTCTCGACGCAGTGTATCCCCGGACGGGACATAGTTAAGGCGTGAATGTGTCGGGCTTGAGCCTGTTTCCTGGAGCACCAGGTCAGGATTCTCCATAGTACCAGATTACTTCCAAAAGCTAATCACTAGTTGTTTCACTTATATCTGTCTTTAAAAATTACATTTCATGGATCCAGAAGATCCATATAGTGATCCGGATTGCTTCCAAAACTCAATCATTTCATCCTTTTACCTTTTCAGACATATTCTAAAAATTTCATCGAAATCCATCCATAAGTTTTTGAGTTATCTTGTATACAGACACATCTGGCAGCCTGGATCCACATGATCCAGACAGTGATCCAGATTACTCCCAAAATCTAATCACTTGTTCTTTGTCCCATTTAAGACATTTCCTGAAAATTTCATAAAAATCCATTCATGACTTTCTGAGCTATTTGTCTTTAAAAATTACATTCATGGATCCAGAAGATCCAGATAGTGGTCCAGATCACTCGCAAAATTGAACCATTTCTTCCTTTTACCACTTCTTCCTTTTACCATTTGTAACATATCCTGAAAATAGTAAAATCCATTCCAAGATTATGTGCAAGCCTGGATCCAGATGATCCAGATCACTCTAAAAATGTAATCACTTGTTCCTTGTACCATTTAGGCCATTTGCTGAAACAATCCATCCATAACTTTTTGAGGTATCTGTCTTAAAAAATTACATTTCATGGATCCAGAAGATCCATATAGTGATCCGGATCACTTCCAAAATTCAATCATTTCATCCTTTTACCACTTCTTCCTTTTACTATTTGTAACATAGCCTAAAAATATCATCAAAATTCATCGTAAAATCATGTTGCAGGCTCAATCCAGATGATCCAGACGGTGATCCAGATCATTCCAAAAGTATAATCATTTGTTCCTTGTACCATTTAGGTCATTTGCTGAAAATGTCATCACAATCCATCCATAACTTTTTGAGGTATGTCTTATTACATTTCACGGATCCAGAAGATCCATACAGTGATCCGGATCACTTCCAAAGTTCAGTTATTTCATCCTTTTACCTTTTCAGACATATCCTGAAAATTTCATCAAAATCCGTCCATAAGTTTTTTTGGTACAATGTACACAAACACATCTGGCAACCTGGATCCAGATGATCCAGACAGTGATCCAGATCACTCCCCAAATCTAATCACTTGTTCCTCGCACCATTTAGGTCATTTGCTGAAAATGTCATCACAATCCATCCATAACTTTTTGAGGTATCTGTCTTATTACATTTCATGGATCCAGAAGATCCATATAGTGATCCGGATCACTTCCAAAATTCATCCTTTTACCTTTTCAGACATATCCTGAAAATTTCATCAAAATCCGTCCATAAGTTTTTTTGCTACAATGTACACAAACACATCTGGCAACCTGGATCCAGATGATCCAGACAGTGATCCAGATCACTCCCCAAATCTAATCACTTGTTCCTCGCACCATTTAGGTCATTTGCTGAAAATGTCATCACAATCCATCCATAACTTTTTGAGGTATCTGTCTTATTACATTTCATGGATCCAGAAGATCCATATAGTGATCCGGATCACTTCCAAAATTCATCCTTTTACCTTTTCAGACATATCCTGAAAATTTCATCAAAATCCGTCCATAAGTTTTTTTGCTACAATGTACACAAACACATCTGCAACCTGGATCCAGATGATCCAGACAGTGATCCAGATCACTCCCCAAATCTAATCACTTGTTCCTCGCACCATTTAGGCCATTTGCTGAAAATGTCATCACAATCCATCCATAACTTTTTGAGGTATCTGTCTTTAAAAATTACATTTCATGGATCCAGAAGATCCATATAGTGATCCGGATCACTTCTAAAATTCAACCATTTCATCTTTTTACCTTTTCAGACATATCCTGAAAATTTCATCAAAATCCGTTCATAAGTTTTTGAGCTACATTGTACACAAACACATCTGGCAGTCTGGATCCAGATGATCCAGACAGTGATCCGGATCACTCCCAAAATCTAGTCACTTGTTCCTCGTCCCAATAAGGACATCTCCTGAAAATTTCATCAAAATGCACCCATAACTTTTTGAGCTATCTGTGTTTAAAAATTAAATTTCATGGATCCAGAAGATCCAGACAGTGATCCGGATCACTCCCAAAATTTAATCACATCTTCCTTTTACCAATTTGGACATATCCTGAAAATTTTATCAAAATCCGTCTGTCAGTTTTTGAGTTATCTTGTTTACAAACAAACAAACAAATAGAGGGCCCAAAATGACCCTCGGTCAGGTACTTTGGCGGTCAGTGGATGACCTTCAACGAAGATCTGTAACCAGTCAGCCTGGATGCTGGTACTCCGTCATGTACTCAACCTCAAAAGCCATTTTCAATAGTTTCCACGCAATGTAGTCAGCATTAAGTGTGAAAATATCTCCAAATATGCCAAAAATGACCCTTGGTCAGGTACTTTGGCGGTCAGTGGATGACCTTAAATGAAGATCTGTAACCAGTAAACCTGGATGGCAGAAGTCCATCATGTACTCAACCTCCAAAGCCATTTTCAATAGTTTCCATGCAATATAGTCAGCGTTAAGTGTGAAAATATCTCCAAAAAGGCCAAAAATGCCCCTCGGTCAAGTACTTTGGCGGTCACTGGATGACCTTCAATGAAGAGCTTCAAGGTCAAATTTCTGTATGCTTATAGAGGACATATATATGTATTATATATACCAGCCATAGGATGATCTAACTTTCTGTCTTGGAGAACTGGGCCAAAATGTGCAAAAATGGCCAAAATCTGACCTTTAAGTGGCCACCAGTGACCTTGAGATTGAAGGTCAAGGTCACAAAACAATAGCGTTCGTGGCATTGCCCATATATACCCACATACCAAATTTGAAAGTTCTAACTAAAATATTTTTTAAGTTATCGCGTCCAAAAGGAAATCTCTGCGGCGGCGGCGGCGTGACCGTACTGAATCCTAAGTATCCCCGACTTTCGTCCGGGGATACAAATATGTTATTTTGCTAAATCTATGATTATCTCTGTTGTTGCAAATTTTCAGAGCTATAACTCTACAGCTGAATAGCTGCTGTGCTATTTTGTTAATAAGTCACTTGTACTTACAAAATTATTAAATTTAGAGGTTTTTTATCAAATATATTATCTACTTTTTGATGTTCTGTGTCATGCCAAATTTTCAGAGCTGTAGCTATAATGCTAACAGAGTAAAGGCTACTTTGACATTTTTCCAATGCAGAAGTCGCTATAACTTCAAAAGCATTCAATTTAGAGGTTTGTTAGGGTTCCTTAGGGTACTTGGGACTACTGCTCTAGGACTTCTGCAAAATTTATACCTTTCCAAATTTCGGCTACCATCTCTGGATTTCAGCATAAATGAAATGTCGTTCAACTTGAAAACTGTAAGAGATAGAGCAATTTCAGGCAAATTTTTAACCCCATCCCCCAAGGACTACTCCTCTAGGAACTCTGAAAATTTGGACTTTTCAGAATTTCAGCGACCTTCTTGAATTTTGGGCTGACATAGGAAATGTCATTTATCTCAAAAACTATAAGAGATAGAGTGATTTCAGCCACATATTAATGAGGATTATTCCTTTAATGTCAAAATAATAATGTAGACTTTTCTTAATTCTTACTCATGAGAAATGCCATTTATCTTCAAACCTGAGTTAGCTGTCCTTTCATGGTGGTAACATTTGGCATCTGACAACAAAAGCATTTTTAGTATAGTTGAATTTGATATTGGCCTCCAAGAATTTAGATATTGGCCTTAAAGAAATTTGACATTGGTGCCAGACTCACAACACCATTATTGTGAGATGCTTTACGATACAGGAGTCTGCAAAACTTCATTAAATACTTGAACAAAATATACTTACAACAGAAATATGTTGCCAGCTTTGAACAAAATCATATTTGTGTGATTCAGTGGGATAACTTCAGTAAAATATTTATAGGACTTTGCAAAAATATCTAGAATTTATCAAGAGGAAAAATCAAACTTGGTAATAAACTTAAATTACTTATAAAATAAATATAAAATACTCAAATCAGTTGCATTACTACGGAAGCTCTGGACTGCCAGAGTTTTTTTATTTTACTAACTTGAATATACGAGTTAGTTAACTTGAATATTCAAGTTAATAACTGGAATATTCGAGTTAGTAACTTGAATGTACAAGTTACTAACTTGAAAATACCAGTTACCTAACTTGAATATACCAGTTAACTAACTTGTATATACAAGTTAGCTAACTTGAATATACGAGTTAGCTAACTGGAATATATGAGTTACTAACTGGAATATACGAGTTAGTAACTGGAATATACAAGTTACTAACTTGAAAATACCAGTTAACTAACTTGAATATACCAGTTAACTAACTTATATATACAAGTTAGCTAACTTGAATATACGAGTTAGCTAACTGGAATATACGAGTTAGCTAACTGGAATATATGAGTTACTAACTGGAATATACGAGTTAGTAACTGGAATATACAAGTTACTAACTTGAAAATACCAGTTAACTAACTTGAATATATGAGTTAGCTAACTTGAATATACAAGTTAACTAACTGGAATATACGAGTTAGCTAACTGGAATATACGAGTTAGCTAACTGGAATATATGAGTTACTAACTGGAATATACGAGTTAGTAACTGGAATATACAAGTTACTAACTTGAAAATACCAGTTAACTAACTTGAATATACCAGTTAACTAACTTATATATACAAGTTAGCTAACTTGAATATACGAGTTAGCTAACTGGAATATACCAGTTAGCTAACTGGAATATATGAGTTACTAACTGGAATATACGAGTTAGTAACTGGAATATACAAGTTACTAACTTGAAAATACCAGTTAACTAACTTGAATATACCAGTTAACTAACTTGTATATACAAGTTAGCTAACTTGAATATACGAGTTAGCTAACTGGAATATACGAGTTAGCTAACTGGAATATATGAGTTACTAACTGGAATATACGAGTTAGTAACTGGAATATACAAGTTACTAACTTGAAAATACCAGTTAACTAACTTGAATATATGAGTTAGCTAACTTGAATATACAAGTTAACTAACTGGAATATACGAGTTAACTAACTGGAATATACGAGTTACTAACTGGAATATACCAGTTAGTAACTGGAATATATGAGTTAGCTAACTGGAATATATGAGTTAGCTAACTTGTATATTCAAGTTAGCTAACTGGTATTTTCCAGTTACCTAACTGGTATATTCCAGTTACTAACTTGTATATTCAAGTTAATAACTCGTATATTCAAGTTAGCTAATTCGTATATTCAAGTTAGGTAATTCGTATATTCCAGTTAGCTAACTGGTATATTCGAGTTAACTAACTGGAATATTCCAGTTACTAACCCATATATTCCAGTTATTATCTTGTATATTCCAGTTAGCTAACTCGTATATTCAAGTTATTAACTGGTATATTCCAGTTAGCTAACTGGTATATTCCAGTTAGCTAACTGGTATATTCAAGTTAGCTAACTGGTATATTCCAGTTAACTATCTTGAATATTCAAGTTACTAACTCATATATTCCAGTTATTAACTCATATATTCCAGTTAGCTAACTCGTATATTCGAGTTAGTTAACTCGTATATTCGAGTTAGCTAACTGGTATATTCAAGTTAGTTAACTCGTATATTCAAGTTAGTAACTTGTATATTCCAGTTACTAACTGGTATATTCCAGTTAATAACTCGTATATTCCAGTTAGTTAACTTGTATATTCCAGTTAGCTAACTTGTATATTCCAGTTAGTTAACTCGTATATTCAAGTTAGCTAACTCGTATATTCAAGTTAGTTAACTGGTATTTTCAAGTTAGTAACTTGTATATTCCAGTTACTAACTCATATATTCCAGTTAGTAACTCGTATATTCCAGTTAGCTAACTCGTATATTCAAGTTAGTAAAATAAAAAAACTTTGGCAGTTCAGAGCTTCCGTACATTACATATTTAACAGTAGTACTTGAAACTGTGTATCTAATGAATAGCTGTATTTGTTAGTAATCAGATACTTTGAGAATCATGTGCTAGTGTCATTATAATATGTGTATGGTTTTTAATTTGTTTTGCTTTTTGTAACATTTATGTTATGAATGAAAAAAAAAATAAATGTGTCTAATCTGTAAATGGATTAATTATACTGGATTTGGTATTTTAATAGTGCTGAACATTGCTTTCAATGCAGACACATTATTAGTCAAGCTTTATTGGTGATGAAAAGCAGTGTATACAAGTTAGTAAAAATTCTACACTGCAGTCGACTAGACATCAGTATTAACAGCCAACTTTCCCAAAATTTAAGCCACTTCAAAGGCAGTAGCTATGATGTAGTTAGAACCTGAACATTTTACCTGAGGTTTGTGAAAGTGAAATATTTCCACTAAAAAGCTTTGTTTACATGAATTTCACAGTTCAAGTCTAAAGTCAGGCAAAACAAAGTTTTAGTTATCATTTGTTTCACATATGCTGATCATATGCAGTACTAGTGGTTGATGAAGACAAAGTGTACCATGCACATAATATGCCTTTACTTTGCACTGTAAACCACACATCAATGAGCAAATGCTTAATACACTTAATGCAAATGCCAAGATTTAGAGGCTGTATCCTTTCAGTGGGTTAGAAACTTTACTACCAAAATCCCTGCTTGATTTAAAGATCAGGAACTTGATGTTTTAAATTCTTAGGAATTTTATAGTTCAGTCACCTTCATTAAGCACACTGTGCAACTGTCATAGCTTAAAATCAATGCACAGCTGTCTAATGGCTGAACAATGGTCATTGCACAAACCAAAGATGGCTTTCAGGATATAGTGAAATGACAACAGCAGAGAGGAAAGACACTTACATAAATTAACACAGAAATTATAACTTTATTTGATGGGTATAACAGTTAACATAAGCATTTACATAAACATTTGACGGGCTATAAGTTGTGTCAACAAATTTGGGTTATAAATAATTTACATACTCTACAAAAACAACTACCTTTCCAACAACACACCACTGATAAACAACATCGGATTATTTATCTGTAATGGATAGAGCCTAGAGTAACTCGTCTTGTAAATTGTCTCAAGGTAAAAATAACACAAATGGCACTAACAGTCTGCAATACTGAAAAAATATTGTCTTATTAACTGTTTAAATTTTAATTACAAAAAGGTTACAATCCAATACATACACAGCAGGCTATTCCACATCCTGCAGGTAAGGTGTTCAAAGTATTCCAGCTTATGACAAACATCAACAGCACCAACTTTTAATCAATAAAAACTGGCAGGAATTTGAATCAAAATGATGGACTTAAAACCACACTGAAATGCATAAAGTATTGGACATTTTTTTTTAATTCAAGAATGTGTTAAGTAATTTAGCAATCTCAACTACATATAAAACTAGTTACATACAACTACAGTACCATATCTATCCTCACTAGTCAAGTGTATTCCTGATAGAACTGCAATACATATGCTCAAAACTACAACCTAAATACACTTTTTTTAAACACATTCTATGTACTTACTTTTAAAAGAAAACATAAGAAGAGAAGTATATCCTAAATTACAAGGACTAGCTGATCAAACAGCAAGCACTATCCCAAGAATAAACACCTGTCATTATTTTTATCACAGTTTGACACTATCAACAAGACCTTTCTCTGCAATACTGCACACAGCATAGATTCAAAATTTTCCATAACTTGATAAATGTCTGAAACATGACATCACCATGTGCTTCAAAATACCCATGGAACTGAACAATCAAGCCAATTTCACATATATCTACATTTTTTTTTTTTTTTTTTTTTTAGTTTTGAACACTGACAAATTTTTAAAACTTCTGCTGTCAAATAAGGAAGAGTGACCAAAAACTTGTTTTACTGGGAATAAATATATATGGAAATTTGATAACCTTTCAACAACTTATTTAATTTACCCACTTCTAACTTAAAAATCCAGGTATAATATTTAATGTAAATATATATTTTCCATGATATTTATTTCAATTATTCTATTTCAAACAGTAACTGAACTTCATTTCATCTGAAACCTTTTTCAGTTATTTTGGCTGATGTAATAAGTTTTAAACCCTATATCTAACATTTGATTCCCTGACTACCCAATGTCTTACAAGTGATAAAGTAATGAGCATTATTTGGTTGAACATTTCCCCTGCAAAGTATTGCTTCTACTTTTCGACATAACTCTATACACATAAATACTTGCTGGACACTTGCCGAGACTTTTTCTCTCCAAATCGTTAAGCACACACTATGTCACCTGTTCTGTTGATCGCACCCTCTGTTCTAGTCTCTGTAGATTTTCAGTGTATTGGGACATCATGTGCTGGGCTTCTGCTGCCTTATTTGTGCTATCTTTCAATAGTTTACTCAGCTCTGCACACCTCTGTTTTTGTCTTGTCAAGTCACTGCGAAGATCTCCCAGCTTGACCTCATACTTTTGTGAGATTGAGTTGCATTCTGTTTTCCATTTCTCACTCATGCGCTGCTGAGATGCCAGTAGGGACCTCAACTCACTCATGTTACGTCGGTAGTTGTCTTCCACAGCTTGAAGCTTGACCTCAGAGTCTTTCTCCTTCCTTCTTAAATCTTGTTCCATTATAGCCATCTCTTTGGTCTTGTTCCTGCCACTGGCTTCCACCTCTTGCCGGGCTTTCACCATCTTTCTTTTGAGTTCATCTATTTTCTCCAAAAGCTCCACTTTTTCCTGTGAAGCCATGTCAAAATCTTGGTTTATCTGAGTCAGTCTATCAGTAAGCTGCTCCACCTTTGTCTTCAGATGGCTGTTCTCCCTCTTGTATGTCATGTCTAAGCGTTTGTTCTGTTGCTCCATGGCATCCAGTTTCAAAAGAGCTTCATCACGTTTGGTCTCTGCATCACAAGCCCGCCTGGTCAGTTCATCAATGGATATCCTCTCCCTGGACCCTTGAGCAAGCCCTTCCTTGGTTAGTTTATTTAATTCCGACTCCACAGCCCTCTTCTCTCGCACAAGACGTTCTATCTGGGTCTGACCATCTGTGTTGGTCATCTCAAGAGTATGGATTTCCTCCATCAAGCGAGCAATATTCTGATTACACTGTTGCCTAACACTATCCACTTCTTCTCTGGTTCTGGCACCGGCCTCTTCAAACACCTGGTTCAGTGACCTGTTAAGACGGGCCACTTCTTCCTCCAGCTGTTTGGTCTGTTGCAATGCTTGGTCCTTTTCCAACATGGCTCCTTCAACCATTTGCACACTGTCCTTCACCTGTAGCATGGCACTATATGCCTTCTGCTCATGATCACTGGCTTGAGCTTTTAGGTCTTTGATGATGTCTTCAAGCTCTGTTCTTTCCCGCTTCATCACTTCTACCTTACGCTCAGATGCCACCATTTCAGACTCAAGTTCGGTCAATTTCTTGTGCAAATTACTAGCAACATTCTCAGACTTTTCTTTGCTGCCAACAACATGAAAGCGCTCACTTTCTTGCTGTCTCATTTTGGCCCTGGTGTCCTCCAGGGCATGCTTAAGGTCAGACACCTGAATATTTGAAGCTTGAAGTTCATTCTTCTTCATTGAAAGTTCATCTTCCAACATGTTGAGTTCTTTGTTTAAATCTGTCACAGTTTTCGAATACTGATGCTTTGTCTGTTGTAACTCATTCTCCAAATGGACAAGTCTTGGGTTAACATGCGAAGTGGATAAATGAGCTTCAAGCCGTTCCACTTCTGCAGCAGAGGCATGCCACATCTCCATGGCAGAATCCCGCTCATGTAAAGCTGCCTGTAATTGTGTCTGCAGGTTGGAAAGCACCTGTTCATCCCCCACCCCTGGAACTAGACTCTCAGGATCTAATTCTTCAAGCTGGGACTGCACACATTCTTTTAACTCTCTCCTCAATCTTTTGTTCTCTTCCAGCACTGATTCTAACTGGTTCCGTATGTCCTTTTGCCCTGTTTGGTAATGTTTTACTTGTTCCTTCAGAGAGTTGATATTCATATCATACTCTGCAAACAATGGGGCCATAGTAGCTTGATCTGTAAGCCAGGTGGCACGCTGGTCTTTGTCTATACTCCCTGGTAAGGATTCAGGGGGATACTTTTGCTGATACACAGCAAGGACAGCATTCAGTCGACTGACTTGGTCACGTAAAAATTCAGTTTCACTCTCTGACATCATGCACAGATCCGAGTTACCTTTGATGCAGTGTTCTTTGGATACCTGTGAATTACACAGAAAATACATAATTTACAAAACTATGCTTTGGATAATCATTACAATCTATTTAAAAATCTGCTTTGAAAAATATTGCTACACTTAAGTTTCGAGGCAACATACTGGTTTTAATCAGTCTGAATAATTATCCAATCGCACAGCCTTTGTAAATATACGCATTTTCGTTGGTAATCACAGGCATATTAATGCAGAAGATTATAATGAGATCAAATAAACATTTTTTAAGTCTCCTTGGATTCAACTGAGCAAGTTATGAAAAGAATCAGAATATTTAAGGATCCCATGGGAATTTTTGCACCAGGTGTACACACAAAACTTGGTGAACATTAGACACAGCCACACTTTTGTCCACCTTAAATATATCAGGTATATCATTCATAAAAGGTCATTACAGACCAAGTATCGTGTCACTTCTTCCTTTCAATACCACAAAGGTGACATATTTTTATGCGACTTCATGGACATTGCTAGCCATGGTGACAATCCATTATCAGATATATTTATAGACTGTCTCTTATATAATTCAATTCATTCAAAGGAAACATATTGGCAGCATATTTTCCTGGAAAATTTATCAAGAAAGTTATGTATTTGCATGTAGTGGGATCATTTATAGATACTAGTGATATTTATCGCTTTGGGACCAGTGTAAAAGTAAACCTCCCTCCCAAGGGGGAGAATTTTCTAGTAAATTCTTCCACCCACCAGGGAATCCTACCCCCCCCCCCCCCCCCCCCCCAAATTCTTCAAACTGAAACTCTTCAGGATGAAAAAGTCTTTAAATTCTTGGTTAAAACTATACTTTACATAAATCAACAATTAAACAATTATGCACAATTAAATTCACATAAAATGAATCACCTTATTATTAGGCACACTATTCATTCACATAAAAGGTGACTACACTTTAAAGCAAATATATACCAGAGTACACTTTAAAGGCCTAACCAGATTGCAGATTTAATGTAAGAGATATGCAATTGCAATTATATTGGTTACAGTGAAATAATGGACAGGAACTAGCGCCCTTTGATCAGTAAATAAAAGGGGGTGTTCTCTCAGATCAAAGAAAAGGCATGCAAGCAGAATTTTTAGGAATATTCAGGGCGTCAAGTTAAAAGTGGGTCTCAGAAAATAGGAATTTCGGGAGTCAAAAAATAGGAATAAAATAGGAATCTTACTGAAAAAAATATAGTGAAAATAGGAATTTTTTTTTAACCAGACAGCCTCTCGACACCCCTATAGCCATCATGATGTACCAATTCTCCCATTATTTTGTACTCATCTCAGAAAAATGGAAAAAACATAGTCAAAATGATGCATGTAACTCAAGTAAGCATCATACTTATTTAATTGTATCATAAAAGGTCGTATATTTATTTATTTGGGGTTTTACGTTGCTTTCAATACTGTACAGGTCATATCACGACGGGTAGTTGGAAGGGCAGAGGAAACCAGTACATACAGTTCGTTAGGGTTCTGTACTGTAAACTGCCGACCAACAGCAAGCAACTACCAGCTTTCCCACTTGAGACCGTGCGGGGATCGAACCCCGGCCTCAGAGGTGGGAGGCGAGAGTGTTACCACTCTGCCACCGTGGCCCCTAAAAGGTCGTATAAAAACACATTCTATTGAACTACATGTGTAACATGCCAACATATCCCCAGACAGGCCATTTCTCGTGCCAAAGGCATTCATTGGGTATTTCTGAAGCACCCATTTTATGTGCTTCACAATTATAATAAACCATTTTTCATTTTTTAATGATACTGTAAAATTTATACTTTTTCATGGTGAGAGAAAATTAGTCATTTTCCATGTGATCGACAAAATTTAGTGTGTTAATATACATTATCATCAGCAAAAACAGGAAAAACTAGGAATTATACTGGAAAATAGGAATAAATAGGAATGTGTCAAAAAATATGAAAAAAATAGGAACTTGACGCCTGAATATTTCACCCAACTTGACAAGTGCATTAAAGAAAAATTCCATTTATATGACAGAACCATTTTAGTCCATGGGTTATTATCCCAAAATTAATATCCCAAATTTATCAACTTAGTGTATAATTATACACTACACATGCACTAGGTTTAGACAAACATTTATGAGATATCAACTGTTCATTTGGGGTTATTCATTTATTTGTTTATTTAGTATCCCAAAGCAATAAACTTAAGCTGATAACCAGAATTTATGTAAGATTATAATAATTGCACTTTTAAAGGTTAAGAAATCATTTATAATAAGTAAACTGTTTATTCTTTGGGTGAGGGGTAGGATTTACTAGAAAATTTATCGCTTTGGGACCAGTGTAAAAGTAAACCTCCCTCCCAAGGGGGAGAATTTTCTAGTAAATTCTTCCACCCACCAGGGAATCCTACCCCCCCCCCCCCCCCCCCCCCAAATTCTTCAAACTGAAACTCTTCAGGATGAAAAAGTCTTTAAATTCTTGGTTAAAACTATACTTTACATAAATCAACAATTAAACAATTATGCACAATTAAATTCACATAAAATGAATCACCTTATTATTAGGCACACTATTCATTCACATAAAAGGTGACTACACTTTAAAGCAAATATATACCAGAGTACACTTTAAAGGCCTAACCAGATTGCAGATTTAATGTAAGAGATATGCAATTGCAATTATATTGGTTACAGTGAAATAATGGACAGGAACTAGCGCCCTTTGATCAGTAAATAAAAGGGGGTGTTCTCTCAGATCAAAGAAAAGGCATGCAAGCAGAATTTTTAGGAATATTCAGGGCGTCAAGTTAAAAGTGGGTCTCAGAAAATAGGAATTTCGGGAGTCAAAAAATAGGAATAAAATAGGAATCTTACTGAAAAAAATATAGTGAAAATTTATACTTTTTCATGGTGAGAGAAAATTAGTCATTTTCCATGTGATCGACAAAATTTAGTGTGTTAATATACATTATCATCAGCAAAAACAGGAAAAACTAGGAATTATACTGGAAAATAGGAATAAATAGGAATGTGTCAAAAAATATGAAAAAAATAGGAACTTGACGCCTGAATATTTCACCCAACTTGACAAGTGCATTAAAGAAAAATTCCATTTATATGACAGAACCATTTTAGTCCATGGGTTATTATCCCAAAATTAATATCCCAAATTTATCAACTTAGTGTATAATTATACACTACACATGCACTAGGTTTAGACAAACATTTATGAGATATCAACTGTTCATTTGGGGTTATTCATTTATTTGTTTATTTAGTATCCCAAAGCAATAAACTTAAGCTGATAACCAGAATTTATGTAAGATTATAATAATTGCACTTTTAAAGGTTAAGAAATCATTTATAATAAGTAAACTGTTTATTCTTTGGGTGAGGGGTAGGATTTACTAGAAAATTATCCCCTCCGGGCGGGAGGATTTACTGGGAAATCATACCCATGGAGTAGGATTTCCTAGGAAATTCTCCACCTGGGGTTGGGGGATGATTTCCGGGATGGAGTATTTTGTGGTACACAAGGTTGCTGATATCGATATACACACATGTATTTCATTATCGCCACTTTATGGATAACTATAAACTTGCACTACAAATACTTGGGGTAAAGCCTAAACCTGAACAAAAATGCCAAGGGTTATCTTGTATTTTTGTTGTTTTAATGTGTTTTTGTTGCTTTGATAAACTTCACTCCTTCTGAGTCATTGGGGATAGGCTAGAACAAAATTTTTGAACTCCTTAGCAGACAATCTTACCCCCCAGCCCACCCCCAGATATCAAACAATACCATTTTTTTTCTAGATTAATGTCTGTTGGTAAACTTGCAGTGCATACAATGGTGAATGAACGTTGTTTGTTAACCCACATTTTCACAAGTTGTCATTTCTTGTGTAAGGCCAACCGGTATATAAGTAGCACTCTACAATTCTACAATGACATGTAATTATAAAAAGGTTTAAATATTGACCTAACATGTGAGAAATGTAGGGACGAATTTCACTGGCTAATTAGTGGACATTTCCATTGGCACTGACCATAATGCTTATCGGCATCGCAGATCCGCAATGCACATGCAGATTGCATAAAATTTGTTTCCATAAGCGCTTAAACAATGCAGATTTGGGAATAGCAAGCATAGATTTCCATTTGAATTGGTAGAAAAGTATTGGTTAATATTTAAATCCATAATAGAAAATTAGAAATATATTTTACGACTTATGAATATTTCTGAAAAGCAGATTTTTCAATTTACCCATTTATAGTTTTTGTTGTTGTCATATTTAAATTAAAATGTTATGAAATCAATCACATTACCAATGTAGATGTATTCTGCATGTTACAAGCTTCAAAATGATAGCTTATTTTTAAAAATTGAGCAAAAAATGACGATTTTATGCTTGTTTAAAGAGAAAAAGATAACAAAATCAGTGATCTTGACATTTTTTTACAGTGCATGAATGCATTTGTTTGCAACAGGTGCTGCATTCTCTTCATGCGTTGGCACATAAGCATGCTTAATGCAATAAGCATCAGTGCATATGGAAACAGTCTCTATCATTTATACATGCTGCAGATAAACACAGACGCATTCGCAGATCTGCATCGCGGATCGTGGATCAGTGCGAATGGAAATGTACACAAAGCAGTAAATATCATAGTATTCGTGTCTTTGGATCATTGCCTTGCTACCAATTATTGCCATCTATAAACTAAATGTTTATATTTCAGTAATGACCAGATATTTTGAAAACTTTTGGTTGTGTATTTCCTCCATTCACTTAAGAAATAGTTTTACCTTACTTACTAGACTTGGGATGCTATTTTTGTCTAGATTTGGTTACCCTGTCTCTACTTTACTTGCATGGCACGACCCTAGATTGAACTGGAGATTTGCATAGAATCTTTTTCTGTTGAATAAAAATTGATAAAATAATTGAAAATGATTTAATGTAATTATAATTTATTTATTTGGGGTTTTACGTCGCTTTCAACACTGTACAGGTCATATCACGACGGGTAGTTGGAAGGGCAGAGGAAACCAGTACATACAGTTCGTTGGGGTTCTGTACTGTAAACTGCCAAACAATGGCAAGCAACTACCAGCTTTCCCACATGAGGCCGTGCCGGGAATCGAACCCCGGCCTCAGAGGTGGGAGGCGAGAGTGTTACCACTCTGCCACCGTGGCCCCTAATGTAATTATAAACAAATGATATTAAGTCAAGGACACAACAAATAAAACATGTGTACAAAATATATGCTATTTTACACAGCTTTTATAATAAAAGAACATTTTCAAATTTTTGGAGAAAGGGACCAAAAAAAACCTTGAAAATCAGGAAATGTTATTTATTTTTAGTCAAAGGTCAAAGTTGGGGTTTTACGTCCCGTTCAACAGCCAGGGTCACATTGGGTCAGGTCCTCAGAATTGCCACTTGTGGGACTCGAACCCACAGAGGTGACAGCCTATGATTAGATGCCAAACTTGCTAACCACTAGGCCACTGAGGACCTCTATTTATTTTTAGTCATCTCTGTTTACATGTTGACTGACTGAACAGCTTTGTGTACACATTTTAGGGCTGTAATCATTAGCGACTTCTGTAGATCGAGGATTGCCTGTTAGATGCGAGTTGAACTCGAGTAAATGACTCAAATATAAATAAAATGACAATGTCCTAATATTGCCATCAAGGGTTTGTTTGTTTGTTTAGCACCATTTTATTGCAAGGAAATATATTTTGTTGCCGTTTAAATTGTGCAGATATGTATGAGCACTTTATGGAACAGCCAGTTAAATAAAGGAAATAAAAAAACCGACCATTGCTCATTGATTTTCATGTTTTTATGATTAAATAAATTGCAAAAGTGCTAGTTTGTAACAAGATTAGTATATCATTATTTATTTCTTAAAAACTCGAGTTTAAATTGCGTAAACCGATGTTATCCCCAAATATCGCCCATCGAGTTACGACTCGAGTTTCGGTCAACTCGTTACAGCACTAACACATTTGTATGATATTTGTCTTTTGTGCAAATCTTCAGTTCTATGTGGGGTCCTACCACAGCTCTACACGCATGTAATCTAGAGCTGCTAACCACGTCTACTTTTTGTCTAGTTATGGCTTTCTGAATTCTGCCTGGCGATAACTGGTAGAAACCCAGTATTGTCAAATGTTTGTAAAAAAATGACATTATTATCCCTTCTATTTAATACCAAAGGAGTTTTAGCAAATCTTAACTTTACCAAAGATCTTAACTAGTGGTAGGATCGCCAGCTAAAATGGCACATCGAGCATCACCTGTTAGAAGCGAGTTGAACTCGAGTTAAACTTGAGTAATTTTCGGGATAAAGTATTTCGTTTGACGGCCATTAATATTGAAAATATTTTACAGAACCGTATATTAGCTAAAACTTTAACCGCGATATAAGCTAAATCTTCATCGATTAAAGCCAGAATTAAGTAAAAATGTAATATATTTTTGAAAATATTGGATATTTCCATTGTTTTGGTGAAGTGTCAGCTTTAAATATTGTCGTTTTCAAAAACTCGAGTTTCACTTGCGCAGATCGATGTCACCCCTAATTATCGCCCATCGAGTTACGACTCGAGTTTCAGTCATCAAGTTACGACTCGTCCCAGCACTAATCTTAACTTTATCTTAACTTTACTGATCTGCACACAAGTGAAATATGTAGAGCAATGCACCCATGTCACTAATGTTAGATGGCATTAATGCTAAACAGGTGGTCATTATCTGGTCTCAAATTTCACAATTTCCTAAAAATGTTAAAGACATGCGATAAGTGAACCCTAATTTATACTGCTCAGCTACCCAAGTTCGTCACCCACCTTAAAAATTGTAAACGATAAGAAATATTGATGCCAAAACCAATGGGATACATACTAATAATGATAGTGTACAACTGTACAAGAATAGATAATTGTGAAGAGTATTTTATATTGTCAAACGAACTTGGACATTGGGACGAACTTGGGCAGCTCAACATTATATACCAATGTACTGCCTTGCTTCCAATTACCACCGGATACCAATTTTCGCTAGACAGAATTCAAATAAAAGGAAATAGACTTAACCAAAAGTAGAATTCTCGAGAAGGTAAACTTATTTCCAATGAAGTGACTCCAGTTACGGCATCATGGTTTTAAGTTTTTAACTGAAGTCACAGCATTGCAAATTCAGTCATAATACCACTGATTCAAACCAAATAGAATGTTTTAGGAACCCCACAGAATTTTATGATGTAATGAAATAATTATTATGAGTTGTCCACGAATTTTGATCTTCAAACGAAACATTAAGAGTTCCCACAAAATAGTCAAATATTTTGCGCAGTGGTTAAATCACGGGACATCCTGATATGTAAATTACTGGCTAAATGTCGGGAAACAATTTCATTGGTTAATTTTTTATCGTTAGTTTTCCGGGAAATCTGTGACCTCGTATTTTCTCATGAATATTAATGAGTTGGTACTACTGCCGTGAATTCTGAGTTTAATGTACTATTTTACCTTTTTTGAGGCTTTCATTTTGTAAAATATTGCTACAATCCTATAACAAGGTTGGTACGTACCAGTGGAAAGTTTTGATCGTTCTTAACAATCCACCGCCTGTGTTTCTGTGT
Source organism: Sabellastarte sp. h YS-2021 (assembly GCA_964017235.1). Lineage (NCBI taxonomy): Eukaryota > Metazoa > Annelida > Polychaeta > Sabellida > Sabellidae > Sabellastarte > Sabellastarte sp. h YS-2021. Next base: position 84,129,018 of record OZ024934.1, on the reverse strand, counting down.
GGATGTAAACAAACACAAATCACAAAGAGAAAGGAATAAAAGAAATCACAATATTTCGCTATCCAGTGTATCCACCATGCAAAAGATATATATTTCATTTGTTATACGTTTTCTGAGGTTATTTATCAAAATCCCGAGTACCAAAACACTTCATTTAACATGTTTTTTATAACGAAAACACGTGTATTCTGCATCTTTGTTGTCATTAGAGGTGAAGGTCAAAGTTTGGAAAGTCTCTGGAGGCACAAAACTCACCAGTCGTATATATGACCGGTGACACCGTTCTTGACAAATTTACAGGCTGTGAGGTCGTGTTTATGGCAGGTAAGAACTCTGTATAAAGCACTTCCCTAGATGAAGCACTTCCCAGTTTTCACGATTTAGCACCTCCAGACATATAGCCAATATATGTTACATATCGGGACGTCCTGAGACATAACCTTGCCGAATATTTTGTTAACATACCTGACTTGTACAGTCCATCCAGAATTTGAAGCATTTGACATTGAAGCAGACTGAAAATATTGCTGGGAAACCCCAAAGCATTTTGTGACCTCATATTTTCGCTGTAATTGTCAAGCAAATATACCACTAATAAATTAACATCGGTTAAATTAACTAAATTGTTGTGACTTTGATTTTTAGTGTTATGCTGCGATGCTTTAGACGACAGTTTGAAAACATGGTTTCGAAAACACGATGCCATGACAGGAGTCACTTATTTTCCCAAGCTGAATAGACCAAATGCAAAAAAAAAAAAACACAGAGGCTAAGCCAGTCGTCGGTAAAATAGAATATGGCTTATTTTACCGACGGTCAACAAAATTAGGTTCAGGCTATTTACGGACTGTATTAATAATGGATTTGATGTTTATAAGCCTATATGTAACTGTAATTCATGCATTGAGTGAACAGTATTCCAGAACAGACATGTACAGCTTAAAACAATGAAAAGGTAGATATGAAAATTATGTTAAGTTCTTTGATTTACCAGGTGAGCAGCTATTTGTAGTGTATTTAGGGTTTGACTGAATTTTTCAGTTTTTCATTTGTGTATGATATAGTGTTATTGCTGATACTTTCCCATTTCTCCTTTAACATTTTCACAAAATCAAAGAAAATATGACTAGCCTGTCATTTGATTTACACCGATCAAGGAACCATTACCCTATAAGAAGAAAATAAAACTTATTACTAAAATACATTATATTCACTGTAAAAAAAGGATACTGCTCAGCTACCCAGGTTCGTCGCCTACCCATGTTCGTCACCTGCTACAAAAACTGTTAATGACAAGAAATATTGATACTGAAACAAATCGGACAAATACTTGTAATAATGAAGTAAAAGTCTGCAAGGAAAGATTATTGTGAAGAGGTTTTAATGTTGTGCAAAAATGCAAGCGATGAACTTGGGTAGGTGACGAACTTGGGTAGCTGAGCAGTAATGCAAAACATAATTTTGAGTAATGAAAAATTGATCAACCCTATTTTAAATAATATATGTAGTTAATAAAATAGCCTGAACCTTATTTTGCTGACCGTCGGTAAAATAAGCCATGCTCTGTTTTACCGACGATCGTCGGCAGAATAGCCACTGTGTTAAAAAAAACATATTAAATCGATTGGTAACAGCTTTTAATTATATTAAACATATAATAACGACAGGATCAACTTGACGGGAATGAGCTTCAGAGGAGGCAGACTATGCATCAAAATGGGGCAGTGCTGACGAAGGTTGTGCAAGATTCGGGACCGAAAACAGTGCACTACTTGTAAAACCTTACAAAAGACTATCTGTGTATTACTGTATTTGGCAAACAATTGTGCTAATTATATTTACCTTTATGTTTTTAAGTGTTGACGGGTGTAAAGATACAGGTTACTTGTTTACAACTGCAAAAATCAGTTCAGACATGTTTCTACCTGCTATTTAAAATCCGCCAGGTCATTTGAGCCAATCGCTTTGCTCGTTACAAATCAGTAAGCTAGCCGAATATAAACAATTTTTTTTTTGCAGCCAGTGAGTACATTCTAAAGCATGCCGATGTGACCAGGGACACTGGTACAGACATGCAAATTACAAAATTATAATAATAATGATAATAATACATAAATAAATAAAAAAACCACTCTGTTTAAGAGTACGAACTATGCATCTATTAATGATTCAAACGTCAATCCGTAAAGTGTTTTAAAACAAAATAAATATTGAGTGTAAAAATACAGTCGCTATGGACTGCTGTGCATTGGCAAGAGTGGGGGTAACCTCCCATGTGTATAAATAAAAATAAAACACAAGTATCACTACTTTTCAAAATTTTATTTCCTAACCTAACCAACTTCATCTTCAACTACTTGCTTAAAAACAACTTTTACAGTTTCAATTCACTTTGAAAATCTAAATGAGTGATTCATTTATGAATTTATTCTTTTCTGTACTTTTATAGGTTTAATTTCTGCTAGGCAGACTCTAAGGCGCAACACCAAAATTAAACCAATGAAATTTGGTTTGATATATTTTTGACTGTATTAAAAATGAACAAATTGCTTAAATTTTAGATTATTCAATAGACCAGAATGCAAATTTTGATTTTCTTTATGTAAATAAAGCCAAATGGGGGTGCATGGAATTTAGTGTTTTATGCATACTTATTAGAGGCTGATTAATTTAATTTTTATATCATAAAACAAAACATAGATTTTGTTTAAAGGAGGTTGCATTTATATTGCAAATTAGCTTTTGAAATGATACTTAATACTTTAAGTTAATAGTAAATTGAAAGTTAAAGATTACATTTTCCTCACGAACAACCTGCATGAGTGAGTTGACATATTTAAATATTCTAGAATTTTATTATCTTAAGTTGGGCTGATATGTTCTAGCCCATCTTAGTATCCTAAGTTGGGCTATAGCCCATCTTAAGATGAGCAGACTCCTAAGTTTGGCTCCAACAGCCACATTCTAACTATCAAGAATTACAGCAATTTCCTCTCTAAAGAGAACAGCATGTCTCACAGTAGTAGTCAGGATCTGGTTTGAACAGATCCCTTCATAAATCCTTTCAAACCCTCCCAGAAGTAGAAAGTGTATGGATATCAGTGAATTTAATTTTTTAATAATATACAACAACAAACAAACCACAGGTCAATAATACTTTTAATATAAAAATATATTGTAGGACACATTTTGTGTTATAGGTTTAGTATTTGCATAAAAGTTTCTTATGTACCTTTTGAGAATTTTATCTTAAAACAGTGAAATATATAACAAGCCAAAAAGTTAGTTAATTTAAATACACTTTTATTGACAGTATGTTTGCAGTCACAAGAATACTACCTTAACATCTGTAAATTAAGTCTGACCAGCCAGATATAAATATCTTTTATTCAAACAATGAAATAAGTAACAAGCTAGCTCAGTTATCCTTGACATTTTTGTTGATAATATCTTTATAAACATACTAATATTACCGAAACATACTTGAGGGAGATATCTTGTTCTCAGTTCTTCATACAAAGGACAGATAATAATACATGAAATTCATCTTCTATGTGATTTAGACCCCTTTTTAAACAGAAGACACAAACCTCAAATTGTATGGCACATTACGTTGCTTACCACTTTCCACACAAAGGTCATGACTTGAGCATCGAAACTTAGACAACGCAACTCTGTACTTTCTGATTTCAACTACTGATAAGTATTTTTCCATTTCAAAAATGCTTTTGTACTTACAATAGAACTTTATCTTTGATGTTTCATTTGTACTACTAGTCCATTCATGAACATAGTTGTCTTTCAGCTCTGTTTAAACAAACATATATAAGAACTGCTTTTGATCATCAACTTCTTGAAATTCAAAAGCAAAACCAAACCCATATCTAAACAATAGGTTTTTTACCACTCTTATTCACCATTTTTCATTGTCAACAATTTTAACCAATATTTAACACATTTTGTATAATATATGACAAAAAGGAGAAATCTACCGCATTCGCCAAGAACTGTGACATTTGGAGTATGAAAACCAACACCAAGAAATCTGGACATTTTCTATTAAATTATAAACTTTGTACCCCCATATTTCAGATGTATAAGTTACTGTTGGAACAATTACAGTGTCAAAAATTTAAAACAATACATCTGGTGGCAGATTAAGGCATTTACTCTGTAACATTCTAATCATGATCATATGCAAGGATTTACTTGATTGTATGCTAAGACATTTAGTAGCATAAGATCAGTTAAGTCTTGATGAGAAGAATAGGCCCAAATACTTGTAGTAAGAAACAACCTTGATTTTTTGTGTATTTGAAAACCATCTTTCATTTTCTTTCACGATTCCACCATTTCTGGAAACAATTATTTGAGTCTTACTAACATTTACTTGCATACCTGACTTAGTACAAAATGTTTGTAAGGTATTTATCTGATCCTGCAAGTACCAAATTTGGTCAGAAAACTGGGTAATGTCATCAGCATAAAGAAATAAAAAAATGTTGAAAACATTTCATCAAGAAATATACCCTTACTACCATCGTTATAGTTCAATTCAATATAACTATTTAGATATAGAACAAACAAAAAGGGACTTAACATACAACCCTGTTGGGTTCCAATCAAACATTTAAAGAAATTTGTAAGACCTTCATAAGTGCTCACACAAGCAAATAATTGACTATACATAGACTTCAGAATTTTCAAAAAATTACCATGAATATCCGCAGTAATTAGTCTATGGAACAATAACAGATGTGGCACCCTATCAAACGCCTTCGAAAAGGCTATAAATAAGCAATAACACCTTCCCCTTGGCTTACAAAGGTATTTGCTTGTGATAGCCTGTAGGACATACTTATGGTCCACGGTGATTATAGATTTTCTAAAGCCGATTTGTTCATATAGCTTACTACTTTCTTCAACCCAATGGCTAAGTCTTTCATTCAATATACCTGTAAATAGTTTACTTAATGTGGATAACAATGATATGCCACAATAGTTATTAACATAATTTATATCACCCTTTTTCAACACAGGTAAAATTATAGCTTTGCCCCACTCTTCAGGGAAAATACCTGAATCTAATATAACATTAAAGACATCAACTATATAAGGTGTTACCCAGCTGGGAATCCCACCAACCGGGTTGACATGGTTTACAACAAATTTGATTTCCTACTCTATTTCTTAGTGGTTTCATATGTTCAGCAGCATTTTGAAGCACAACAGTGAATAGAGAAATTACATTATTTATATCATTTTCATTTAAGGATTTCCTTACTTCTTTTAACTGGTCAAGTGATTGAACATTCATCAGATTATTTTTAAATATTTTTGAACCTTCAGCTGTCCACATAAATTTATGTCTATCAACAAGGTTTTCTTGCCCATTCTCACCGATAACTGAACCTGAGGAAAGGCAAAATTTAAATAAACACTCTATCGGTAAGTGGACACTTGATGTTGGTTGCTCAGGGCAAACTTCAAAGTCATCAATAAAACAGAACAGATCTGAAGAAACTATGACATAGCCCACCAAGCTTGGACCATGGGTGGTGAGACAAGTAAAGTGGCCTTCTCTGTCACTAACTGTATGACCGTTTACTATGTGGATACCTAGTGACTAACATAGCCCAAGGAGATGATTACCAAAATTGTTCACTTTGTCATTTGATTCACATGATGTTCTAGGACTACTGAACTGATCCTCATCATACCAGTCACCGATTGACAAATTAACACTGGAATCATCAATCAAATAGTCAAGTAGACTTCCAGTCCTAGCATTAAGGTCTCCAGCAAGGATGATGTTTGGTCTAATATTCATTCTGTTACAACTGACGAGAGCTCATCTTCTAACAACATTATTCCATTTGGTTCAGCAGCACAGAAAGGGGAACCCTCATGGGGAAGGTACAAACAAGCCAGCAGCATAATACCATTAGTATCAAATAAGTTGCCTGGAACGGTGATATAGATTCTAATATTGCTTTCGCAGCACACTCGCTTGCAGCTTTTGAAGATACTGGATTTCACAAATATAATTATACCACCATTATAATGCCCTCTCCTACCTCTTCTGTACCCCTGGAGAGTAAAACAGCCGTACCCTGTTAACAGGTCACAAAATTGGTCTTTGTATGAAGTCCAGGTTTCCAACAGGGAGATTATATCATAGTTACTGAAAGACAATGTGAAGTCCTTATCACTACTAGCCATGTTTAAGCCTTGCACATCATAACTAAAAATTGACAGTTTGCCTTTGGGTTTAAAGTTCTGACCATGGCCCTAGCCAAAGTATTAATCCACTGGAATAACCTCACTAGTCTCTAGGTTCAAGCTATAGAGAAAACCATTGATGTTTAGCTTATCAAAATGAAGAAAACATCTGACGTCTCTTTCAGCTCTGTGTTCTTGCTTTAGTTGTTTGAGGTGTGGCACAAGCTTCCTCCTTACATCCCTCACTCTTTCAGTAAAATCTTCTGTGACCCAAAAACTACCAAATTTCATGCGGGTCTGTAGGTCTGCAGGTCTGCTTCTGTGATATCAGTTAACAATATAGTTCCTAATTAAATGGAAAGTTGAGAAGTTGACAGGTAGACTGGTTAGTAGTGACAGACAGGTCAGCAGAAATAGTCGTTACATTAAATCCTTATAAGAAATTAACACCACATTTTATGAAGGTCAGTACTGCACCCCAAAGAAAACTAAATCAATTCAAAGTTCATTATCAAGCCAGTCATAAATTTCCAGATTGTTCTATTGCTCCCCACTCCCCCGAAAAAAATAAACATAAAATATTCATTGCAAGTGGATTGTTATTTCTGTTTTCACAAGATTTTATTACATTATATTTTACAATTAAGATTGCATATTTATTCAGTCTAATGCTTTATACACATGAAAATTACTGTTACTAGCTATACATATATTTCTTCTTTTTTTTCATGGAGATTTTCAATGTTTTTAGTCTACATAAACCTTGCTATAAAATTTGGATGGAATAGTTGCTTCAATTGGATAATAGCTTAGGTTTAAACTTATGCTGGATAGTCACTTTCAGCACTCATCGGTCTAATTTTTTTACTTTATGGATCCAATAAATTGGCAATATATATCTGTATTTTTATTTTTAATTTTCACACTGCTATATGTGGTCATACTGGCACAAGTTTTCAAGGTTTCTTAGTTGTTGCATCTTGCATTTTATACCTTGACGTATCGCAGCCTTCTTTAAGACATGACATAAAGGAATTTCTTCAAAAAAATCTGGCTGGCGTGTCATTCAAATTTATTTTGGCTACCTTTTTATTCGGTGATATGAAATGATTTGGATATAATCACGGCAATATAAAAAATATGGTGCCGTCTAAAAACCAACCGTCAGAACCTGATATTAAACTGCGCATGCGTGAGAGATTTTCTAAATATAGCTCACAAGGGATATCGCAACATCTGTCAATAGACACATTGTTAAGACGTGAAGTACTCAGTATTTTGCACATTATTTCAGCGATTCATTGACAGAACTGGTACACGGTTGTTTAAACAAGGTAAAATGTCTGTTAACATTACACAAAGGAAGTGTATATGTTATTAGACCCAAAATGGAGCAATTTATAAGCATTTTTTATAGTGCTAGCAGGTACTATAAATGATACTGCATGTACGTAAAGCTTAAATTATGCAGGTGTTCCACTGGGGCCAGCCTGTTGGTAACTATGTATTTTTTTAGAATTGGGAACAATATTTACAAGGCCGGTTAAGGTCGGTTGTAGTTTCCAGGCCTGTCCGGGAGAGTCTGTGAAATTTCAAACATATTTCATATTTCTACGACCGTTACTGACCCTTGTAACAGACCCTAATTTCATCCACCCACTAGCAACAGACCTTCTGTTCCAGGCTTGTCGGTTATGCAGGTGTTCCACTGGAGATGACCCTGCAACCGACCCTATGACTAGGGCCAGTTGCAAAAGTCGTAGGGTCATGGGAAAAAGAGTCAGTTATGAAATCCCCGACAGGACAGTATAGTTACAGACGGGACGTGAACCCCATCCCGACAAGACATAGGGTGGGGAATGTTTTTACACGGCCAGTCATAGAGGTTGTACGACAAGTCTTAAACCCCTAACAGACAAGTCGGATCACAAACAGACAAGCCATAAAGACAGATAAGCCGGGAGCATGCTCCCGACCCTTCCCAACAGGACTGATTGTTTTTGTGGGTCGGTATCTAAAAGTCAGGATCCATATCACACAATATAAACCCCCCCTCCCCTGTGATGTGCCATTCATTTCACACTTCAAAGATCACAGGAACACATCAAGAGCAACTGATAGATCACTTGAGGGTCTTTTTGCTTTTTATTTAGTTAAATTTTTTATTGTACATGATATTTTCAAGACACAGAAGACAGCAGAACCCAGCACCTGCCCAGCCAGCATCACCATCACCCCCACCACCCCCAAGGAGAAGGAAGTCACAGAATCCATGGGTCATGCCCTGGATACTGCAGAGGGAAGAGAGAGGTTGCTACAGAACACTCTTGGGTGAGCTAATCACTACTGACATACCAGGCTACCGAAACTTTACCGGGATGCAACCAGCATTTTTTTATTTGATTGAAGAAAGAATTAACCCCATCTCAGGAAGTCAATCACCAGCTACAGGAAGCCACTGAAAGTTGGCTTGAAACTGGCAGGTACTTTAAGACACTTATTCACAGGGGAAAGCTACACCTCACTGCAATACCACTGGAGGGTTGGAAGAACGACCATCTGCAAATTTCTCCCCCAGGTCTGCAAAACCATTTTGAAAGAATTTTAACATGAGTACTTGACGTGTCCTACTGATCCTGAAGACTGGAAGAAAATTGAAGAAAGATTTAGAAACAGATAGAATGTCCCCCATGTAGTCGGTGCACTAGATGGAAAACACATTGCTATAAAGAAGCCCAAGAAGTCAGGCAGTGAATATTTCAGCTACAAGGGCTACTTCTCCCTGGTACTTTTGGCTTTAGTCAATGCAGATTACAAGTTCCTGTGGGTCAACATGGGGGCCAGTGGGTCATCATCTGATGCTCAGATATTCAACCGCAGCAAACTGAAAAGAAGAATTGAGAATGGAAGGTTGGGACTACCACCACCTGAACCACTTGGACCTGGGGGGCCAGAAGTACACTACTTCCTGCTGGGGGACGATGCCTTTGGCCTGATGACTTGGCTGATGAAGCCTTACAGTAGACAACTACTGACCAGTGAGGAGAGAATAGCCAACTACAGGATATCCAGGGGGAGGAGGGTGGTCGAGAACTCATTTGAGACCTTTCATGAAATCCGCCCCAGGATCACATCTGGATACAAAATGTATAAATACAAGATAAAACATCTGTTTGTTAAAATTCACATTTACTAATTTTTACATACGTTGGTGGATGTCTGCACTCTCCAAGTGCTTCTGTTTCATGTATTTTTATGACATATATCTTATCATGACACAGTCAAGGTCCCACAATTATAAGAATTATTATTATTTTTCCAATAATTGCTGGAAAACTAAACCTGGTTACGAAGGTTGATATTCTAAAATATCAACCTTCCTAGAAGGTTTTTTAAAAATAATCGATGTGATTTCCTTGATATAAAAAATACTTTAAGTTACTCTCTGCATGGTTAGTTTTATATATTTTTATCATGTGTCTTTTAATAATACAGGCAAGGACCAAAAATATAATTATTATTATTATTAGAGTGACAATAACTGCTTTAAGGCCAAAACTAGTTTCGAGGAGTGATATTTTAAAATATCAACCTTCCTAGCAGCTTTTAAGCAATAGGGTGATTTCCTTCATATATAACATATCTTGAGTGAATTTGTGACTAGTTACTCCTGCCAAGGAGGTTTAGTTTTCATTACTGTCTGTCTGTTATCAGAATTACTAATGCTTGAATTTTAAGAAAAAAAATCAGAACAGGGGTCTTCGTCAAACTTAGACCATATTAAATTTTGAGAGTGATCTAGATCACCATCTGGATCCAAAAAAAAAGTTTGCTTTTTCCCATTACTGAATTACACTGAAAATCCTTAATTTGTCAAAATGGTACCTAAAACAACAAGTTTTCTTAATGACAAATTTATAGCCATTTTCTTGTTGAATGATAGTGAAATGTTGATAAATTATAGGTCATATTACTTGAAAGCTTATGACAAGAAAATTAGTGCACTTAAAATTAATTTCATAAGAATGTCACCAATAACAGATGCCTAAAATGACAAATTAATTGGACTATCAGGGTTATTTTCTTGTCATAAGTGTGTCAGTTAATTTGTTCAACAAGAAAATGACAAGTTTAAATTTGTCATTTAGAAAGTTTGTAGTTTTAGGCACCATTTTGACAAATAAATGACAAATTAATATTTGTCAGAGGTTTTCAGTGTACACAATTACTACTGATGGGACCTTCAAGAATAAAATCAGAAGTTGGGTCTTGACCCAACTTAGATCCCATTACATTTTGCGAATGGTCTGGATACAAGATGTATAAATACAATATAAAACATCTGTATGTTAAAATTCCAGGCTTTCATGAGAATTGGCATAGCGTGATGAGTACACATCTCCTCATTGAAGTTAAGCAGCAGTGGGATACATTAGTACTTGAGTGCACTATTCATATCTAAGATGGTTTTGCAGCTCACGCTAGTGGACTGAAACCCTTTTTATCCCACAGCCCTTAAGGGCTGTCGGGGTATTGTTTTAACCCATGGTTAACCCAGATGGGCAGGCGACGGGAAAAAGTTTGTCCGGGCTGTATCTCAGAAACCGTAAGTTGTAGGAAGTTGATACTTGATAGGGATATTAGTAAGGGGTTGTAGGTGTGCAACGTTATAGAGTGACATTGATTTGACCATGCCATAGTGACCTTGAGTTTGAAAATATTGTCTGCAGTATATATTGGAAAGCATAAAGTGTAGGAAGTTGATACTGGGTAGGGACATTGGTTGAAGGTTGTAGGTGTGCAACATCAGTGTGACCTTGATTTGACCTTTACTCCTTTACTTAGTGACCTAGACCTATAAAATCTTGTCCAGGCTATATCTCAGAAACTGTAAGGTGTAGGAAGTTTATACTTAGTAGGGACATTAGGGGTTGTAGGTGTGCAACATATTGGTGTGACCTTGATTTGACCTTTGACCTTGCCATAGTGACCTTGACCTTTAATGACTTGTCCGGGCTATATCTCGGCAACCGTAAGGTGTAGAAAGTTGATACTTGATAGGGACATTGGTAGGGTGTTATAGGTGTGCAACATCATAGTGTGACCTTGATTGGATCTTTGATCTCATAGTAACCTTGACCTTTAAAATTTTGTCTGGGCAGTATCTCTCAAACCGTAAAGTGTAGGAACTTGATAGTTGCTAGGGATATTGCTTTGGGATTGCAGGTGTGCATCATAACTTTTAGTTTACTGATTAATGCTGTCATCTGGCTATTGAATTGTCTTGTTTTAATACTGTATCTCTACATACATTTTCTTTCTCTTAAATGTTATTTTCTCAATTTAAACATTATTGGGCATTTATAACTATTTAAATTCTATTTAAAGATTTTTTGAACATTTATAACTGACAATGGTTTGAAAGTATCCCAATCCTTGTGCTGTTTCACTACTACTATATCTCATGGTGTGAAAACTATTTCCCCAGCCTGTGGGTTACGAGCATCTCTGATGCTATTTTTGGTCTTGTTTCCCACTTACTGTTACATTATTTGGGGAGTGATCTGGATTACCATCTGGATACAAAAAAATAAATTAACACTTGGATTTTCCGATTTACTGGATTACACAAATACTACTGATGGGACCTTCATGAGCAAAATCAGAAGATGGGTCTTGGTCCAACTTAGATCCCATTACATTTGGAGATTGATCTGGATCACAGTCTGGATACAAGATAAAACATCTGCATTTTCCCATTGCCTTGAAGGATGTCTGCACTTTCCAAGTGCTTCTGTTTCATGTACTGTTTATCACATGTTTCTTACAATGACACAGTCAAGGTCCTAAAATTATAATAATTATTATTATTGTTACAATAATTGCTGTAAGAGCAAACCTGGTTACGAGGGTTCATATTTTAAAATATCAACCTTTTGAGTAGGTTTTTAAAAACATAATGTGATTTCCTTGATATAAAGCATACTTTAAATAATGTTTTGATTAGTTTTATATGTTTTTATCACGTGTCTTCTAGTAATACAGGCAAGACCCAAAAAATATTATTATTACTGTGACAATAACTACTCTAAGACCAAAACTGGTTAGGAAGGTTGATATTTATATTTTATCAATATTTAATATTATATTATATTTTATTTAATATTTATTTATATCAACCTTCCTAGCGGCTGTTAAGTAATAATATAATATTCTTGATATATAACATATTTATATATATATATGTGGCTAGTTTTTACCCCACAGCTTTCAAGGGCAGGCATGGTGTTCGGATGGGCGGGCGGGCGGCGGGAAATAGTTTGTCCGGGCTGTATCTCAGAAACCGTAAGGTGTAGGAAGTTTATACTTGGCAGGGACATTGGTTGGGGGGTGTAGGTGTGCAACGTCATGGTCTGACCTTGATTTGACCTTTGACCTTGCCGTAGTGACCTTGACCTATAAAATCTTGTCTGGGCTATATCTCGGAAAGTGTAAGGTGTAGGAAGTTGATACTTGGTAGGGACATTGGTTAGGTGGTGTAGGTGTGCAACGTCATGGTCTGACCTTGATTTGACCTTGCCATAGTGACCTTGACCTATAAAATCTTGTCCGGGCTATATCTCGGAAACCGTAAGGTGTAGGAAGTTGATACTTGGTAGGGAGTAGGTTTGGGGGGTGTAGGTGTGCAACGTTATAGTGTGACCTTGATTTGATCTTTGAACTTGCTGTAGTGACCTTGAGTTTCAAAATTTTGTCCGGGCTATATCTTGGAAACCATAAGGTGTAGGAAGTTACAACTTGGTAGGGACATTGGTTAGTCAGTGTAGGTGTGGTACATCATGATAGGACCTTGATTTGACCTTTAACCTTGCTGTAGTGACCTTGACCTTTAAAACCTTGTACTTGGTAGGGACATTTTTAGAGGGTTTATTTGGTTTAAGCCACAACACTTAATTACTGACATATTGGAAAATGAAACTATATATATATACTTAAAAATTTACTCAAAGTCTGATGCTTATACAAAAATTTTAGGATCACCTCAGACTGAGAGGCCTGGGTTTGATTCCCAGTGATGTGAAAACAAGACATCATACCTTAGTGATAGAGCACTCAGTCTGTTGTTTTGTTGTTGCAAGGTTATGACATTTTAGAAAAAAAAATTATGTTTTCAAATCTTTGCTTCAAGCATTTTACCTATTAGGTGTCACCTTATACTAAGCTTACCTTTCACTTTTAACAATAGTTAAAGCAGAGGACTTAGTGTGTGGAAGTTCATAGACTGAACCAAATTCCTGAAGCTTGTTGTTTACTTTGTTTTTTGAACTTTTTGTGCAATTTTAAATTTTTATGTCAGCTGAGCTAACATTATGTCATCACTCTGCTGTGTCTGCGTCTGCGTGAACAATTTCTTCTCCAAAACCACAAGGCCCAGAGACATGCTGTTTTTTATAAAATGATACCTATCTATCGAGGATGAAAAATTGTTCAAAGCATACAGATGAGTTTATTTGTCTGTTTGCTAGAGCCATTACAAGTGGGGTACCCCCACCCAAAGTGTGAAAATTTCAACACTTTATCACAATTTTCTCTTTGACTATTGCAGTGATTACTCTCTTATCTTGCATATATGTACTAGGGTACAAGTAAATTCCCTTGTGTGAGTATCAGCTACTTTTTCCATAGCTACAACATGGTGAGTAAATTGGGAGTCTATCCCAATAGCTAAGTGAGTAATAGCTACTTTCTGATTTTTCAGTATCTTCCATAACGAGTAAAATCACTTGTAACTTGAAAACTATTGCATTTAGAGAATTTTCTACAAATATGTTATTCAGCTTCTTTTGAATCAGCTATAACATAGTAAAATTTCAGACCTGTAGCTCATGGCATAGCTGAGTAATAGCTACTTTTAGGTTATCACTGTTGAGTAAATCGCTTATAACTTGGAAACTATTGCATTTAGAGTATTTTGTTTCAATATGTTATTCACCTATTTTGGGATCAGCTATAACATAGTGAAGTTTCAGATCTGTGGCTCATTGCATAGCTGAGTAATAGCTACTTTGAAGGTCTCACTATTGAGTAAATCGGTTGTAATTGGAAAACTATTGCATTTAGAGAATTTCGTATAAATATGTTATTCAGCTACTTTTGGGTCAGCTATAACATAGTAAAATTTCAGACCTGTAGCTCATGGCATAGCTGAGTAATAGCTACTTTTAGGTCATCACTATTGAGTAAATCAGTTGTAACTTGAAAACTATTGCATTTACAGTATTTTGCTTAAATATGTTGTTCACCTACTTTTGGGTCAGCTATAACATAGTGAAATTGCAGCCCTGTAGCTCATTGCATAGCTGAGCAATAGCTACTTTGAGGTTGTCACTGTTGAGTAAATCGATTATAACCTGAAAACTATTGCATTTAGAGAATTTTCTTTAAATACGTCATTTATCTTTTTGGGTCAACAGTTTGGGTCACCTATACCATAGTGAAATTTCAGACATGTAGCTGATGGCATAGCTGATCAATAGCTACTTTCAGGTTCTCACTGTTGAGTAAATCATATGTAACTTGAAAACTATTGCATTTACAGCATTTTGTTTAATTATGTTATTCACCGTATTTCCGGTCAGCAATAACAATTTGAAATTGCAGACCCATAGCTCATTGCAAAGCTCTACAATAGCTTCTTTGAGGTTCTCACTGTTGAGTAAATGACTTGTGACTTGAAAATTATTGCATTTAGTGTACTTTCTTTAAATATGTTATTCACCTACATTTTGATCAGATATAAAATAGTGAAATTGCAGACATGTAGCTCATTGCATAGCTGAGCAATAGCTACTTTGAGGTTGTCACTGTTGAGTAAATCGATTATAACCTGAAAACTATTGCATTTAGAGAATTTTCTTTAAATACGTCATTTATCTTTTTGGGTCAACAGTTTGGGTCACCTATACCATAGTGAAATTTCAGACATGTAGCTGATGGCATAGCTGATCAATAGCTACTTTCAGGTTCTCACTGTTGAGTAAATCATATGTAACTTGAAAACTATTGCATTTACAGCATTTTGTTTAATTATGTTATTCACCTTATTTTCGGTCAGCTATAACATTTTGAAATTGCAGACCCATAGCTCATTGCAAAGCTCTACAATAGATTCTTTGAGGTTCTCACTGTTGAGTAAATGACTTGTGACTTGAAAATTATTGCATTTAGTGTACTTTCTTTAAATATGTTATTCACCTACATTTTGATCAGATATAAAATAGTGAAATTGCAGACATGTAGCTCATTGCATAGCTGAGCAAAAGCTTTGAGGTTGTCACTGTTGAGTAAATCAGTAAATCATTAAAAATTATAACTATTATTATTACTGTGGCAATAACTGCTGTATGACAACACCTGGTTAACGTGATTTCCTTGATATGTAACACATTTCTTTGATTATTTCTGGCTAGCTTTATACTTTTTATCATATGTATCTTCTATAAATACAGGCAATGTACAAAAGTTTTATTATTATTGGGACAATCATTGCTGTAAGGCCAAACCTGGTTACGACGGTTGATATTTAAAAATATCAACCTTCCTAGCAGGTTTTTAAAAATAATGTGGTTTCCTTGATATAAAACATGCTTTACATAACTTTGTGGTTAGTTTTATTTATTTTTATCACATGTCTTTTAATAATACAGACTAGGACCAATATAATAATAATTATTATTATTATTACTGTGACAATAACTGCTGTAAGACAAAAACTGGTTAGGAGGGTTGATATTTTAAAATATCAACCTTCCTAGCAGCTTTTAAGGAATAATGTGAATTCCTTCACATACAACATATCTTAAATGAATTTTCGGTTAGTTACTTCTGCCAAGGAGATTCAGTTTTCATCACTGTCTGTCTGTTAGCAGGATTGTACAAGTACTAATGCTTGGAATTTTATTGAAAAAAATCTGAAGAGGGTCTTGGTCAAACTGAGATCATATTAAATTTTGAGAGTGATCTGGGCCCAGCTTAGATCCCATTGCATCTTGAGAGAGATCTGGGTCACCATCTGGATACAAGATAAAACATCTGTATTTTCCCATTTACTTATTTTTAAATGCCTTGGTGGACCTCTGCGCTCTCCAAGTGCTTCTGCTTCATGTATTTTTAACACATATATCTCACTCTGGCACAGTCAAGGTTCCAAAATTATAATAATTATTATTAGTATTGTTACAATAATTGCTGTAAAGCCAAACCTGGTTAGGAAGGTTGATATTTTAAAATATCAACCTTCCTAGCAGCTTTTAAGGAATAATGTGATTTCCTTGATACATGACATATTTCTTTAAATATTTCTGGCTAATTTTATAGTTTGTTATGATATGTATCTTATATTAATACAGGCAAGGTTCAAAAATTATAATTATTATAATTGTTGTTGTTATAAGAATTACTGTTAGGTTACTAACGTTGATATTTTAAAATATCAAACTTCCTAGCGGGTTTTAACCACTAATGTGGTTTCCTCATCAATATAAAACATATTCTGAATAAATTTCTGGTTACTTTTATAAATTTTCGTCACATGTATTTCTAATTGTACAACCAAAGTCCTAAAATTACCAGGCCAGATCTGGTTAGGAGGGTTGATATATGTTAAAATATCAACCTTCCCAGCAGCTTTTAAGCAATAATGTAATTTCCATCACATATAACATATCTTGAATGAATTTTTGGCAAGTTACCTCTGCAAGGAGATTTAATAATTTCTGCAAGACCAAATCTGGTTAGGAGGGTTGATATTTTAAAATATCAACCTTCCTAGCAGGTTTTTAACCAATAATGTGATTTCCTTAACATATAACATATTTTGAATCAAATTCTGGTTGATTTTGCTACATTTATCTTCTCATAATAAAAGCAAGATTCAAAAATAACAATAATTATTATTGCAACAATAATTACTGTAAGGCGATACCTGGTTTGTAGGGTTAATATTTTAAAATTTCAACCTTGTAAGCAGGTATTTATAACCAAAATTGTGATATCTTTGATCAATAATGTAACATATCTTGAATGGATTTTTGGCTTGATACCTCTGCCAAAGAAGTTTTGTTTTCATGACCATTTGTCTGTTAGCAGGACTATGCAAGTACTCCTAGTTGGATCTTTATGAACCAAATCAGATGTGTCTTGAGACATCTAAGGTAACTAAAAGTGCACCATCTGGGATTTTGCCCATTTCCAATAGTCTGCTGATAAAGTGTTGAGTGTCTCTTACATATGATTTTGTTTGGGGCACCAGTGCTGGGTGCAAACTGGCGGTGCAATTGCACTTTCCAAAAAGTACCTTAGGGGATAGGATTACACACACTCTCCAGCCTCTGATGAGACAGATTATTTACACAGTCGAAATACAGTAGTGACTAGTTATCACATACAGTATCAGGCAAATTGCACATTTAAAGGCAATCAAAAGTGACTTTACACTGTGACACTTAACACACTTCTGAAATATATTTTTGTTAGTTTCCAAGATATAGTCCAGACAAGATTTTAAAGGTCAAGGTCACTACAGCAAGGTCAAATCAAAATCATATTATGACGTTGCAGACCTATACCCCCTAACCAATGTCCCTACCAAGTATGCACTTCCTACACATTATAGTTTATGAGATACAGTCCAGACAAACCTTTTCCAGACACCCGAACAGCCCATCCAAACGCCCGCCCACCCATTTGGACACCATGGGTGAAAACAATATCCCGATTATATTTTTGCCATATTTATTACTAATTATACAGCCAAGGTTTAAATATTATTATTATTATTCTTACAAGAATTGCTGTTAGGCCAAACCTGGTTACGAGGGTTGATATTTTAAAATATCAACTTTCCTAGCAGCTTTTAAGCAATAATATGTTGTCCTTCATGTATAAAATATCTTGAATGAATTTCTGACAAGTTACTTCTGTCAAGGAGATTTGGTTTTGTTCACCGTCCATCTGTTAGCAGGATTACACAAGTACTAATGCTTGGAATTTTATGAAAAAAATCAAAACAGGTTTCTTGGTCAAACCGAGATCATAAATTTTGAGAGTGATCTGGATCACCGTCTGAATTCTAAAAAGAATCATGGACAACTTGGACCTTTTCCAACTCGGCCCCCACCAACTCAGCCCCATTTTGATGTAAACTCGGCCTCTTTCTAAAACTCATCTCCACCAAGTTGACCCTTTTTTCATATCTATTATTTAAGTATGCTTCATATTATGCATCTTACGAGACAAATTTGCAAGGAAATGGTTTTAGAAGGTAGTCTTTTACAAATGATGGCTACGTACATTATTAAAGGTATTACCAATGTATTTGATATAAAACACTCTTGTGCATATTACTCCAACTATGTAAGCCTGATTCAAGGTCATGTCACACTATTATATCCACGATTAGAAACTGTGAAAAAATGGTACCTAAATTATTAAAATCCATTCACAAATAAAGATCTTATGTCAACTTGAATTTATAAAATAATGGGGCCAAGTTTACATAGATGGGTCCGAGTTTGCAGGGGCCGAGTTGCATGGCAAAGGGCCGAGTTGACCAGTTTCCTTCTAAAAAGACTTTGGTTTTTCCCATTAATGGATTACCCAATCACTACTGGTGGGACCTTCATGAACAAAATCAGAAGATGGGTCTGGGCCCAACTTAGATCCCATTACATTTTGAGAGTGGTCTGGATCACCATCTGGATACAAGAGAAAACATCTGTATTTTCCCATATACTTATTTTTACATGCCTTGGCGGATGTCTGCACTCTCCAAGTGCTTTTGTTTCATGTAGTTTGATAATTTTTAGGCATATATGTGTCTTCTATTAATACAGGCAGGGTACAAAAATTAAAATAATTATTATTATTGTTACAGGAACTGCTGTAAGGCCAAACCTGGTTAGGATGGTTGATATTTTAAAATATCAACCTTCCTAGCAGGTTTTTTCGCCAGTGATATGTTTTCCTTTATATGTCACACATTTTGACAATTATCTCTCTAAGAGTCTGTATTTATAAATAATCACTGTTCATCAAAGTGTCTTTTGGTTTCTCATTGCTTTAAATAATAAAATAAAATGTAAAACACTTCGTTTTTTCATGATAGCTCATATCAACAGAAGTACAGGTGCACTTGGGGAATTCCTTACAAATGACGTTCTGAGGGTTAGTTTTTAGACGGCACCAAAAATATGGCGGAGAAAGGGGCAGAAAAAGCTACAGCCAGAGAAATGATGGAAGGTAAAGCAGTAATTTGATTGAAATATCATATCCATCAGCATTTTTTCTCTAGTAGTACTAGATATGAATTGAAACTATTGATTGTTGCTTCACTCTGTTGTGTGTTTTATGCAAATCTTCAAGTATACTGGGCGATAATAAGTTATTTGGTGCCTTGCCCTGTGTTGCACACTCGGGACACATTTGGAAAAAAAAAGAGGTATTCTACCAGTAAACGCCCATCCTTAAGATAATATTTAACATTTATATCATATTTGAAGTTTTAGTTTATCGACTCTTGAGCCATATTATCACTATTATCAAATGACATGCAATACAGTTTATGTTTTGATCATATCCCAGATAGCATTCCGCCGTCGGATCGACGTTGGCTGTTGGTCGCAAGGTCGGCAGATTTTGCCGACGTCGGCTTGCCAACCACTACTCGGGTTAGATGTCTCAATATTTTGCCGACGTTGGGCCAACGGCGGATTTTTGTTCAAGATGGCGGTGAGCAATAATAGGGGATTTGGGGAAACTTAGAAAAAATGATTCATTATGGTATGTCTAAAAATCATATTTCAGTGAGCCCAAAAATTTTAAGTAACCATTTAATAATTTTAGACATAAAAATAATATTCTCATTATAAATTTGCACTGAAAAAGTTGTTGGTGAACATAGATTGGCTGATGCTATACATAGAATATAATGTTTTACAATTTATGTGTTATTCGCTGCCATGGGAAGTCGCTAACGGTGACTCGCACAACCTATATCCATGTATATACAGTTTTTGAGTTCTGTCACCTCTCTTAATCTAATTTGCATATTTTATTTTAAATTATTGCTAGGAAATAACTTGGAATTCCGTGGCCTCACGTTCTCTCATGTTCATATTTTACAATATTGCTAGGAATCCCCATGGGGTTTTGTCACCTCATGTAATCTAATATGCATCTTTTATTTTTAAAATATTGCTAGAGAAGCCCTTGGAATCCCATGCCTCATGTTTTCTAATTAAGCGGCCCGTCAGGGATGCTGATTTGTTTTCATGTAAGTTCGACTGATCACTGCCGCCGCAGGATTATGATCTCCTTGAATAACTTCTTGGGCTTTCAAATTTTTCTTTCCTTCTTATCTTTCTTTAAAACTACAGGGGCGGGAAAAATTTTTGGGGTACTTTGCGGGAATTACTGGCAAGTCGCGACCAAAACAACTCACACACACAACTCGCACCCCAAGAACAAATAAATGATATTTAACATACGTCTATTCAAAAGTATATAAAAAGCAGCTTATACATAAGGAAATATGAAGCCACGATGGGTTTCCAGTAGTGCTGTCACGACACTCGCTACTTCCGGTACTATCGTTTGCTAGGTCCATTATGTGCGATAATCGGGTGCGTTTTTTCAAATCCGATTGCAAAGATATTAGCATATTTATATAATAAAGATAGAATATCTTTTAAAAGTGAAGGATTATTCAGCATTTTAAAATATATTTTCGAACCTTTGACATCACAGTCTGTACAAATCTAGTCACATGACCTATCAGGAAAGCATTAAACCATTGCTCGAATGTAATTTTCGGAATTGCATCTTTATTTTTTTTCACACTTGGTAAGTCAATTTAATTGACGTAAAGCTTTCAAATAATCTTTAAAAAACACTGTAGTTCTATTTATTTGAGGCGTACATGATATTATATTGCCATTATGCAGCACTTTATAAAGTCGGAATTAGATACTGTATAAGTGGTTATTTTCGCGGATACTTAAGTTCGCGAATTGACACAGAAGCCTTGTTTAGCGAGAATTAATTTCTATTATCGCCAACAATAACAGTAAATATACCCACTCACAATTGACTTGTGCACTTCAAGTACATGTAATCATATCCAAATACCCATTAAACCCCATTTGTTTATCACACAAAAGAGCAAGTAGTGGCTCAGTGTAATTTAGAAGTGCAATTTATGTCCGTGTATAAAGTGAGGATCAAAACCCCCCTTGTATATTGCTAATCTTTCTCAGCCGCTTGAATGCACTTGTGCAGAAATATTAGGGGCAATTAAAAAGTGATTTCTTTGATAAAAAAAACAAAGAAACCAATTTGTGTGTATAAAGCCCTGAAAATTTCTGAGTTCACATGATGAAATAAAATTAGTCTATATTTCTGCATTTATTTCAAAATGAGTTTAAGAAAGTGGATCACAGCAGTAATGTAACAGCAGCAAACATCACAACTGAATTAAACCCCTTAGATTTTTCATGTACTGATAAATTGAAAGGCTACCTTAAACAACTCTTCCCAGTGTGGTATACAGATGAGGTGATAAAACTGAAAGAGGAGAGGGATTCACCTCCAGGTCTCAATGATGAGCTTTTACAGTTTACAGGCCTAGTACATTGTACACAACACAGGTCATTAAACTTGGCTTGGAAAAAAATACAGGCTGTACTAGAGCTGTCAATAGGAAGGATAAACCTTTTTGTGTGTACAAAAAAAAACTTGGGTTTTTTGGGGGATCGTTTTTTTTTCTTCTTTTGTTTGTATTCTTTATGATTTCAAATTTCATATGAACGGTAAAAAGTCATTGTTTTAAAAAAATACTTAAAATTTATAAAGTGCACTTGTCTTGTTTCTGTATTTTATGAAATGTGATCAAAACATGCTGTAAAAAGGTTTATAACCTGATCTTAACTTGGATATGCAAAAAAGGTCTATCAGCAATTCAAACTCATTGAAGGTAATTGATATTTTTATTTAGCGGAACTTTATTTTCGCGATTGACAGGCATTCACGAATATAGCGAAAATTAATTCCACGCGAAAATAACCACTTATACAGTAATTGTTTTAAAATAATGACGGTTTTCAAAGTGTTCCTACGTTTGACAATGCATAAACAACCGAAATAAAAGGACAAATATGACCCTAAAATGGTGTATTCAGGTGAGAAACAATATATTATTTTACATATTAATTAAATAGTTTCGTTTTGAGGTGAGTTTATGAAGTCGACATATGTCGGTACTCGGTCGGCCAACGTGGGCGATATTCGATGTTAATTTGAACCAGCGAGTGACAGCACTAGTTTCCAGCCATATTTTACAAACAGAAGATCCAGGCTACCAGTCTACTTTTCGTCTGCAAACGTGATTAATTTAATTAACCAATGAAATCAATTGTTACTGAAACCTCACTCAAGACAAAGTTTTTTTCGTCTGCAAACGTGATTAATTTAATTAAATATTTAACATACGTCTATTCGAAAATATATACAGTTTAACATTAGGTTTGCACACACAGACTTTATGAAATATGAGGCCACATGCTTTTTATCACGTTTTGTAGCAATATTCTACAAAATGGAAGCCTCAAAGAAGATCAAATACTTTAAACTCGAGAACTCACGAGAGTAGCGCCAACATGGATTTCCCTCAGGGTTTTGTAACAATATTTTATAAAATGGAAGCCCCGAAGAAGATAAGATACTTTAAACTGTGGAACTGGATACCCAATATTTTATAAATAAAATACTTCAATTTTGTGTGCGAGTTGTGTGTGCGAGTTGTTGGGTGTGAGCCGTTTTGGTCGCGATTTGCACGCATACCCTTTGCGGAGACCTTAAGCTTTACTTAAGGTAACCTTAAGCATTTTTCTAAAACACCTCTTCATTGTGTTTTGGAAAAAACCACACACACCTGTGCTATAAAATTTATCAGGTACATTCTAGATCAAATTTCGAAGCTCGGAAAGGATTTTCTGATCAATCGGACCATAGATGCCTAGATGGGAGGCATTTCATTTTTGTAAATTTTTTAAAAATGGATACTTTGTATCTCAAAAACGGTCCGGATTTTGGCATTTTGTTGGAATAACTTATTCAGCTACTTTTTGATAATCTTTCACATGTCGTAGTTTTTAGCCCTGTAAATGCAATCTTAAGGTCATCTTATGTCAAAAAGGGGGTTTTAGGCTTTTAGCTAGGACTGCAACGATTCTTCGGTTACTCGGAAACGAAACGATTCAGTACAATAATCGAGGCAAGAAAAGTGAACCGGGTCTTCGAAAACAACTGAACATAGACATAAAATCTACTACAAAATTCTATTTTTTCTTTAAATATATGAATATTTTACTAATATAAGGCATTTCCATTTCAGCATTTTATATTTTAAGTATTTGGAAACTCTAATTCTTTGTGTAACAACGTTTTATAAGACGGCATTTTATTATAACGTATTTCGAAGACGCCTCAAATCTCGCAATATAAAGATGGTTAAAGTTTCTTATATTTTGCATTATAAATGCGTTTTTTTCCCAAAACTCAATAAATTATCAACATTCTTTCCTGTTGTGTGGTTTGTAACCATTTTATAAGGCGTGATATGTCAAAATATGAAGCAGTTTATTTCGTGGGCGATAATTAAGCGATTAACCGAGTCCGAGTCGATTCTTCTAAAACGAGGAATCGAGGCGCATTTTCGGGCTCGCTTGCAGCCCTACTTTTAGCCCTCCAGTTTGCTTAGTTTTTCACTTTTTCAACCATTTATAAAGGTTGGCAGAAGGGACATTCTGATTTTATGGTTACCTTAAAGTCGCAATATGCATGAAGTTATGGTCACCTTACAGTGAAAAAGGGAAGTTTTCAGCCTCCAGCTATCTTATTGTTCAACTGACCTCAGCTAAAACTTTATGCACTTATAAAGGATGACAAAAGGGACATTCTTATTTTATGGTCACCTTCAAGTCCCAGTGGGAATGAAGTTATGGCCACCTTGTAGTGGATAAAATGTTTATCGATACTGCTGATATTTATTGTTTTGGAACTGGACTCCCGATATCAAGATCTAAACAAGTATTTCAATATCGCCATTTTAAGTAAAACTGTAAACTTAAACTGTTAATATTCAAAATAAAGGAAAAATCTGAAGAAATTGTACACTTTTATCACACATTTTTGAAGTTTTCAATGCGTTTTTTGATGAAAACTGCATTGTTTTGTTTTGATTCATTTCGCTTCCTGTTAGTGGTTCGGGAAACACTAAAATAAAACGTTTTTGGTTTCCCGAATTCGTACTATTTGGTCGACAATATGAACTTCCCAATATCGCCAAATAGTGAAATATTTTTTCATTCAATATTGATACACACAAACCCAAACGATTTACCTCATACCACCTTGCAGTGAAATTATAGAGTTTTTAATCTCCAGCTATCGTATTGTTCAGTCGACCTCAGTTAAATTTTGCACACTTATTAAAATTAACAATAGGGACATTTTTGGACATCCAATACAAGTACAGTCATGGCCAGCTTGAAGTAAAAATGAGGGTTATCAGCTCCCAACTGACTTACTGTTCAATGATATCAGATCAACTTGACACATTGATTAAGCTTAAGGAAGATTTTTAATGACCTTTTTACTTAAAATTCCTGTATTTTAAGTGACTTTGGCCATCTTGACATAATAAATATATAGTTTTTGCTCCCACCTCATTTAATTTAAGACTTTTTAAAACCACACCTGCCACATGTATACTTAAAACAAAATTTCTGTTATCTGGCAAAGCTAACCATATACCATTTTTGAAGTTATGGAATCTTCAAAGAAAAAAAACTGAGGTATTTAGCATGCAGTGATGTGGTTATT
Organism: Sabellastarte sp. h YS-2021; assembly: GCA_964017235.1. Lineage (NCBI taxonomy): Eukaryota > Metazoa > Annelida > Polychaeta > Sabellida > Sabellidae > Sabellastarte > Sabellastarte sp. h YS-2021. Next base: position 84,103,857 of record OZ024934.1, on the reverse strand, counting down.
AAGCATCCCGCGAGGGACTCTTCTTTGTGTATGGGAGAAGCGACTCCGCCGGATCTGCATTTTCTTTTCACAATAGCTTCACAGCCATAAGATGGATTCTTTTCATATTTGGCAGGTGTATGCAGTAGCCGTGGGAAATTTTTCTGAATATGCTGCGATGACATTTTAACCAATTGGAGAGGTCACATTACCAAAAATGCGTTTTTTGGACGGGCGTCCTTGTCAGAATTATAAGTTACAAAGCAGTTTATCTATCAACCTGAAATTTAGTAAATACCTTCCTCATATAAAGATCTGGGCGACATTAAATTTTAGCAGGGATAGGTTAAGAAATGACTGAGTTATTGATGATTAATTAAGCATTAACAATTTTCTTAACGAGTAAAAGACAGAACTGCTTGTGTCTCCTTAATCGTGTGAGATAGAGCGATTTCGTCGAAATTTTTGACCCACAGGGTATCTAAGCAAACTACTTTTGCCAATTTAAAAAAAATTTTCTCCTACCCAAAAATGGGGGTCATATTCAATTTTCGAATTTTTGACAAAAATTGCAAAACACAAAATTAGAAATATAGCCTCATAAGGTACATATATAGAACAATACTGATATATGAGTACTTTTTGAAACCATTTTCGTCATAAAATAAAAATTTACTAGTGGGATTTCGGCAAAATTTTTGACGGACAGGGTATCTGTAAAGATTAGCCTTTCCAAGTTTCAACAAATATTTCACTTGCCAAAAATGATGGCCTTTTTGAATTTTCGAATTTTTTTCATAAATCCTTGTATCTCGAAAACCGTGCTAGATAGAACAATTTCGATGAAATTTTTGACCCACAGGATACCACTTCTGAGTAGCTGACCCAGTTTTCAAAAGTTTATTGTCCCACCAAAAATGGCGGCCATTTTCAATTTTCAAATTTTTCAAAAAATTCACAAAACACAAAAATGCTTGTATCTCAAAAACCGTGTGAGATAAAGCGATTTTGGCAAAATTTTTGACCCACAGGGTATCTGTGAAGTCTAGCCTTTCCAAGTTTTAATGAATATTTCACTTGCCAAAATGGCAGCCATTTTGAATTTTCGAATTTTTCGCAAAAATTGCAAAACACAAAAATGCTTATATCTCAAAAACCGTGCTAGATAGAGCAATTTCGACAAAATTTTTGACCCGCAGGATATCTCTGCGGAGTACTTTTCCCAATTTTCAAAAAATTTTTGTCTCGCCAAAAATGGCGGCCATTTTGAATTTTCGAAATTTTCGCAAAAATTGCAAAACACAAAAATGCTTATATCTCGAAAACCGTGCTAGATAGAGCGATTTCGACGAAATTTTTGACCCACAGGTATCTCTGCAGAGTAGTTATCCCAATTTTGAAAACATTTTTGTCTCGCCAAAAATGGCGGCCATTTTGAATTTTCGCAAAAATTGCAAAACATAAAAATGCTTATATCTCGAAAACCCTGCTAGATAGAGCGATTTCGACGAAATTTTTGACCCGCAGGGTATCTCTGCAGAGTAGCTGCCAATTTTCAAACAAAAAATTTCTCGCCAAAAATGGCGGCCATTTTGAATTTTCGAATTTTTCGCAAAATTGCAAAACACAAAAATGCTTATATCTCGAAAACCGTGCTAGATAGAGCGATTTCGACGAAATTTTTGACCCGCAGGGTATCTATGCAGAGTAGCCATGCCAATTTTCAAAAAAATTTTGTCTTGCCAAAAATGGCGGCCATTTTGAATTTTCGAATTTTTGCGCAAAAATTGCAAAACACAAAAATGCTAATATTTCGAAAACCGTGCTACATAGAGCGATTTCAACGAAATTTTTTATCTTCAGGGTATCTCTGCAGAGCAGCTATCCCAAAGAGCTTTCACTTGGTGAAGTTTCAGACCCATAGCTAATTGCTCACCTACTCAAAAAGAGTAAATGCGAATTACCTCTAAAAGTATTGCAGATGGCCAATTTTTCTCAAATAACTCATTCACCTACTTTTGGAAGAGCTTTCACATGGTGAAGTTTCAGACCCATAGCCAATTACTCACCTACTCAAAATGAGTAAATGTGAATTATCTCTAAAAGTATTGCAGATAGCCAATTTTTCTCAAATAACTCTTTCACCTACTTTTGGGAGAGCTTTCACTTGGTGAAGTTTCAGACCCATAGCTAATTACTCACCTACTCAAAATGAGTAAATGCGAATTATCTCTAAAAGTATTGCAGATAGCCAATTTTTCTCAAATAAATCCTTCACCTACTTTTGGCAGAGCTTTCACTTGGTGAAGTTTCAGACCCATAGCTAATTACTCACCTACTCAAAATGAGTAAATGTGAATTATCTCTAAAAGTATTGCAGATAGCCAATTTTTCTCAAATAACTCATTCATCTACTTTTGGGAGAGCTTTCACTCTGTGAAGTTTCAGACCCATAGCTAATTACTCACCTACTCAAAATGAGTAAATGCGAATTATCTGTAAAAGTATTGCAGATAGCCAATTTTTCTCAAATAACTCATTCACCTACTTTTGGCAGAGCTTTCACTCTGTGAAGTTTCAGACCCATAGCTAATTACTCACCTACTCAAAATGAGTAAATGTGAATTATCTCTAAAAGTATTGCAGATAGCCAATTTTTCTCAAATAACTCATTCACCTACTTTTGGGAGAGCTTTCACTTGGTGAAGTTTCAGACCCATAGCTAATTACTCACCTACTCAAAATGAGTAAATGCGAATTATCTCTAAAAGTATTGCAGATAGCCAATTTTTCTCAAATTAATCATTCACCTACTTTTGGGAGAGCTTTCACTTGGTGAAGTTTCACACCCATAGCTAATTACTCACCTACTCAAAATGAGTAAATGCGAATTATCTCTAAAAGTATTGCAGATAGCCAATTTTTCTCAAATAACTCATTCACCTACTTTTGGGAGAGCTTTCACTTGGTGAAGTTTCAGACCCATAGCTAATTACTCGTCTACTCAAAATGAGTAAATGCGAATTATCTCTAAAAGTATTGCAGATAGCCAATTTTTCTCAAATAACTCATTCACCTACTTTTGGGAGAGCTTTCACTTGGTGAAGTTTCAGACCCATAGCTAATTACTCACCTACTCAAAATGAGTAAATGCGAATTATCTCTAAAAGTATTGCAGATAGCCAATTTTTCTCAAGTAAATCCTTCACCTACTTTTGGCAGAGCTTTCACTTGGTGAAGTTTCAGACCCATAGCTAATTATTCACCTACTCAAAATGAGTAAATGTGAATTATCTCTAAAAGTATTGCAGATAGCCAATTTTTCTCAAATAACTCATTCACCTACTTTTGGCAGAGCTTTCACTCTGTGAAGTTTCAGACCCATAGCTATTTATTCACCTACTCAAAATGAGTAAATGCTAATTATCTGTAAAAGTATTGCGGATACCCAATTTTTATCAAATACTCATTCATCTACTTGTGGGAGAGCTTTCACATGGTGAAGTTTCAGACCCATAGTTAATTACTCACCTACTCAAAATGAGTAAATGCGAATTATCTCTAAAAGTATTGCAGATAGCCAATTTTTCTCAAATAACTCATTCACCTACTTGTGGGAGAGCTTTCACTTGGTGAAGTTTCAGACCCATAGATAATTATTCACCTACTCAAAATGAGTAAATGTGAATTATCTCTTAATAGTATTGCAGATAGCCAATTTTTCTCAAATAACTCATTCACCTACTTTTGGCAGACCTTTCACACACGAAAATGAAAAATTGTGAATATCTCGGAAAAGCTATTTATTCTGCTTTAATGCTCGGCGGGAGATACACACCACGGCAGTGGTCTTGACAAAAATTTTTGTCTCCCCAAAAATGGTGGCCATTTTGAATTTTCAAAGTTTTTGCAAAACACAAAAATGCTTATTTTTATTTCATAAAAATGTAAATATACTATACCATATGAAAACACTTGGGTAAGCTTTGCTTGGCATTCGGTGACCGCCACGTACACCGTACATAGAATTTAAACTATGAGGGGAGACCCTCTTTAAACCTATATACTTGCTACCCTTTGACCCCTGGTGACCTAGTTCACTCTGCCATGCGCATTAATGCAGAAATAGTTCATTCTTTTTGTGGCGGTTGAACTCTCAACTCGGCATTTTTGCTGCCCAAATTTTTAAGACCTGCAGGTGTTGTGGTGCTCTGTAAGTACGTTTATGCTGTTTTTAATCACTTTTCCTTCATTCTTATTCGATTTTATCGATTTCTGGTGTTTTTTATTGCTTGTTTTTGCAATATTTCTTGTCTTCTTCGTAACTTAGCTCATGTGGTCACGTGGTACGGATGTGGGTTTCCCTTCGGAAATAGTCATTTCCTTGGTGGTTTGCATTAGATTTTTAGTTCTAAATGTTTATTTTCACCTATTCAGGGTATTCCTTCATTCATTCTTCGAAATTCTTCGAATCACCGCAATTTTCACATTTATTTAGCTTTTGTACGAAAACTTCACCAGATCACGTGACTGTGACGTCACATCCAAAATGGAGGTTAATCGTGAACTTTCTGAAGAATAGTCATTCTTTCAGTGAGTACAGCATATTTACTTACTCATTTGCTTTATTATACATCTTTATATTGTGTACTTTGTTTTCAGAGCAATACTTTTTCTCAAGTGTCACAAAATTCAAATATTTTTGTTTTTTCACAACTACCTACCATACTCGGTTCCTTATGGATCCTCCCCGAACTACCGGTACTTCAGTTTCTTCTGGCTCGTGTTTTTCCACCTTGCCTTCGGGCTTACTGCCTAGTATGACTTCTTTAGAAGCATGCACTAGTTGGCTTTTGGGGGTTACTCAATCCCCACCGGTGGATTCACGTCCAGTTACTGGTGTGCCTTTACCCCCTCAATCCTGTGTTATGTCATCTTGGTCTGTGAATTCTTCGAATTCTTTGGGTAGACCAATTTCCCAGCAACCGGGTTCTGTGGGTAACTTTCCCTCAGCTCAGCCTATTCAGGCTGTACCGGTGCCGGCAGGCTACCCTGTTTATGACCAATCTTTTCACAGGCCCCCTTATCAGCCTCAGGCTGATTTCTTCAACTCTTTCTCATCTCTCATGTCTTCCATGTTAGATAGGGTACAGGGTATTGCCAACCCTGCTGTTACTCAACAGCCAATGGCCAGTCAGGATCTGTCACAACCTTCGGGTGCGACTTTTAATGATTCCCAGGACTCATTTCAGACTCAGTCTCAGGTTAATCTTGAGGCTGAGCTGCAGGTCGTAGATTCTATGCCAAACATCCCTTACGTCCAGTCGGTCAATAGGGACTACAGGGAGGCTTTAGACTCTGTCTTTGAAGTCTTATCAGATAAGATTTCCAGGCCTTCTGTTCAGAATCACGATCCCGAGGATTGCTCGGACCTCTACCCCGACCAATCAAAATCCTCACCCATGAGTCTCCCCATCAGCTCTAGATTGAGGAGTTCCTTTAAGATGGCTGATGCGTATCTATCTGATTTGCATTCACGCTCTTCTAATTCGGGAGCTTCCCAAACTAAGTTGAGGAAGTTGGGAATTTTCCCTAACAAACCCTCAAAACTTAGCTTTGCCAGGTACAGACCCATGGCTTCTGATGTCTGGACTGATCTTTTGAAGGATCCGGATCAGGGGTCAGGTTTGCCATCTCCTAAAAAGGAGATTTACTTGTCCAGAAGTACAGCTCATGCCCTTGAGAAGAGTCTTAGGTCAGATTTAATGATTCTGAATTCCCTAGACTTCTATCGAGAGGCTTTAGCGGTCAATCATACCAACTTAGTGAAGTTGGTTGACCAAACTGAGTCTAATCTTTCTCTGGACATTCAGCAGGCCTTGGACGTCGATTCTTTGCTGATCAATCAGGTGAAGTTTCACTTAATTGATTTGTTGGCTTCCATCACCCATTCTATCTCTACTTTGACCTTGGCAAGGAGGGATTCCTTCCTTTGCTCAGTCCCTAAACATGTGCCAGATCATATTGTTAGGGACCTTAGGTCTCATCCTATCTATGGTCCTTCCCTCTTTGGTGAATTTGCCCTGAAGGCTCTTTCTTCTCACACTAAAGAGTATAAGCAGGAACAGTTCCAGACTGTCTTGACTAAGGGAGTGTCCAAACAACTTTCTGCTTCTGCATCCAGGGGCAAGTCTTTCAAAAGACTACAATCCCAAGATAGGGATTCTCAAGATAGGAAATTTCAGAAGGGTTCTACTTCTGGTTCTGGTTCCTTTCGAGGTTCCAAGAAACCACGTGGTGGAAAGTCTTCCAGGGGTAGGGGCAAAAAGCCCCAACCTCAATCCCAACAATGATGTCCTACAGGAGGTAAGAGTGACCTTGGAACTCTCCAAGGTCCCACTCATACCTCCAGACCCCACCACTTTGCCAGTGGGAGGTCGACTGGGTTATTTCCATCTCAATTGGAAGTTCCTAGGGGCCCATCCTTCTGTTATCAAGACCCTGGAATTTGGACTTCAGCTTCCAATAGGTTCTGTTCGAATTCCGTTATCCAGGGTCCCTTTGATAAACAGTCACTATTCTTCCCTAGAGAAGAATCTAGTTCTTTGCCAAGCTGTTGTGGATATGCTGCTCAAAGGAGCAATCCAGGAGGTCAGGGATTCCTCATCCCTGGCTTTCTACAGCAGACTTTTCCTTGTGGCAAAGAAGACTGGAGGATGGAGGCCAGTAATAGATTTGAGTCATTTAAATCTTTATCTGGACTTCCCCACTTTCAGGATGGAAACTACTCAGTCCATCAGAAACTCCCTTCAAGTTGGCCAGTGGACAACTTCTCTGGACCTCAAGGATGCATACTTCCACGTTCCCATGGCTCCTACGGTGTACCAGTTTGTGGCTATGCCTTTTGGCCTAGCCACAGCTCCCAGGGAATTCACTACCTTAGTCAAGGAAGTGAAAAGGATGGCCTTGAGGTTGGGCATCTCAGTTCACATGTACCTAGACGATTGGCTTATCAAAGCCAACAGTTGTCAAGAGGCTCATTCTGCAACTCTAACTTTGTTGGAGTTGACTCACAAACTGGGGTGGATTGTAAACAGGGAGAAGTCAGATTTGCTTCCAAAGCAAGTTTTCACCTTCCTGGGCCAGGTTTTCGACCTGTCCAAGGGGGTTTGTTATCCAACAGAGGCCAGGTTCCTGTCCATTCAGGAGGCTATTCATCCTCTGCTTTTCAACCCCCTTACTACTCCACGCCAGGCTATGCACCTTTTGGGTCTACTAGCTTCCACAGAGAAGTTAGTACCTCAGGGTCGCCTTCATATGCGACACCTTCAATTTCATCTCAGGAGAAATTACAATTGCCACCTAAAAGGTGCCCTGGATTCTCCATTTACCTTGGACCCTTCAGTGAAGGTTCATCTAAGGTGGTGGTTACTGAGGAACAATGTCATGGCGCAAGCTCCACTGCACCCACCCAAGTATGTAACATCCATTTACACGGATGCCTCAGCTCAGGGTTGGGGAGCTCATTGTGCTCACATGATTGCCCAAGGTCATTGGTCGACTCAGCAGTCCAAACTGCACATCAATGTTCTGGAGCTCAAAGCTGTGCTCCTGGCTCTCAAGACTTTTGTACCTCAGTTATCCCCTCATCAAAGGATTATTCAGGTAGCCTCAGACAACACCACTGTCTGTGCTTACATAAACAAACTAGGGGGCACCCGCTCCTGGGACCTGTTTGCCCTGACTTGGCATCTGTTTGCCTTCTGTCGCAAGAACAAGGTTGTTCTTACAGCAAGACATGTTCCAGGGGTCATGAATCTTGTGGCAGACCAACTCTCCAGGTCTCAACAGACCCTTCATACAGAGTGGTCCCTCAATCCCAAGATCTTCAGGTGGCTGTCACAAATAGACTTCCAACCTCAAATAGATCTTTTTGCAACAAGATTCAATCACAAGCTTCCCCAGTATGTTTCTCCAGTGCCAGATCCCAAGGCTCTGGCAGTAGATGCCCTGGAGATGAATTGGTCCGAACTTCATCTCTACTCCTTCCCTCCTACAGCTCTTTGTCCACTTGTGGTCAAGAAGTTAATCAACTCTCAGAGCTGCAGGATGCTTCTTGTGGCCCCTCTCTGGGAAACCAAAGAGTGGCTTCAAGATCTATTGGCACTGTCAATAAGAAGACCAATCGCTCTTCCTCTAAAAGAAAATCTCTTAAAGCAACCTCATCTCGAGGTGTTTCATCAAAATCTAAGGAGTCTAAACCTTCATGCCTTTTGGCTGAAGTCTCCTTAGAGAAAAAAGGGTTTTCTCAGGAAGTGACTTCTAGGATTTTGAGTCCTATTAGAAAGTCTTCTAAATCAGTGTATGAAGCAAAGTGGAACGGCTTCTGCACTTGGTGTGAGGAACATGGCTTCTCTGCCATGCACCCTACTGTCCCCATCATAGCTGAGTTTTTCCTGTTTCTTTTCTGTGAAAAGAAATTACTTCCTCAGACTATAGAGGGATATAGGTCAGCTCTCTCCATGAAGCTTGATGCAGATTTGGAGTTGGGTTCTAATAAGGAGCTCAAAAGACTCATTCAGAGCTTTTACAAGTCCAGGCCTAAGACTTCTCGTCACATTCCTTCCTGGGACTTGACCTTGGTTTTGCAGGCTCTTACCAAGGCTCCTTTTGAACCTTTGTCTCTTGCTGAGCCAAAGTTCCTCACTTGGAAGACGGTCTTTCTTATTGCCCTTGCATCTGGAAGGAGAAGGAGTGAGATTCATGCCTTTACTTTTAAGGGTTGTTCTCACTCTAAAGGATGGTCAAAGGTCATCCTTAAAACAGATCCTGCTTTTCTGGCAAAGAACCAGTTAGCTTCAGAGGGTGCTTCAATTTTTTCGGAAATTGAAATTCCTGCTTTGACTAAGTGCCTTGGTCAACAGGATTCTGAAGATAGGTCTCTGTGTCCTGTCAGAGCCCTTAGACATTATTTGTCTAGGACTTCTGACCTCAGGCAGGGTAGATCTCTTCTCTTTGTTTCACTCTTGAAGTCAAAACAGGGTGATATCGCTGCCCAGACGATTTCTAATTGGATTAAAGACTTAATCCATTTCACCCTTAAGAACTGTTCCACTGAGAATGCATCTCTTCATGGTGTCAAGGCTCATGATGTAAGGGCACAGGCTGCGTCCTGGTCCTTTAAGGGTGGAATTCCACTCCTTGATATCATGAGATCCTGCACGTGGAAGAGCCATTCCACCTTTACATCCTTCTACTTTAGGAATGTGGCTCTCAAGAATCTTGAGGATACCTATAGATTGGGAGATATTGTGGCTGCACAACGTGTAGTCTCCCTTTCTACTTGATCTTCCTTTTTCTTGATCCTTTCTGGGGCTTCTTAGCCTCAGAAAAGGGGGGGGGGGGGTATTCCTTTTTTGGGGACTTCCTTTTTGGGGGACTGTGCTTGGTAGTGTACTTTTGGCACATCTTCTGGGTTTTGACACTTTAGTGCTTATCCTCTCAGAGCTGACCTCTTGGGTATAGACAGCAGTGCTGAAGGTAATAAGTAGTTAACTACTTCACACTTAGTCAAGTTGCACCTTCATCACAGGGGTTTCGGTTATGCACCAGGAATTTTCCTTTTTTAGTGCACTTTAACCATGGGTGGTTTCCTCCTTAGTCTGTCTTTTTTCCCACCATCCTTCCATGTGGGCATTCAACCCAAGTGTTTTCATATGGTATAGTATATTTACATTTTTATGAAATAAAATTTCATATTTTTAAATGTAAAATCCATTTTTATGAATAAAAATGTATATACTTACCATATGAAAACAGCAAATCACCCTCCCGCCTGCCCCGCTTTTAGGCCTTTTTCCAGCATCTAGGTTTATTCACAAAAAGAATGAACTATTTCTGCATTAATGCGCATGGCAGAGTGAACTAGGTCACCAGGGGTCAAAGGGTAGCAAGTATATAGGTTTAAAGAGGGTCTCCCCTCATAGTTTAAATTCTATGTACGGTGTACGTGGCGGTCACCGAATGCCAAGCAAAGCTTACCCAAGTGTTTTCATATGGTAAGTATATACATTTTTATTCATAAAAATGGATTTTACATTTAAAAATATGAAAATCTCGAAAACCGTGCTATATGGAGTAAACTCAACAAAATTTTGGACCTGCTGGGTATCTCTGCAGAGTAGCCATGCCAATTTTCAAAATATTTTTGTCTCGCCAAATATAGCGGACATTTTTAATTTTTTTATTTTTTGCAAAACACAAAAATGCTTATATCTTGAAAACCGTGCTAGATAGAGCAGACTGCGCTGACTTTGGTTGCCACAACAGTATAAGGCTAGAACCGAAGCATTTTCTTAATACTTTAGCACTCATCTTTATATCCTTTTCGGGACGCTTTGTTTTTGCTATGCAAAAACATTATCTTTTTTTTTTGCGAGCGATCCTCTAGTTTGTTTTTGTTACTATGGGTAACCTCACCCTAGTGCGCCGAGATGCATATTTGAGCCACCTTAGAACCAGTATCAAGCCAGATACTCTCACAGCATTGAGATCAGCCCCCCTTCATATCTCAACTTTGTTTCCCGACTCAGTTATTAAGCGGGCAGAGGAGGATATCGCCCAGCTAGAGTCCAAGGGACATGCTGGTGGGTCACATAACAAAGGTCGGTACCACCCTTGTGAAAGGCAAGATAAGAGGTCGGTTAACCGGGACTCCAGACCTGAGAAACCGCATGGAAAACCATTGGCAGGAAGCAGTTCAAGAGAGGTAGAGGACGTACCACCACCTTCTCATCACGACCAGCCAAGGGCCAGCAGTCGTATTAATGACAATTATTGTGTAACCAAGTTACAGCCATGACTGCTGGCCGGGAGCATACCACAGACAATAAACACTGGTTTAAATTTAAATGTAAAGCTTCCTGTTGCATCACATGTTCATTCTGCACCCGGGCATTCCCAAAAGAGAGAATTAAGTCCCGGGTCAGCAGGTTGTCATTACAAAAATTGCAAATTAAAGTCTGTGAAAAGTGTTTCTTGTGTCACTCAATTGTCTTGTGCTCAACCTGTAACAAATGTCAAAAATGCTGCACCAAATCTGCCTGTAGGGGTAAGACTTCAGAACTTTTGGCAAACTTGGCTGGATCTGGGAGCAGGCCCAAAAGTAGTTCAGATCCTAAAAGAGCGTTACACCCTTGCCTTCCGGATCCGGCCAAGGCTCACAAGGTCACCCAAGGTTATCAGCTGCTATGTCAATTCCCACAGGAACAGCTACCTGTTGGAGACATTACATCAGCTCATAGCCAAAAATGCTGTAGAACTAGTAAGGAACCAAACACTTCTCTGGGGTTTTTCAACAGACTATTTCTAGTCCCAAAACCAAACAACAAATGGCGACCTATCCTGGATCTGAGCAACCTGAATCTTTTCCTCAAGGCGGAGAAATTCAAGATGGAAACACCGGAAACCATCAGGACGTCCCTCCAACAAGGGGAGTGGGTTACCTCGATAGATTTCAAGGACGCCTACTTCCATATACCAATACAGGAACAGTCCAGGAAATATCTGAGATTTCATGTCCAGGGTCAGACATACCAGTTCAAAGCCCTACCCTTTGGTCTGTCCACAGCACCCTTGGAGTTTACTGTGATAGCAAAAGAGTTGAAACTGATGGCCAGTCACAAGGGTATAAGGATCCACCAGTACCTAGACGACTGGTTGGTGAGAGCCACATCCCACCAGGCTTGTCTTCAACATACTCAGAGTCTGGTGAGAATATGTCAAAAATTAGGCTTGCTGGTGAATTTGGAAAAGTCAGAACTGGTTCCAAAGCAGATCTTTGATTTTGTAGGTTACCAGTTCGACCTCAGGGCAGGTCGGGTCCGACCGACCCCAGACAGGTGGCAGAACCTTCAGGACAAAATATTAGAAATAATGTCACTGCCACACTGTCCAGTTCGACAGTTCATGTCCCTGATAGGGTTGCTAACAGCCACAGAAAAGCAAGTTCACCTAGGCCGGCTACATATGAGGCCCATACAGTGGCACCTCAAGCAGCACTGGAGAATACCAGACTGAGAGTCACTAGAAAAGGTGATTCCAATTGCCAGATCCTTGTACCCTCATTTGCAATGGTGGCTACAGGAAGACAATATTCTCACAGGCCAACCATTACATCCAATAAAGCATGCTCTGCAAATCTTTACAGACACATCAAAAGAAGGGTGGGGCGCTCACTTAAACAAATTCACTGCCAGAGGGACTTGGTCACTGCCAGAAAGCAAGTTGCATATAAATTACTTAGAACTCAAGGCAGTGTTTCTTGCCTTTAAAGAGTTTCAAAACCTCTGTGCAGGCAAGATAGTACTTGTGGCAACCGACAACACTACAGTGATGTCGTATATAAACAAGGAAGGAGGCATGAGGTCGGGCACACTCTGTGCCCTACTATGGAGAATCTTGACCTGGTGTACCAGACATCAAGTAACTCTAAAAGCCCGACATATCCCCGGGCAGCTCAATGTGGTAGCAGACAAGTTATCCAGACTGGGCCAGACCATTCAAACAGAATGGTCCCTCCTTCCCGAGGTTTTCCAAGCTATATGCAGCAGGTGGCACCAACCTCAGATAGATCTATTTGCCACGAGGTTCAACAACAAGTTACCTCAGTTCGTGTCACCAGTACCGGACTCCTTGGCAGTAGCGGTGGATGCACTCAGTCTGCCATGGGAGAATCTGGACGCATACGCCTTCCCACCAACGGCCATCTTGGGCAAAGTGGTGGAGAGGTTGCAGGACTCCCCTTGCAAGAGAATCATTCTGATTGCTCCGGGGTGACCCAACATGCCTTGGTTTTGGGATCTAGTGACCATGTCCAGTCAGATCCCACTGAGCCTACCCAATCTGCCTAACCTGTTGACACAACCTTTCAATCAGATCCCTCACAGAAATCTGTGAAGCAGTGGCAACAAGGATTGAGGCTCCTCAAAGAGGATCAACCAGATCAGTCTATGAGGCAAAATGGACCATTTTTACAAAGTGGTGCATCACTAATCAGGTGGACTTCAGGTCACCCCCTGTAAAGTCAGTGGCTGACTTCCTTATGTATCTGTTTGAGGACAGGAAGTTACAGCCCAGCACCATTGATGGATACAGGTCCGCCATTGCTGATAAACTGGGAAATTTAACCCTCAACATCAGCAAAGATGAAAATCTCACTTGCCTCGTGGATAGTTTCCATAGAGACAGACCTAAGGGTAGAAGGGGTATCCCTTCCTGGAACCTGTCTTTGGTCTTACACCAACTGACAAAGGCTCCCTTTGAGCCAATCAAGGAAGCTTCCTTGAAGTGTTTGACCTTCAAGACTGTTTTCCTGTTAGCCCTGGCTTCAGGCAAACGCAGGAGTGAGATTCATGCCTGGCAACACAAAAATATTAGGCACCAGTCTGACTGGTCAAAGGTGTCCCTGTACCCATCTCCCAGCTTTCTTTCCAAGAACCAGCTGGCGAAGGAAGGTCCAGAGTGTGTGGCCCCAGTGGTGATACCAGCCCTGGCCCCAACTTTGGATAGATCCCTCAAATCTGATAGGTCACTCTGTCCAGTCAGAGCCTTGCGTTACTACTTGGACAGGACCTCAAATATCAGGCAGCATAAGGAGTTGGTCTTTGTCTCCTTCAAGAAAGGTTTTGACAAGGATATCTCACCTGCCACTATCTCCTCATGGATCAAACAAACTGTGATCCTATGCTATGAGCTCTCAGACCTGGAGGCCCACACTTTGCATCAGGTTAAAGCCCATGATGTCAGGGCCTTTGTGGCTTCCAAGGCCTTCCAAGCTGGAATTTCCTTGGAACAGATCTTGTCAGCATGTCATTGGAAGTCACATAATACCTTCACCCAATTTTATCTGAAGGATGTGGCTTGGGCTGACTCTGAGCTCTATCACCTGGGACCTGTAGTGGCTGCTCAGCAGATCCACAAATAACCCAGGGAGGGAGGAGATTTTGTACATATGTAAATACTGGACATATATATAAAAAAAAAACAAAAAAAAAAAACTGTGCTTTGCTTCCTTAGGGAAGTTTATTTCTTCTTATTATGGGACTAAACTCAGCCCTCTCTTCCCCTACCTCAGAGCAGGTCTGTAAAAAAAGGGGGGGGGGGGGTAAATTGGTTGACCGGTTCCGGTAACCTACTGTAGCCTTAAGTGTCTGACCGCAAGGTCGACCCAGGCCTGAAAGGAAATTTTGTTAGTTCTGTTATGAGTTCATCTAAGTCTCTAGTAGCTTACCCGCCGACCAGGCGGTAGTTATTCAGCATTTGTCCATTGGAAAGGATGTATTAACGCAATAAAATTGCAAATTTAATAAGTAAATTAAATTTTTATAAGTTAATACCCTATCCAATGGACACACAAGACCCTCCCACCGACCCCGCTATCAGCTTACTAGGGGTCTAATAGGTTTAGACAACGAAAAAGATGCTATGACGTCACGTTGCCTATACAGGAAAGGGGTTCGACACGCCATCTGGTGAGTGCACTAGTACTAGGACCGGCTGGCTGGTGGAAACACAGGACGTCTTTTTCTAATGTTTGGCGAGTCGGTCGCGCCGACCGGAATAGCATTTGTCCATTGGATAGGGTATTAACTTATAAAAATTTAATTTACTTATTAAATTTGCAATTTTGAGTTTTTGCCTTATATCTCCTTGATTGTTGCTTTTATAGCTTTGGAATGTATTAAGAGGTATTGGGAAAGCATATGTGGAGAGTCTAAATAGCCTGTCACTTTTACCCCCTCGACCCCCCCTTATGGGCCAAACTGGGGTCATAAATAGCTGCTTTGGAGTTTTTGATTTATATCTTCTTTATCGTTGCTTTTATAGCTTTGGAATGTATTAAGAGGTATTCGGAAAGCATATGTGGAGAATCTAAATAGCTGGTCAGTTTTATCCCCCCCCCCCCCCCTTATGGGTCAAACTGGGGTAATAAAATAGTTGCTTTGGAGTTTTGCCTTATATCTCCTGTATTGTTGCTTTTATAGCTTCAGAATGTATTAAGAGGTATTAGGAAAGCATATGTGGATAGTCTAAATAGCCGGTCAGTTTTACCCCCCGGCCCCCCCTTATGGGTCAAACTGGGGTCATAAAATAGCTGATTTTGAGTTTTTGCCTTATATCTCCTTTATTGTTGCTTTTATACCTTCAGAATGTATTAAGAGGTATTGGGAAAGCATATGTGGAGCGTCTAAATAGCCGGCCAGTTTTACCCCCTGACCCCCCCTTATGGGCCAAACTGGGGTCATAAAATAGCTGCTTTGGAGTTTTTGCCTTATATCTCCTTTATCATTGCTTTTATAGCTTCAGAATGTATTAAGAGGTATTGGGAAAGCATATGTGGAGAATCTAAATAGCCGGTCACTTTTATCCCCTGACCCCCCCACCCCCCACCCCCATGGGTCAAACTGGGGTCATAATATAGTTGCTTTGGAGTTTTTGCCTTATATCTCCTTTATTGTTACTTTTATAGCTTCAGAATGTATTAAGAGGTATTGGGAAAGCATATGTGGAGAGTCTAAATAGCTGGTCAGTTTTACCCCGGACCCCCCCTTATGGGTCAAACTGGGGTCGTAAAATAGCTGATTTGGAGTTTTTGCCTTATATCTACTTTAATGTTGCTTTTATAGATTGAGAATGTATTAAGAGGTATTGGGAAAGCATATGTGGAGAGTCTAAGTAGCTGGTCAGTTTTACCGCCTGACCCCCCCTCCCCTTATGGGTCAAACTGGGGTAAAATTTTTTTTACCTGATATCTCCTTCATTGTTGCTTTTATAGCTTCGGAATGTATTAAGAGGTATTCGGAAACCATATCTGGACAGTCTAAATAGCCGGTTAGTTTTACCTCCTGACCCCCATGTATGGGTCAAACTGGGGTCATGAAATAGCTTTTGCCTTTATTGTTGCTTTTATGCTTTCACAATATATTAAAACCTATTGCAAAACAATTGCAAAACCCTGTGGACAATCTAAATAGCAATACATACTTGCACACATGATTACTGTATAAGTGGTTTTTTTCGCGGGTACTTAAGTTCGCGAATGTACACTGTAGGCCTGGTTCGCGAGAATTTATTTTCGCGGTGAAATATATTCAATTATCGCCCAAACTAACAACATGTTCAAATTAAAATATTACGCGGACTTCTGCTGGTTTGACTGGAAATGCATAGTTGACGTCTTTTCTTTTATACACGTTGTCAGTGTGTGAACCTACTCTGGGAGATTATAATTTTACGGAACCCAATCGAACACACTTTCATTGATCGGCGCATTATCAAAGAAGTTGTGTAGCGGGGTCGTGTCATTGAATTAATCCCTCCCTATTGGTGAGAAAGATCAAAGAAGTTAGGCGTTTCTGTGAATGGTACATTTGATAAAGCAATGGAATTTATTGTTTCCGTGGCAGTGTCAAATATTATATCTTGCACGATCTTGTATTATCGCTCACGCTAGACTGGTTCTGATAAATATTGGCTAGAAGTTATTTTCGCGTTTTGTAGTCACTCGCGAATATAGCGAAAATTAATTCCACGCGAAAATAACCACTTATACAGTATATATGAAGTTATCAATACTCGTTACTGAAATGCTGTGTAGCATTTACACAAAATTTACTAAAGTTACATCCAATGTTGTACATCCAATGTACAACACTTTCTCCAGCTTGTCTATGTCTACAACGCTTGTTTATGTTAAAGAAGACCTTTGTAGGATTTTCCCTGTCATGATATCACTAAGGGGGTTGGTTTATGTAACAGTACGGTGCAGCTTTGTGCATTCTTAGCTTTACAGCATGCTTATTAAGACCACAAGGCATTTTAAACTCTCAGGGACGCTTCGCTTTTGTTAGCAAAAGCATTCATCTAGTTTGGAAGTGGTAATTCTGATGAGTCTCAAACTGCACTAGGTGTAACTTTTATGTGTAATCCTTGTCTGTCAAAAATTTAAAGGTTGTAGGTTTACCTGTAAGGTCGACTTAAGGTCTCAAAGTTTATGAGACCCAATATTTGGACTTTTTGCCACTTTCAAGCACTGTATCCCTGGTATGTGCCCCGAAATTTAGGTCTTTAATAGACATTTAACCTGTGTATGAGGACCATAAACACCCACCTGAGTGACCCTTTTAAGACATTTTTCACATATTTTTCTCTGTAACTCGGAAACTATGTGTAATCTTTGTATGTGACAGATTTTAAATTTGAAGTTTAATTTGAAGATTACATTGAGGTCTCTAAAAGGCCCTCAGAGACCCAGTATTTGGACTGTTTGCCACTTTTAAGCCCTGTGACTGTTAAACTATGTGACTGATAGAGCTGAAATCCCATCTGGGAATATATAATTATGTTCTTTTTACATGTGCCAAAAATAAAGGCTTTAAAGACACACTTTACCTGTGTATGAGGACCATAAACACCCACCTGAGTGACCCTTTTTAGACATTTTACCCCACAGCCCTTAAAGGCTGTTGGGGTATTGTTTTCACCCATGGTGTCCGGATGAGCGGGCAGGCAAGCGGCGGGAAAAAGTTTGTCCGGGTTGTATCTCAGAAACCATAAGGTGTAGGAAGTTGATACTTGGTGGGGACATTGGTTAGGGGGTGTAGGTGTGCAACGTCATGGTCTGACCTTGATTTGACCTTTGACCTTGCTGTAGTGACCTTGAGTTTGAAAATATTGTCCGGGCTATATCTCAGAAACTGTAAGGTGTAGGAAGTTGATACTTGGTAGGGACATTGGTTAGGGGGTGTAGGTGTGCACCATCATGGTGTGACCTTGATTTGACATTGGACCTTGGGGTAGTGACCTTGACCTATAAAATCTTGTCCGGGCTATATCTCAGAAACCGTAAGGTATAGGAAGTTGATACTTGGTAGGGACATTGGTTGGGGGGTTGTAGGTGTGCAACGTCATGATTTGACCTTGATTTGACCTTTGACCTTGCCATAGTGACCTTGACCTATAAAATCTTGTCCAGGCTATTTCTCGGAAACTGTAAGGTCTAGGAAGTTGATACTTGGTAGGGACATTGGTTATGGGGGTTTAGGTGTGCACTGTCATGGTGTGACCTTGATTTGACCTTTGACCTTGCTCTAGTGACCTTAACCTATAAAATCTTGTTTGGGCTATATCTCTGAAAGCGTAAGGTTTTGGAAGTTGATACTTGGTAAGGACATTGGTTGGGGGTTACAGGTGTGCAACGTCATGGTGTGACCTTGATTTGACCTTTGACCTTGCCATAGTGACCTTGACCTTTAAAATTTTGTCCAGACAATATCTCTGAAACCATAAAGTGTAGGAAGTTGATAGTTGGTAGCGGCATTGGTTAGGGGTTGTAGGTGTGTATCATAATTTTTAGTTTACTGTTTAATGCTGTCATCTTGCTGTTGAATTGTCTTGTTTTAATACTTTATCTTTACTTGCATTTTCCTTCTCTTAGATGTTATTTTCTCTACTGAAACATCATTTTGACCTTAATATAACTGACACTGCTCTGAAAGTATCCCGATCTTTGTATTGTTTCACTACTTCTATATCTCATGGTGTTGAAAACTATTTCCCCAACCATCTCTGATGCTATTTTTCATATAATTTGCCCTGTAATTTGGAAATGGTAAGTCTGAGAAGTTTCAAACTGTATTAGATATATATTCTGTGTGTAATCTTTGATTGTGAAAGATTTTAAGTCTGAACTTTTAATTTGAAGGACACGTTGTGGTCTCTAAAAGGCCCACAGAGACCCAATATTTGGACTTTTTGCCACTTTTAAGCCCTGTGACTGTAAAACTATATGATTGATAGAGCTGAAATCTCATCTGGGAATACATTATTATGTTCTTTTTACATGTGCCGAAAATCAAGGCTTTTAGTAGACATTTAACCTGTGTATGAGCACCATAGACACTCACCCAAGTGACCTTTTTTGACATTTTTTTCTGTATTTTGCACTGTTATTTGGAAACGCTAAGTTTGACCAGTCTTAACTTGTATTATATATAATTAAGCGTCCCTGAAAGGGCGCTTATTTGTTTTCGCCTCAGTTTTCTTGCCGCCGCCGCATTATGGTCTCCCTTGAATATCTCCCTTATTATTAGAAGGTTTCAAACCATATTTGGCAGTTATATACCTTAGGCATGGGGAAATTTTTCTGCATGCTTAAATTTGACCTTTGACCTTTATAAAGGTCACATGATCAAAAACAATTTTTTGAAGTACACCCCCCCGTCATTGCAGTTCAGGAAAAACTACTTGCTACACAGCCTTATAATTTGACACACCTGGTCATACTATTGAAAACGCGAGCTAATTAGATTTTGGGAGCAATCCCTTGAAAAATGTCTCATTTATCAGTGATTTTCTGACACCTTCCAATCTGAAAGCCTTAAATTTAGGCCAACCCCCCTATTATCTTCTTAAGTATTGCATTTAGAGCTATAAAATGTACTGGGAGGTAATAGGAAACCATATGTGGAGAGTCTAAATAGCCAGTCAGTTTTACCCCCCCGCCCCCCCTTATGGGTCAAACTGGGGTAATAAAATAGCTGATTTTGAGTTTTTGCCTTATATCTCCTTTATTGTTGCTTTTATAGCTTCAGAATGTATTAAGTGGTATTGGGAAAGCATATGTGGAGAATCTAAATAGCCGGTCAGTTTTATCCCCTGACCCCCTTTATGGGTCAAACTGGGGTCATAAAATAGTTGCTTTGGAGTTTTTGCCTTATATCTCCTTTATCGTTGCTTTTATAGCTTCAGAATGTATTAAGAGGTATTGGGAGAGCATACAGTGCAGCTTTGTGCATTCTTAGCTTTACAGTATGCTTATTAAAACCACAAAGCATTTTAAACTTTAAGGGATGCTTCGCTTTTGTTAGCAAAAGCATTCCTCTAGTTTTTATTTGTTATCCATGTCCCTAAAAAGTTTCAGATCTGTAGTTTAATTGCTAAGGTCACTTTAACAGTTCTAAAATGCCCATGAAGAGTAAAACTTTTTTTGATATTCCAAAACTTCAGTCTGACTGAAAGTAAGTTTGTTGTTGATTTTCAAAGACTTGATACTTCTGATATTATTTTTCGCCTTTTCTAGGTTTAAAAAGAACTTTGATGGTTTCTCATTAATCTCAAGCAAATTACATCTTGATCTTATCATAGCACCCTTTACTTTATTTTCATACAACTCTTCTATTTGTTTTTTATGTCAGCTGACTTGTCAATTAGCTGACCTTATGTCATCACTCTGCGGTGTATGCGTCCGCGTGAACAACTTCCTCTCCAAAACCACAAGACCCAGAGACGTGCTGTTTTTTTAAAAAGATACCCTAACTTTGAGGATGATAAATCGTAAAACTCATGCAGATCTGTCTGTTCGTCTGTTCCCCAGAGCCATTACAAGTGAGGTACCCCCACTCAAAGTGTGAAAAGTTCAACACTTGATCACAATTTTCTCATTCACTATTGAAGGGATTTTTCTCTTTATCTTGCATATATGTACTAGGCCACTAGTAGATTCCCTTATGTGCGAATCAGGCCTGGGTATTTCTTTATTTTCTTAATTATTTTTTTATAAAATTTTTAAATAATTTTTAATGCATTAAAATTTCTGAAATCATGCACTAAATCACTTATAACTTGAAAAGTACTGCATTTAGAGCATTTTGTTAAATATGTTATTCAGCTACTTTTTCCATAGCTACAAAATGGTGAGTAACTTCAGTGTCTATCCCAACAGCTAAGCGAGTAATAGTTACTTCCTGACTTTTCAGTAAATTCCATCATAAGTAAAATCACTTGTAACTTGAAAATTATTGCATTTAGAGAATTCCGTATAAATATGTTATTCAGCTACTTTTGGGTCAGCTATAACGGTTGGTGCTTCATGGTGGAGCCCGCGAAATGAATTCCCGCGAAATTTTTTTGAAGGACCTGGAACTTCTACCACTTTCTGGGGGTGTGGTAGAGGTAGTGGTCTGGCCCATTAATCTTACTTGGATAAGGCGTGGTAGAGGTGGGTATATATTTCTTGCAAACTGCCCCCCGTTTTTGGGGTGTGGTAGAGGTAGAGGTTGATCCCAGTAATTATGTCCACCCCCCTGGGGGGTGGATATATTATTTTTGCTTTTTTCGCCGTCCGATGTCCGTTGTCCGATGTCCGGCGTCCGATGTCCGGCGTCACGCATGGTTTCCGCTCATTTAAAGGAAAAGTATTAGAGCTATTGTCACCAAATTTGGTATGCAGGCTTATTGGGTCAGTAGCTTACTTGGGATTGCTTTTGGCTGTTGTACCTCTTTTGCTTACTGAGTAATACTTAAGTACAGCTATTTTCAGTACCCATTGGTTTCTGTGCATTTAAGCCAAAATAATTAAAGATATTTTACTACAATTTTGAATACAAGATTGTTATGTCCATAGCTCGCTTGGTATTGCATTTGGGACTGATAGCTTTGTCAGTACATGAGTAATAGCCATTTAGGTACTTCATTGTGTATTTTCAGTACTACTTTTGAGTAATTTGCTTCTATCTCCTTAACCGTGCGAGATAGAGCGATTTCGGCAAAATTTTCGACCCGCAGGGTATCTGAGGAGTGTACTCTTTGCAATTTTCAAAAAATTTTCCCCTCCCCAAAAATGGCGGCCATTTTGAATTTTCGAATTTTTGCCAAAAATGGCAAAACAAAAATTTGCTTCTATCTCCTTAACCGTGCGAGATAGAGCGATTTCGGCAAAATTTTCGACCCACAGGGTATCTGAGGAATGCAATCTTTGCAATTTTCAAACAATTTTCCCCTCCCCAAAAATGGCGGCCATTTTGAATTTTCGAATTTTTGCCAAAAATGGCAAAACACAAATTTCCTTCTATCTCCTTAACCGTGCGAGATAGAGCGATTTCGTCGAAATTTTCAACCCACAGGGTATCTAAGGAGTGTACTCTTTGCAATTTTCAAAAAATTTTCCCCTCCCCAAAAATGGCGGCCATTTTGAATTTTAGAATTTTTGCCAAAAATGGCAAAACACAAATTTGCTTCTATCTCCTTAACCGTGCGAGATAGAGCGATTTCGTCGAAATTTTCGACCCACAGGGTATCTAAGGAATGTAATATTTGCAATTTTCAAAAAATTTTCCCCTCCCCAAAAATGGCGGCCATTTTGAATTTTCGAATTTTTGCCAAAAATGGCAAAACACAAATTTGCTTCTATCTCCTTAACCGTGCGAGATAGAGCGATTTCGTCAAAATTTTCGACCCACAGGGTATCTAAGGAGTGTACTCTTGGTAATTTTCAAAAAATTTTCCCCTCCCCAAAAATGGCGGCCATTTTGAATTTTCGAATTTTTGCCAAAAATGGCAAAACACAAATTTGCTTCTATCTCCTTAACCGTGCGAGATAGAGCGATTTCGTCGAAATTTTCGACCCACAGGGTATCTAAGGAGTGTAATATTTGCAATTTTCAAAAAATTTTCCCCTCCCCAAAAATGGCGGCCATTTTAAATTTTCGAATTTTTGCCAAAAATGGCAAAACACAAATTTGCTTCTATCTCCTTAACCGTGCGAGATAGAGCGATTTCGTCAAAATTTTCGACCCACAGGGTATCTAAGCAATGCAATCTTTGCAATTTTCAAAAAAATTTCCCCTCCCCAAAAATGGCGGCCATTTTGAATTTTCGAAGTTTTGCCAAAAATGGCAAAACACAAATTTCCTTCTATCTCCTTAACCATGCGAGATAGAGCGATTTCGTCAAAATTTTCGACCCACAGGTATTTGAGCATTGTATTCTTGGCAATTTAAAAAAAAATTTCCCCTCCCCTAAAATGGCGGCCATTTTGAATTTTCAAATTTTTGCCAAAAATGGCAAAACACAAATTTGCTTCTATCTCCTTAACCATGCGAGATAGAGCGATTTCGTCGAAATTTTTCAACCCACAGGGTATCTAAGGAATGTAATCTTTGCAATTTTCAAAAAATTTTCCCCTCCCCAAAAATGGCAG
Organism: Sabellastarte sp. h YS-2021; assembly: GCA_964017235.1. Taxonomy (NCBI): domain Eukaryota; kingdom Metazoa; phylum Annelida; class Polychaeta; order Sabellida; family Sabellidae; genus Sabellastarte; species Sabellastarte sp. h YS-2021. Next base: position 84,080,840 of record OZ024934.1, on the reverse strand, counting down.
CCATTTTGAATTTTCGAATTTTTGCCCAAAATGGAAAAACACAAACTGGCCTTAACCGTGCAAAATAGAGTTATTTTGTTGAAATTTTCGACCCATAGGGTATCTAAGAAATGTACTCTTGGCAATTTTCAAAAAAATTTCCTTTTTCCAAAAATGGCGGCCATTTTGAATTTTCAAATTTTTGCCAAAAATAGAAAAACAGGAATTTGCTTCTATCTTCTTAACCGTGCAAGATAGAGTGATTTCGTCAAAATTTTCAACCCAACCAATGCAAAAAGGCATGAAGCTGAAATAATTTACATCTACACTAACAAATATTTAAGCATCATTGATATATTTTACAAATGAAACAGGGTCTTGTAAGACTACTGTACAATTTGGGCAAAAGGTTCATGGGTGGACATTACACATGATAATGTGTGTTCTTCTATGCTATCCTGTTTCTATTCGCATCTACTATCAACAGGGCGGCCTATTTCTAGTTTTAATAGGAGAAGGTGGGGATAGGTGTGATAGATGTGAAACATAGTATATATTTCTTGCAAACTCTACCATGTTTTGGGGGTGTGGTAGAGGTAGAGGTCGATCCCAGTAATTTTAATAGGAGAAGGTGGGGGAGAGGTGTGGTAGAGGTGAGATATAGTATATATTTCTTGCAAACTCTACCATGTTTTGGGGGTGTGGTAGAGGTAGAGGTCTGTCCCAGTAATTTTAATTGGATAAGGCGTGGTACAGGTGGGGGAGAGGTGTGGTAGAGGTCAGATATAGTATATATTTCTTGCAACATGTACCACATTTTGGGGGTGTGGTAGAGGTAGAGGTTGATCCCAGTGATTTTAATAGGACAAGGTGGGGGAGAGGTGTGGTAGAGGTCAGATATAGTATATATTTCTTGGAACCTCTACCACGTTTTGGGGGTGTGGTAGAGGTAGAGGTTGATCCCAGTAATTTTAATTGGAGATGGTGGGGGACAGGTGTGGTAGAGGTGAGATATAGTATATATTTCTTGCAACCTCTACCGCGTTTGGTTGGTGTAGTAGAGGTAGAGGTTCATCCCAGTAATTTTAATTGGAGAAGACATAGTAGAGGTGGGGGAGAGGTGTGGTAGAGGTCAGATATAGTATATATGTCTTGCAAAATGTACCACATTTTGGGGGTGTGGTAGAGGTAGATGTCTGCCCCATTAATTGTAGTTGGAGAAGGCGTGGTAGAGGTGGGGGAGAGGTGTGGTAGAGGTCACATATAATGTATATTTTTTTAAACCTCTACCATGTTTTAGGGGTGTGGTAGAGGTAGAGGTTGATCCCATTGATTTCAGTTGCAGAAGGTGTGGTAGATGTGGGGGAGAGGTGTGGTAGAGGTCAGATATATTATATATTTCTTGCAATCTGTACCACGTTTTCGGGGTGTGGTAGAGGTAGAGGTTGATGCCAGTAATTTTAATTGGTGAATGTGGGGGAGAGGTGTGGTAGAGGTGAGATATAGTATATATTTCTTGTAAACTGCACCTCGTTTTGGGGGTGTGGTAGAGGTAGAGGTTGATCCCATTAATTTCAGTTGAAAAAGGTGTGTTAGAGGTGGGGGAGAGGTCAGATATAGTATATATTTCTTGGAAACGCTACCACGTTTTGGGGGTGAGGTAGAGGTTGATCCCAGTGATTTTAATTGGAGAAGGTGGGGGAGAGGTGTGGTAGAGGTGAGATATAGTATATACATCTTGCAACCTGTTCCACGTTTTCGGGGTGTGGTAGAGGTAGAGGTTGATCCCAGTAACTTTAATTGGAGAAGGTGGGGGTGAGGTGGGGTAGAGGTGAGATATAGTATATCTTTCTTGCAACCTGTACCGCGTTTGGGGGGTGTGGTAGAGGTAGAGGTCGATCCCAGTAATTTTAATAGGAGAAGGTGGGGGAGAGTTGTGGTAGAGGTGAGATATAGTATATATTTCTTGCAAACTCTACCATGTTTTGGGGGTGTGGTAGAGGTAGAGGTCTGTCCCAGTAATTTTAATTGGATAAGGCGTGGTACAGGTGGGGGAGAGGTGTGGTAGAGGTCAGATATAGTATATATTTCTTGCAACCTGTACCACGTTTTCGGGGTGTGGTAGAGGTAGAGGTTGATCCCAGTAATTTTAATTGGAGAATGTGGGGGAGAGGTGTGGTAGAGGTGAGATATAGTATATATTTCTTATAAACTGCACCACGTTTTGGGGGTGTGGTAGAGGTTGATCCCAGTAATTTTAATTAGAGAAGGTGGGGGTGAGGTGGGGTAGAGGTGAGATATAGTATATCTTTCTTGCAACCTGTACCGCGTTTGGGGGGTGTGGTAGAGGTAAAGGTTGATCCCAGTAACTTTAATTGGAGAAGGTCGGGGTGAGGTGGGGTAGAGGTGAGATATAGTATATCTTTCTTGCAACCTGTACCGCGTTTGGGGGGTGTGGTAGAGGTTGATCCCAGTAATTTTAATAGGAGAAGTTGGGGGGAGAGGTGTGATAGATGTGAGACATAGTATATATTTCTTGCAACCTCTACCATGTTTTGGGGGTGTGGTAGAGGTCTGTCCCAGTAATTTTAATTGGATAAGACGTGGTACAGGTGGGGAGAGGTGTGGTAGAGGTCAGTTATAGTATATATTTCTTGTGAACTGCACACGTTTTGGGAGTGTGGTAGAGGTAGAGGTTGATCCCAGTAATTGTAATTGGAGAATGTGGGGGAGAGATGTGGTAGAGGTCAGATATAGTATATATTTCTTGCAAACGCTACCACGTTTTGGGGGTGTGGTAGAGGTAGAGGTTGATCCCAGTGATTTTAATAGGACAAGGTGGGGGAGAGGTGTGGTAGAGGTCAGATATAGTATATATTTCTTGGAAACGCTACCACGTTTTGGGGGTGTGGTAGAGGTAGAGGTTGATCCCAGTGATTTTAATAGGACAAGGTGGGGGAGAGGTGTGGTAGAGGTCAGATATAGTATATATTTCTTGCAAACGCTACCACATTTTGGGGGTGTGGTAGAGGTAGAGGTTGATCCCAGTGATTTTAATAGGACAAGGTAGGGGAGAGGTGTGGTAGAGGTCAGATATAGTATATATTTCTTGCAACCTGTACCACGTTTTCGGGGTGTGGTAGAGGTTGATCCCAGTGATTTTAATAGGACAAGGTGGGGGAGAGGTGTGGTAGAGGTAAGATATAGTATATATTTCTTGCAACCTCTACCACATTTTGGGGTGTGGTAGAGGTAGAGGTTGATCCCAGTAATTTTATTTGGAGATGGTGGGGGACAGGTGTGGTAGAGGTGAGATAAAGTATATATTTCTTGCAACCTCTACCACGTTTTGGGGGTGTAGTAGAGGTAGAGGTTCATCCCAGTAATTTTAATTGGAGAAGGCGTAGTAGAGGTGGGGGAGAGGTGTGGTAGAGATATAGTATATATTTCTTGCAACATGTACCACGTTTTGTGGGGGTGTGGTAGAGGTAGATGTCTGCCCCATTAATTGTAGTTGGAGAAGGCGTGGTAGAGGTGGGGGAGAGGTGTGGTAGAGGTCACATATAATGTATATTTTTTTAAACCTCTACCATGTTTTGGGGATGTGGTAGAGGTAGAGGTTGATCCCATTGATTTCAGTTGCAGAAGGTGTGGTAGATGTGGGGGAGAGGTGTGGTAGAGGTCACATATATTATATATTTCTTGCAACCTGTACCAAGTTTTCGGGGTGTGGTAGAGGTAGAGGTTGATCCCAGTAATTTTAATTGGAGAATGTGGGGGAGAGGTGTGGTAGAGGTGAGATATATATATATTTCTTGCAAACGCTACCACGTTTTGGGGGTGTGGTAGAGGTAGAGGTTGATCCCAGTGATTTTAATAGGACAAGGTGTGGTAGAGGTGTGGTAGAGGTGAGATATAGTATATACATCTTGCAACCTGTTCCACATTTTCGGGGTGTGGTAGAGGTAGAGGTTGATCGCAGTAATTTTAATTGGAGAAGGTGGGGGAGAGGTGTGGTAGAAGTGAGATATAGTATATATTTCTTGCAACCTCTACCATGTTTTGGGGGTGTGGTAGAGGTAGTAGTCTGCCCCAGTAATTATAATTGGAGAAGGCGTGGTAAAGATGGAGGAGAGGTGTGGTAGAGGTCAGATATAGTATATATTTCTTGCAACCTGTCCCACGTTTTCGGGGTATGGTAGAGGTAGAGGTTGATCCCAGAGATTTTAATAGGACAAGGTGGGGGAGAGGTGTGGTAGAGGTGAGATATAGTATATATTTCTTGTAAACTGTACCACGCTTTGGGGGTGTGGTAGAGGTAGAGGTTGATCCCAGTAATTGTTATTGGAGAGAGTGGGGGAGAGGTGTGGTAGAGGTGAGATATAGTATATATTTCTTGTAAACTGTACCATGCTTTGGGGGTGTGGTAGAGGTAGAGTTTGATCCCAGTAATTGTAATTGGAGAAGGTGGGGGAGAGGTGTGGTAGAGCTGAGATGTAGTATATGTTTCTTGCAACCTGTACCACGTTTTGCAGATGTGGTAGAGGTAGAGGTCTGTCCCCTTAATTTTAGTTGCAGAAGGCGTGGTAGAGGTGGGGAAGATGTGGGTAGAGATCTTTCAAACATTTGAGTGCAAAGTGAATGGTATAAGACTTATCTTCAAGTGGAGTGTTAAATTACTTTCTTATGAAATTACTTTCTTTTACCCCATATAGCTTTGCTTAGTAATACGACAAGGCACACAGGACTTAACATTATATTTTTGTATCATTATATGTTCATTTTAATATATTCTGTTTGCTTATGAATGATTTCACACAGCATGTATGATATTGAGGCCACCTTATATATTCTTTACACCATTCCTTGTCCAAAATTCCTTTTCACAGTGTGAAACTTTGCCAGATAAGACAATGCAGATAAGAGAAGCCTCCCTCAATCCTATTGAAATGCCCCCCTCCCCTCTGCCCCCCTTACTATTGGCAGGGGGTTTGAGGCAATCTTTATATGGCTATTGACAGAAGATGTTATATTTGATGTGTTTTCATGAATAATAGAAAAACAGTTTTGGTGGAAAGATATATGAAAAAGCAGAAAAGATATAAATGGGAATGATATTGAGAGGATAAATTATTGGAGTGAGAAATATGTTACTATCTGGTGAATACTCCTGATTTCATATTTCATTAGCACAAAATGAAAGTTGAATTGGACTGACAATGCAATGGTTAAAGTAATTGATGATTAGTTACAATATCAAATATTGTAGTAGTTTGGGGTAACACATTAATGCATAAAATTGATGAAAATGATAAAACACATTGATGCATAAAATTGATCAAAGTGATAAAATACACATTGCATATAAAATTGGGTGTTTTCTGTTACCTTATATGGGTAGATGTCCTTTTAACATTAAGCATTTCAAAATTATGAATTTACACTGATATTAATCCAGTGCTCTTTGACGAGCTATGTCTAGGTGTCAGCTATGTCGAGATTAAGTAAGTGAAATTGTAAAAACATTCTTCAGTTTGGATAAAATAAACTGCTACAGAATTATATACTGCCATTAATCGATTACCCTAATCATGGCATACAGTCCAATTCCGACCTGTCCCTAACCTAGGTACCCAAATCTATATCAGTAATCATTAAGTACCCTAACCATGAGATAAAGACAGTCCAATTTTGAAAAAAGGTATTCTAGAGTTTGGTACCCTAACTACTACAGAAAGATATGTTACTAATCCTCCAGTAGCCTAACCATTGTATGAAGTCAGTGAAATGAAACCTACTCATAAGCCAGGTACCCTAAGCTATGTCAGTAATGATGAAATACTGTAATCATGAAATAAATTTTGTGAAATTTTAAAAATATTGTACAGTTTGTTATGCTAGAGTACTACAGAATGATATACTATCACTTATCATGAAGTATCCTAAACATTGCAGGAAGTCAGTCCAATTCCAAGCTAATCCTGACGTAACTACCCTAAGCTATGTCAGTAATGATAAATACCCTAAGCATGAGATGAAATCAGTAAAAGTGAAAAAATATTCTTCAGTTTGGTACCGCAAAGTACTACAACGTTTTATATTGTCACTAATCACCTTAACCATTGCATGGTAAGTGCAATTCCAAGCTTTCCTTATCCTAAGTTCCCAAAGCCATGTCATTAATCACAAAGTACCAAAACCATGACATTATGTAAGTGAAATTGTAAAAATATTCTACAGTTTGGTACCCTAAACTACTACAGAATTATATATTACCCTTCATCATTGATTACCCTAATCATGGCATTTGGTCAGTCCGATTCCGACCTATCCCGAAGGTAGGTACCCTAAGCTATGCCAGTAATGAGGAAGTACCCTAAGCATAAGATGAAGACAGTGCAATTTTAAAAAGTATTCCACAGTTCGGTACCCTGAACTAAACCAGAATTATATAGTGTCAATAATCCTCTGGTACCCTAACCATTAAATAAACTCAGTCTAATTGAAACATAGTCATAACCTACATAAGCTATGTCAGTAATCATGAAGTACCCCAATCATGAAATAAAGTCAGTGAAATTGATAAATTGTTCTAGATTTTGGGAAACCTAAAGTATTAGAAAAAATATATTGTCCCTAATCATCAGGTACCCTAACCTATGGACAAAGTGAGTGCAATTCCAAGCTTTCCTTAACCTAAGTACCCTAAACTATGGTAGAAATAACGTATGTACCCTAAGCTATGTTACCAAGGAATAGTAACAATATCTATTTCTTTAGTAGTTAGGGTACCAAACTCTAGAATACCTTTTTTCAAAATTGGACTGTCTTTATGTCATACTTAGGGTACGTAATGATTACTGACATAGCTTAGGGTACCTAGGTTAGGGACAGGTCGTAATTGTAATGTATGCTATGATTAGGGTAATCGATGATTAATGGTAATATATAATTCTGTAGCAGTTTATTTTTTCCAAACTGTAGAATATTTTTACAATTTCACTTACCGTATTTATCCGAATAAACTAGGGCTGCAACGATTCTTCGGTTACTCGGAAACGAAACGAATCAGTTCAATACTCGAGGCAAGAAAAGTAAACCGGGTCTTCGAAAACAACTAAACATACACATAAAATCTACTACAAAATTTAATTTATTTCTTTAAATATATGAATATATTTATATATTTTGCTAATATAAGGCATTTCCGTTTCGGTATTTTATATTTACAGCTATGTCTAGGTCTCAGCTATGTCAAGATTAAGTACCGTATTTATCCGAATTAACGCCCCCTCCCTATTAGTCGCACCCCCCCTCCTGTCTACTTTTGCAAAGTTCATATTGTGGGGTTTTATATCCCTCTCAACAGCCAGCACCTTTGCGATTCTGGGATTCCGAAAAATGATGCGCTTTAGTACTTCCCCAATCGAATACCGCTTACAAGAAACAAGAAAATCATAACAAAAAATGACAATTTGGATCACAGACACTTTAAAATGTGTGAAAAACGAGGTAAAAGTTTATAACTTCTTCAGATATAAGGTTTGGTTTTAAAATTTTAAGCTTTCCCGCCATAATACATGCTGGCAAGCGAGATCAAGGCTGTGTCCATTATCGCCCATTGCCACTGGACTCGAGAGTTGATTTTTTTTATGTTTAATAGTAGCCCCCCCCCCCCCCCCCCCCCCCCCCCCTTTCAAAAAATGCATCGACCCCGGGGCATTTATTCTAGGGCTGCAAGCTAGCCCTAAAATGTGCCTCGATTCCTCGTTTTGGAAGAATCGACTCGGACTCGGTGAATCGCTTGATTATCGCCCACGAAATAAACTGCTTCATATTTTGACACATCACGCCTTATAAAATGGTTACAATGCACACAACAGGAAAGAATTTTGATATTTTACTGACTTTTGGGAAAAGGATGCATATATAATGCAAAATATAGAAAACTTTAACCATCTTTATATTACGAGATTTGAGGCATCTTCAAAATACGTTATAATAAAATGCCGTCTTCTAAAACATTGTTACACAAAGAATTGAAGTTTGTAAATACTTAAAATATAAAATACCGAAACGGAAATGCCTTATATTAGCAAAATATATAAATATATTCATATATTTAAAGAAATAAATTTAATTTTGTAGTAGATTTTATGTGTATGTTTAGTTGTTTTCGAAGACCCGGTTTACTTTTCTTGCCTCGAATATTGAACTGATTCGTTTCGTTTCCAAGTAACCGAAGAATCGTTGCAGCCCTAGTTTATTCGGATAAATACGGTAAGTGAAATTGTAAAAATATTCTACAGTTTGGAAAAAATAAACTGCTACAGAATTATATATTACCATTAATCATCGATTACCCTAATCATAGCATACATTACAATTACGACCTGTCCCTAACCTAGGTACCCTAAGCTATGTCAGTAATCATTACGTACCCTAAGTATGACATAAAGACAGTCCAATTTTGAAAAAAGGTATTCTAGAGTTTGGTACCCTAACTACTAAAGAAATAGATATTGTTACTATTCCTCCAGTAGTGTAACCATTGCAGGAAGTCAGTGAAATTAAACCTACTCATAACCTTGGTACCCTAAGCTATGTCAGTGATGATGAAGTACTGTAATCATGACATAAAGTTAGTCAAATGTTACACATATTCCACAGTTCGCTACACTAAAGTACTATAGAATTATATACTGTCACCAATCATGAAGTATCCTAAACATTGCAGGCAGTCAGTCCAATTCCAAACTAATGCTAACGTAACTACCCTAAGCTATGTCAGTAATGATAAAGTACCCTAAGCATGAGATAAAATCAGTAAAAGTGATAAAATATTCTGGAGTTTGTTACCGCAGATTACTACAAGTTTTTATATTGTCACTAATCATGAAGTACATTAACCATTGCATAGTCGGTGTAATTCCAAGCTTTCCTTATCCTAAGTTCCCTAAGCTATGTCTTTAATCACAAAGTACCCTAACCACAATATTAAGTAAGTGAAATTGTGAAAATATTCTACAGTTTGGTACCCTAAACTACTACAGAATTATATATTACCATTAATCTTTGAATACCCTAATGATGGCATTCGGTCAGTCCAATTCACACCTATCCCGAATCCAGGCAATTCCAAGCATTCCTTAACCTAAGTACCCTAAGCTATGGTAGAAATAACCTATGTACCCTAACCTATGTTAGCAATCATGATGTACCCAAAGCATGACAAATATTGGTACCCTTACTACTACAGAATTATATATTGTTAGTAATCCTGCAGTAGCCTAACCATTACATAAACTCGGTGCAATGAAAACCTGCTGGTAACCTAGGTACCCCAAGCTATGTCAGTAATGATGACGTACCATAATCATGACATATACTGAGTCAAATTTTTAAAATATTCTAGAGTTTCCTATGCTAAAGTACTACGAAGAAGGCCGTGGTCGGGAGATTATAAAACGCCTTCCGTCCGTCCGTCCGTCTGTCCGTCCGTCAGTCCGTTCGTCACGTTTTTGCATAAACCTTAATATCTCATTCATTTATGAACATATCTTCACCAAATTTGCAGGGAATGTTTATGGCTATAAAAACCTGTCTCTGAAAAATTTTAGCCTCACTTTGAAAAACAAAATGGCCGCCATAGCTAATTGTTTGAAAATCCTAAAGGTGCTCTAAATCTTGAAATATTCCACCTAGCTTCGTCAAATTCGCACAAAAGCTATATGGCTACAAAAGCTAGCCTGATAATAAATTTCACCTAGTTCAAAAAACAAAATGGCCGCCATATCACATGTTTAATGTCAAACAGGGTTATCCTATTAAAAAGGCCTTATATCTCCCCAAATATTGCATATCTTCACCAAATTTGCAGGGAATGTTTATGGCTATGAAAACCTGTCTCTGAAAAATTTTAGCCTCATTTTGAAAAACAAAATGGCCGCCATAGCTAATTGATTGAAAATTGTAAAGGCGCTCTAAATCTTGAAATATTCCACCTAGCTTCATCAAATTTGCACAAAAGCTATATGGCTAGAAAAGCTAGCCTGATAATAAATTTGACCTAGTTCAAAAAACAAAATGGCCGCCACATCGCATGTTTAATGTCAAATGGGATTATCCTATTAAAAAGGCCTTATATCTCCCCAAATATTGCTCCTACAGGTTCGGAATGTGAAAACACCTTGTACGAAGTCATGGCCTGGTAATCTTTTCCATGTGTTGAATTTGACCTTTCACCCCTGCTTCAAGGTCATCACACTAAAACGTCCTTATTTCTCCCATATTATTGGTGCTGTGGCTTCAGATTGTAAAGACAGACCATGAAAAGCAAAGGCTGTGGTCTAAAATTGTACACAGCTTCCCTGCGTGTGTGCATCTGTTTGTGCATCCGTCCATGCATCCGTTTGTCAGGTTTCAGCATAAACCTTAATATCTTATTCATTTATAAAGACATCTTCGTCAAATTGCCAAGGAATGTTTATGCAAAATTTTGGCCTCATTTTGGAAAACAAAATGGCCGCCATAGCCAATTGTTTAAAAATCATACAGTTGTTCTAAATGTCGAAAATTCCAGCTAGCTTCATCAAATTTACATTTTAAGAGGCCTTCTATCTCCCCTAGTATTGCTCTTACAGGTTCAGACCATTAAAACTCTTGGCCTTCAAATGTTTTGTCTGAGAAAAATTTTGGCCTTATTTTGAAAAACAAAATGGCCACCATATCCAATTATTTAAAATTCATTAAGATGCTCTAAAACGTGAAATATTGCAGCTAGGCTCATCAAATATGCGCAAAATATATATGGCCAGGAAAGTTAAGCTGATAGTAATTTGACCTAGTTTCGAAGCCAAAATGGCTGTCTTATCACATGTTAAATGGGATTATCCTATTAAAAAGGCCTTATATCTCCCTTATCATTGCTAATAGGGGTTCCAAATGTGAAAACAACTTAAAGGAAGTAAAGGCCTGAGACTGCTGACTTTTACCTTTGACCCATTCTTCAATGTCAAGTGGGGTTATCTTACTATAAAGCCTTTATCTCATTTAGTTCTCCATTATTACTGATTCCAGGTGGGAGATAAATGCTGCGGCAGTGGCCTTGTTATATACTGTCACTAATCTTGAAATATGCCAACCATTGCAGGAGGTCAGTGCAATTGCAAGCTAATCCTAACGTAACTACCCTAAGCTATGTCGGTCATCATAAAATACCATAATGACAAGATGAAGTGAGTGAAATTGTAACAAGAGGGTCACAGATGCCCCAAAAGGCGGGTTGCGCAGGCAGAAATAAGCTTAGCAACTGCTGTAATTACATTTAGAAAAGAAGGAAAGAAATGTTAGGTTACCCAGTTAAGGTGAATGTGTAAGACGTGCTAAGAAACGTAAAACTTGTAATCTAGGTTACATAATTGTATATACTATAAACGGACAAACGAAAGGATGGAATTACACCAACTTAGCAACTTAGCTATGATGGTGGTGCATCTCCCTGTCAAGTTTGAATTAGACTGGACAAAGCATTTTCGAGTTAGAGTCCAGAGACTGCTGGACAGAAAAATGGACAAAAAACAGACAAACGCACAGGAAAACGGACAAACAAACAGACAAATGGACAGGAAAACGGACAAACAGACAGAATTACACCAATTTCGAAAGGAACCTAGCTATGATGGTGAACTATATCCCTGTCAAGTATGAATTCGATTGGACAAACTATTTTCGAGTTGGAGTCCGGAAACGAAAATGTGGACAGACAGATGGACAGACAAACGGACAAAAAACGGACAAACGAACAAACGGAATTTCACCAATATCGAAAGGAACCTAGCTATGATGATGATGTATGTCCCTGTGAAGTTTGAATTTGATTTGACTAACCGTTTTCAAGTTAGAGTCCGGAAACGAAAATGTGGACGGATAGATGGATGGACAGAAAAACGGACAAAAAACGAACAAACGGACAGAAAAACGGACAAACAAACAGACAGAGTTACACCAATTTCGAAAGGAACCTAGCTATGATGGTGATCTATCTCACTGTCAAGTTTGAATTCGACTGGTCAAACCGTTATCGAGTTAGAGTCCGGAAACGAAAATGTGGACAAACAGATGGATGGACAGACAAACGGACAGAAAAACGTACAAACGAACGGACGGAATTTCACCAGTTTCGAAAGGAACCTAGCTATGATGGTGATGTATCTCTCTGTCAAGTTTGAATTTGATTGGTCAAACCGTTTTGGAGTTAGAGTCCGGAAACGCAAATGTGGGCAGACGGATGGACAGACAAACGGACAAAAAATGGACAAACGAACCGACGGAATTTCACCAATATCGAAAGGAACCTAGCTATGATGCTGATCTATGTCCCTGTCAAGTTTGAATTTGATCGGACAAACCGTTTTTGAGTTAGAGTCCAGTGTAGCGCCAGATAATGTATCTCCCACAAAGTGTGTGGGGATACAAAATATGGCAAGGGAGCTGCCACATTTTGTATCCCCTGCCATATTCTATATCCCTTGGCCATATTTTGTATCCCCTTGTGTATGAACTAATCATTAGAAATTCCCTATGTTTATTATGATTATGCAGTTAATAGCCCAATGTTTGTAATCTAAATAAATTTTTAGTTTTCAAAACCTTTTAAACGGAAAAGTTTTCATCCCAGGAAATCTCATTAGATTTCTCTCTTGGCATATTTATAATTGTTACCTAGATGAATTTGCAACCATTGCTAAGTTTTGGAAAAAACTGTGGGAAAAAGTAGAAAACAAAATTAAATTATATTCTTTGTATATGTAATGAATACACAGCATATGAGTGAATTCAACACAATGTGAATTGTGCATTAATTCTCCATTTACAAACTTTTACAAATGTGTTTTAAATATATAACCATCTCACTACTTTTGTAAACCATAGAAATTGCAATAGTTCTACAAAGCTATACATATAATTTTGGAATTTTATTACAGAAAGTTATTCCTGTGTACAAGAGTCAGATAGGACTAGGTAAATGCAACTAATGCAACACAAGGCTAAGATTTAAAATGACTACCGTAAGCCTTTCTAAAATATTTGATCATATTTACTCCTCTATGTTCAGCTCAACACTGACTGACCAGAGGCCAATAAAGCTTAATGCTAATCCACTTATTAAATTGTGAACATATCAACATGACTTCCCATTGAGACTGAAGAGGCACAACAACATCAGGCCCAACAACAAAATCCAACTAACTAATCACCAACTAATCATACTTGGCCTAATGCCCCTATGTCCATGTCAATAGGAAGCCATTCTTTTTAAGTTGATTTGATACTTTGTTTACAGGTAGAATTCAGTGGATTGCACTTAATCTTTGTTGGCCTGATGGGTCAGTTTTGGGCTTAGAATACCTGATACTGTTAGACCTTACATGTATTTTGTCTACAGTTTACCTTTAATCTTGTAAATTGTCTTCCCAATAGTTGGGTAAAATATTGTGAATATGGAGTGAATACATAATGCACATTCATTTGAATTCAATGTAAAAAGCGATATGTGAATATATAATCATTTGAAGATTCTCTATCAATTTTTGTAAGTTTTAATTTTAGAACTTTATGAATTTAATTCAAAATCTTACCTAGTTGCTATATCTTGTAAAAAAGCTTGTGAATAGGGAGTTGATACAAAAAAATGTACATACAAATCAAAATATAAATAAAATATTCACTATGGACTTTATAATACAGTTATTTCTACCATGTTAACATGGTCTAGCCAGTTCCAGCCAATTTGAAGATTTCCATGATTTATTGTTAAGGAATGAATTGGTGCAAAACACTAACTTCATATTCTGTGAACACTGAATGAATGGGACAAATTGGAATTTTAAAATGGTTTTCAGTGTTACAGTTAGTATGAATTTGTATGACTTTTTATGTCAGCTGACTTGTCAGTCAGCTGACATTATGTCGTCACTCTGCGGCGTGGGCGTACGCGTACGCGTCCGCGTGAACAACTTCTCCTCCAAAACTACAAGGCCTAGAGACGTGCTGTTTTTTTTAAAAGATACCTTATCTATCGAGGATGAAAAATTGTTCAAGGCATGCAAATCTGTCTGTTCGTCTGTTTGCTAGAGACATTACAAGGGGGGTACCCCCACCAAAAGTGTGAAAATTTCAACACTTAATCACAATTTTCTCAGTGACTATTGCAGGGATTTCTCTCATATCTTGCATATATGTACTAGGCCAGAGGTAGATTCTCTTGTGTGAGTATGAGACCTGGATCTGTCTTACTTTTTTTTTAATAAATTTTTTTAATAATTTTTAATGCATTAAAATTCATGAAATCATGCACAAAATCATTTATAACTTGAAAAGTGTTGCATTTAGAGCATTTTGTTAAAATATGTTATTCAGCTACTTTTTTCATAGCTACAATATGGTGAGTAAGTTGGGTGCCTGTCTCAATAGCTAAGTGAGTAATAGCTACTTTTGGGCTTTTCAGTAACTTCCATTATGAGTAAAATCACTTGTAACTTAAAAACTATTGCATTTAGAGAATTTCGTATAAATATGTTATTCAGCTACTTTTGGGTCAGCTATAACATAGTAAAATTTTAGACCTGTAGCTCATGGCATAGCTGAGTAATAGCTACTTTTAGGTTATCACTGTTGAGTAAATCACTTATAACTTCAAAACTATTGCATTTAGAGAATTTCGTATAAATATGTTATTCAGCTACTTTTGGGTCAGCTATAACATAGTAAAATTTCAGACCTGTAGCTCATGGCATAGCTGAGTAATAGCTACTTTTAGGTTATCACTGTTGAGTAAATCGCTTATAACTTGGAAACTATTGCATTTACAGTATTTTGTTTCAATATGTTATTCACCTATTTTGGGATCAGCTATAACATAGTGAAGTTTCAGATCTGTGGCTCATTGCATAGCTGAGTAATAGCTACTTTGAAGTTCTCACTATTGAGTAAATCAGTTGTAATTGGAAAACTATTGCATTTAGAGAATTTCGTATAAATATGTTATTCAGCTACTTTTGGGTCAGCTATAACATAGTAAAATTTCAGACCTGTAGCTCATGGCATAGCTGAGTAATAGCTACTTTTAGGTCATCACTATTGAGTAAATCAGTTGTAACTTGAAAACTATTGCATTTACAGTATTTTGCTTAAATATGTTGTTCACCTACTTTTGGGTCAGCTATAACATAGTAAAATTTCAGACCTGTAGCTCATTGCATAGCTGAGTAATAACTACTTTGAGGTTCTCACTATTGAGTAAATCAGTTGTAATTGCAAAACTATTGCATTTAGAGAATTTCGTATAAATATGTTATTCAGCTACTTTTGGGTCAGCTATAACATAGTAAAATTTCAGACCTGTAGCTCATGGCATAGCTGAGTAATAGCTACTTTTAGGTCATCACTATTGAGTAAATCAGTTGGAACTTGAAAACTATTGCATGTACAGTATTTTGCTTAAATATGTTGTTCACCTACTTTTGGGTCAGCTATAACATAGTAAAATTTCAGACCTGTAGCTCATGGCATAGCTGAGTAATAGCTACTTTGAGGTTATCACTGTTGAGTAAATCGCTTATAACTTGGAAATTATTGCATTTAGAGTATTTTGTTTCAATATGTTATTCACCTATTTTGGGGTCAGCTATAACATAGTGAAGTTCCAGACCTGTGACTCATTGCATAGCTGAGTAATAGCTACTTTGAAGTTCTCAATGTTGAGTAAATCACTTATAATTTGAAAACTATTGCATTTAGAGAATTTAGTATAAATATGTTATTCGGCTACTTTTGGGTCAGCTATAACATAGTAAAATTTCAGACCTGTAGCTCATGGCATAGCTGAGTAATAGCTACTTTTAGGTTATCACTGTTGAGTAAATCACTTATAACTTGGAAACTATTGCATTTAGAGTATTTTGTTTCAATATGTTATTCACCTATTTTGGGGTCAGCTATAACATAGTGAAGTTCCAGACCTGTGGCTCATTGCATAGCTGAGTAATAGCTACTTTTAGGTTATCACTGTTGAGTAAATCGCTTATAACTTGGAAATTATTGCATTTAGAGTATTTTGTTTCAATATGTTATTCACCTATTTTGGGGTCAGCTATAACATAGTGAAGTTCCAGACCTGTGACTCATTGCATAGCTGAGTAATAGCTACTTTGAAGTTCTCAATGTTGAGTAAATCACTTATAATTTGAAAACTATTGCATTTAGAGAATTTAGTATAAATATGTTATTCAGCTACTTTTGGGTCAGCTATAACATAGTAAAATTTCAGACCTGTAGCTCATGGCATAGCTGAGTAATAGCTACTTTTAGGTTATCACTGTTGAGTAAATCACTTATAACTTGGAAACTATTGCATTTAGAGTATTTTGTTTCAATATGTTATTCACCTATTTTGGGGTCAGCTATAACATAGTGAAGTTCCAGACCTGTGGCTCATTGCATAGCTGAGTAATAGCTACTTTGAAGTTCTCACTGTTGAGTAAATCAGTTGTAATTGGAAAACTATTGCCTTTACAGAAATTTGTGCAAATATGTTATTCAGCTACTTTTGGGTCAGCTATAACATAGTGAAATTACAGACCTGTAGCTCATGGCACAACTGAGCAATAGCTATTCTCAGGCACTGACTGTTGAGTAAATCGGCTATAACTTGAAAAATATTGCATTTGGAGTATTTTGTTAAAATATATTGTTCACCTACTTTTGGGTTAGCTATAACATAGTGAAATTACAGACCTATAGCTCATGGCATAGCGGAGCAATAGCTATTTTCAGGTTCTCACTATTGAGTAAATCAGTTGTAACTTGAAAACTATTGCATTTACAGTATTTTGCTTAAATATGTTGTTCACCTACTTTTAGGTCAGCTATAACAGAGCAAAAATTCAGACTTGTAGCTCATTGCATAGCTGAGTAATAGTTACTTTGAGGTTCTCACTCTTGAGTAAATCAGTTGTAACTTGAAAACTATTACATTTAGAGTATTTTGTTAAATATGTTATTCACAGACGTTTTGGTCAGCTATAACATAGTGAAATTGCAGACCTCTATGTCATGGCATAGCTGAGCAATAGCTTCTTTCAGGTTCTCACTGTTGAGTAAATCATTGTATCCAACCTGTAGGAAATCATGGGCTGGGAATCTGTTAATATGGTCCGATTTGACCTTGGAACCCTCCTTCAAGGTCAAATGAGGATAGTCAAACATAAAAGTGCTTATAACTCGCTTATTATTGGTCCTAGAGGTTTGGAATGAAAACCAACCTATAGAAAATCATGAGCTGGGAATTTTTTGGTGTGGTCGGATTTCACCTTGGACCCCTCCTTCAAGGTCAAATGAGGATAGCCAAACTTAAAAGTGCTTATAACTCACTTATTATTGGTCCTAGAGGTTTGGAATGGAAAACCAACCTATAGAAAATCATGGGCTGGGAATCTTTTGGTGTGGTCGGATTTCACCTTAGACCCCTCCTTCCAAGTCAAACGAAGATAGCCAAACTTAAAGTGCTTATAACTCGCGTATTATTGGTCTTGGAGGTTTGGGATGGTAAACCAACATATAGGAAATCATGGGCTGGGATTCTTTTGGTGTGGTCAGATTTGACCTGGGACCCCTCCTTCAAGGTCAATTGAGGATAGCCAAACTTACAATTGCTTAGAACTCGCTTATTATTGGTCCTACAGGTTTGGGATGGTAAACAAGCTACAGGAAATCATGGGCTGGGAATTTTTTTGTGTGGTCGGATTTGACCTTGGACCCCTCCGTCAAGGTCAAACAAGGATAGCCAAACTTAAAAAGTGCCTATGACTCACTTATTATTGGTCCGAGAGGTTTGGGATGGTAAACCATCCTAAATTCTTTGGCTGGGAATCTTTTGGTATGGTCAGATTTGACCTTTGGACCCCTTCTTCATGGTCGAACGAGGATATTGCATTTATAGTATTTCTCTAAATATTTTTAACCTACTTTTTACACTTAAACAATTACCTTGTTACTTTATTTCATAATACCATTTGCAGGGCACAACTTTTTTGTCCTTTTCTTCTGTCAGCTTCGGAATATCTTTCGAACATGCTGTTCAGTTACCATTTACTGTATTTCTGTACAGCCCTTTCCCTGATAATTATGCTTTCCTCTCATTATCACCATCACAAATCAAAAACATTCAGTCAGCTGACACAGTGCCCGTTCACGGGCACTCTCCTCTTGTTATGTATAAGGCATAGTCCTGTATACTATATTGCATATAACTATATATCTTCATAACTCTACTTTACTTCCAACCCTATTCACTCTTCAAGGAATCAAATCAAAAGTTGGTCAGGCTGAGACCACTGATTTGTTTGACTTACAACAATCATCTCAAACAATGTCAACTTAATCCCTCCAGCTCTGCTATTTATATCACCCCCTTTACACCCCCTTTACACATTTTAATTGAGGGGGATACAGAATATGATGGGGATATACAATGTAGCTGTCATATTTTGTATGACCTTACAGAATATGGCAGGATACAGAATATGGCATGCATACAAAATATGGCGTTACACCGGAAACGAAAAATGTGGACGGCAGACAGACGGACGTCGGACACATCAATCTAATAGTCGGGTTGGTTACACACAACCCGCCTAAAAATAGTCTACAGTTTGGTACCCTAAATTACTGCAGAATTATATATTGGCATTAATCATTGATTACCATAATCATAATACAGTCAGTCCAATTGCCACCTATCCCTAGGCTAGGTACCCTAAGCTATGGCAATAATCATGAAGTACCCTAAGCATGACATATCAAGACGGTCCAATTTTAAAAAGTATTCCACAGTTCCGTACAATAAAGTAATACAGAATTATATAGTGTCACTAATCCTCTAGTACCCTAACCATTACATAAGGTCAGTCCAATTGAAATGTCATAAAGTAGGTACCAGCCTAAGCTATGTGAGTAATCATGAAGGACCCCAAACATGAGATAAAGTCCTCGAAATCGATAAAATATTTTAGAGTTTGTGAACCGTAAACTATTGCAAAATGATATATTGTCACTAATCATCAAGTACCCTAACCATTGGACAAAGTGAGTGGAATTCCAAGGTTTCCTTAACCCAAGTACCCTAAAGTATGTTAGAAATAACCTAAGTACCCTTAGCTATGTTTAGCAATCATGAAGTACCCGAACCAGGAGATTAAGTCCATCAAATTGGAAGCTATCCTTAAGCAACATACCCTAAGCTATGTTGATAATCATGAAGTCCCCTAAGCATGAGATGAAGTTATTGCAATAAAAAATATTGTAGAATTGGGTATCTGAAAGTAAATGGGTTTGTTATTCTTGAATGACTCCATTTGTGGGTAAAACTGCTGATACCTATAATTTCAGGGGACAACATAGTGATATAAAAATGTTTACAGGGGGGTTTAACACAAAAGCTGCTGTCCAAGTTAATCCCCAAATACGACCCCCCTTCTCATTTACTATGGTTGACATAGAGTGGCTCAACCTTTTCTTGACTCCCTTTCCTGAGTTGACTATTGATATAAATGTAATTTGTGTTTACTCCGTTGTTAAGTAGATTGTAGTGGATCCTGTATTATGTCCCATTGTTCCTTCAGGTCATACTGAATTCTTAAATATGGACATATGTAGGTGTTGTAAATTGTACTTTACCATTGGAAATCTCTAAAAAATATAACCTGAATATTCAATTTGGTAAGTTTACAACAAACCATTTAGCCACCCAAAAAGTCTTGTATTCTACCAAGATATATACACTTGTACCTTGAGACAATTACTTTCACTTTTTCCACAAGATGTTTTGTATCTGTATGTTACCGCAAAATTACAATTTTAATGCTTTCACATACAATGTATATCCAGAAAATAACATTAATAAGGACTGACCTGCCTGCCACACACTAAACTGGCACAGACAAAACAGATAACATATTATGCAAACAAGCACAATAGATTGACCACAGGAATGGGGGGAGGGGCCATTGGGAGCAGGTGTGTAATCTGTCACAGTTTGATATTTCCAGAGCAATGCAATTGAAACAAGTGTTACGAATGTAAGGTTACCTTAACATTGTGCTTCTGTTATAAATATAATGATAAAAGAAATAAAACTACAGAAATACACAAAATAATATTATGAAGGAAAGAAAACCGTGGCTAGTGGATAAAATGTTTCTTGTTAAGTCATCTGAATGAGCTGTAAAAGTATGTAACTTTCATTTGTCTAATGCTTTAGTCTGTGTGCTACTTTACCCTTTCTTGGACCTATACTACACCTCTCCCCCACCTCTCCCACACCCTGTCCAACTGAAATTACTGGGATAGACCTCTACCTCTCCCACACCCCCAAAATACATAGAAATACCTACTATATCTGACCCCTACCACACCTCTCCCCCGCCTATACCATGCCTTCTCCAACTGAAATTAATGGGATAGACCTCTACCCCTACCACACCCCTGAAACATGGTAAAACGTGGTAGAGGTTACAAGAAATATATACTATATGTGACCTCTACCACACCTCTGCCCCACCTCTACCACGCCTTCTCCAATTAAAATTACTGGGATCAACCTCTACCTCTACCACACCCCCAAAACGAGGTAGAGCTTGCAAGAAATATATACTATATCTCACCTCTACCACACCTCTCCCCCACCACTACCATGCCTCTTCCAATTAAAAGTACTGGGATAGACCTCTACCACACCCCCAAAATGTGGTAGAGGTTGTAACAATATATACAATATATGACCTCTACCCCACCTCTCCCCCACCTCGACCATGACTTCTCCAATTAAAATTACTGGGATCAACCTCTACCTCTACCACACCCCCAAAACGTGCTACAGGTTGCGAGAAATATATACTATATCAGACCTCTACCAAACCTCTACCCCACCTCTACCACGCCTTCTCCAACTACTACTAATGGGATAGACTTCTACCTCTACCACACCCGAAAAACGTGGTACATGTTCCAAGAAATATATACTATATCTGACCTCTACCACACCTCTCACCCCACCTCTACCACGCCTTCTCCAACTAAAATTAATGGGGCAGACTTCTACCTCTACCACACCCTCAAAACATGGTAGAGGTTGCAAGAAATATATACTATATCTCACCTCTACCACACCTCTCCCCTACCTTCTCCAATTAAAATTACT
Source organism: Sabellastarte sp. h YS-2021 (assembly GCA_964017235.1). Classification (NCBI taxonomy): domain Eukaryota; kingdom Metazoa; phylum Annelida; class Polychaeta; order Sabellida; family Sabellidae; genus Sabellastarte; species Sabellastarte sp. h YS-2021. Next base: position 84,059,602 of record OZ024934.1, on the reverse strand, counting down.
GATAGACCTGTACCCCTACCACATACCCAAAACGTGGTAGAGGTTGGAAGAAATATAAACTACATTTGACCTCTACCACACCTCTACCACGCCTTCTCCAACTAAAACTAATGGGATAGACTTCTACCTCTACCACACCCCAGAACGTGGTACATGTTATAATAAATATATATTATATCTGACCTCTAACACACCTCTCCCCCACCTTCTCCAATTAAAATTACTGGGATCAACCTCTACCTCTACCACAACCCCAAAACATGGTAGAGGTTGCAAGACATATATACTATATCGGACCTCTACCCCACCTCTACCACGCATTGTCCAAATAAAACTAATGGGATAGACTTCTACCTCTACCACACCCCCAGAATGTGGTACCTGTTCCAAAAATATATATACTATATCTGACCTCTACCACACCTCTCCCCCACCTCTACCATGCCTTATCCAATTAAAATTACTGGGACAGACCTCTACCTCTACCACACCCCCAAAATGTGGTAGAGATTGCAAGAAATATATACTAAAATTAATGGGATGGACCTCTACCTCTACCACATATTCTATTTCTTACATAGCCCACCCCCCACCCCTCCCCAAATTTTCGCGGGCTCCAACATGAAGTATCAACCGCTATAACGTAGTAAAATTTCAGACATGTAGCTTATTGCATAGCTGAGTAATAGCTACTTTGAGGTTATCAGTGTTGAGTAAATCAGTTAGAACTTGAAAACTATTGCATTTAGAGTATCTCTTTAAATATGTTATTCACCTACTTTTGGATCAGCTGTAACAAAGTAAATTTGCATACATGTAGCTTATTTTATAGATGAGCAATAGCTATTTTGAGGTTATCACTGTTTATTAAATTAGTTATAACTTGAAAACTATTGCATTTACAGAAATTTGTGTAAATATATTATTCAGCTACTTTTGGGTCAGCTATAACATAGTAAAATTGAAGACCTGTAGCTCTTTCCATAGCTGAGTAATAGCTACTTTGATGTTATCCCTGTTGAGTAAATCCCTTGTAACTTGAAAACTATTGCAGTTAGAGGATTTTGTTTTAATATGTTATTCACCTATTTTTGGATCAGCTATAACATAGTAAAATTGCAGACCTGTAGCTTATTTCATAGATGAGCAATTTTGAGCTTCTCACTCTTGAGTAAATCAGTTGTTACTTGAAAACTATTACATTTACAGTATTTTGTATATATATGTTATTCAAATACTTTTGGGTCAGCTATAGCATAGTAAAATTGTAGACCTGTAGCTCATTACATAGCTGAGTAATAGCTACTTTAATGTTATTCATGTTGAGTAAATCAGTTATAACTTGAAAACTATTGCATTATTTGTTTAAATATGTTATTCACCTACTTTTGGGTCAGCTATAACATAGAAAAATTGCAGACATGTAGCTTATTTCATAGCTGAGCAATAGCTATTTTGAGCTTCTCACTCTTGAGTAAATCAGTTGTAACTTGAAAACTATTGCATTCATAGTATTTTGCATAAATATGTTATTTAGTTACTTTTGTGTCAACTTTGCTACTTTGAGCCTACTCTGAATTGCATTTCTGTTTTCACTCTTTTAAAGGAAACATATTTAACTCATCTTTTTAAAATTTGGTGTGAAGGTTTATAGTGTCAATTGCTTGCTTGGTATTTTTGTTGGTGGTAATAGCTTTAACCTCCTGAGTAATAGCTACATAGCAAAAAAACATAATCTAATCTAATCTACTGCTTTGCAGGCGCAATTTTTTCCCCACTAAGGGGAACTCAGTGTGCTAGTTAACAAAGTCATTTCTAATAAGGAGAGTCGAGGGGTGTTCAAGGTCAGTGTTCCAAAGTTGTGGGTGAGACCGAGAGGGAAGGGGACTAAGTTGGGAAACTAGGATTGAAAAGGTGGGTTTTGAGGTGTTTCCTGAAAGATGCGACAGAGGGACTGTGTCTTATTTGGAAGGGGAAAGAGTTCCAAAGAACTGGGGCGTAGTGATTAAAAGAATTAGAGAAGTGTCTAATTGATCTATGAACTCTACAGTCAAAAGTGGGGGTATGAAGGAACTTGAGTTTAGGGGTACTACGCCTAGTATTTCTGAAGGAAGTATAGGGGTGAATTAATTCTCTTCGGTAAACAGGTTTAACTTTGTTGAGGATTTTGTATGTAATGATGCCTATTTTGAATTGTACCTTGTACCTGACTGGAAACCAATGGAGTTTTTTGAGTTGAGGGGTGATGTGAGAAAATTTTGAGGAACTGGTGACAACCCTGCACAGTGAATTTTGCACTAGTTGCAATCTCCTTAACTCAAAATCAGTGAGTGATACGAACAGGGAATTGCTGTAGTCCAGTCTGCTGCTCATCAAAGCATTGGCTAGAAGGGGTTTTAAGGTCTAGAAGGGGGCGAATTCTGTAGAGGTCTCTTGCATGAACTCTAGTGGACTTTATGACCTGTGACACATGGTCAGAGAAGGTGAAATTGGAATCAAACACCACTCCGAGGTTCTTGACACTTTCTGCTGGTGAGACCTGATTACCAAGAATATTGATTGGAAAGTGAGGAACGAGTTATTTACGGTTGTTTTTAGAACCTATCAAAATAAACTCGGTTTTGTCAGGCTTGAGTTTTAATTTATTTGTGAACATGAAATTTTGGATGTCATTTAGGCAATTCTTTAGTTTTTGTATACAGTGAGAAAAATTTGCTGGAGAGAGTGAAATGGTATCTAAGAAAGGGTATCTAAGAAATGTACTATTGGCAATTTTCAAAAAATTTTCCTCTCCCCAAAAATGGCAGCCATTTTGAATTTTCGAATTTTTGCCAAAAATGGAAAATCGTAAATTTGCTTCTGTCTTAACCGTGCAAGATAGAGCAATTTTGTCGAAATTTTCGGCCCACAGGGTATCTAAACAATGTACTCTTGGCAATTTTCAAAAAAAAATTTCTCTCCCCAAAAATGGCGGCCATTTTGAATTTTCAAATTTTTGCCAAAAATGGAAGAACACAAATTTGCTTCTATCTCCTTAACCGTGCGAGATAGAGCAATTTTGTCGAAATTTTCGACGCACAGGGTATCTCGGCAACTACTCTTTGCAATTTTCAAAAAATTTTACTCTCTTCAAAAATGGCGGCCATGTTGAATTTTCGAATTTTTGCCAAAAATGGAAAAACAGAAATTTGCTTCTATCTCCTTAACCGTGCAAGATAGAGCGATTTCATCAACATTTTGGATCCACAGGGTATCTCAGCAATCTACTCTTGCCAATTTTGTCCAGGTTTTAGAGCAAATTGGCACCATTATGTATTAGCCACACATCAGAACCGAAAAGCTGTTATAATGACAGAAAACCATTCTCTATTGGAGTGGAACTGCCAATTTTAAAATGCTATCATAAAACACAAGAACCTTCTGAAAAGATTAATTAGGAATCTGGACTTAAACTTGTCTTAATCCAGCTGCTCTTGTGATAATTTTATCAGTGTGGTACATTTATTAACCTACAAGAAGGTATACATCATTGGAGTTGTGTTTGTTTTTTTTTTGTTTGCAAAATATCTCAAAAAATTGTGGAAGGATGTTTATAATATTTTCATCAATTGTTGAAAATGGCACAAGGAAGAGATGATTAAATTTTGGTGGTGATCTGGATCATTGTATCGATCCAGGAATATTTTAAGGATTTTTTAATAATTTCATTCATAAGCCACATTAATAAGGTATTGGGCTCCTGGAGGAAGTCTGCTTTCTATGTTCGTTTTTTTTTTTTTTCCAGTGTTGACCGATATATCACAAGTGTTTTCTTTCCAGTGTTGACCGATATATCACGCCTCCTAAACACTGGATTAGATGCAGAAACCCTGGCTATCTGTGTACGTCTGTGTGAAGCTGGAGTGAACCCAGAAGCTCTGGCAAAAGTTATACAGGACCTGAGAAGGGAAACAGCTGCACTAAAGGTAATGCTAAAATAGTTTGGCCAGGAACTGTAAATTTTGGTTCTTGAGTACTCTATTAAAGTAGGCTTTAAGAGCAGAAACCAGACAGTAGTGTTCCTAGTGGTAAAGTTCGCAAACAAAGATAGCTGGTTCCTATTCAACTCATATACATGTAAATGTAAACAAAATCTGGTTACAAAAGTCCAAGAAGTGGTCCCCAAAAAGCCACATATTTGACAACAAAAGTATGAAATATCGCAAAGACATGTCTACTTGTATTATATTTTGTCAATAGACACTGAAGGAATATCCAAAACATTTATGGCACAAATAAACAGCATTTTAGTTGTGGTTATGTTTCATGCATATGCATAGAAGATTGTACAGTCTGGTAGTTACTGATTTAAACGAATCCGATTTTCGTAGAAAATTTGTTTTCAGGCTTGTGTTTTGATCGTAACACTAAGTCTTCCTTTTGTACAACTTAATTTGTTGCTGTGAAAAAGTATTCATTTAAGAGCAAAGTAGTCGATAATTTGGACTTATTGATTATGTCCACCCCACTGGGGGGGGGGGGGGGGGGGGGACATATTACTTTTGCTTTTTTCCGCTGTCCGGCGTCCGTGACGCTTGGTTTCCGGTCATTTCAAGGAAAAGTATTTATCCTATCTTTACCAAATTTGGTATGGGTGTTTATTGGGATAATAGCTTGCATGGGACTGCTTTTGGTGAAGACAGCTCTATAGCTAACTGAGTAATAGCTACTTAGCTACTTTTGTGTACTTCCTTTGTTTCCGGGCATTTTAAGGAAAAATATTTGACATGTCTTTACCAAATTTACTATGAGTAATAGTTTGGTCAATAGCTTGCTTGGGATTACTTTTAGTGATAATAGCTGTATAACTGACTGAGTAATAGCTACATAGCTACTGTGAGTATCTTTGTTATTTTAAGCATTTTAAAGGAAATGTATTTCACCTATGTTCACAAAATTTGGGATGGAGGATTATTGGATCAGTAGCTTGCTTGGGATTGCTTATGATGATAATACCTTTATAGCTAACTGAGTAATAGCTACTGTGCTATATAGCTATTATGCTATTTTGAGGTGACTTTTTCTGGACATTTTAATGAAACAATGTTTTCTATCTTCACAAAATTTATATGAAGGATAATTGTGTCAATAGTTTGGCCAGGATAGCTTTTGGTCTATGATAGCTTTGTAGCTATCTGAGTAATTGCTACTTTAAGCCTACTCTGAATTGCATTTCTGTTTTCACTCTTTTAATGGAAACATATTTAACTCATCTTTGTAAAATTTGGTGTGAAGGTTTATAGGGTCAAGTGCTTTCTTGGTATTGTTGTTGATGGTAATAGCTTTAACCTGCTGAGTAATAGATACATAGCAAAAAAACATAAATATGTCTATCTCCTAAACCATGCGAGATAGCGCGATTTCGTTGAAATTTTCGACCCACGGGGTATCTAATCAATGTACTCTTGGCAATTTTCAAAAATAATTTCCTCTCCCCAAAAATGTCGGCCATTTTTTTAATTTTCAAATTTTTGCCAAAAATGCAAAAACATTAATTTGCTTCTATCTCCTTAACCGTGTGAGGTAGAGAGATTTCATCGAAATTTTCAACCCACAGAGTATCTCAGCAAACTACTCTGCAATTTTCAAAAGAAATTTCCTCTCCCCAAAAATGGCGGTCATTTTGAATTTTCAAATTTTTGCCAAAAGTGCCAAAAACACAAATTTGGTTCTATCTCCTTAACCATGCAAGATAGAGCGATTTCGTCCAAATTTTCGACCCACAGATTATCTCAGCAAACCACACTTTTCAATTTTCAAAAAAAATTCCTCTCCCCAAAAATGGCGGCCATTTTGAATTTTTGCCAAAAATGGAAAAAAACACATATTTGCTTCCATCTCCTTAACCGTACAAGATAGAGCGATTTCGGTGAAATTTTTGACCCACAAGGTATCTAAGCAATGTACTTTTGCCAATTTTCAAAAAAATTTTCCTCTCCCCAAAAATGACAGCCATTTTGAATTTTACAATTTTTGCCAAAAATGCAAAAACAAATTTGCTTCTATCTCCTTAAGTGTGTGAGATAGAGCGATTTTGTCGAAATTTCACAATGAGTTCTTTACATTTAAGGATTTTCAAGACCCCACCTCAGGGTTTTCAAAAGATTTGTTACCATCTCAGAATTTTCAATCTGAACATCTTCAATCAGAGGATTTTCAATGAATAGAGCTACCACTTCCTCATGGCCCAAAGACAATATGTTAGTCCAACTTTTAGAGCAAAACTCATGCTTCCCTTTGGATGGACATAACGCATGCCAATGCGTCCTATTTCTATTGTTTTCACCCATGGTGGGCGGGTGGGCGGGCGGCGGGAAATAGTTTGTCCGGGCTGTATCTCAGAAACCGTAAGGTGTAGGAAGTTGATACTTGGTAGGGACATTGGTTAGGGGGTGTAGCTGTGCAACGTCATGGTCTGACCTTGATTTGACCTTTGACCTTGCCGTAGTGACCTTGAGTTTGAAAATCTTGTCCGGGCTATATCTCGGAAACTATAAGGTGTAGGGAGTTGATACTTGGTAGGGACATTGGTTAGGGGGTGTAGTTGTGCAACGTCATAGTCTGACCTTGATTTGACCTTTGACCTTGCTGTAGTGGCCTTGACCTATAAAATCTTGTCCAGGCTATATCTCAGAAACCGTAAGGTGTAGGAAGTTGATACTTGGTAGGGATATTGATTAGGGGGTGTAGGTGTGCAACGTCATGGTCTGACCTTGATTTGACCTTTAAACCTTGCCGTAGTGACCTTGAACTATAAAATATTGTCAGGGCTTTATCTCGGAAACTGTTAGGTGCAGGAAGTTGATATTTGGTAGAGACATTGGCTAGGGGGTGTAGGTGTGCAGCATCATGGTGTGACCTTGATTTGACCTTTGACCTTGCCATAGTGACCTTGACCTATAAAATGTTGTCCGGGCTATACCTCAGAAACTGTAAGGTGTAGGAAGTTTATACGTGGTACGGATATTGGTTAGGGGATGTAGGTGTGCAACATCATGGTGTGACCTTGATTTGACCTTTGACCTTGCCGTAGTGGCCTTGACCTATAAAATCTTGTCCAGGCTATATCTCAGAAACCGTAAGGTGTAGGAAGTTGATACTTGGTAGGGATATTGATTAGGGGGTGTAGGTGTGCAACGTCATGGTCTGACCTTGATTTGACCTTTAAACCTTGCCGTAGTGACCTTGACCTATAAAATATTGTCAGGGCTTTATCTCGGAAACTGTTAGGTGCAGGAAGTTGATATTTGGTAGAGACATTGGCTAGGGGGTGTAGGTGTGCAGCATCATGGTGTGACCTTGATTTGACCTTTGACCTTGCCATAGTGACCTTGACCTATAAAATCGTCAGGGCTGTATCTCGGAAACCGTAAGGTGTAGGAAGTTGATACTTGGTAGGGACATTGGTTATTGGCTATAGGTGTGTATTGTCATGGTGTGACCTTAATTTGACCTTTTACCTTGCTGTAGTGACCTTGACCTTTAAAATCTTGTTGCACCTTTGGGTCTGTCTTTTGATGCAGATTAAGCAAAAGTCATATTAGAATTTATTAAGAATTTTACTTTCATAACTTCCCATTGTAAGAGATAGAATTTCATCAAGTGAGCCGCAGATTTTACTCCAGCACCACACATAAGCATTCATTAAATGTATTACCACTTCTGTATGCATGGTAATATTCAAACCATCTAAACCATAATTCGGAAATGCAGATGTATATAAAGAGTGTTGAATTTTAGTTTACTGATTAATGCTGTCATCTTGTCATTGAATTATCTTGTTTTAATACTTCATCTTTATACGCATTATCTTTCTTTTAAACATTATTTCTCCATTTAAACATTGTTTGGACCTTTATATAACTGACAGTGCTCTGAAAGTATCCTGAAGTTTGTACTGGTACAGTACTTCTATATCTCATGGTGTTGAAAATATTTCCCAAGGCTGTGGGGTATGGGCATCTCTGATGCTATTTTTTTTACTTGTGTTACTGCTTACTTTAAAATGTTACATACCGTGGCAGATCTTTTATTTTTTAAATAAGGTAATTCATCACATTTTGTGAGCAGATATATATGCAACTGTATGTATCGTTCTAATATTCTAATAAATCAATGTCCTTTGAACTATATCACAATAATTATATCCCCAGACGAAAGTCGGGGATATATTGGATTCAGGTCCGTCGCGCCGCCGCCGCCGCCGCCGCCGCCGTAGAAATTTCCTTGTGGACGCGATAACTCAAAAACAAATTAATATTTTTTTTTCAAACTTGGTACACATGTTAAGGGTGCCCAAAGGAAGATCCCTATTTTAAGGTGACCTTAAACTCCCAGTAAAAAAGAACTTATGGCCACCTTAAGGTCAGAAATTGCACTTTTGGCCACTTAGAGCCCTGTAGGTCACAAACTATGATGCTCAGCTGGCTGAAATTTTACCTGACAACACATTAATATGTTCTTAGTACATGTGCCGAAAATCATGACTTTAAGTTGAGGAGAAAATTGTGTTTGAGGCCCATAAATACCCCCACTTAGGGATTTTTTGCTATACTTTACACATATTTTGCCCTATAATTTGGAAGTGATAATTCTGATGAGTCTCAAACTGCGCTAGGTATAACTTTGATATGTAATCCTTGTCTGTAGAAAATTTTAGGGCTGTAGGTTTACCCAAAGGGGTCGACTTAAGGTCTCAAAAGTGCCCACAGAGACCCAATTTATGCACTTTTTGCCACTTTCAAGCACTGTAGCTTTCAAACTATGTCTCTCATCTAAGTTAAATATCATCTGGGAATATATCTATGTGTTTTCTTATATGTGCCCCAACATTTAGGCCTTTAATAGACAGTTAACCTGTGTATCAGGACCATAAACACCCACCCGAGTGACCCTTATAAGACATTTTTCACATCTTTTTCCCTGTAACTTGGAAATGGTAAGTCTGAGAAGTTTCAAACTGTATTAGATATATATTCTGTGTGTAATCTTAGTATGTAACAGATTTTAAGTCTGAAGCTTTAATTTTGAAGGTCAAATTGAGGTCTCTAAAAGGCTCCCAAAGACCCAATATTTGCACTTTTTGCTACTTTTAAGCCCTGTGACTGTCAAACTATGTGACTGATAGAGCTCAAATCCTATCTGAGAAGATATTAGTATGTTATTTTTATATGTGCCAAAAATTAAGGCTTTAAGAAGACATTTAACCTGTGTATGAGGACCATAAATCCCCACCCGAGTGACCATTTTTAGACATTTTTCACATATTTTTCCCTGTAACTTGAAAATGGTAAGTCTAAGAAGTTTCAAACTGTATTAGATGCATATTCTATGTGTAATCTTGGTATGTGACAAATTTTAAGTCTGAAGCTTTAATTTGAAGGCTACATTTAGGTCTCTAGAAGGCCCCATAAAGACCCAGTATTTGGACTTTTTGCCAATTTTAAGGCCTGTGACTGTTAAACTATGTGACTGATAGAGCTGAAATCTCATCTGGGAATACATTATTATGTTCTTTTTACATGTGCCAAAAATCAAGGCTTCAAGTAGACATTTAACCTGTGTATGAGGACCTTAAACACCCACCTGAGTGACCCTTTTAAGACATTTTTCACATATTTTGCTCTGTAACTTGGAAATGGTAAGTCTGAGAAGTTTCAAACTTTATTAGATACATATTCTATGTGTAATCTTAGTATGTAACAAATTTTAAGTCTGAAGCTTTAATTAGAAAGCCACATCGAGATCTCTAAAAGGCCCACAATGACCCAATATTTGGACTTTTTACCACCTTTAAGCCCTGTAACTGTTAAACTATGTGATTGATGGAGCTGAAATCCCATCTGGGAATGCATTATTATGTCCTTTTTACATATGCTGAAAATCAAGGTTTTTAGTAGACATTTAACCTGTGTATGAGGGCCATAGACACTCGCCCAAGTGCCATTTTTGACATTTTTTCCATATTTTGCCCTGTTATTTGGAAATGCTTAGTGTGACAAGTCTTAAACTGTATTATATATAATTTTTGTTTGTTATGTATGTCCCCCAAAAAGTTTCAGATCTGTAGTTTAATTGCTAAGGTCTCTTTAACAATTGTAAAATACCCACAGAAACCCAATTTATGGATATTATGCCACTTTAAAGCCCAGTAACTGTCAAACTATGTGGGTTATAGAGCTGAAATCTTTGAATTTTTAAAAGGAAATGCCTGTCTACTTAAATTTTGAATATTAATAATGTTATGGCTATCTTAGTCTTTTAAGAACTTATTTTTGTGTGTTATACCTCTGCTTGCTGAGTTTTTCACTTTTTAAAATGAAACTGGTTAAACATATTCAAGTAGACAAAATGGACACTTTAAGTGAGCTTGAAGTCCCAATATTAATGAAATTATATCCTTATGTAGTAAAACTAGGGGATTTTTAGCCCTCAACTAGCCCAGTTTTATTCAACTTGCCTCAGTTAATTTTGGCACAGCTCCTACAGTTATGAACTCATTTCAGTTGATAATCACATACTTAAAATTCTCAATTCTTTTTGTTTTTGAGTACCCCTTTTATATAGATTGTTTGTTTACCATTTATGCTCAACCCACATCCCCCACCCGGATTCCCCCCACCCACCTCTGGGACCTCCAGCTATATTGAGTGACACTAAATAAACAAAGGTATTTAATGATATCAGATGAGAAACAAAGAACTCAATGGGGTTGCAGATCTTGTGTAATAGTGAGAGAGGTGTGGAGAAGGGGAGAGGGGTGGGGGTGGGAGGTGGTGGGCTTCATTACATATAACACAAAGGGGAGTCAGAACTGAGATTGTGTCACATATTTAGGTTGCATATATATGGACCACATATATAGGTATAGAGGAAATGAATAACTGAAAACAATTTGCAAATTCTAAAAATAATATAATAAAATAATAATATAAATAATTTTTTTTTAAATAATATTTTATTTGTGAACAAATATAGAAACAGATATGCGCTTTTGGGATTATGAATTTTAGAATGGACATTGAATCATCAATCATTTAAATACTTTGAAGGAAGATTGAAAAATATGATGAGTTGAGTTAAAAATAATATTTTATTTGTCAACAAATATAGAAACAGATATGCTCTTTTGGGATTATTATTTTAGAATGGACATTCAATCATCAATCATTTAAATACTTTGAAAATAGGTTTAGAGTTATCATTGCAGGAAGATTGAAAATATAATTTGAGTTATGTATTCGGCGTCTGGGGATACACCATCTTCCTTGGGGAGATATAAACAGAGTAGATTGATGTGCTGAAGTTCATATAATAATGGGTAATTATGTTTTAAAAAATTCCCGATCAAAACCTGTGGCGTGAGTGATGACCTGTCTGGGGATATGTTGGCGCCGAGTTGGCCCAATCTAGTTTTTTCAGCAATTGTTCAACTCATCTGTCAATGTATTGAAGGTGAAGCAGCAGTGCATAATAGTTATAAGTTAATCATTAATAATTCTACTGCTATGCTGTATGCCAAAGTGCTTGACGTTGTTTACTGAATTCAAAGGCAACTCAAGGCCAATTGGGTACAGGGACTGATTTTTAAAATTTTTGGTGCAAGCTGAATTTTATTTATGACCATTATTATTTCAAGCAATTTCTACAGACATGCAAAAATATGGGGTGGATTATAAGCCCTTAAAAATGTGTTAAATCAACTTAAATGGTGCCATATATTAACTTATGAAATTAAGTGAATTGAATTGAAAAAAAATAAAAGAAGGTTTGGACAAAATTAAACTTTTTCCATAAGCCAAATCTTGCTTGTAACAAAAGTTTTTATAAGCATCTTTGTAGAAATAACAAACGAAATGCCTTTGGCCAATAAGTAAGATCCAGTGAAATAAAATTTTAGTGTTTGACGAAGTTACGTGGCCTAGAGCTCTTTTACTGAAATAAGAATTGGTTGTCAAAGAAAGGGTTTCAACAATATTTCTTGGAAATACGTACGTATTTTTATTTTGTAATGCAAAATGATATAGATTTACAAGTTACCTCTGAATTGTCTGTTTAAAGACTATTCTTGTGTCTATAGGCTGCTGAGGAAGTGGAATCATAACAGCTGAAGGACTTGAAGCAACTAGTTGTATTAATAAGCAGAAGGACTTAAAGCAACTTCCTTTGTTAGAAAAGTGAGACAATTGTTGAAAGGGACAAAAACTGTTATGAATTGTCAAAAGCAGTGTTATGAATTTTCAAAGACAGTGTTATGAATTGCCAAAGAGAGTGCAAGCTAGATGGCTTGACATATAATTCATGAAATGAGGTTCCTTATTGCGGTTGAAGGTATTCAAAAAATGAAACTGTGCCTTGAAACAAATGAAATTCAATAATTTCGCCATTTACTCTTAAAATTTCAATATACAGAATTGTATATATATATATATTTATGATATATATATCCCTTAAAATGTGTGATGAGGTTTAGTTTCCTGCCAGAATTATGTTCTTGGGTCAGGCCCCTGCTTGAGTCCTGGGAAAGTACATACCACACTGACCAACAATTTGCTGGCTAATTGATGTTGGTAGTGCATCTGATGTCCCTGTTGTTAAAATAATAATACAATAATGTAATTTTATGGGACAATATACTGTAGAAATGGACTGCCATCAATTATTATCAGCCTGACACATTCATTAGTGCCTGAGGCTTGCCGATAGCACTAATGGATGTGAAAGGCTGATAATCATAACAATTACATTATTACTATTATTATTAGCTGAATTTTAAATAACTGGACGTTGTGCTTGTGAAATATAATGTTGTGACATCATGTAAGTAGAGGCAAATAAAAATACGTCACCATGACGTTTTGTTTGGAAATGAATGTTTTTCGTCGTAAGCAAGTGTCTTTTTATCTCCCGCCGGGCTTTAGCCTGGGAGGGAAATTATAAAATGCATCGTGTGTGTGCGTGTGTGCGTTAGTGTGTCACACAGATTTCTCCAAACTACTACAGCTACAGATTTTTTGTCAATTAATTGTCCCAAAGAATTTTCATGTCCTTGAAAATTTTGTTGGTTTTGTTGACCTAAACCTAATGATAAGGGAGTAATAGCAATATTAGCTACTTGGAGTAATGGACGCAAAACCTATTGCAGTTAGAGCATTTTCTTCAAATATGTTGTTCAGCTACTTTGTCCTTGGCTATAAGATGGTACATAGTTTTGGGTTCCATTTCATGTCATCAGTGAGTAATAGCTATTTTCTTATTTGTGGCAAAATAATGACAGAAATAAATGTGAAATATCTTCAAAGTATTAAATCTTTTTAAATATATTATTCATCTGGATTTTGATAAGCTATCACATGATATAGTTTCAGACCTGTTGCACATTTTATAGCTGAGTAATAACTACTTTGAAATTATTACTGTTGAGTAAATCCATTGTAACTCCAAAACTATTGCAGTTAGAGTATTTTCCTAAAATATGTTGTTCAGTTAGTCCTGAACTACCAGATAGTACATAGTTTGGAGCTTCATTCCATATGATAAATGAGTAATAGCTTTTTATGTCAGCTGACTTGTCAGTCAGCTGGCATTATGTCGTCACTCTGCGGCGTGGGCGTACGCGTCCGCGTGAACAACTTCTCCTCCAAAACTACAAGGCCTAGAGACGTGCTGTTTTTTTTAAAAGATACCTTATCTATCGAGGATGAAAAATTGTTCAAGGCATGCAAATCTGTCTGTTCGTCTGTTTGCTAGAGACATTACAAGGGGGGTACCCCCACCAAAAGTGTGAAAATTTCAACACTTAATCACAATTTTCTCAGTGACTATTGCAGGGATTTCTCTCATATCTTGCATATATGTACTAGGCCACAGGTAGATTCTCTTGTGTGAGTATGAGACCTGGATCTGTCTTACTTTTTTTTTAATAAATTTTTTTAATAATTTTTAATGCATTAACATTCATGAAATCATGCACAAAATCATTTATAACTTGAAAACTGTTGCATCTAGAGCATTTTGTTAAAATATGTTATTCAGCTACTTTTTTCATAGCTACAATATGGTGAGTAAGTTGGGTGCCTGTCTCAATAGCTAAGTGAGTAATAGCTACTTTTGGGCTTTTCAGTAACTTCCATCATGAGTAGAATCACTTGTAACTTAAAAACTATTGCATTTAGAGAATTTCGTATAAATATGTTATTCAGCTACTTTTGGGTCAGCTATAACATAGTAAAATTTTAGACCTGTAGCTCATGGCATAGCTGAGTAATAGCTACTTTTACGTTATCACTGTTGAGTAAATCGCTTATAACTTCAAAACTATTGCATTTAGAGAATTTCGTATAAATATGTTATTCAGCTACTTTTGGGTCAGCTATAACATAGTAAAATTTCAGACCTGTAGCTCATGGCATAGCTGAGTAATAGCTACTTTTAGGTTATCACTGTTGAGTAAATGGCTTATAACTTGGAAACTATTGCATTTAGAGTATTTTGTTTCAATATGTTATTCACCTATTTTGGGATCAGCTAAAACATAGTGAAGTTTCAGATCTGTGGCTCATTGCATAGCTGAGTAATAGCTACTTTGAAGTTCTCACTATTGAGTAAATCAGTTGTAATTGGAAAACTATTGCATTTAGAGAATTTCGTATAAATATGTTATTCAGCTACTTTTGGGTCAGCTATAACATAGTAAAATTTCAGACCTGTAGCTCATGGCATAGCTGAGTAATAGCTACTTTTAGGTCATCACTATTGAGTAAATCAGTTGTAACTTGAAAACTATTGCATTTACAATATTTTGCTTAAATATGTTGTTCACCTACTTTTGGGTCAGCTATAACATAGTAAAATTTCAGACCTGTAGCTCATGGCATAGCTGAGTAATAGCTACTTTTAGGTTATCACTGTTGAGTAAATCACTTATAACTTGGAAATTATTGCATTTAGAGTATTTTGTTTCAATATGTTATTCACCTATTTTGGGATCAGCTATAACATAGTGAAGTTTCATATCTGTGGCTCATTGCATAGCTGAGTAATAGCTACTTTGAAGTTCTCACTATTGAGTAAATCAGTTGTAATTGGAAAACTATTGCATTTAGAGAATTTCGTATAAATATGTTATTCAGCTACTTTTGGGTCAGCTATAACATAGTAAAATTTCAGACCTGTAGCTCATGGCATAGCTGAGTAATAGCTACTTTTAGGTCATCACTATTGAGTAAATCAGTTGTAACTTGAAAACTATTGCATTTACAATATTTTGCTTAAATATGTTGTTCACCTACTTTTGGGTCAGCTATAACATAGTAAAATTTTAGACCTGTAGCTCATGGCATAGCTGAGTAATAGCTACTTTTACGTTATCACTGTTGAGTAAATCGCTTATAACTTCAAAACTATTGCATTTAGAGAATTTCGTATAAATATGTTATTCAGCTACTTTTGGGTCAGCTATAACATAGTAAAATTTCAGACCTGTAGCTCATGGCATAGCTGAGTAATAGCTACTTTTAGGTTATCACTGTTGAGTAAATGGCTTATAACTTGGAAACTATTGCATTTAGAGTATTTTGTTTCAATATGTTATTCACCTATTTTGGGATCAGCTAAAACATAGTGAAGTTTCAGATCTGTGGCTCATTGCACAGCTGAGTAATAGCTACTTTGAAGTTCTCACTATTGAGTAAATCAGTTGTAATTGGAAAACTATTGCATTTAGAGAATTTCGTATAAATATGTTATTCAGCTACTTTTGGGTCAGCTATAACATAGTAAAATTTCAGACCTGTAGCTCATGGCATAGCTGAGTAATAGCTACTTTTAGGTCATCACTATTGAGTAAATCAGTTGTAACTTGAAAACTATTGCATTTACAATATTTTGCTTAAATATGTTGTTCACCTACTTTTGGGTCAGCTATAACATAGTAAAATTTCAGACCTGTAGCTCATGGCATAGCTGAGTAATAGCTACTTTTAGGTTATCACTGTTGAGTAAATCACTTATAACTTGGAAATTATTGCATTTAGAGTATTTTGTTTCAATATGTTATTCACCTATTTTGGGATCAGCTATAACATAGTGAAGTTTCATATCTGTGGCTCATTGCATAGCTGAGTAATAGCTACTTTGAAGTTCTCACTATTGAGTAAATCAGTTGTAATTGGAAAACTATTGCATTTAGAGAATTTCGTATAAATATGTTATTCAGCTACTTTTGGGTCAGCTATAACATAGTAAAATTTCAGACCTGTAGCTCATGGCATAGCTGAGTAATAGCTACTTTTAGGTCATCACTATTGAGTAAATCAGTTGTAACTTGAAAACTATTGCATTTACAATATTTTGCTTAAATATGTTGTTCACCTACTTTTGGGTCAGCTATAACATAGTAAAATTTCAGACCTGTAGCTCATGGCATAGCTGAGTAATAGCTACTTTTAGGTCATCACTATTGAGTAAATCAGTTGTAACTTGAAAACTATTGCATTTACAGTATTTTGCTTAAATATGTTGTTCACCTACTTTTGGGTCAGCTATAACATAGTGAAATTTCAGACCTGTAGCTCATTGCATAGCTGAGTAATAACTACTTTGAGGTTCTCACTATTGAGTAAATCAGTTGTAATTGCAAAACTATTGCATTTAGAGAATTTAGTATAAATATGTTATTCAGCTACATTTGGGTCAACTATAACATAGTAAAATTTCAGACCTGTAGCTCATGGCATAGCTGAGTAATAGCTACTTTTAGGTCATCACTATTGAGTAAATCAGTTGTAACTTGAAAACTATTGCATTTAGAGTATTTTGCTTAAATATGTTGTTCACCTACTTTTGGGTCAGCTATAACATAGTAAAATTTCAGACCTGTAGCTCATGGCATAGCTGAGTAATAGCTACTTTTAGGTTATCACTGTTGAGTAAATCACTTATAACTTGGAAATTATTGCATTTAGAGTATTTTGTTTCAATATGTTATTCACCTATTTTGGGGTCAGCTATAACATAGTGAAGTTCCAGACCTGTGACTCATTGCATAGCTGAGTAATAGCTACTTTGAAGTTCTCAATGTTGAGTAAATCACTTGTAATTTGAAAACTATTGCATTTAGAGAATTTAGTATAAATATGTTATTCAGCTACTTTTGGGTCAGCTATAACATAGTAAAATTTCAGACCTGTAGCTCATGGCATAGCTGAGTAATAGCTACTTTTAGGTTATCACTGTTGAGTAAATCACTTATAACTTGAAAACTATTGCATTTAGAGTATTTTGTTGCAAATATGTTATTCACCTATTTTGGGGTCAGCTATAACATAGTAAAATTTCAGACCTGTAGCTCATGGCATAGCTGAGTAATAGCTACTTTTAGGTCATCACTATTGAGTAAATCAGTTGTAACTTGAAAACTATTGCATTTACAATATTTTGCTTAAATATGTTGTTCACCTACTTTTGGGTCAGCTATAACATAGTAAAATTTCAGACCTGTAGCTCATGGCATAGCTGAGTAATAGCTACTTTAAGGTCATCACTATTGAGTAAATCAGTTGTAACTTGAAAACTATTGCATTTACAGTATTTTGCTTTAATATGTTGTTCACCTACTTTTGGGTCAGCTATAACATAGTGAAATTTCAGACCTGTAGCTCATTGCATAGCTGAGTAATAACTACTTTGAGGTTCTCACTATTGAGTAAATCAGTTGTAATTGCAAAACTATTGCATTTAGAGAATTTAGTATAAATATGTTATTCAGCTACATTTGGGTCAACTATAACATAGTAAAATTTCAGACCTGTAGCTCATGGCATAGCTGAGTAATAGCTACTTTTAGGTCATCACTATTGAGTAAATCAGTTGTAACTTGAAAACTATTGCATTTAGAGTATTTTGCTTAAATATGTTGTTCACCTACTTTTGGGTCAGCTATAACATAGTAAAATTTCAGACCTGTAGCTCATGGCATAGCTGAGTAATAGCTACTTTTAGGTTATTACTGTTGAGTAAATCACTTATAACTTGGAAATTATTGCATTTAGAGTATTTTGTTTCAATATGTTATTCACCTATTTTGGGATCAGCTATAACATAGTGAAGTTTCATATCTGTGGCTCATTGCATAGCTGAGTAATAGCTACTTTGAAGTTCTCACTATTGAGTAAATCAGTTGTAATTGGAAAACTATTGCATTTAGAGAATTTCGTATAAATATGTTATTCAGCTACTTTTGGGTCAGCTATAACATAGTAAAATTTCAGACCTGTAGCTCATGGCATAGCTGAGTAATAGCTACTTTTAGGTCATCACTATTGAGTAAATCAGTTGTAACTTGAAAACTATTGCATTTACAATATTTTGCTTAAATATGTTGTTCACCTACTTTTGGGTCAGCTATAACATAGTAAAATTTCAGACCTGTAGCTCATGGCATAGCTGAGTAATAGCTACTTTTAGGTCATCACTATTGAGTAAATCAGTTGTAACTTGAAAACTATTGCATTTACAGTATTTTGCTTAAATATGTTGTTCACCTACTTTTGGGTCAGCTATAACATAGTGAAATTTCAGACCTGTAGCTCATTGCATAGCTGAGTAATAACTACTTTGAGGTTCTCACTATTGAGTAAATCAGTTGTAATTGCAAAACTATTGCATTTAGAGAATTTAGTATAAATATGTTATTCAGCTACATTTGGGTCAACTATAACATAGTAAAATTTCAGACCTGTAGCTCATGGCATAGCTGAGTAATAGCTACTTTTAGGTCATCACTATTGAGTAAATCAGTTGTAACTTGAAAACTATTGCATTTAGAGTATTTTGCTTAAATATGTTGTTCACCTACTTTTGGGTCAGCTATAACATAGTAAAATTTCAGACCTGTAGCTCATGGCATAGCTGAGTAATAGCTACTTTTAGGTTATCACTGTTGAGTAAATCACTTATAACTTGGAAATTATTGCATTTAGAGTATTTTGTTTCAATATGTTATTCACCTATTTTGGGGTCAGCTATAACATAGTGAAGTTCCAGACCTGTGACTCATTGCATAGCTGAGTAATAGCTACTTTGAAGTTCTCAATGTTGAGTAAATCACTTGTAATTTGAAAACTATTGCATTTAGAGAATTTAGTATAAATATGTTATTCAGCTACTTTTGGGTCAGCTATAACATAGTAAAATTTCAGACCTGTAGCTCATGGCATAGCTGAGTAATAGCTACTTTTAGGTTATCACTGTTGAGTAAATCACTTATAACTTGAAAACTATTGCATTTAGAGTATTTTGTTGCAATATGTTATTCACCTATTTTGGGGTCAGCTATAACATAGTGAAGTTCCAGACCTGTGGCTCATTGCATAGCTGAGTAATAGCTACTTTGAAGTTCTCACTGTTGAGTAAATCAGTTGTAATTGGAAAACTATTGCCTTTACAGAAATTTGTGCAAATATGTTATTCAGCTACTTTTGGGTCAGCTATAACATAGTGAAATTACAGACCTGTAGCTCATGGCACAACTGAGCAATAGCTATTCTCAGGCACTGACTGTTGAGTAAATCAGCTATAACTTGAAAAATATTGCATTTGGAGTATTTTGTTAAAATATATTGTTCACCTACTTTTGGGTTAGCTATAACATAGTGAAATTACAGACCTATAGCTCATGGCATAGCGGAGCAATAGCTATTTTCTGGTTCTCACTATTGAGTAAATCAGTTGTAACTTGAAAACTATTGCATTTACAGTATTTTGCTTAAATATGTTGTTCAGCTACTTTTAGGTCAGCTATAACAGAGCAAAAATTCAGACATGTAGCTCATTGCATAGCTGAGTAATAGTTACTTTGAGGTTCTCACTCTTGAGTAAATCAGTTGTAACTTGAAAATTATTACATTTAGAGTATTTTGTTAAATATGTTATTCACAGACGTTTTGGTCAGCTATAACATAGTGAAATTGCAGACCTCTATGTCATGGGATAGCTGAGCAATAGCTTCTTTCAGGTTCTCACTGTTGAGTAAATCATTGTATCCAACCTGTAGGAAATCATGGGCTGGGAATCTGTTAATATGGTCCGATTTGACCTTGGAACTCTCCTTCAAGGTCAAATGAGGATAGCCAAACATAAAAGTGCTTATAACTTGCTTATTATTGGTCCCAGAGGTTGGAATGAAAACCAACCTATAGAAAATCATGAGCTGGGAATTTTTTGGTGTGGTCGGATTTCACCATGGACCCCTCCTTCAAGGTCAAATGAGGATAGCCAAACTTAAAAGTGCTTATAACTCACTTATTATTGGTCCTAGAGGTTTCGAATGGAAAACCAACCTATAGAAAATCATGGGCTGGGAATCTTTTGGTGTGGTCGGATTTGACCTTAGACCCCTCCTTCCAGGTCAAACGAAGATAGCCAAACTTAAAGTGCTTTTTACTCGCGTATTATTGGTCTTGGAGGTTTGGGATGGTAAACCAACATATAGGAAATCATGGGCTGGGATTCTTTTGGTGTGGTCAGATTTGACCTGGGACCCCTCCTTCAAGGGCAGTTGAGGATAGCCAAACTTACAATTGCTTAGAACTCGCTTATTATTGGTCCTACAAGTTTGGGATGGTAAACAAGCTACAGGAAATCATGGGCTGGGAATTTTTTTGTGTGGTCGGATTTGATCTTGGATCCCCTCCTTCAAGGTCAAACAAGGATAGCCAAACTTAAAAAGTGCCTATGACTCACTTATTATTGGTCCGAGAGGTTTGGGATGGTAAACCATCCTAAATTCTTTGGCTGGGAATCTTTTGGTATGGTCAGATTTGGCCTTTGGACCCCTTCTTCATGGTCGAACGAGGATATTGCATTTATAGTATTTCTTTAAATATTTTTAACCTACTTTTTACCCTTAAACAATTACCTTGTTACTTTATTTCATAATACCATTTGCAGGGCACAACTTTTTTGTCCTTTTCTTCTGTCAGCTTCGAAATATCTTTCGAACATGCTGTTCAGTTACCATTTACTGTATTTCTGTACAGCCCTTTCCCTGATAATTATGCTTTCCTCTCATTATCACCATCACAAATCAAAAACATTCAGTCAGCTGACACAGTGCCCGTTCACGGGCACTCTCCTCTTGTTTCTCATTTGTAGCTAAATCACAGAAGAAGTAAATATACAATATTTGTAAACGTTTTAGTTAGGCCAATCTTTTCAAATATATTATCCATTTAGTTTTTAATAAGATATCATACACTACTTTTACATTATTGTATCCACTTGAGCTATACTAATTTTGCCAATGAGTAACTCACTTGGAACTTGAAAATTTATAGGTTTTTACCCCACAGGGCTGTCGGGGTATTGTTTCACCCATGGTGTCCAGATGGGCGGGCGGCGGGAAAAAGTTTGTCCGGGCTTTTTCCCAGAACCGTAAGGTGTAGGAAGTTGACACATGGTAGGGACATTGGTTAGGATGTGTAGGTGTGCAACGTCATGGTCTGACCTTGATTTGACCTTGCCGTAGTGACCTTGAGTTTGAAAATCTTGTCCGGCTATATCTCTAAATCCGTAAGGTGTAGGAAGTTGATACTTGGTAGGGACATTGGTTAGGGGGTGTAGGTGTGCAACGCCATGGTGTGACCTTGATTTGACCTTGCCGTAGTGACCTTGACCTATAAAATCTTGTCTGGATTATATCTCGGAAACCGTAAGGTGTAGGAAGTTGATACTTGGTAGGGACATGGGTTATGGGGTGTAGGTGTGCAACGTCATGGTGTGACCTTGATTTGACCTTGATGTAGTGACCTTGACCTATAAAATCTTTTCCGGGCTATATCTCGGAAACTGTAAGGTGTAGGGAGTTGATACTTGGTAGGGACATTGGTTAGGGGCTGTAGGTGTGCAACGTCATGGTCTGACCTTGATTTGACCTTGCTGTAGTGACCTTGACCTGTAAACAAGGGTGGGCATTTTTAAAGACTGAGCGATGTTCAACAGGAAGTCAATGCAATTTCTTAAGCACAGGAGTTATACTAGTGCATCTGCTGGTAATTGATACGATTCTAGCTGCACTATTTTGGATGTATTGTAATTTATGAAGATTGAACTTAGAGAGAGTCCTGAAAAGTGAGTTACAGTAATCCAACCTACTACTAACAAGAGCATTGGCCACAAGTAAGCACCATGAGTAAGAAACCGCCTGACATGTCTAAGGTCACAGAGTTGCACAAAGCAACTTTTGCAGACATTCTGAACATGTTTGGACAATGAAAAATCAGAATTAAACCACACACCCAAATTCTTGACTGACTCAGCAGGGCAGAGAGGACTACACAAGAGACTTTGGTTAAGGGATGAATGTTTACAGTGTTTTAATGTGACATTGATTTGATCTTTGACCTTGCTGTAGTGAGCTTGACCTTTAAAATCTTGTCAGGGCTATGTTTCAGAAACTAAGATGTAGGAACTTCCTACTAGGAAGTTAATTTTTGGATGGGGAATTGGTTTCAGAGTGTAGGTATGCTAAATCTTGGTGTGACATTTAACCCTGGCTCTGCCAAAGTGTGTTAACATTCAGTATTTGAGACATATTTCTCTTGTCACAATTTTTGTGACAAAGATGTATGGATTGCTACAACTGATTGTTATAACTTAGATGTACTTTTACTTAATTTATACCCATTGACAGCAATACTCCAGTTAATAAATTTTAATGTTTTATAATTTTTAGTTTATTGATTAATGGTGTCATCTTGCTGTTGAATTGTCTGGTTTTAGTAATTTATCTTAACATACATTTTCCGTTTCTCAACGTTATTTTCTCTACTTAAACATTATTTGGACCTTTGCATAACTGACACTATCTGATCTGAAAGGCTCGAGATCTTTGTACTGTTTCACTTCTTTTATATCGCATGGTGTTGAAACCTATTTCCCGGTCTATGGGGTACAGGTGTCTCTGATGCTATTGGTATCCACCGGAGGCATCCGGTGGATACTTTGGTTTAACATTCGCTGCACCGCCGCCGCTCATAGAGAGATTTTTGGCGCTAACACTCTCAGAAGAAAACTACACCAGCTAGGGCCACCAAATTTGCAGGGTATCTTCTTTGGATGGAAAACTTCTCTGGGACTGAAATTATCCTCATTCTGAAAAACAAGATGGCCGTCACGGACATTTTTTTGAAAATTATCTACATTTTTCTACTTGCAGGTTCTCATAGGTAGAACATTGAATCTTTTCATAGGTGATGTGCATAACAGATATACATGTCCTCTACAACCTTGCAGACATTTGACATTGAAGCTCTTAATTCAAGGTTATGTGTGCCAGAGTACTTGTGTAGCGGACTTTAAAAGTGCCTATATCTCCCTTATTATTGGTCCTAGAGGTTTGCAATGTGAAACCAACCTACAGGAAATCATGGGCTGGGAATCTTCTGATGTCAGATTTGATCTTGGACCCCTTCTTCAAGGTTAAATGAGGATAGCAAACTTAAAAGTGCTTATAACTCACTTATTATTGGTCCTAGAGGTTTGCAATGTGAAACCAACTTATAGGAAATCATGGGCTGGAATCTTTTGATGTTGTCAGATTGACCTTGGACCCCTTTTTCAGGGTCAAACGAGGATAGCCAAACTTAAAAGTGCCTATAACTCACTTATTATTGATCCTAGAGGTTTGCAATGTGAAACCAACTTATAGGAAATCATGGGCAGGGAATCTTTTGATGTTGTCAGATTGACCTTGGACCCCTTTTTCAGGGTCAAACAATAATAGCCAAACTTAAAAGTGCCTATAACTCGCTTATTATTGGTCCTAGAGGTTTGCAATGTGAAACCTACTTATAGGAAGTCATGGGCTGGGAATCTTTTGATATTGTCAGATTTGACCTTTGGCCCCTCTTTCACGGTCACACAATGGTTCACTGGCTTTGGTGAGTTGTCTTTCTGGTGGATACAAATTTGCATCGGTTCTCCGATGTGTAGGTCTAGTTTTATATTTCCCTTTCACCAACTCTTTCCTCAGAAAGTACAACACGGAGATCAATCAAATTTGGCAAGCCCTACCTCACATAAACGTCTAGACAGCAGTTGAATTTAAGATTAATCAGGCCATAATTGACCAATTGAGAGCTGACTGATTATGCTTTCATAAAAAACCATGATGGATTTGACCTTTTGGACACATTGTGTAAATATACTCACGCTAATGAACTTACACAGGTTCAGTATGTTATTAAAGCATGAAAATTGGGTTTATAGCTTCCAAAGCTACATATCGTCATTGTGAGAAATCCAAAAATCCCATCAAATCTGTCCCCCAAGCCTCCTCTCTCTCTGTGGAACTGGGGTCATAAAATTGAATTTCTTGTATTTTGTGGTGTATCTAGAAAAGTATTGCCTGAAATCATATAAAACTTCATTGAATGATTCTTCAGGACTATTCAAACCTAGTGATGTGGCTTTTTGACCTTCTTGCCTTTGAAGATCTATTCTATGACCCTAATAGGTCAAATTTTCACTTACTATTTTACATCTCTTTTATTATTGCAATTAGAGTTTTAGAATATATTTGGAGGAATAAGGAAGCCGAGGCCTGAAATTCCAAAAAGCCCATTAAATTTTCCCCCGAGGCCACCCTCAGTGTCAAATTGGGGTTATAAAGTTGATTTTCTTTTTTTTTTGTATTTTGCAGTGTATCCAAAACAACAGTGTCTAAAATTGTTTGAAACTTCATCGACTTATCCTTCAGGACTACTCAGACTTAGTGATGTGTTTTTTTTTGTCTCCTTCTTACCTTTCACAGTCAGTTCCATATAACTCCTTCAGCAAAGTTTACAGATCAGCTCAAATTTGAGGAAAAGTCCAGATCTCCTTATCTGATCCCAGAGTAATAAAACTGGTAATTGTGTGTAGGAGTAATATAATAATTCAAATCTCCCTTATTTTGTTAACTACCAGAAATTAAAATAAATATTGTAGAACTAATTATTTTTTCTTAAATGTGAAAGTATCAAGATTCAATTGTGTCACAATTTAAAAAAAAGACAACATCAGAATAATCACTGGAGAATGGTTCTATTAGTGATGCCTACCAGACTGTGAATCATAATGCAAACATGAAATAATTCGGTTATAATGCACACTGTATCAAAGGCCTTTCTTGTTTGAGAGTTCCCTTCAGCTAGCTGAACTAGATAGATATACGAGAACAATAAAAAATAATTATATAATGCAATCAAACTGTTGTGTCTATACTATGTATATTAGTGCCTGTGGCAAGGCTATGGTTCTATTATCAGTTTTTACCCCACAGCCCCAATGGGCTGTCGGGGTATGTTTTTCACCCATGGTGTCCGGATGGGTGGGCGGGCGGCCGGTTGGCGGGAAAAAGTTCTGTATCTCGGAAACCGTAAGGTGTAGGAAGTTGATACTTGGTAGGGACATTGGTTAGGGGGTGTAGGTGTGCAACGTCATGGTGTGACCTTGATTTGACCTTGCTGCAGTGACCTTGAGTTTAAAAATCTTGTCCGGGCTATATCTCAGAAACCGTAAGGTGTAGGAAGTGGATACTTGGTAGGGACATTGGTTAGGGGGTGTAGGTGTGCAACGTCATGGTATGACTTTGATTTGACCTTGCCGTAGTGACCTTGACCTATAAAATCTTGTCCCGGCTATATCTCGGAAACCGTAAGGTGTAGGAAGTTGATACTTGGTATGGACATTGGTTAGGGGGTGTAGGTGTGCAACGTCATGGTGTGACCTTGATTTGACCGTGACATAGTGACCTTGACCTATAAAATCTTGTCTGGGCTATATCTCTGAAACCGTAAGGTGTAGGAAGTTGATGCTTGGTAGGGACATTGGTTAGGGGGTTGTAGGTGTGCAGCATCATGGTGTGACCTTGAGTTAACCTTTGACATTGTCATAGTGACCTTGACCTTTAAAATCTGGTTGCACCTTTGGGTCTGTCTTTTGATGCAGATTAAGCACTGTTAAAGTCATATTATTAGAATTCATTAAGAATTTTACTTTTACAACTTCCCATTGTAACAGATGGAATTTCATCAAGTGAGCCACAGACTTTGCTCCAACACCACACATAAGCATTCATTGAATGTATTGCCACTTCTGTATGCATGGTAATATTCAAAACATCCAAACCATAATTTAGCCATGCCAAAGAGTGTCGTAATGCTTAGTTAACTGATTAATGCTGTCATCTTGTTATTGAATTGTCTTGTTTTAATACGTCATCTTTACATGTATTATCTTTCTTTTAGACATTATTTTCTTTATTTAAACATTGTTTGGACCTTTATATAACTGACAGTGCTCTGTAAGTATCCTGAAGTTTGTACTGATACACTACTTTTATATCTCATGGTGTTAAAAATATTTCCCTAGGCTGTGGGGTATGGGCATCCCTGATGCTATTCTCTGTAAAAAGTGGGCTTCCATCATTCCCACAATCTTTAATTATGTCAATAGTTAATTATGGAGCAGGCTTAAAAGAATCTGATTGCCCCCATGCACACTTCAGAAAGTAACAAAAAAATACTGTTTAACTTGTTAACTATTTATATGACATTTTAATTGTGATATACAGTACTGAGTGGGACTTTTCTCCACAGGCTCCGGGGTCACGGGGGCAACACTCTCACCTTCAACCACTGAGATCAGGGGCGATTTACCTAAAGGACTTAAACTAAGTCCCTTTATTGGCTAAGTCTAGGACTTAAATCTAAGACTTTGGTCTTAGCTAGGTCTGGGACTTAAAATGGATTTCACAAAGGTGACTTAGCTAAGTCCAAGCTTATCAAATAACCACAGTGGGTTTCTGTGTCATGTGACATTTTATATCTCTTCAAACTATAATATTGGTGCCACATATTCTTTATTTGATATATTTTATCTTAGGATAAGTACTGTTTTGAAATGGAAAACCTTTTTACCACATATAAACTTCCCAAACACTACTTTAGTGAGGTGCTCTGTATAATTATAATTTATTTACAGCCATTTCAAATTTTGAAGTGGAGAAAAGTTTATGGCGGCCATATTTAAGTCCTCTTTATAAAATTTAAGCCCACTACCTCCCAGACTTAAAGTTAAGTCCACTGACTTAGCAATTTCTGCTTTTTTCTGCTTTGTGAAATCCACTAAGTCTAAGACCACAGACTTAACATTCTTTTGACAAAATTTAAGACCAAAGTCTTAGATTTAAGTCTAAATCTGGACTTAAGTCCCTTTGTGAAATCGGCCCCAGGATTCGCTTCCCGGCCCGACCTCAAGTGGGAAAGCTGGTAGTTGCTTGCCATTGGTCGGTAATTTACAGTACAGAACCTTGACAAACTGTATGTACTGGTTTCCTCTGCCCTTCCAATTACTCCTCATGATATGACCTATATAATATGTTGAAAGCCATGTTAAAATCCAAATAAATAAATTTCTCCACAGGCTCCAAGATTAGGTGTAGTGCTATTCTCCACAGGTGCTAAAATACAGGTGGCTTTTCTCACAGGGGTTTTCTCTGTAGGGTCTTTTTCCTGGAATCATATAACACACCACTTGGTTGGGAAATCAGGCCATGCTTTGTGTGGTGTGATTCAGTGAACTCACAAGTACATGACTCTGCTTTTGACTCATTTCCCCAGTGAATGTACATGTGTGAAAATGTTATTTTGTGTACTTGTCTATAGAGATAACACTCTATGTAACACTCTGTGTATTTCCTGAATAGTGGGCAGAAGTCTTTATACAATGTGTCTTGTCAATGTAAGGTGTGTGTGTATTTACATTTCTGTATTTGGTGTTTACCCCAGTATATATACGAACATAAAACAGAAACTGTGTTCATAGTGAGATAGTCTTTCCAGCAGGCTCTACAATGCTGTTAATTGTATGATATAATCCAAATTTCCATAATTTGTAATCACTGTAAGAGTGACTGAAAGGAAATTAAATTAATTTGTTCCCTTTGATTTGTTTGTTTTACAGATAGATTTTCACAAGTTATGTTTTGGCTGGCATTTCAGTTTACAGTGCCATATTCACAAAATTTTTCCAATGATATTAAATGTGTAAAGTAAAATGAATAATGTGCCAATTAGACTGGAATAATAAATATATAGATTGTATCACACCCATCAAGTGATCAATTTATTACCTGATTGGCTGGTTGGGTTCTCCATTATGGCTCACCTGGTAGGGTGTGGGCCTCCAGAGTGGGATGTGGTGGGTTCAAGTCGCTTGATGTTCTCCTATGACAGTGCCTAGCATTTTTGTTATTTTGTTACTGTCTCAATATAATTTCTTTATTCTTACTTTATCCTAATTATAAGAAAATATCATCCCCACCCCCTACAGATCATTATATCAGAACATCAGAAAATGTGTACAGAAGCAGACCAGTTTTAACATGTAAATATTATTATGGCAAAAAAATGTTGAGAACATGTAAAAGTGTGGAAATTGAGTGAAAATTGGGCAGACATCAATCCTTATGTCTTCTTATTTTAGTGTAATATTTAAGATTTATTACATAGATTTTGACAAAGCCATCCATTGGTTAACTATTTATATGACGGAATTTCTGCATGAAATCACACCTCCCAAATCGGAATGTGATCAGTCAGTATATAAAGCTTTCAAACTATTTTGTGCATATAATTGTTGTTTTAGATGTTAAATTGATCTTTTACATTATTTTTGAGTGCCAATTTACCAAGGCTATATGTATACTTATTGTGAAGTATTAAATACTTTCCTATTTACGATATAATATCTCAATGTAGAATATTTATGAATCATATCAAGGCTAGTGGAATGCACTGTGAGTTTTACAAGTACCTCAAACCACAGAATATGAGTTCCTAATCTTTCCAGAGCCTCCTCTTTTCTTGGACTGGAAATATCTAAGAGAGTTATACTTTAGGTTAAATCATATTATGATTGATGTGAGTTTTTATCACTTGGAACATATTGTACAGGTTATATCACCATCAACAGGTTATAATCAACCGACACTTTATAAAGATTTCCTGTTTCAGGTTTTGTAGAGATTGAAACCTTAATATTTAGTACAAGATCTTGTCTAAATATCTTTTTTAATATTTGTATAATCATATATTAAAATACTTATTTTATACACATAAAATACATACCAATAATAAACACCAACCAATAATAATGGTTACATGTGCATTTAAAGGATTATGTTCTGCATTAAAGCAGGCTGCATAAGATTTGAACCTAAAGAAAGGCTTTCAAAGCCCCTTCATTCATGACGTAAAAACACGCCATTTAACCTGATAATTTTATACTTTTAGTAGAAGTTTTTTCCTGGTTACTCAAAATATCTGTTGTTTCTTATGCATTGTGGTGTGTGTGTATGTGTGTTGCGTTGTTGTTTATTATAGTGTAATTTTATATGTACATTTAGGTTTTGTTTCTCAGTGTAAGGTTAGATATTTTACTGGGATACCAGAGACACATATTTATAGAGATGTGGAGATTATCAGTATTATTTTTAATACTGTCATCAGTCAGTACTCAGTTCAGTGGATACCTAACAAATAAAGCTTTCACAGAGGAATTTTGTTACAACTTTTTCACAAATTGGGAAAATACTGAAAAAGTCCCAGGGCATGCTCAAGTCATATTAAGCAAATGTGAAAAGGGGGAAGTCATCCGCATTGATAAGGCCGAGTTTATACGACCTGATTCCCGTGGGGACGACTGTGGAACCACTCAGACTTGTTGTCCGGCAACTGAAGATGACTGCCAGCAGGATATAGAACAAAGTTACGAAACCCTTTATCAGAGTATTAGGAATAATTGCGACGAACATAATGGCTGCCATATTAACGTACCAGCCTTCAAAACTGACTCAGAGTGTGGAGGTTATTTCATCTGGTCCAAATGTAGGACAAAAACTGGAGCTAACTTTGACATAGATACATCGTGTTATCCACGGAGGATAAAGATCTACTATGCTTGTCTGTATCGGGGAGATGTTATACCACCCACAAAGACAGTTACCATAGCAACAACAAAACTCCCCATTACTGCAAGAACCACTGTCAAATCAGGTAAGTACACACTAATACACACGGTTAACAAAGTAACCACAAACCCCAGTGGTATGTACACAGTAATTCTCAGTTACTATAGTAGCCACAAAGCCGAGTCAAATTATGCATGCATGCTCACTAATATAAAGTTCAAAGTTAGGGTTTTATGTCCCGTTCAACAGCAAGGGTCATACTAGGGCAGGTGCTTAGCATTGTCACTTGTGGGAGTCAACCCCACACAAAGGAGACACCATGGGATTAGATGCTAACCGCTCTTGACCCTAATACAATTACATACATAGTTACCATAGTAACCACAAACCCCCAGTACTGTGACAGCCACAGTCACATCATTTAGTACAGTAACACAGTAACCACAGACCCTAGTACTGTAACAGCTACAGAAAATCAGGTAGATAGATACAAATATACAGTTCCCATAGAAACCACAAACCCAGTATTGTAACAGCCACAGACAAAGTAAGAACACATTAATTCACAGTTCCCATAGTATCCACAAATCCCTGCACTGGGTATTTGGTAAATGCGAAAAGATTTTTTGTTGCGGAAAACACTTTGGTGCATCTCCTAAGTTATCAGTTTTTCTGAAGGCATCTGATAATCTATTTACAGTGCTTTGAGAGCGAAGTGTCCACTCTCTGCCAAGGTTTATTTTGTGACTGTCTGCTAGATATCTTTGGAAGTCAGTCAAATGTATATTATACTACAAATATCTTAGTGTGTGAAGACAACAAGACAAGTGTATGTCATTTACTATTTCTCTCATAACTCACCTGAGAGAAAAACTATTGTATGTTTTAATGTATTTGGCCTATTGTAGTTGTACACCTATGCACTTAACTTTATACTCGGAATGACGCTTTTATTTACCAATAGATAGTATTAAATATACACAACAACAGATACTCTGTATATGTCAATATTTATTTTACATGAATGTATGACCAGTATGCATCAATGAATACAACAGTTGTGACATATAGTTCTTGGATAATTCCCAAAAATCATCATAGTCTCAGTGAGGGTTTGTTTTCTAGTCATGTGACTTTATTTATATAGTGTATGTGTTTACACCATTGACACTGACTTGTCAATTTATTATGTTTTCTATAAAGTGATAAAGTTACCAAGCTTTAATTGGAAAAATCTGCTTGTAATCATCACAAATATCTCTAAATAAGTCAATAGATTTGAAAATACTGAATCATACTCTTAAGTAATATGCCTCCTGACCAGTTTAGGATGATTTCTACATGAAATGGGTACCCAGAGTTGGCGCACAAAGAACAAGGTCTAAATGAATTTGGCACTTTTCTAATAGTGCCAAGTTTAGTCCATTTTTCAATCACTATAATGATTTCTGTCATAAATTGGCCATATTGTGCATTTTATAATCTATATACACTTAGATAGGGAGCTTGAGCAATATTTTTATTATTTTATCATTTAAATCTTTATCTACAGCTCGATTGAATTCAACCTTGTTTCAGTGGAATGTTCAACCATCTCTTTCAGTAACATTAGTAATACTTTATTTAGTGAGAATTGGACTAAGCCTGCACAGAATTGTGCAAAATACTCTGATATAACATGATTGAATTCAACCATGTCTGTCAGAAACATTTGTGGTCCTTTATGCAGTAAGAACTTAACTAGCCTGCACGTCTTGTATGACAGAATTATGAGAAAGAGTCAGATATAACAGGAATAAGACATGATTGAATTCAACCATGTCTGTCAGTAATTTTTGTGACCATATATGCAGTCTCAGAACTGAACTAGCCCAGGCAAATTGCAGTACAGAATTATGAAAAATACTCCAATATAACAGGAATAAGGGACGATTGAATTCAACCATGTCTGTCAGTAATATTTGTGATCCTATATGCAGTGAGAACTAGCTGAACTATCCTGGGCAACTTGCAGTACAGAATTATGAAAAATACTCTGATATAACAGGAATAAGGGATGATTGAATTCAACCATGTCTTTCAAGAACCTTTGTGATGCTTTATTCATTGAGAATTGGACTAGCCTGTGCAAATTGTAGCACAGAATTGTGAAAAGATACCGCGATATAACAGGAATAAGAGATGATTGAATTCAACCATATTTTCAGTAGCATTTGTGATCCTTCAATATGCAGTGAGAACTGATCTAGCCTGCACAACTTGTAGCACAGAACTATGAAAAATACTCTGATGTAACAGTAAGACATGATTGAATTCAATCACATCTGTCAGTAACATTTGTGATCCTTAATGCAGTGAACATTGGACTAGCTGCATAGCTTATAGCAGATAATTGTAAAACATACTCAGATATTACAGTAATAAGTTATGATTGAATTCAACCATCTCTCTCAGGAATGTTTGTGATCCTTTATGCAGTGAGAACTGGATTAACCTGTGGAAATTGTAGCACAGAATTGTGAAAAATACTCGTACATAACTGGAATAAGAGATGATTGAATTCAACCATATTTTCAGTAGCATTTGTGATCCTTTATGCAGTGAGAATTGCACTAGCCTGCACAACTTGTAGCACTGAATGATGAAAAATACTCAGATATAACTGGAAAAGAGATGATTGAATTCAACCATGTCTGTCAGTAATATTTGTGATCCTATATGCAGTGAGAACTGCACTATCCTGCACAACTTGTAGCACAGAACTATGAAAAATACTCTGATGTAACAGTAAGACATGATTGAATTCAATCACGTCTGTCAGTAAGATTTGTGATCCTTTATGCAGTGAAAATTGGACTAGCCTGCATAGCTTATAGCACAGAATTATGAAAATTATTTTGATATACAGGAATAAGAGATGATTGAATTCAATCATGTCTGTCAGTAATATTTGCTATCCCTTATGCAGTGAGAACTGCTGTAGCCTACACAACTTGTAGCACAGAATGATGAAAAATATTCAGATATTACAGTAATAAATATAATAATCTCTTTCAGTAATATTTATAATAATAGACCTTTTATGCAGTGAGAAGTGAGCTAGCCTTCACAACTTGTAGCACAGAACTATGAAAAATACTCAGATATAACAGAAACAAGAGATGATTGAATTCAACCATGTCTCAGTAATATTTGTGATCCTTAATGCAGGGAGAACTGTACTATCCTGCACAACTTGTAGCACAGAACTATGAAAAATACTCAGATATAACAGAACCAAGAGATGATTGAATTCAACCATGTCTCAGTAATATTTGTGATCCTTAATGCAGGGAGAACTGTACTATCCTGCACAACTTGTAGCACAGAACTATGACAAATACTCCGATGTAACAAAAACAAGAGATGATTGAATTCAACCATGTCTCAGTAATATTTGTGATCCTTAATGCAGGGAGAACTGTACAAGCCTGTGCAAACTGAAGGTTAAGTACAGATTTATGAAAAATACTTGAATATAATAGAAAATATTGAACGCTAAACAAAAATAGAAGATACTTTTAACAGATATGACTGATTGAAATACACCAAACAGATTCAAGACTAGAACCTCAAACGGCCAACCCTAGTTCAGATCTCTTGGTGCAGCAGATCTTATCAGGGCTGTTTGTAGTTGAAAGGTTATATTGTAAAAATATGTCACCCATGTCAAAAAAAGAAACTTGTCCACAAATATCTATTAAAGTGCCAAAAGAATGGACAAGAAACCAAACGATTGTTTAGTTAAAATTTTTCAAAATTCACCGAAAACGGCAATTAGTGAGCACTCGAAATGCCAGAAATTCAAGGACAAAGACTCGCAAAAAATGATAACAGAGTAGAGTTGGGAGGTGCATGCATGGGAGGTAGCACAATTCGACAAATATTTGGTCATAATAATTTCATTCAAATGTATAAACTTGTCCATTTGCATTAAGATTTATTGTAAATGGAAAAAAAAAATATTGAAAAAAATATCACATATCCCATGTAACTGCTTATGAAATTATAAAATGATGCAAATTAGTTACCTATGAAATGAAAGAATGCTGGATTTTAAACAAGTATCAAACTTTGACTATGATGATGCCAATTAAATGTTTAAATCATTGTTAATAGTAATTATGACACAGCAGATAACCCCTAAACATAAAAGATTTAAATGAAGTCTCCATACACACATATTTACTGATTTTACATATTTACTGCAACATACACATACATATACCACTGAACATATATTTTACAGTTGTTTTTTGTTCTTTTGGACATTTTAAAATTAAAAACTCACCTCATAAGTTTTTAAATTCCAAAACAACATAAACAAAACTTGCTGGATACAAACACCATATTTTCATTAATTCTGATAATAGTACAAATGAAATATGGTGTATTAAACTCTGCTCTATTAAAGAGAGAACAATAATACTTAATTATTATATCATGTAATATAAAACAACTCATCAAAACACTGTTGTTGAGTGTTTCAAATACCAAGAATAAAATGTACCCAAAAGTGTACCTATACACACATACATATCCTGGTGGCTATCTGGTGATAAAGATTTGTTGTGATGGGGCACACTGAAACATCAGATCCAGCAGGTCCCTTGTGTAAACAAAGACAGTATCATTTACTACTCACTGTACTGTGAATACATTCTGTTATTTGGGGAATTTTGGGAGTGTTTCAAACATTCAAGAAAAAAAGTTTTTTTTTATTTAGTGGTACCTGTGGGCTCGAGTTCTTGCCTGCCAAGGCTGGCTATTTTTAATCTTTGTTCAAAAAGTATCTTAGTAGTGATTAGTCATTTCAAACATAAAAACCAACAAAAGACTGACAGAGCCTGTACAGTACCACAACCAAAACAAAAGAATATAGTGCAAGGCTAAAAAATTGGGCTTCTTATAGAAGAAGAAGAAGAAGAAGAATTCTTTATTTTTGTGACTTGAGGTAAAGTTTTACAAAAATACATAAGAAGACTTGTAATTTCCTCCCAGCCCTTGTGGGCTTATAAGTCACCTTTAGTATAACATACATATTGAAGTATATACAGATAAAAACAGATATGATACAATTTCAGTTTAACAGTTAGATTGAAACTTTCGTCCTTAAATTTTATACATTACTACAAATTTGTAAGTTATGTATAGGTGTTGCATATGTGTCTAAATTCTACTACAAAAAGAACAGAACTGAAATGACAGTTAGTTAGGTATATAAACAACACACATACTGAACATACAAAAAACTATGTTTATAACAGACAAGATTACATTGATTCACATATATGGTGTGAACAAACTTAATTACTAACATCAGTGGTTAGATTGACTGTACAGTATATTATCTAACAATTTCAGTGTATACATGGATTGTGTGAAGTTGGGAAATATGATTTTAATTATATAATTGGGATGATCTGATCTTTACAGACATATCAAGGAAGGGACCCAATAGTTTTTGATGCTTGTCCATTATGTCCAAGAATTTGCATTCAATATTTTTGTCACCAAAGGATGTGTCAATGACTTTGATTGAATCAAAAAGTTTTGTACGCTCTTCCGAATATTTTGGACAGATGCAAACTATATGGAATTCATCCTCAATTTTATTAAGACAGCATAGTGTGCATAACCTATTTTCTAGTGGAATATGGCGGTATCTACCTATTTCTATCTGCAGTGGGTAGGTACCCGCTCTGAATTGTGCAATAAGACTTCGGGTGTGTTTACTTTTATAATATGTTACATAATTTTCTACATTAATATTATGTTTAAATTTCATGTAACTTCTAAGCTTTGGTTTATTATGCAGTTCTGATCGCCAGCTTTGTTCCTCTTGTAGAAGTAATCTTTCTGAAACCTCTTTAATATTAATGGTTGTCATATTTTCTATATTTTCATCAATATTGGCACTATTCAGAATGTTATTTATGTCATAGCTCCAATTATTAATACCGAGCCCTAATTCCCATTTTAGGACAATTAATGGAAGCCTTGTCTCATTGAGATTACAGATTTTATTCCACAGCTTTAACATGTCAATTTTTATCAAGATATGTGAGGGTACCCATGCCATATCACCTATTAGCATAAGGTTTGGAGAAAATTTGTTCAGTCCAAGGAAGTGTCGCATGGCT
Organism: Sabellastarte sp. h YS-2021; assembly: GCA_964017235.1. Classification (NCBI taxonomy): domain Eukaryota; kingdom Metazoa; phylum Annelida; class Polychaeta; order Sabellida; family Sabellidae; genus Sabellastarte; species Sabellastarte sp. h YS-2021. Next base: position 84,023,368 of record OZ024934.1, on the reverse strand, counting down.
TTGTTCTGAACATTTTGACACTTGGAGGCTTGTTTATATCCCCATATACTGGAACTATAGTGAAGAATCGGACATATGCCAGATGAAAAGAGATGTGAATATGTGTGATATGTGCAGTTTTTAAGATTTCTGGTTTTACTATGTAGGGCTCCTAGGGCTCTGGAAGCAGAGTTGCACAAGGTCTCAGCAGTGGTGTTATAGTTTAGAAATTCATCTAGAATAATCCCTAGGTATTTATATTTCTCAACAAGTTTAATTTCTACCTCCCCAACCCTGAATATTTTAGTAGTTTGGGTCTGTCTTTTGGTTCTGAAATGTATTACATTTGATTTGTCTGAATTAATAATTAACCTGTGTTTATAGCACCATTTGAATAAAATATCAAGCATTTTTTGTAAATTATCTGGATCTGGGGCTAATAGAACAATATCATCCGCATAAGCTAATATACTGACATATTTTTCATTAATTTTAACACCAAACATTTGTTCATTTATTTCTTTTATTAGGTCATTCAGGAATATGTTGAACAGGGTAGGTGACATGCTATCACCCTGTCTTACTCCACTTGTTGTTGAAAAGGTGTCAGTGAAATGTTGATTTATTTTAACTTGGGCGTTTGTCTCTGTATACAGATTTTTAATTGAAGTGAACAAGTATAAGTAACAAGGCCACTGCCGCAGCATGTATCTCCTGCCTGGAATCAGTAATAATGGAGAACTAAATGAGATAAGGGCTTTATAGTAAGATAACCCCACTTGACATTGAAGAATGGGTCAAAGGTAAAAGTCAGCAGTCTCAGGCCTTTACTTCCTTTAAGTTGTTTTCACATTTGGAACCCCTATTAGCAATGATAAGGGAGATATAAGGCCTTTTTAATAGGATAATCCCATTTAACATGTGATAAGACAGCCATTTTGGCTTCGAAACTAGGTCAAATTACTATCAGCTTAACTTTCCTGGCCATATAAATTTTGCGCATATTTGATGAACCTAGCTGCAGTATTTCACGTTTTAGAGCATCTTAATGAATTTTAAATAATTGGATATGGTGGCCATTTTGTTTTTCAAAATAAGGCCAAAATTTTTCTCAGACAAAACATTTGAAGGCCAAGAGTTTTAATGGTCTGAACCTGTAAGAGCAATATTAGGGGAGATAGAAGGCCTCTTAAAATGTAAATTTGATGAAGCTAGCTGGCATTTTCGACATTTAGAACAACTGTATGATTTTTTAAAAAATTGGCTATGGCGGCCATTTTGTTTTTCAAAATGAGGCCAAAATTTTGCATAAACATTCCTTGCAAATTTGATGAAGATGTCTTTATAAATGAATAAGATATTAAGGTTTATGCTGAAACCTGACAAACGGATGCACGGACGGATGCACAAACAGATGCACACACGCATGGAAGCTGTTTACAATTTTAGACCACAGCCTTTGCTTTTCATGGTCTGTCTTTACAATCTGAAGCCACAGCACCAATAATATGGGAGAAATAAGGACGTTTTAGTGTGACGACCTTGAAGCAGGGGTCAAAGGTCAAATTCAACACATGGAAAAGATTACCAGGCCATGACTTCGTACAAGTTGTTTTCACATTCCGAACCTCTAGGAGCAATATTTGGGGAGATATAAGGCCTTTTTAATAGGATAATCCCGTTTGACATTAAACATGCGATATGGCGGCCATTTTGTTTTTGAACTAGGTCAAATTTATTATCAGGCTAGCTTTTCTAGCCATATAGCGTTTGTGCAAATTTGATGAAGCTAGGTGGAATATTTCAAGATTTAGAGCACCTTTAGGATTTTCAAACAATTAGCTATGGCGGCCATTTTGTTTTTCAAAATGAGGCTAAAATTTTTCAGAGACAGGTTTTCATAGCCATAAACATTCCCTGCAAATTTGGTGAAGATATGCAATATTTGGGGAGATATAAGGCCTTTTTAATAGAATAACCCTATTTGCCATTAAACATGCGATATGGCGGCCATTTTGTTTTTTGAACTAGGTCAAATTTATTATCAGGCTAGCTTTTCTAGCCATATAGCTTTTGTGCGAATTTGATGAAGCTAGGTGGAATATTTCAAGATTTAGAGCACCTTTAGGATTTTCAAACAATTAGCTATGGCGGCCATTTTGTTTTTCAAAGTGAGGCTAAAATTTTTCAGAGACAGGTTTTTATAGCCATAAACATTCCTGCAAATTTGGTGAAGATATGTTCATAAATGAATGAGATATTAAGGTTTATGCAAAAACGTGACGAACGGACGGACGGACGGAAGGCGTTTTATAATGTCCTGACCACGGCCTTCGGCCGGCGGGAGATAATAAACCCAAAATTTTCACAAAAGTATATTTTGGTTAAATCAGATAATCTGAGAACAAACTTTATATTTTAACCTTCACCAGCCTTTACAAAACTAGAAGCCATACAATGGAGTACATTTTACTAACATCATAAAACTAAAAGAGGTATTTAATTCAGGGCCTTGCTACAATTTACTATTGGAGTTGACATTTGATCCTAAAACAACATTACACTCACACACAAGAACCCTTACCCTGTACTCTTATCTCTTCAAAGTTTGCTGTACCACAGCTCTAGCCTTACATTCTAATTGGACTTTTAATTATAATTGGACTTTAACAGCGCTGAATCTCCCTTATACAAAGAGGACTCTAAGGTGCAAAATAATATTTACATAATGCCCAAATTTGTACCAAATCTTTTATAAACATGTACATACATATTTACTTCATATTCATAAAACATTAGTACAAGGTAGGCCATTTAAGCTGATCATACTGTCTTAGCAGAATGCTGATGTAAACGCCAGGATATATGTATATTGTATGAACTGGAAGTCCATCATCCAAACGAAATTTTTTTTGCCAAATTACAAAGAAACAGGAACCTTTAGCAAGGCTACCACAGCCCTAATGAAGTAACAGGGAAAGATGAAAAGTTCTCCATAGTTCAAGCCTCCCCACTTGCCTCCCCACCACCCTACTGAGTTTCATTGCTCTGAGAGTGGTCAGGTTACTGATATGTTTTCTTTCAACTTGATTAAAAATGTGCAGTCCTGGGAATTATTCCATCCCAACCCCTCAAATATGAGGGAAGGCTTATCTGCTACCCCACTGAAAGTGTTTATGTTATCTGAAGACCATATAATTAATAGCCCACCATCTGCATGTGTCTTGTGGTTATAAGTGACTGCTCTCTCATACAAAAATGTGTTGCCAGCACTGGAAGAAAGCAAGCATACTTATTTGTGTGGGTTTGTCAAAACTCACACTACACTCTGTTTTTAAACCCTTTCACATGTTCCATGAATTTCCAACATAAAACCGTTCATGCATAGATTTGGCTTGTATGATCTTTTTAGCATATGAGTTTTTCAAACAGATTGTAATAATTTACAAAGTTAGCATTTAATATTTATCACTCTATTTCATGAGGGCAGTATAGACCTTCTGCATGGAAGCCCATTTGTAAACAAAACAAAACATGCACTTGCTTGCATTTGATGTGGTAAGATTTCAAGACACACACACAAGCCAAGTGTGAGCATCACAAGCAAAACTCTATGTATATTTTTGTCCATTCCTTACTTATTATTACTATGGACTGTGAATCTTTTGATGTGGTCAGATTTAACCTTGGGCCCCTCCTTCAAGGTCAAACGATAGCCCAACTTGAAAGTGCTTATAACTCGCTTATTATTGGTCCTAGAGGAACCTACAGGAAATCATGGGCAGCAAATCTTCTAATGTGGTCAAATTTGACCTTGGGCCTCTGCTTCAAGGTCAAACTAGACCTACGCATCGGAGAACCAATGTAAATCTGTATCCACCGGAAAGACAACTCACCAAAGCCAGTGAACCATCGTTTGACCTTGAAGGAGGGGCCAAAGGTCAAATCTGACATCAGAAGATTCCCAGCCCACAATATCCTGCAAGTTGGTTTCACATTGCAAACCTCTGGGATCAATAATAAACAAGTTATAAACCCTTTTAAGTTTGGATGTCCTCGTTTGACCTTGAAGAAGGGGTTAAAGATCATTTTGACCACATCAGAAGATTCCCAGTCCATGATTTTATATAGGTTGGTTTACCATCCCAAACCTCTAGGACCAATAATAAGTGAGTTATAAGCACTTTTAAGTTTAGCTATCCTTGTATGACCCTGAAGGAGGGGTCCAAGGTCAAATCTGAGCACATGAAAACATTCCCAGCCCATGATTTCCTATAAGTTGCTTTACCATCCCAAACCTCTAGGACCAATAATAAGTGAGTTATAAGCACTTTTAAGTTTGGCTATCCTGGTTTGACCTTGAAGGAGGGGTCCAAGGTCAAATCTGACCACATCAAAAGATTCGCAGCACATGATTTCCTATCGGTTGGCTTCACATTGCAAACCTCTAGGACCAATAACAAGGGAGATATAAGCACTTTTAAAGTCCGCTATGTGGGTTACTTTGGCACTCCGTGGATGACCTTGAATTAAGAGCTTCAACGTCAAATGTCTGCAAGGTTGTAGAGGACATATATATCTGTTATACATATCACCTATGAAGACATTCAACCTTCTACCTATGAGAAACAGCCAGTAGAAAAATGTAGATAATTTTCAAAGAAATGCCCGCAGCGGCCATCTTGTTTTTCAGAATGAGGCTAATTTCCTTCCGAGAGAAGCTTAGCCCTCAATGAAGATATCCTGCAAATTTGGTGAACCTAGCTGATGTAGTTTTCCTCTTAAAGCGTTAACGCCGAAAATCTCTCTACGCGCGGCGGCGGCGTTGTAGCAAATGCTAAACCAAAGTATCCACCGGAGGGTAGCCACAATGAGGGTAGCCAAACTTTAAAATGCTTACATCTTGCTTATTATTGAAAAATGCCACCGCCAACCCAAAGTCAGATGCAGGCTTCAGGTGGGCCAGTGTGACTCAAACTTATAAAATAAGATAAAGATATGTATTAAAAAAGGTGTTGTAATTGTCAACAAAATTAAGAAAATATACAGATCCACAGGTTGCTTTCTCATTACAAGAGTATAATTTACAGTGAATTTGTTATTCATGAGGATTGGATATGTTGATTTTATGAAGCATAAATTCATTAAAATACATTTTTCAACTGATAAATATGGAGCTTGTAGAAGTTGCAACTTGTACAGGTCCAAAATTTGTACAAGTTGCAACTTGTACAAATCAACCTGTACAAGTTGCAACATGTACAAGCCGTTTGTACAAGTTGCAACTTGTACAGATTTCTCAACTTGTACATAACATATATCTAATTACCCATAGTTTGTAAAAGATTGCAAATGGGGACTTAATGCAACATTCATATTGTGTTGAATTTACTTATGTGCTGTATACTCATGACATATACAAGAAAAATCAATCTTATAAACTTTTCCCATGGAACTTTTTCTGCGAAACGTGCAAAATTTAATTAAAAAGAGCTATTAATACCTCTTAAGATGAGCTAGGCAATCTTAAGGTGGGTTACACCGCCTATCCCAGCCAATCTTAAGATTGGTAGGCAAACTTAGGATCCCAAGTTGGGCTGGCGACAATCTTAAAATTGGTGAAATCTCAAGTTTGGCTTCAAACTGACCACTTCTTCCTTTTGCTAGGTCCTGCCCACTTAAAATATTTCATAAAAATTCCTTCATTACTTTTGGAGTTATCATGATCGCAGACAAACATAATCACAAACAAAATTATTTTGGTGGGGGGTAATATAAAAGAAATAGCTGGAAAAGCTTCTGGACTGAACAAACACAGAAACCCACCCATTTTATCAGATTTTAATAGTATGTACAGATATGTATGGTGTGTGTAGATCAATCTTCACTTTTCACACTCATGGCATCTGGATAAACATTACAGGGTGGGTAGGAGAGGAGGGTCACCCATTTTTGGGATAGAGAGATGCAGATCAGAAGACTGATCAGTGAATCTCAAAGCACAGAAATACACTTTCATATGATTTCTCAAAGGGGAATAGGCCAATCTGACCTGAGACCACATGCTGAATTGTTTTAATTACTTCCATGTGTAAACAAGTACTGGCTAATGTTTGTTTAAATCTGTGCTGGGATCAGTGTTCCTTGGGTTCACTCTCCAAAATAATCTCCAAACCCTGCAACCTGCAAAAACACTGAATGCTGTGTATTTTATCTGTGTTGCTTCACACTTCAGTAGCCTTGCCAAGGGCTGTCTCACACAGTCATGAAAACGGGAACACAAATGTCAACAGAAATCTATGTTTTTGTTTTACGTTTCCCTGTGCCATTTCACACTGACACATTTTCCCCGATTTTGGTGAGAATATATGGCAAATTCAGTTTCCTTGACCTTGAGTTTTTTTCTTAAAAATAGATAAAAATATATCAATACAATGGCAATTAAACTTAATTCATCTTCAACACAAACAAAAATTCTAATGGATTACTATTTTGTCACTAATATACAAGACAATGGGTTGTCATAACATAATCGATTGGGATTATGTAATACGGTTCATGTAATACGTCACACAATATAATTGGTGATCTCAACGGATATCCATGATCTCAACAGATATCGATATCTGATCACCAATATGATCACATGAGAATGTATCCTGCCTTGTAAGGCAACCACAGTTCATTCTTAACTGGCTCATGCTGATTAAATTTATTCATTTATTACCCCACAGCCCTTAAGGACTGTCGGGGTATTGTTTTCACCCATGCTTTCCAGATGGGTGGGCAGGCGGGCCGGAGGGTGGTTTAGCAGGCAACAGGAAAAAGTTTGTCCAGACTGTATCTCAGAAACCATAAGGTGCTGGAGGTTGATACTTGGTAGGGACATTGGTTAAGGGGTGTAGGTGTGCAACATCATGGTGTGACTTTGATTTGAGCTCTGACCTTGCTGTAGTGACCTTGATTTTGAAAATCTTGTCAGGGCTGTATCTCGGAAATCGTAAAGTGTAGGAAGTTGATTTTTGGTAGGGACATTGGTTAGAGGGTGTAGGTGTGGAACATCATGGTGTGACCTTGATTTGACCTTGCCGTAGTGACATTGACCTATAAAATCTTGTCCGGGGTATATATTTCAGAAACCGTAAGGTGTAGGAAGTTTATAATTTATAACAAAATGACTTTATCTCCTAATTTAATGAGTATTTATTAGGGCTGCGATGGTTACTCGAGCCTCGATAGATGTGACGATCTTGGCTAGTACTCGAGTTCATTTTAAGTACTCGGTTACTCGCGACGTATTGTATTATTGCCCACGTAATGAAATGTTTGTGTAAAATATGCTACATTTCAGCATTTTTGTCACAAAATATCAAAGTTGTTGTGTTTGCTTGAAAACATTTTTCTTCAAAAGTTTTGTTTCCGTAATCGACAGTTTGTTTATACAAGACTTCTGATGGTAGGTACTAAATCTTGCGGTTATTCGAATTTGGGTTGGTTGTCAGAGGGTGAGTACTCAGTGCCGTTTTTTAGCACCCATCGCAGCCCTAGTATTTATTCACATAAATGTTTTTCTATCACCAACCAGGACAGGAGGTTCTCAGTTGCCTAATTGTTAGCAAATTTGGCATCTAATCACCGGCTGTCACCTGTGTGGGCTCAACCCCCAGTAGTGACAATGCTGAGGACCTGTCCCAATATGACATTTGCTGTTAAAAGTTAAAGCCACAATTTTGATATTCGATCCAAAGAGGAGGGGCATTGGTACTGGAATAGGTTCTTTTTCTTCATGAAAACTTAAAAATGTTAGATTTTACCACAGAGGTGACTTTACCGGTGGCTCATTCCGGTACTTCCAGGGTATATGCACACGGGCGTTTACAACGTTATGTACTTTTCAACGGAAATGTGGCTACAAACCTTATAGGACATATTTGTAGCCAAATTTCTGAAATGTAGCCACATTTTAGTGGAAAAGTGCATAATGACGTTGTAAACGGCCGTGTCCATATACCCTGGAAGTACCCTCATTCCTGCTAAAAGATGATCTTTACCGAGGCAATATGGGTTTATTACTGTAAAATAGTGTCTTACAGCCCCCAATACTGAAATTTTCCATATGTAGAAGATACATGTGTAATCATGTGTTGGGTTTTATTGTATCCACCGGAAGCATCCGGTGGATACTTTGGTTTAGCGTTCGCTACGCCGCCGCCGCCGCGCGTAGAGAGATTTTCGGCGTTAACACTCTAAGAGGAAAACAACAGCAGCTAGGTTCACCAAATTTGCAGGATATCTTCATTGGGGGGTAAGCTTCTCTGGGAAGGAAAATAGCCTCATTCTTAAAAACAAGATGGCCGCCACGGGCATTTCTTTGAAAATAATCTACATTTTTCTACTGGCTGTTCCTCATAGGTAGAAGGTTGAATCTCTTCATAGGTGATATGTATGACAGATATACATGTCCTCTACAACCTTGCACACATTTGACCTTGAGGCTCCTAACTCAAGGTCATCCACGGAGTGCCGAAGTAACCCACATAGAGGACTTTAAAAGTGCCTATATCTCCCTTATTATTGGTCCTAGAGGTTTGCAATGTGAAGCCAACCTATAGGAAATCATGTGCTGCGAATCTTCTGATGTGGTCAGATTTGACCTTGGACCCCTTTTTCAAGGTCAAACGAGGATAGCCAAAGTTAAAAGTGCTTATAACTCGCTTATTATCGATCGTAGAGGTTTGGGATGGTAAACCAACATATAGGAAATCATGTGCTGCGAATCTTCTGATGTGGTCAGATTTGACCTTGGACCCCTCCTTCAAGGTCAAACGAGGATAGCCAAACTTAAAAGTGCTTATAACTCGCTTATTATCGATCTTAGAGGTTTGGGATGGTAAACCAACATATAGGAAATCATGGGCTGGGAATCTTCTGGTGTGGTCAGATTTGACCTTGGGCCCCTCCTTCAAGGTCAAATGAGGACAGCCAAACTTAAAAGTGTTTAAAACTTGCTTATTATTGGTCCTAGAGGTTTGGGATGGTAAACCAACATATAGGAAATCATGGGCTGGGAATCTTCTGGCGTGGTCGGATTTGACCTTGGACCCCTCCTTCAAGGTCAAACGAGGATAGCCAAACTTAAAAGTGCTTATAACTCGCTTCTTATTGGTCCTAGAGGTTTGGGATGGTAAACCAGCATATAGGAAATCATGGGCTGGGAATCTTCTGGTGTGGTCAGATTTGACCTTGGGCCCCTCCTTCAAGGTCAAACGAGGATAGCCAAAGGTAAAAGTGTCTAAAACTCCTTGATTATTGATCCTAGAGGTTTGGGATGGTAAACCAACATATAGAAAATCATGGGCTGGGAATCTTCTGGTGTGGTTGGATTTGACCCTGGGCCCCTCCTTCAAGGTCAAACGAGGAAAGCCAAAGATAAAAGTGCTTATAACTCACTTATTATTGGTCCTAGAGGTTTGGGATGGTAAACCAACATATATAAAATCATGGGCTGGGAATCTTCTGGTGTGGTCGGATTTGACCTTGGGCCCCTCATTCAAGGTCAAATGAGGACAGCCAAACTTAAAAGTGCTTATAACTGGCTTATTGGTTCTAGAGGTTTGGGATGGTAAACCAACCTATAGGAAATCATGGGCTGGGAATCTTCTGGTGTGGTTGGATTTGACCTTGGGCCCCTCCTTCGAGGTCAAACGAGGATAGCCAAACTTAAAAGTGCTTATAACGCGCTTATTATTGATCCCAGTGGTTTGGGATGGTAAACCAACATACAGGAAATCATGGGCGGGGAATCTTCTGGCATGGTCGGATTTGACCTTGGGCCCTTCCTTCAAGGTCAAGTGAGGACAGCCAAACTTAAAAGTGCTTATAACTTGCTTATTATTGGTCCTAGAGGCTTGGCATGGTAAACCAGCATATAGGAAATCATGGGCTGGGAATCTTTTGGTGTGGTCAGATTTGACCTTGGGCCCCTCCTTCAAGGTCAAACGAGGATAGCCAAAGGTAAAAGTGTCTATAACTCATTGATTATTGGTCCTAGAGGTTTGGGATGGTAAACCAACATATAGAAAATCATGGGCTGGGAATCTTCTGGTGTGGTTGGATTTGACCTTGGGCCCCTCCTTCAAGGTCAAACGAGGAAAGCCAAAGATAAAAGTGCTTATAACTCACTTATTATTGGTCCTAGAGGTTTGGGATGGTAAACCAACATATATAAAATCATGGGCTGGGAATCTTCTGGTGTGGTCGGATTTGACCTTGGGCCCCTCGTTCAAGGTCAAATGAGGACAGCCAAACTTAAAAGTGCTTATAACTGGCTTATTATTGGTTCTAGAGGTTTGGGATGGTAAACCAACCTATAGGAAATCATGGGCTGGGAATCTTCTGGTGTGGTTGGATTTGACCTTGGGCCCCTCCTTCGAGGTCAAACGAGGATAGCCAAACTTAAAAGTGCTTATAACGCGCTTATTATTGATCCCAGTGGTTTGGGATGGTAAACCAACATACAGGAAATCATGGGCGGGGAATCTTCTGGCATGGTCGGATTTGACCTTGGGCCCCTCCTTCAAGGTCAAGTGAGGACAGCCAAACTTAAAAGTGCTTATAACTTGCTTATTATTGGTCCTAGAGGCTTGGCATGGTAAACCAGCATATAGGAAATCATGGGCTGGGAATCTTCTGGTGTGGTCAGATTTGACCTTGGGCCCCTCCTTCAAGGTCAAACGAGGATAGCCAAAGGTAAAAGTGTCTATAACTCATTGATTATTGGTCCTAGAGGTTTGGGATGGTAAACCAACATATAGAAAATCATGGGCTGGGAATCTTCTGGTGTGGTTGGATTTGACCTTGGGCCCCTCCTTCAAGGTCAAACGAGGAAAGCCAAAGATAAAAGTGCTTATAACTCACTTATTATTGGTCCTAGAGGTTTGGGATGGTAAACCAACATATATAAAATCATGGGCTGGGAATCTTCTGGTGTGGTCGGATTTGACCTTGGGCCCCTCGTTCAAGGTCAAATGAGGACAGCCAAACTTAAAAGTGCTTATAACTGGCTTATTATTGGTTCTAGAGGTTTGGGATGGTAAACCAACCTATAGGAAATCATGGGCTGGGAATCTTCTGGTGTGGTTGGATTTGACCTTGGGCCCCTCCTTCGAGGTCAAACGAGGATAGCCAAACTTAAAAGTGCTTATAACGCGCTTATTATTGATCCCAGTGGTTTGGGATGGTAAACCAACATACAGGAAATCATGGGCGGGGAATCTTCTGGCATGGTCGGATTTGACCTTGCGCTCCTCCTTCAAGGTCAAGTGAGGACAGCCAAACTTAAAAGTGCTTATAACTTGCTTATTATTGGACTTACAGGTTTGGGATAGTAAACCAACATATAGGAAATCATGGGCTGGGAATCTTCTGGCGTGGTCGGATTTGACCTTGGGCCCCTCCTTCAAGGTCAAATGAGGACAGCCAAACTTAAAAGTGCTTATAACTTACTTATTATTGGTCCTAGAGGCTTGGCATGGTAAACCAGCATATAGGAAATCATGGGCTGGGAATCTTCTGGTGTGGTCAGATTTGACCTTGGGCCCCTCCTTCAAGGTCAAACGAGGATAGCCAAAGGTAAAAGTGTCTATAACTCATTGATTATTGGTCCTAGAGGTTTGGGATGGTAAACCAACATATAGAAAATCATGGGCTGGGAATCTTCTGGTGTGGTTGGATTTGACCTTGGGCCCCTCCTTCAAGGTCAAACGAGGAAAGCCAAAGATAAAAGTGTCTATAACTCACTTATTATTGGTCCTAGAGGTTTGGGATGGTAAACCAACATATAGGAAATCATGGGCTGGGAATCTTCTGGCGTGGTCGGATTTGACCTTGGGCCCCTCCTTGAAGGTCAAATGAGAACAGTCAAACTTAAAAGTGCTTATAACTTGCTTATTATTGGTCCTAGAGGTTTTGGTGCATTGTCTTTACGGTGGTTACAATTTGCATCGGTTTTCCGATGCGCTAGGTCTAGTTTACTGTGGAAACATAAAAAGCTCTTTCAATAAACCTGTTGGGATGACTTTTGTAATTTAAGCCCTTATAGTCCTCAGAATTAGTGTTAGATACCATACTCTTATAGCCTTATAAATTTTGGTCTGAATTTCATTGTCACATTAATGACATGCCCATATTCTGCCTAAATTTTACCTAACAACATTGTTGTCCCTGTTGTGCAACTCCTAGGAATAATGTTCTGGAACGCATATATAATACCCCTTTGCTTTATTTTAGTGGTGTGAACGATAAACTCATAACTGGTTTTTCGTTCGTTTTGGTATAAATAACGAAATCCGCAAAGAATATTTGGGAACCGGTAATTGAAAACATCATTATTTTAGGTTTTAATAGCATTTAAAAAACCTAACTCATTTTTGCATAAATATTACGTTGTAGATATTTCAGAGATTTTTCAATACTATATGAAAAATAGAACTCTTTGATGTTTAACTTCAATCATAATAACTTTTCAACAGTGCTAGCATGTATGACCTTGTGTTGTGAATTAGGAAATCAGTAAACTGTTATTTATTATCATTTTTATGAAGTCAGTTATTTCCATTATTTTATATTGTATAACTTATATTTCACAGTACTGCACAGCTTCACAGGTTTAGTTTACACTTTGGTAAAATTTACATTCATCATTTCTGTACATAGGCAACCCCAAACTCCCCTCATTAAACTCTCATTACTTTGTTTATATTATATCAAGTTCATACTGTTTTACCCTAGATCTACTAGATCCACAAGCTAGGAATAGCATCTGGAATCAAATATTAAACTGTGCTCAATAGAACAGTCCCCAGATGTTTTATGGTCAAAACATGCCACATTTAATCTCCCAAATTTCACAGTTTCTGTGTACACCACAAATGTGGCAGCCAGCTATTAGAAACAAAATGTCTTTTGGTACTAGCTTATTTGTTATGTAAATAATGAATCCCTCTATATTATTCTGTGTAGTTAGTAGTTACCAGTAATAAGCGAGTTATAAGCATTTTTAAGTTTGGTTGTCCTTGTTTGACCTTAAAGGAGGGGTTAAAGGTCAAATCTGACCACATCAGAAGATTTCTAGGACCAATAATAAGCAAACTGTAGGCACTTTTATGTTTGGCTGTCCTCATTTGATCTTGAAGGAGGGGCCCAAGGTCAAATCTGACCGTATCAGAAGATTCCCAGCCCATGATATCCTATAAGTTAGTTTCACATTGCAAAACCACAAGGACCAATAATAAGTGAGTTATAAGCATTTTTAAGTTTGGTTGTCCTTGTTTGACCTTAAAGGAGGGGTTAAAGGTCAAGTCTGACCACATCAGAAGATTCCCAGTCCATGATTTCCTAAAAGTTGGTTTCACATTGCAAACCTCTAGGACCAATACTGAGCAAGTTATAAGCACTTTTAAGTTTGGCTGTTCTTGTTTTACCTTGAAGGAGGGGCCCAAGGTCAAATCTGACTGCATCAAAAGATTCCCAGCCCATGATTTCTTAGAAGTTGGTTTCACATTGCAAACCTCGAGAACCAATAATAAGCGAATTATAAGCATTTTTAAGCTTGGTTGTCCTCGTTTGACCTTAAAGGAGGGGTCCAAGGTCAAATCTGACTGCATCAGAAGATTCCCAGCCCATGTTTTCCTATAGGTTAGTTTCACATTGCAAACCTCTAGGACCAATAATAAGGGAGATATAGGCACTTTTAAAGTCCGCTACATGGGGTACTTTGGAATTCTGTGGATGACCTTGAATGAGAAGCTTCAAGGTCAAATGTCTGCAAGGTAGTAGATGACATGTGTATCTGTTATACATATCAAAGGTCAAAGTTGGGGTTTTTTACGTCCCGTTCAACAGCCAGGTTATACATATCACCTATGAAGAAATTCAACCTTCTACTTATGAGAATCAGCCTGTAGAAAAAGGTAGATAATTTTCAAAGAAATGCCCGCAGCGGCCATCTTGTTTTTCAGAATGAGGCTAATTTCAGTCCCAGAAAAGCTTACCTCCCAATGAAGATATCCTGCAATTTGGTGAAGCTAGCTGGTGTAGTTTTCCGCTGAGAGTGTTAACGTCGAAAATCTCTCTACACACGGTGGCAGCGGCGTAGTGAACGTTAAACCAAAGTAACCACCGGATGCATCCAGTGGATACAAATATTAACATTTGATTTTTTCAAGAGATTTACAAATTTATTCATATGCAAGGAAAAATATTTTGACAAAATAAGTCTGATGTTATTTAGGGAATGTTTTACTTCCCAAAAGTTAATTATTTCTTCCTTTGGCCAGGCCTTTCCAACATAAAAATGTTATAAATATATGTTGATTACTTTTTGAGTTATTGCAAACAGACAAATAAATGTACAAAATACAATCTCCTAGAAGAGTTCACAGTGGTATATCATTCTGTTTTGTAGTGAAATGAAGTGTGTAGTTAATTGTTTAACAAAAACCTGGCAATTTAAACCACAAGTTTGAGATCTATTAAAGTAACAGTATTTAACAGAAAGGCTAAGGTTAATGTGGGATTCTCATTGAATGTAAATTCTGACACAGATACATTTCAGTCCTCCCAATTTTACCATCCAAGTCCCCTCAAATCTTGGGGAAGGTCTATCTGCTCCCCCTCTGGCTGTATATTTTACTCATCCCAAACAGTCACTACTGTATATTTTAACTAGGCAGGGTGCTGATAATGAATTACCAAACCACAAATGATTTCCCATCTGGATTTCTTGTCCAACTGTAATCTACTATTTCACATCGTACACCACACTAATTAGCTGCTTTTTATAAAGTTGTGTACCGGAGTATTTTATGTATCATACTTTGTGAAGAATATGAAGTCTGTGAAATGTATTCTTAGCTTTCAAAGAAAATGAATACAGTGTTTTAGAGTGTATCAAAGGTCTACAATTTTAATGCAAGTATGGATAACAATATTTTGTGGGGAGGGATATTAACAACTGACAGTCATAGAATATAGCACTATGGAAAAACCACCGATCAAATTTTGGTAAGAATCATCACTCTCTTTGCTTATAACCTTAATAAGACAATGCATTTGATGTTGATATAAATGTTGATTCCCCATGTAATATCTTCAAAGATATCTATTATATATTTAAATATGTTATCTATTAAATAAGTATCACTTAGGACATGACATGACAACAGACTGTTACGTACTAGGAACCCACATTGCTCTGACCATGTACAAATAAGATGAATTGCATACATAATCTGGGATTGTATATTTGATTTGTCAGTTTAAATTGTTCCACATTTTAATAAAAATATCAATGAAACCCTGAATCAAAAAGTTGTAATTTGAATTAGACATAAAGTCTAATAATTAGCCCAAATTTCTGTGAATTAACATTGAATAAATTTGGGGTTGTCTCTGTGCTTTTTGGGTTTAAATTTATCAAGGCTACCAAATCTTTGGGTCTAAAATTTCACAGAGTTTGTATTTACAAATTAGAAATTAGTAGAAAAAAATATTGGCGATTTAATTAAACTGAGCAACCTGAAAGTGTTACAGAATTATGTTGTTCAATCCATGATAAGATCCTTCTTTCTCAAATGGAATTCTTATGGAATTGCTGCACAAAACAAAAATCAACTTAGCAGTGGTTTTCCAGCGAGAATGCAAACTGCACTTGCTTCAGTTCTGCCAGGTGACAGTAAATTCAAATGTTTCAGGTTGAAATAATTTGTAGATCATTTCAAATCAAGAGTAAGGAACTAGGGTTGGCCCTCTATTTTTGTTTAGCGTTCAATATTTTCTATTATATTCAAGTATTTTTCATAAATCTGTACTTAACCTTCAGTTTTATTGCGTTAATACATCCTATCCAATGGACAATTGCTAATCCGGTCGGCGCAGACCGGCCCGCCAAACGCCAGAAAAAGATGTCCTGTGTTTCCAGCGGCTGGCCAGTCCCAGTACTGTGCATTCGCCAGGTGGCGCATGGTATTTACTTCCTGTCTAGACAACATGACGTCAGCATCTTTTTCGTTTGGCGCGTGTACTGTGCAGACGTGTTTTCAACATCTCCAGTTTTTTAAAGGAAAAGTATGCATTATGACGGATTTTCAACCTTATATGTGGTTATTTTCCCTGTAGAAGTGTTATCTACTGATCAAGCACGGATATACCTTCAGAAATCTGCTGGACGAGAATATAAAGGCAGCCATTTTTCTAGTTTCCTCCCATTCAACCATGGTGTTGTTAGGGGCAGATCGACAATATTAAGGAAATAATGGATATTCTACTTACAGGTATTTTTATCCGTGTCTTTTGTTGAATGTACCTTCTGTAGCTTTCCAGTTCAATCACCATAGAAACGTCTTTCTAGTACTACGAATAGGAATCACGGATAACTTCAGTCTACGTAGTTTTGAACACTGCAAATAGAAGGAATTCCCTAAGAGGTGCATTCTTCAGAGCGCACTGGTACCGACTTCTCTGCTGCAAAGCATCAGTCACACCAGCCTAGCTCGAGTATTTAGTGTTTTTTCATCAGAAGCAAGAGATGCATTCTTCAGAAATCTTCAGAGCACACTGGTCCAGACATCTTTGCTGTAAAGCATTAGTCGACCGGCAAGCTCCAGTTCAACAGACCTCTCAATAGAAGGTGATATCAGTCCCTCCCTTGCAGACCCGGCTTTGTTGTCGGTAGTGGGGGTTGTGGATGGCCAGTTCACTGGTTTTATCACGGAAGGAAGGAAGAAATTCATCTACATATCTACAGAGCGCACTGGTCCAGGCTTCTCTGCTTTTAAAGCATCAGCCGACCGGCCAGCTCAAAAGAACGTGACCTCTGACGTCATATCCAGTCAGCCAATCGCATGTCCTTCCGACCAATCACGAAGCAGGTCACGTGTTTTCACCGACCAGCAAGGTCGGAAGAGCGTTCTTCAGAACTCACGTCTACTGTGACTCCAGTCCCTGCTTTGCAAGCCCGGCCATGTTGTCGGTAGTGGGGTTTTGTGGACTGTAAAGTTGCTGGTAAAGCATCACACAAAGAACGCGAATACTGACATCATCTCCAGTTAGCCAATCGCGTGTCCTTCCGAACAAATCACGAACTGGTCACGTGTTTTGATCGACCAGGAAGGGCGGAAGTGCATTCTTCACAACTTTCGTCTACTATGATACCAGTCCCTCCCTCATGGATCGACCCTCATTGTCGGTAGTGGGGTTGGTGGATGAGCAGAATACTGCGCATTTACATGTTTAAATATCACAAAAGAATGCGACAAATGGCGAGCTCGAATCAGCCAATCGCGTGTCTTTCCGACCAGACACGCCGACCAATAATTGCTTCTAAAAATAGCTCACAAGGGCTTCCCCAGCAACTGTCAAATCTTCAAATAGGACGTGCACTTAAAAGAAATACCTTAATTAATGAAGGAAACGTGCAGTAGACTGAATTCAACACAAAAGATAGTTGTAATTTCCTTCATTAAATAGTTACAGAGGGTGCCGACCGGCTACCGGCTACACAGCCTTGTACAGTTGCTTCACCAACTGATTATAGTGTACCGACCGGCTATACAGCCTGTACAGTTGCATTAACAACTGATTAGTGTACCAACAGGGTACCGGCTACACAGCCTTGTACACTTAATTCAACAACTGGTTACAGTGTACCGACCGGCTAAACAGCCTTGTACAGTCTTTTCAACAACTGGTTATAGAGTGTACCCACCGGGTACCGGCTACACAGCCTTCATTGAACAGCTTGCCTTATATTAGCCGGTTACAGAACCTTCCTGCCTCTAGCTGGCCACTCCTCATCAGCAGCCTATTCACCAGCCTAAGACTGATGACGGGCCTATTAGTGTTTAGTTCCTGACAGGAAGTCTTTTCCTACACAGAAACTGCTTCAACCGGTTACAGAGCTCATCAACCGGTTACCAGCTATACATTTTTCATGAGCAGTTTTACTTCATACCAGGTAGTTACAGAGACTACCGACCTGCTATCAGGTACAATTACTGTCTTGCCCCTTTTCAATACTCAGCCTACCAGTTTACTGGTTACAGAGTATCACAGACTAGAGATTTACTATAACCAAAATTGCTGGTTACTGAGAAAACAAATGTTTTTTTCGAACAGCAAGAGAAAAGGTGGTCCACACTCAACAAGCTTTGGTTGTGTCCAGGCAGGGGTCAGCCATCATACAAATGGCAATTAATGTGAAGAGTTGTGTCAGCCCCACCGGACTGGACCACATCCATAACAGATGGCTTTTTAACTGGTTTTCATTGTCACCAGTCCGGACTAGTGTCCGGAGGGACAGAAAATGTTTGTCAGACTACCAAATATCCCCAATGTGGCACACAGTCTGCCTGTAGGGTCCAGACTAAATCTGTTTTGGGAACTTGGGTAGCCTTGGGGGCTTTTACCCTAGGTAGTACAAATGCTGAAGGAGGGCTGCACTCTCCCTTTCTAGTCAAGACCAAACTTGACAGGGTCACCAAAAAAAAAAAAAAAAATCCATCAGGTGATGAACAAGATGCAGTCGAGCCAGTTCAAAATCTCTGGGCTTCTTCAGCTGACCTTTCTTGGTTCCCAAAACTACACAGCTGTTGGAGACCTATTCTAGATCTGAACAAACCAAACCTTTTGGAGACCATCAGGACCTCCCTCCAACATGTGGAGTGGGTTACCTCAATAGATTTCACATCCAAGGTCGGGTATACCAATTCAAGGTCCTGCCATTCGGTTTGTCCACAGCACCCTGGGAGTTCACCATGATCCCAAAGGAGGTGAAACTGATGGCCATATAAAAGGACCTAAGAAGCCACCAGTACCTAGACTGGTTGGTGAGAGCCAGATCCCACCAGGCTTGTCTCCAACATACACAGGAACTAGTAAATAATGTGTCAGCAACTGGGTTGGCTGATGAACTTAGAGAAATCAGAGCTGGAGCCCAAACAAGACTTCGATTTTGTAGGCTACCAGTTCGACCTCAGGTCTGATCAGTTCTGACTGACTCTGGACCGGTGGCAGAACCTTCAAGAGACTGTGCTAAAACGGCTATCCCCACCGGCTTGCCCGGTCCGGGAGTTCATGTCCATAATAGGTTACTAACAGCTACAGAAAAGCTAGTTCATCTAGGCCGACTTCATGTGAGGCCCATACAGTGGCATCTGAAAAACAACTGGAGGGTACCAGAATCACTAGAAAAGCTGATTCAAGTCCCCAGGTCCCTGCAACCCCATTTACAATGGTGGCTGAAGAAAGACAATGTACTTACAGGCCAACCATTACACCCAATAAAACCTGCTCTGCAAATATTTACAGACGCATCAATAGAAGGGTGGGGCACTCACTTAAATGAGCACACTTCAGGAGGAACCGGGTCCCTTCCGGGAAGCAAGCTGCATATAAACTATCTAGAACTTAAAGCAGTCTTTCTGGCTTTAAAAGAGTTCCAAGACCTTTGCTCAAACAAGATAGTACTTGTAGCAACCGACAAACCACAGTAGTGTCATACATAAACAAGGAAGGAGGCATGAGGTCGGGCCCTCTTGTGCCCTACTATGGAGAATCTTGACCTGGTGTACCAGGAAACAAGTGACTCTAAGCCCAACACATTCCAGGCCGGCTGAACGTGGTAGCAGACAAGCTATCCAGGCTAGGCCAGACCATCCAAACAGAGTGGTTTTCTCCTTCCAGAGGTCTTCCACTAAATACGCAGCAGGTGGCACCGGCCCAAAATAGACTTAATTGCCATGAGGTTCAACAACAAGTTGCCTCTGTTTGTGTCACCGGTACCGGATCCCCTGGCCACAGCAGTGGATGCGCTCAGTCGGCCATGGTAGGATCTGGAAGCATACACCTTCCCACCATCCACCATATTGGGCAAAGTGGTGGAGGAGTTGCAGGACTCCCCGTGCAAGAGAATCATTCTGATTACTCCAGGGTGGCCCAACATGCCTTGGTTTTGGGATCTAGTGGCCATGTCCAGCCAAATCCCACTGAGCCTGCCGAACCTGTTGACAGCCATTCAATCAGATCCCTCACAGAAATCTGACAAATCTTAATCTTCATGCATGGCTCCTAGAGCCTCAGCAATCGAGGAGCGGGGCTTGTCTGAGGCAGTGGCAGCAAGAATTGAGGCTCCTCAAAGGGGATCAATCAGATCAGTCTATGAGGCAAGTGGCCCCTTTTTTACAAAGTGAGGTATCACTCCTCAGGTGGATTTCAGGGCCCTCCCTGTTTCAGGACAGGAAGTTGCAGCCCAATATTGATGGTTACAGGTCAGCCATTGCTGATAGACTGGGAAATTTGCCCATCAATATCAGTAAGGATGAAAATCTCACTCGTCTCCTGGATAGTTTCCACTGAGACAGATCCAAAGGCCGGAAGGGAATCCCCTCCTGGAACCTCTCCCTGGTTTTTGCACCAGCTGACAAGGTTCATTTTGATCCAATTAAAGAGGCCTCCTTGAAGCATTTGACCTTCAAGACATTTTTCCGCTTGGCCCTGGGGTCGGGCAAGTGTAGAAGTGAGATACATGCTTGGCAAACAGAAATATTAGACGCCAATCCGACTGGTCAAAGGTGTCCCTGTACCCATCACCTAGCCTTCTTTCCAAGAATCAGGTGGCCAAAGAGGGTCCAGACAGTGTGGCCCCAAGGGTTATAACAGCCCTGGTCCCAACTCTAGATAGATCCCTCGAGTCTGACAGGTCCCTCTGTCCGGTCGGAGCATTGCGCTAGTATGTGGACAGGACCTCAGATCTCGGGCAGAATAAGGAGGTGGTTTTGTCTCCTTTAAGAAAGGTTTCAACAAAGACATCTCACCTGCCACTATCTCCTCTTGGATCAAACAGACAGAGACCCTATGTTATGAGCTCTCCGACCAGGAGGCCCACATTTTACATCAGGTTAAAGCCCATGATGTCAGGGCCTTCTGCTGCTTCTAAGGTCTTCCAGTCGGGAGTCTCCTTAGATCCAATCTTGTCAGCCTGCCACTGAAGTCACATAATACCTTCACACAGTTCTATCTGAAGGGCGTGGCTTGGGCTGATTCAGAGCTTTACCAATTGGGCTCGGTAGTGGCTGCTCAGCAGATCCACAAGGGGCCCTTAGATTGAGGAGATTTATATATATATGTATAAACAGTTCTTATGTACATAAGAAATAAGGGTGGCGTGCTTCCTTCGGGAGGATTATTTGCACTCTGGGACTGAACTCATCCCTCTCTTCCCCTACCTCAGAGCAGGTCTGCAAAAAGGGGGGGGGGCGACGGCTGTATAGCCCCGGGTAACCGGCTGCTGGCAACCACCATGGCCTTACAGGGTTTCCTGACCATAGGGTCAACCCAGGCCTGGGCCTATAGGTCTCCTGACGAAGTCAGCCTAGACCGTAGGTTAAAATTTGCTATTACTTGTGAGTTCACATAAGTCCCTAGTAACTTACCCGCCGACCAAGTGGTAGTTATTCAGCAATTGTCCATTGGATAGGATGTATTAACGCAATAAAATTGCAAATTTAATAAGTAAATTAAATTTTTATAAGTTAATACCCTATCCAATGGACACACAAGACCCTCCCACTGACCCCGCTATCAGCTTACTAGGGGTCTAATAGGTTTAGACAACGAAAAAGATGCTGACGTCATGTTGTCTAGACAGGAAGTAAATACCATTCGCCACCTGGCGAATGCACAGTACTGGGACCGGCCAGCCGCTGGAAACACAGGACGTCTTTTTCTGGCGTTTGGCGGGCCAGTCTGCGCTGACCGGATTAGCAATTGTCCATTGGATAGGGTATTAACTTATAAAAATTTAATTTACTTATTAAATTTGCATTTTGGCTTGTGCAGTTCTCAGGCTTCACAGGCTTGTGCAGTTCTCCCTGCATTAAGGATCACAAATATTACTGAGACATGGTTGAATTCAATCATCTCTTGTTTCTGTTATATCTGAGTATTTTTCATAGTTCTGTGCTACAAGTTGTGCAGGATAGTACAGTTCTCCCTGCATTAAGGATCACAAATATTACTGAGACATGGTTGAATTCAATCATCTCTTGGTTCTGTTATATCTGAGTATTTTTCATAGTTCTGTGCTACAAGTTGTGTAGGCTACACCAGTTCTCACTGCATAAAGGATGGCAAATATTACTGACAGACATGATTGAATTCAATCATCTCTTATTCCTGTATATCAAAATAATTTTCATAATTCTGTACTATAAGCTATGCAGGCTAGTTCAATTTTCACTGCATAAAGGATCACAAATCTTACTGACAGACGTGATTGAATTCAATCATGTCTTACTGTTATATCAGAGTACTTTTTACAGTTCCGTGCTACAAGTTGTGCAGGATAGTGCAGTTCTCACTGCATATAGGATCACAAATATTACTGACAGACATGGTTGAATTCAATCATCTCTTTTCCAGTTATATCTGAGTATTTTTCATCATTCTGTGCTACAAGTTGTGCAGGCTAGTGCAATTCTCACTGCATAAAGGATCACAAATGCTACTGAAAATATGGTTGAATTCAATCATCTCTTATTCCTGTTATGTACGAGTATTTTTCACAATTCTGTGCTACAATTTCCACAGGTTAATCCAGTTCTCACTGCATAAAGGATCACAAACATTCCTGAGAGAGATGGTTGAATTCAATCATAACTTATTACTGTAATATCTGAGTATGTTTTACAATTATCTGCTATAAGCTATGCAGGCTAGTCCAATGTTCACTGCATAAAGGATCACAAATGTTACTGACAGATGTGATTGAATTTAATCATGTCTTACTGTTACATCAGAGTATTTTTCATAGTTCTGTGCTACAAGTTGTGCAGGATAGTGCAGTTCTCCCTGCATATAGGATCACAAATATTACTGACAGACATGGTTGAATTCAATCACCTCTTTTCCAGTTATATCTCAGTATTTTTCACAGTTCTGTGCTACAAGTTGTGCTGGCTAGATCAGTTCTCACTGCATATTGAAGGATCACAAATGCTACTGAAAATATGGTTGAATTCAATCATCTCTTATTCCTGTTATATCGCGGTATCTTTTCACAATTCTGTGCTACAATTTGCACAGGCTAGTCCAATTCTCAATGAATAAAGCATCACAAAGGTTCTTGAAAGACATGGTTGAATTCAATCATCCCTTATTCCTGTTATATCAGAGTATTTTTCATAATTCTGTACTGCAAGTTGCCCGGGATAGTTCAGCTAGTTCTCACTGCATATAGGATCACAAATATTACTGACAGACATGGTTGAATTCAATCGTCCCTTATTCCTGTTATATTGGAGTATTTTTCATAATTCTGTACTGCAATTTGCCTGGGCTAGTTCAGTTCTGAGACTGCACATATGGTCACAAAAATTACTGACAGACATGGTTGAATTCAATCATGTCTTATTCCTGTTATATCTGACTCTTTCTCATAATTCTGTCATACAAGACGTGCAGGCTAGTTAAGTTCTTACTGCATAAAGGACCACAAATGTTTCTGACAGACATGGTTGAATTCAATCATGTTATATCAGAGTATTTTTCACAATTCTTTGCAGGCTTAGTCCAATTCTCACTAAATAAAGTATTACTAATGTTACTGAAAGAGATGGTTGAACATTCCACTGAAACAAGGTTGAATTCAATCGAGCTGTAGATAAAGATTTAAATGATAAAATAATAAAAATATTGCTCAAGCTTCCTATCTAAGTGTATATAGATTATAAAATGCACAATATGGCCAATTTATGACAGAAATCATTATAGTGATTGAAAAATGGCCTAAACTTGGCACTATTAGAAAAGTGCCAAATTCATTTAGACCTTGTTAAAGGATAAATGTACAGTTTACGATGCTTTATATTATCAAGGAGCCAGATTGAATGTAATGTTTAATTTGTGTATTCTGTAAACACTTGTTTTGTAGCTGGTCCAGAGGAGACAGATTCCACCACTCAACTTAATACCCTCACTGAGGCCGTGGTGAAAAGAGAGAACAATAGTCAGACTGATGAACGCAGAGTGGGTCAGTTTTCAGATGTGATACGTAGACAGTAAAACTTTAAATATTACAGTACAACTTTTGGCAACACATTCATAGGGTGGACATTGCACATGATCAAGTGTTTTCTTCTACACCATCCTGTTAGCTTACAACGTTGCAGCTACTCTTAACAGTGCCTCCTATTTCTAGTTGTTAAATGTTCAGGGGGAGAATTCTTAACTTGACAATGTGCACTTTTTGATATACTTTAGAGCTTCTATTAACCAAACTTTGATTATATGAATAGTTGACAATTTTTAATCATCCAAATATCCATTGTTATCCAAATTAGCATCACAGCCTCCTCTATCTTATGAACTGTTTGTTATCTGAACCAAATCATGCTCTCCCCATATAATACAGCAATTCTGCTGTAGTTTCTATTGTTTCCATCTGCAAATATCAGCAACATGCAACTGATGGTTTTTTTTTTTGTAATTAAATTGTTTATGTGATTTCAGGTCTTATCGTAGGAATTGCTCTGGGAGCCTCAGTGATGCTGATCGTTGTCATAGTAACAGTTGTGGTGATATGTAGAAGGTATTAATACCATTTCACCTTATTTCTGTCTTAATCATTAAGCTTCCCTGAAAGGGTGCTTATTTGTTTTCGCCTTAGTTTCCTCACCGCCGCAGCAATATGGTCTCCCTTGAATATCTCCCTTAATATTAGAAGGTTTCAAACCATATTTGGCAGTTATATACCTTAGGCGTGGGAAAATTTTTTTGCATGCTTAAATTTGACCTTTATGATCAAAAACAATTTTTTTGAAGTACCCCAAACTGGGGTCATAAAATAACTGATTTTGCGTTTTTGCCTTATATCTCCTTTATTGTTGCTTTTATAGCTTCAGAATGTATTAAGAGGTATTGGGAAAGCATATGTGGAGAGTCTAAATAGAAGGTCAGTTCTACCCCCCGACCCCCCTTATGGGTCAAACTGGGGTCATAAATAGCTGCTTTGGAGTTTTTGCCTTATATCTCCTTTATTGTTGCTTTTATACCTTCAGAATGTATTAAGAGGTATTGAGAAAGCATATGTGAAGAGTCTAAATAGCCGGTCAGTTTTACCCCCCGACCCTTCCTTATGGGTCAAACTGGGGTCATAAAATAGTTGCTTTGGAGTTTTGCCTTATATCTCTTTTATTGTTGCTTTTATACCTTTGGAATGTATTAAGAGGTATTGGGAAAGCATATGTGGAGAGTCTAAATAGCCAGTCAGTTTTATCCCCCCAGCCCCCCTTATGGGCCAAACTGGGGTCATAAATGGCTGCTTTGGAGTTTTTGCCTTATATCTCCTTTATCGTTGCTTTTATAGCTTCAGAATGTATTAAGAGGTATTGGGAAAGCATACGGCACAGCTTTGTGCATTCTTAGATTTACAGCATGCTTATTAAAACCACAAAGCATTTTAAACTTTCAGGGATGCTTCGTTTTGTTAGCAAAAGCATTCCTCTAGTTTCAATACAAATTTATTTTCAGTTGGTAGGATCGTGTTTAGTAGCCACAACATCCTGAAATAGACCAGTTGCTACACCAACATTCTGTATAAATATGAATAATTCAGTTCTTCGGGGATTCATTTATTATGGCAGCAGGCTATGTTTGGAGTTCGTTTGTGTCTGTTTCTTTATGTTTGCAATTACTTGAAAAGTGATGAAGGGATCTTTGTGAAAATTTTCAAATTTTTCATGAAATGATTAAATCTTGGGTGGAAATCTAGATCATATTTTAGATACAAAATATCCAGATGTTGTTATAATTTTGTTTCACCTTATTTTCCAGGACACGTTACAAGACGAAGAAGTTTCCGCCACCCATGCCAAGCGGATTGAGCCCTGGTGAACAGATTGACCCAGAGTATGCCAATCAGATAAGTCAGTGGGATGAGCCACCCCCAGAAACAGAGGAGAATGCACTGATGCAGAATAAAGAGCCTGACAATACATATGACAGGATTAAAGGTGAGTCAGTCAAGTGACATGATTAAATGTGTTTCAATTACGTGACATGATTAAAGTGAGCGAGTATTGTGAGAGGATTAAGGATTGGTCACTAAAGTGATAAACTTAAAGATGAATCAGTAAAGTGGCAGAATTAAAGGTGAATCAGTGAAGTGACGGAATTAAAGGCGAGCCATTTAAGTGATAGACTTAAAGAGGAAACATTAAAGTGACAGGATTAAAGGTAACTCAGTAAAGTGACAGAATTTAAGGCGAGTCAGTAAAGTGATGGGACTAAAGGTAACTCAATAAAGTGACAGAATTAAAGATGAGTTAGTAAAGTAATAAGATTAAAGGTAACTCAGTAAAGTGTCAGGACTAAAGGTAACTCCATGAAGTGTCAGAATTAAAGGTAACTCAGTAAAGGGACAAACTTAAATGTGAGTCAGTAAAGTGACATATGATGATGTGAAATGTACTTTTTAGAGTTCTGTATAAAAGGGTCTTGACTGTATTTTCAGGCTCTTGTCTCAGTCATTAATACATCCCCAGCAAGATCATCTATTTACCGCTTTACATTTCCATATTATTACAGGGAAGCCGACCAGCATTGACTACATGCTGATGACCAATGTGAAGTCCAGGAAACCAAAACCCAACAGTACGAGTGCCATCAGGCCTGAAGAGGAAACAAATCTGAGTGAAGGGGATGACAGGGTCGATGTAGCAGACCTGGATTATGTGAGATGTGACAAAGTGGACAAAGAACAGAATGAACTGGATGGAAAATCGGTTGATAAGGATGCAGGACTGGATGAAAGCCAGGTCAATGCTGACATTGATAAGAGTGAAACTGATGAAATGAAAGACAGAACATACTACAATCAATTAGATCTGAAGACAGACAGCAAACCTCCAGTAAAGAAACTGGGCTCTGTGCCACTGATGAAAGATAATTCATTGTATGAGTCAGAAGTAGAAAGGATTGACAGAAGTGGTGATCAGCAAGATCTGCAACTCTCAGCAAGTGTTAATGGATTAAGTCATGATGCCGACGACAGTGCATACAGCAAGGAACAGCTACCTGTAGTCAGTGGAGAAAACAGCAGCAATGAACGAATGTATACAAATGACTTGCCACAAACAAATGAACATGTTGGACAGAACTCTGATGGCCAACATAAGCTCGAGGTTAATGGAAATTATGAATATGAAAAAGAACAAGTGCCAGTTATCAGTGGCAATGCTGAGGAAAGTGGTGAGACAAATCACTACGAAAATGTTGAAATGGAAAATATGAAAAGAGAGTTAGAAGGTGGGTCTGATGTGTCAGACAAAGTGAGGGAAGGTGAAAAGGGGGACAGGAATTCCTCAGAGGATTATTATGATAAGGTGAAAATAATGCCAGAAAATGGTAATCTGCCAATGAATAGGAAAGGTGAAGGACACTATGAAAATTTGCATGGACGGTCTCCTGTGGAGAGAAGGGAGGCATAGCGGGAGAAGGAATAGGTTGGGTTTTCGCTGTTTTTGCTTTGCCTTATGTTCATGTCTGTTGTGCCATAAATTTTACTTAGAAATCTTTTGTGAATGATGTTACCACTGGATAAAATAAGGTGATAAAGCTTCATGATGTCAGTATAACTTTTACCCCAGTCTTTAAAGTCTGTACTGGTATTGCTTTCACCAATGACCCCCCGGCTAGGTGGTCAGTCGGGTGGCAGCAAAAAAATCTTGTCTGGGCTGTATCTCAAAAATGTTAAGGTGTAGGAAATTGAGACTGGGTAGGGATATTGGTTGGGAGTGTAGGTATGCAATGTCATGGAGTAACTTTGATTTGACCTTTAACCATGCTTTGGTGACATGGAGTTGGAAACTCTTGTCCGGGCTATATTTCAAAAACTGTAAGGTATAGAATATTGATACTTGGTTGGGACATTTGTTTGGTGGGGTGTAGGTGTGCAATGCCATGGTGTGACCTTGATTTAACCGTGCCATAGGGACCTTGGCCATTAATTTTATCCATGCTATACCTGAGAAACTGTAAGGTATAAGATGTTCATACTTGGTAGAAACATTGGTTGGGGGTGTATTTATGCAACCTCTTGGTATGACCTTGATTTGAAGTTTGACCTTTCTATGGTGAAATTTTCCTTTAAAAACTTGTTCAGGCTATATCTTGGAGAACCTAAGGTGTAGGATATCAATACCCGATAAGGGACATCAGTTGCGAGGCCTGCCCAGTCCCTGATGCACCATGTTACAAAAGGGTAAGTAAATAATATTATTTAAAAAAAAAAAAAAATCAGTTGCGAGGTGTAAGTGTGCAACCTCATGGTGTGACCCTCCTATGACCTTCCCACAGTGACCTTAACTTTCAAAAGCTTGTCCATGCTATATCTGAGAAGTCATAAGGTGTAGGAAGTTGATACTTGGTATGGACATTGGTTTGGATTGAAGGTGTGCGATGTCACGGGTACGGGCATTTCTGATGCTATTTCAGCAGCTTCCAGAAACTCACCAAGTATTCAAGATTCCAGATTTCTAGAGATAAACTCTCAATAAGATTCTAATTTCTCTTGATGGCCACTTCCATACAGGATTTAGTGACATAAAAGTGCCAGATTAGTTTATAAGCCCATTGAAACTAATCACCATATTTCTGATACTTGTCATGCTTGAGAATATTTGTGACAAGACACCCTACTGTTCACTTTCTCTTCTTACTATTTTGATGCAACACAGTTAGGTTTAAACAAATACCTCAGTATTTTACCTCTCATATATTTTGCAAATAAATACAAATTTCTGATTGAGTTATGTTAAACTTTATAAGTTATTGGCTCATAAAACACATTCTTTAATAATAAGCAATATGATGTAGCAGTGACAGTTTTACAGTGTAAAGTGTTGTATAGCAGTGCTAAAATGTATATGCTCAACAAAGCCTTTTTGTTTTTGTGTCAGAAATTTTTGGAGACTTGCCTTTTGAGTTGAAAATGGAGAGAAGCCACTTTCCTTACAGGATCTCGTTTGATATCCAAGAAAATCAATCCCTGTTCAGTATCTAAGTTCCTTTTATTTCTGCATGATATTGCATGTGTAAAATTAGTTATATTAATCTGAAAACATTATATTTTATATAATGTCTAACATGTTTTAGGTAGTTATCGATTTTTATAATTTTATGTTATAAATTATAATTCATTATCATTTAACAAGATAAAAATAGGAATAATTTCTGTAAATGGGCATTAGATGGGCATTATGAATATTCATGAGGTCACAGAATTTTATTTAACAAATAGAAACTTTTACATGGAAACTGCACATCCATCACTATGTATGTTTGAATAATGGAATAGCCAACCTTACATTTGTTTTGATTTTCAATTAAGATTTATGTCTTATTTTGATCAAAATATTAATGAAACCACTTTATAATAGGAATAACAAGCCCTTCGAGCTTCGTGGGTTTAATGCAGCCGATCAAAAGTTTAAAACCATCAAAAAGCACTGGAATATGTCATTTATTCCAATAATATACAAATCTCTTTCCTGAGTTATGCATCTCATGTTCATATGTGGGAAGTCTTTGCCATTTGTTTGTTAAAACGTATTACATCTCCTTGATAGCATTTTATGCATGAGAAATTGGAAAATACCAGCTGTTACTGTTTTGTTCTCGTGTGAAACTTTTGCTGCAAGTGTAAAAGGGTTAAAACCACAAAATGTTGAAATCTGCTAGGAGTGATTTGTGCAAAGGGAGGAAAGTGGCATGAAATCCTTTGAAATGAGGTTAAAGTTCTGTGATCATCATGAAGATACACTAGACTCTGTAGAAGTAGAACCTCCAGTCTCCTCATGATACAATCAACCTTAGGCTTAGTACAGAAGATCGCATGCTCTAATGTTGGGAATACAAAGCTAGTTTCAGACAGATGAACCTCAGGCTGAATCTACTTATACAGAGTCTACTGTACCTATCAATATATATCAGAATGTAAACATTACATTACACACAGCCGGGAATGTGTTCAGAACATGGGAATGAGGCGTCATTGTATGGTCAATGCAGTGTTCAATTCAAACATTTTAGTTGAAGTTTTAGTTGGACTTCTTACCATTTCATACAGATTGTTAATTTACCTTAAATAGCCCAATCATTAGTCCGTCCCATCAATAGTTCACATGGCCACACTGAGTTCAATGAATTACTGTGAAATACTGATAGTATTTCATCAGCATGACATCTTATCAGTTACTCATAGCTGAGAAACAATGATTCATAGTGACAATATGTAAATTGCTTTGTAACTAATTGTCAGACCTGTTATCCAAATATTGAATTTTAGGGACTCATTTCCACATTACTTTAATGGGTGTTTCCCTATTAATTTTTACTGAAAAATGCCATTATTAAGGTCTTATACAGAGTGAAGTGCTTCATGTGGTATTCCTGAAAGTTTCAAATTGTGGGCTTTAGTGCCACCCACTGAATCAGAATTAAGTAGTATATTTCCTGTAAAGTTTTAATCATCCAAACAACATCTCAGTCTCCCAGCCTTTTTGGATAGTACAAATTATATGAGAATCTGAGATTGACTGTTCATTATGTTTTACATACTTCTGGCAGGGATATGTGTTGTGACAGGGTCATATGTTCTGTCAAGGTGACATGTCTTGAAGGTGTGATGTTTATAGATATACATGGGTTTGTGATTGCTGTTCATTAACATTAATGCTTTACATACTTTGTGATGGTTCATGTGTTGTGACAGAGTCTTGTGTTTTAACAGGGTGATGTGTAGCTGAATGCTTCTACTGCCAAACTCACTTGTTATAATGTATTATACATACTTCTGTGGGGTTTTTTCTGTCGTTTATCACTTTACATAGATATGACTAACTTGTGATATAGAGAGATATGAGTGTTGACAGTGAGGAGGTAATTGTTAAAGTGGCTATTAGTCATGTCTGCTCCACCAGAAACCTTTCTTTTGATAAATGGGGAAAAAATGTTAACAAAAACATTGCAGAAAATATGGGAGAAATGCATGTTTTTATGCTTTTATGTTGCAGTGTTACATTGGCAAGCATTTTGTGTGGTGTTATTGCCATACAAAATGTACTGCCATTGTAACATAGCAATGGCATGATTAGCAGTGACATGGTCTTCATATTGAACAGTGATGTCACTATGGTAACACGGTGCTATACCGTTGTCATGTGACTCAAAGGCATCACTGGGTACAGCAAGGATCAAGTAGTATTGTGTAGCATCGAAAATACCAGCGAAAATTGGCCTTAACTGGATCATCAACTGACCCTGTTTTGGGTTCTTGCCACAAACTATTGCACATCTCAAAACCATTGTAACAACTTTGCAAAAATAGCACTGGAGCACTGCGAAGGCCCCTCTAGATGTTTACAGGTTGTGTTATGGAATTTGTTTTCATTTCCAGATGTTAACAGATACTTCAGCAATTATGGTCAATTACGTTCATACTTTATGGGCTAAAATAATGAGAACCTCCAAAAACCAGATGACTGGTAATTACAGTTTAAATTGGTGACTTTAAACTGTGTTTATTGTCTTTGAAATTTACAACAAGTTCTGTACCTCTTATAAAAATCTAAGAGAAAATAACATGCTTATTTGTGTGAGTGTATTTTTACCAATACACACGTATGTTTATCATCAACTATTTCTGGAGTGTTGTTGGAAGTCTCATATCCTGTATGTCAAGTTTTTTTCACTTGACATCCTGTGTACATTGTTCTGATTAATGTTCTCTATCTGTCCTCCATGTGTGAATACATGGATTACAGATACATAAAATAGACACAGTTTCCTGCTTTTAACCAATATTGAATCTTTTTCTGATAGACAGTGCTGACTAACCAGCAAATGTTCACTGATTACTTATCTGTAATGAATATTTTAAACAAATTCCTCTAAATATAGCAGGAAAAGCACCAAGGGAGCTTATTATCTTTACAAGTGATATCATATAAAATATACTTCAGGAGTTATTTTATATTTATCATCCACAGCTTTATTTAAATAATAAACAATGTAACTTCATATTTACCTGAAGAGTAAGTCATCTGTGAAATGTTCCATTGTAAGGAGCACCATTGAATACAAAAACTGTAGTTTATTTTGAGATGTGTATGTTATGTAGTTCTAGAAATATTTCAGAATAACTGCCATTTGTTTATGTATTCACAACACTAATTATTTGTAGTAAGGGATTTCAGGGAATGAAAAAAAAAAATTTCCTGGCCTGTTTCCCAGTATTTAGGTCTTGTATGTATTGTAAGTAATTAAGCGTCCCTGAAAGGGCGCTTATTTGTTTTCACCTCAGTTTCCTCGCCGCCGCTGCCGCATTATGGTCTCCCTTGAATATCTCCCTTATTATGAGAAGGTTTCAAACCATATGTGGCAGTTATATACCTTAGGCGTGGGAAAATTTTTCTGCATGCTTAAATTTGACCTTTGACCTTTATGAAGGTCACATGATCAAAAACAATTTTTTTGAAGTACAAGTACAACCCCCCCCCCCCGTCATCGCAGTTCAGGAAAAACTACGTGCTACACAGCCTTATAATTTGACACACCTGTTCATACTATCGAAAACGCGAGCTGATTAGATTTTGGGAGCAATCCCTTGAAAAATGTCCCATTTATGAGTGATTTTCTGACACCTTCCAATCTGAAAGCCTTAAATTTAGGTCAACCCCCCTATTATCTAGTATTGCATTTAGAGCCATAAAATGTACTGGGAGGTAATAGGAAACCATATGTAGAGAGTCTAAATAGCCGGTCAGTTTTACCCCACGCCCCCCCCCCCCCCTTATGGGTCAAACTGGGGTCATAAAATAGTTGCTTTGGAGTTTTGCCTTATATCTCCTTTATTGTTGCTTTTATACCTTCAGAATGTATTAAGAGGTATTGGGAAAGCATATGTGGAGACTCTAAATAGCCGGTCAGTTTTACCCCCGGCCCCCCCTTATGGGTCAAACTGGGGTCATAAAATAGCTGATTTTGAGTTTTTGCCTTATATCTCCTTTATCGTTGCTTTTATAGCTTCAGAATGTATTAAGAGGTATTAGGAAAGCATATGTGGAGAATCTAAATAGCCAGTCAGTTTTATCCCCCGACCCCCCTCTTATGGGTCAAACTGGGGTCATAAAATAGTTGCTTTGGAGTTTTGCCTTATATCTCTTTTATTGTTGCTTTTATACCTTCAGAGTGTATTAAGAGGTAGTGGGAAAGCATATGTGGAGAGTCTAAATAGCCAGTCAGTTTTACCCCCCGACCCCCCCTTATGGGCCAAACTGGGGTCATAAATAGCTGCTTTGGAGTTTTTGCCTTATATCTCCTTTATCGTTGCTTTTATAGCTTCAGAATGTATTAAGAGGTATTAGGAAAGCATACGGTGCAGCTTTGTGCATTCTTAGCTTTACAGCATGCTTATTAAAACCACAAAGCATTTTAAAGTTTCAGGGATGCTTTGCTTTTGTTAGCAAAAACATTCCTCTAGTTGTTATTGTTATTATGTATTTATACTCGGCGCAATATCTCCATGTACTACAGGAATCAAAGCGCTATTTAACCAATCCGACTGTACAGGTACAGCCCCAACTCACAAGTAACTGACATTCCCCTAACTGGAAGATAGAGGCTCAAGGATGACCATTTATCAACGTCCTTGAGGTTCTTTAACCTGCCACTGGGGATAGGACCCAATGACAGAGGACCGCCATTTTAAGTGGTCATCCGAGCCACTATATATCTGCCTGTACCTGGGATTGAACCCACGTCCTCTGAGTTCCTAGACAAGTGTGTTACCCGCTAGGCCACAGTGGCAGTAATATTAACCAGACTATCCAGTGCTGGACTTGTGAAGTGTTATTCCTGCCATGAAGAGTTACATGGCGTGTTATACATCCACTGAGTTACTTTTAAAAGAGAAGTGGCTGGCAGAGCTTTTCTCTCCCTGTCTTGAACTGACATGTAGAATGTCATTCAATTTACATGTCTCAGCTTGATAAATATATCAGTTTTCAGAAAAAATCTCAGATTTAAGATTAACTTAAGTGAGTTTTGGCTGAGACTTCATACAATTTGTGAATTACTTAAACTTATTGTATTGATAATTGGAGACAGTTCTTAGCTTTAAATGAACTTACCTCCCTTGTTTATTGATTTGAATGTGATGTACACTATTTTATGAGACTTGCTTACAAGTCTCTATAAAGGGGCCATCTTGGTAACACACTTCCCTCCCACCTCTGAGGTCGGCGGTTCAAACCCAGGGCCTCATGTGACAAAGTTGGTACAAGTAGTTGCTTACCGATGATCAGCAATCTAAAGTAAACCCCAAATAAATTGAATACAAGTCTTTACACTGTGGCTTTGACTGTGACAGTAAATAAATACAATGTAAAACAGTCTTGATTTTACTGCACTCACGGCAGGGAAACATTCTCAGAGAATCATAATGCACCAATGTAGGACCTCATACCTTCTCTGGTTTTCTGCAATAAAGAATCATGTTACCAGACACATGTAACAATATGTATTTCATTTGTTGTATTTATTTGTGGATGTTGATCTAATAGTTTCTCTTGTTTACAAACCTTTTGTATATTTTTTGCATGAAAGAGAAAAAAAATAAATTGAAAAAATAACTGCTTGACTTCATTTTGTGAATCATCCTAAGGTTTGGAAGAACCTTTATGTGCTGTTACACCTTTCTGGGCACCTATCATCATGTTAGGATCTGTTACCACCATAGTATCTGTACTTATACATTATGGATACCTTGTTATGTTTGAACTAGGATGGTCTATTCCAATTGTGACATCACCACTGAACCGTAGGGATTATGGAGACACATGATCCACTTTTCTGCCCCACTTGGTGTTACCAACCAGAGATGATCCATGTGTGGACATATATTTCAATGATTCTAATTCAACTATCACTTTTGTAGGGATTAATCTCTGAAAACTGCTGATCTTAAAAAATTCAGGCATCTAAGAACATGGAAGAGATCAGCAACCAGAGAGGCGACAGGAAGGAACAGAAATGAAGGTGAATAAGCTTTGGACAACAGGTAGGATTTTAATTTTGATCTGAAGGTTGCAAGAGAGGTGACATATTGAATTTCGTCTGGCAACTTGTCCCATTCCAAAGCTATTGTTGAAATATTTTGTTGATCATAATGCATAAAAAAGATGGAGCCCATTCAAAATAAACAATGTCAGCCCCAGTCTGAAGCTACCATTATTATATCCCCAGACGAAAGTCGGGGATATATTGGATTCAGGTCCGTCACGCCGCCGCCGCCGTAGAAATTTCCTTGTGGACGCGATAACTCAAAAACAAATTAATATTTTTTTTTCAAACTTGGTACACATGTTAAGGGTGCCCAAAGGAAGATCCCTATTTTAAGGTGACCTTAAACTCCAAGTAAAAAAGAACTTATGGCCACCTTAAGGTCAGAAATTGGACTTTTGGCCACTTAGAGCCCTGTAGGTCACAAACTATGATGCTCGGCTGGCTGAAATTTTACCTGACAACACATTAATATGTTCTTAGTACATGTGCCGAAAATCACGACTTTAAGTTGAGGAGAAAATTGTGTTTGAGGCCCATAAATACCCCCACTTAGGGATTTTTTGCTATACTTTTCACATATTTTGCCCTATAATTTGGAAGTGGTAATTCTGATGAGTCTCAAACTGCGCTAGGTATAACTTTGATATGTAATCCTTGTCTGTAGAAAATTTTAGGGCTGTAGGTTTACCCAAAGGGGTCGACTTAAGATCTCAAAAGTGCCCACAGAGACCCAATTTATGCACTTTTTGCCACTTTCAAGCACTGTAGCTTTCAAACTATGTCTCTCATCTAAGTTAAATATCATCTGGGAATATATCTATGTGTTTTCTTATATGTGCCCCAACATTTAGGCCTTTAATAGACAGTTAACCTGTGTATCAGGACCATAAACACCCACCCGAGTGACCCTTATAAGACATTTTTCACATCTTTTTCCCTGTAACTTGGAAATGGTAAGTCTGAGAAGTTTCAAACTGTATTAGATATATATTCTGTGTGTAATCTTAGTATGTAACAGATTTTAAGTCTGAAGCTTTAATTTTGAAGGCCAAATTGAGGTCTCTAAAAGGCTCCCAAAGACCCAATATTTGGACTTTTTGCTACTTTTAAGCCCTGTGACTGTCAAACTATGTGACTGATAGAGCTCAAATCCTATCGGGGAAGATATTAGTATGTTATTTTTATATGTGCCAAAAATTAAGGCTTTAAGAAGACATTTAACCTGTGTATGAGGACCATAAATCCCCACCCAAGTGACCATTTTTAGACATTTTTCACATATTTTTCCCTGTAACTTAGAAATGGTAAGTCTAAGAAGTTTCAAACTGTATTAGATGCATATTCTATGTGTAATCTTATTATATGACAAATTTAAGTCTGAAGCTTTAATTTGAAGGCCACATTTAGGTCTCTAGAAGGCCCCATAAAGACCCAGTATTTGGACTTTT
This sequence comes from Sabellastarte sp. h YS-2021, assembly GCA_964017235.1. Classification (NCBI taxonomy): domain Eukaryota; kingdom Metazoa; phylum Annelida; class Polychaeta; order Sabellida; family Sabellidae; genus Sabellastarte; species Sabellastarte sp. h YS-2021. The sequence continues at coordinate 83,986,763 of OZ024934.1, read as the reverse complement.
TGCCAATTTTAAGGCCTGTGACTGTTAAACTATGTGACTGATAGAGCTGAAATCTCATCTGGGAATACATTATTTTGTTCTTTTTACATGTGCCAAAAATCAAGGCTTCAAGTAGACATTTAACCTGTGTATGAGGACCTTAAACACCCACCTGAGTGACCCTTTTAAGACATTTTTCACATATTTTGCTCTGTAACTTGGAAATGGTAAGTCTGAGAAGTTTCAAACTTTATTGGATACATATTCTATGTGTAATCTTAGTATGTAACAAATTTTAAGTCTGAAGCTTTAATTTGAAAGGCACATCGAGATCTCTAAAAGGCCCCCAGAGACCCAATATTTGGACTTTTTACCACCTTTAAGCCCTGTGAGTGTTAAACTATGTCATTGATGGAGCTGAAATCCCATCTGGGAATGCATTATTATGTCCTTTTTACATATGCCGAAAATCAAGGTTTTTAGTAGACATTTAACCTGTGTATGAGGGCCATAGACACTCGCCCAAGTGCCTTTTTTGACATTTTTTCCGTATTTTGCCCTGTTATTTGGAAATGCTTAGTGTGACAAGTCTTAAACTGTATTATATATAATTTTTGTTTGTTATGTATGTCCCCCAAAAAGTTTCAGATCTGTAGTTTAATTGCTAAGGTCTCTTTAACAATTGTAAAATGCCCACAGAAACCCAATTTATGGACATTATGCCACTTTAAAGCCCAGTAACTGTCAAACTATGTGGGTTATAGAGCTGAAATCTTTGAATTTTTAAAAGGAAATGCCTGTCTATTTAAATTTTGAATATTAATAATGTTATGGCTATCTTAGTCTTTTAAGAACTTATTTTTGTGTGTTATACCTCTGCTTGCTGAGTTTTTAACTTTTTAAAATGAAACTGGTTAAACATATTCAAGTAGACAAAATGGACACTTTAAGTGAGCTTTAAGTCCCAATATTAATGAAATTATATCCTTATGTAGTAAAACTAGGGGATTTTTAACCCTCAACTAGCCCAGTTTTATTCAACTTGCCTCAGTTAATTTTGACACAGCTCCTACAGTTATGAACTCATTTCAGTTGATAATCACATACTTAAAATTCTCAATTCTTTTTGTATTTGAGTACCCCTTTTATATAGATTGTTTGTTTACCATTTATGCTGTAGCACTCCATCTCTTTGTAGTCCCAACCCACATCCCCCACCTGGATTCCCCCCACCCACCTCTGGGACCTCCAGCTATATTGAGTGACACTAAATAAACAAAGGTATTTAATGATATCAGATGAGAAACAAAGAACTCAATGGGGTTGCAGATCTTGTGTAATAGTGAGAGAGGTGTGGAGAAGGGGTGGGGGTGGGAGGTGGTGGGCTTCATTACATATAACACAAAGGGGAGTCAGAACTGAGATTGCGTCACATATTTAGGTTGCATATATATGGACCACATATATAGGTATAGAGGAAATGAATAACTGAAAACAATTTGCAAATTCTAAAAATATTATAATAAAATAATAATATAAATAATTTTTTTTTAAATAATATTTTATTTGTGAACAAATATAGAAACAGATATGCGCTTTTGGGATTATGAATTTTAGAATGGACATTGAATCATCAATCATTTAAATACTTTGAAGGAAGATTGAAAAGTATGATGAGTTGAGTTAAAAATAATATTTTATTTGTCAACAAATATAGAAACAGATATGCTCTTTTGGGATTATTATTTTAGAATGGACATTCAATCATCAATCATTTAAATACTTTGAAAATAGGTTTAGAGTTATCATTGCAGGAAGATTGAAAATATAATTTGAGTTATGTATTCGGCGTCTGGGGATACACCATCTTCCTTGGGAAGATATAAACAGAGTAGATTGATGTGCTGAAGTTCATATAATAATGGGTAATTATGTTTTAAAAAATTCCCGATCAAAACCTGTGGCGTGAGTGATGACCTGTCTGGGGATATGTTGGCGCCGAGTTGGCCCAATCTAGTTAAAATAGGATGCATGATCATAGGTTACGGCTTTGTATCCCTTTCCAAGCCAAGGTCATTGGTACTGGCCTGTGTATCTCACATGAGCTGGATTTGAAGCCACCATCACAAAGCTGCGAGTCAACTAAATGCCAACCTTGTCATTGACTAAACTATGTTTAAGTGAAAGTATATTACTTTAACTGTAAGAAAGATGTCCTTCACATCAAAGGTTATGAGGGACCGTGACCCCAAACAAGGTTATTCTAGCAAGCTGGGTGTACAAACTGTACATCGATTTTACATGACAAATATATGGCAGAGCAAAAAAGCTTACAACTAAGTATACAGTGAGAATTCTATGATGCTGTACCACATGCTGACACTGTTTGATGGCTGTTAGATGCAGGAATATATTCAGTCAGTATGATTTTATATAAATATCCTGGTATGCCTAATTTTACATATGTACATTATGAAGAGGTCAATCAGTTGAAGAGTATCTTCGGTGCCTGCATCTGACTTTTACCTTACCACATGGAATTTTCCTCACCATAGGTTTGAATAACATTGCCTTAATAGTGAAATGGTTAGCTATTTAAAATATACAGAGGAGGTCCACTCTCTTGAGTATTTTTCAAGATACATATCACTGGATTCTCTTCGTTTGTTAGCAACAGCTAAGAGATATCATTACTATTAACATTTACAGCCTGGTTATGTCTGACAGTCTTGCACAGTTGTCAAGAATAGTGGACCTTAACACACACACCCCTCCTTCAAACATGAAAACATATATTGTTTTCATAAAAAAACTTCAAATTAATTACTATTTTTACTATCAGTGTAACAAAGTCTGTAATAATCTCTACAAAAAGAACTGGGCTTAAAACAATATCTGTGAGAAAGTGTCAACGTTGTGTTAAGTCATCATACTGTATATTTAAAGTAAAAATAAGGAAAATGCAAAAATCGACTCAGAACTTCACCCTTTATGTATTTAATACTGGGTTGTTCTGCCAGTTTTAATAACTAACTACCAGATGATTACATATTATACTTCTTCAGTCACTTCGGCTTCAATGATATTCAGGATGAATGATGGCTAATCAGAAGATTCCCCATCGACATCATTAAAATCAGACATGGCTACCAGTGGGATCTTCTCTAACCGGCTTGCAGGATGTTCGTCAACCACTTCTTTTCTCTTCTGTTCATAACTTGCAATTGAAGGTCTGATATGTCTGGATTTTCATTGACATCTCCATTGAACGTGATATCCCGAAAAATTCAACTCAGCTTGTTGCTTCCATGTTGAGCCATCCACTTCTATGTCATATGAAATAACCTCATATCTCCCTTATTATTGGTTCTACAGCTTCAAAATGTGAAAACAATCTATCACATTTATTATTGCTCTGTGGGCTTTGAACCCTGTTTCATCGTCAGATTACCTCCATTTTGCGGAAGATAAACTCTGTGGCAGTGGTGTTCTTTGTTTCATTAAAGGGGTTACATTTTGATCTAAACTTTCTTTCAAATTAATTGACCTGCTCTATTTTATTGTGGTTTTTGACTGGAACCAACCCTAACTGACCCTTAAGGACTCTAGGGTCGATTAGCTGAGTCAAGGATCCGGGACAAAAATCCAGAAAAAACGTGAAATATATGTTTTGGTTTCATCCGCCCACAGCACATAGTACATCCTGGCATGTCTGGATCCAGAATTCGACCCCAATGTTTTTCTACATGACCAGACGGGAAACTATCAGGACAAGCCATAAGGCCCTAACTAACAAGTCGTATCGGGTAACAACAAGCTGTAGTGACAAACCCACAAGACTAGAGCAGTGTCCCAATCCACCCTGACTGAACTGATTAATTTCTGGAGCCGGGATTGCGAGTTGGGATCAAAACAACACTATATTAATCCCCTGTTGCTGCTGTTACTCATCATTTATCACTGCAAAAATGCCAGCTACACATTACAGAGACTTGCTACAGAAGCTTAGGGCCCTGTTGCTTTTATTGAGTTGAATATTATGATTTTCATTCTGATTTGCAGACAAAAAGGGACATCTGAACCCAGGACCAGCACCTGCCATTCAGCCAGCACCTTCATCACACCCCCATTATCACCCAGGTGAAAAAAGGAAGCCAAAAAACCCTGGGTCATGCCATGGATCAACCATAGAGAAGAAAACAGATGCTTTAAGCTGAATCTAAATCCAGTTCTGCCTCTCTGTCATTTCTGTGGGGGCCTGCACACTTTCACTGAGAGGTTGTGACTGCTTGCATATCTTTCCTACAGGCAGTGCCTCCTGGTATTGTCCTTATATTGCTTGTTGGTTTTGTTGTAAAGCTGTTCATGATCCTTGACAAAGTCTAGCCTCTTCATCTGAGTCTGTTAAGTGTTTGTCATAAGCCCTTGGGTACCCAGTAGATGTTGGCTCGCCTGTCCCCCACCCTCTGTGTTCATTTCACTTTCACTCCTCCTAGTTCTTAGTCTGTTTTGGCCACTGCCTCCTTCGTCTGTGAAGTCTCCTCCTGTGGAGTTTCTGCTTTCTGCCTTCCTCCCCCTCCTCTCAATGTTGTTTCTCTGCCCCCTCCCTGTCCTGTTCTCTCTCCTCCCCCCTCCTCTGGATGTCAGAAGCTGTATCTCTCAACTCAAACTCTGTGTATCTGTGGGGATTTCTATTTTCCCTCACATTCTTTCCTGACTTTTTAGGATTCATCAAATCAGGGCAGTGTTTGCTTAAAACCAAAAGCCTATCAGCTACTAAGCAAAACTCCTATCTCTTCACTAAATCCTAACTTTATTAATTTTACAAGAAAACAACAGCCTATCTTAACACTACCAGTTGTAATCTGTCAGTGTTGAAAATCGAAATAATGCACTCTGGGCACCAACTCACATTTTATAGGCACAAGTTCCACTGCGGTGTTCCCAGGTTGTCCTGCTGTGATAAAACTGACTCTGCAATCAGACTTAAAGATTTCCTGTCTTGATGGGAAGCGAACAAGTCAGGTCTAAGTGGAACACCCCCATAAACTGTATTTTTTGGAGAATATAGGCACTGTACATCATATCTCCGATGAAAGATTTTTTAGGTTTTAAAATATTATTTCATGACCAAATGATAATGGAGAGTACCAGTGTGGACCTTCCATTTTAGTAGCATTTTGGAACAGTAAAATCCATCTGTAAATCCATGGAGTAAAAAGCAATAGTCTCAGAGTGTGACCATATGACGAAATACAAGAAATCCTGTTAAATTACAAAGCAATGACATTATTAGCAAATATGTGTAGTAACCACATCATCATCATCTAATGTGGTCAGATGAATATAATTAAGCGGCCCATCATGGACGCTTATTTGTTTTCACCGAAGTTTGACTGATCACCGCTGCCGCCGCAGGATTATGGTCTCCCTTGAATAACTTCTTAGCCTTTCAAATTTTTCTTTCCTTCTTATTTTTCTTTAAAACTATAGGGGTGGGAAAATTTTTTTGGATACTTTGTGCAGACCTTAAGCTTTACTTAAGGTAACCTAAAGCATAACTCCAAAACACCTCGTCATTGCGTTTCAGAAAAAACCACACACATCTGTGCTATAAAATTTATCAGGTACATTCTAGACCAAATTTCCAAGGTCGGAAAGGATTTTCTCATCAATTGGACTATAGATGCCTGAATGGGAGGCATTTTATTTTCGTAAATTTTTTAAAAATGGGTACTTGGTCTGTATCTCGAAAATGGTCAGGATTTCGGCGTTTTGTTGGAATAACTTATTCAGCTACTTTTTGATAATCTTTCACATGCCGAAGTTTTAGCCCTGTATCTGCAATCTTAAGGTTACTTTAATATTTAAAAAGGGGGTTTTAGCCCTCCAGTTCACTTAGTTTTTCACTTTTTTCAACCAAACTTGGCACATATATTAAGATTTGCCAAAGGAATATCCTGACTTTATGGTGACCTTAAACTCAAAATGTTAATGGACATATGGCCTGCTTAAAGTCATCAAATTGGAATAAAATCCTCTGGCTCCTTTCTTTTTCCATTTTTTTATATCGAAATTATCACTGGTATTAAACTAGATAAAAATAATACTTATGGCCACCTTAAACTCTCAGTGTGAATGGAGTTGTAGCCACCTTAAAGTGAAATAAGGAGGTTTTCAGCCTCCAAGTATCTTATTGTTCGACTGACCTCAGTTAAACTTTGCACACCTATAAAGGATGGCAAACCAAAAGGTTATCCTGATTTTAAGGTGAACTTAAACTGTTAATATAATTTTGACCCTCCCTAAAGCTATAACATTTGAATAAAGCCATCTGGCTCCTTTCTTTTTCCATATCTAACATATATTGATATTGAAGGGACATTCTCATATTATGGTCACCTTAAAGTCGCAATGTGAATGAAGTTATGGTCACCTTACAGTGAAAAAGGAAGTTTCAGCCTCCAGCTATCTTATTGTTCAACTGACCTGAGCTAAACTTTATGCACTTATAAAGGATGAGAAAAGGGACATTCTTATTTTATGGTCACCTTAAAGTCCAAATATGAATGAAGTTATGGCCATCTTGCAGTGAAATTATGGAGTTTTTAATCTCCAGCTATTGTATTGTTCAGCTGACCTCATTTTAATTGTGCACACTTATTAAAGATGAAAATAGGGACAAGTAACATACTCAATGCAATAAAGTTCACAGTTTCTATTGCTTATGATGCATATGTTGACATCTTTTATGGGTGACTTCTTTTTCATCAGGGCCGCTTCGTTTTTGTCAGCAAAAACATTCTTATAGTTTTATGTATGTCTCTCTACAAAAACAGTTACAACATCACACAAGAATGACATCAATAAATGTGGAAGCCCTAGCACCCCAGCTTCGGTGTGAGCTTATGACTCCCAAGTTGCCTTATTTCTTCTCAGAAGTAGTGGATTCCATTTTCACTACCTCAACCCATTGTGAATGGGTATCAGATACGATATAGTATATGGTTTTTTTTTCGAACAGTTTTCATGAATATTTGTCTAAGGTATACTGGGACGAAGTCATGTGTTTGGTGATGTTTGAGCTTCCAGCTGGTGGGATTGATATTCTCTTGCAACCAAATAACATTTGTTAAAGTAGTTGATCCAGGTGTACCTTCTAAACGTGCATACAGGGCAGTGATTTTACTTGGACAATACCAGGGTGCCCCACCTCTGATTCAGTTAAAATCCATGTTTGATACCGTTCTGGAATAACCACCCTGACTCTTTGAACAATGCAGCCCTCTTCTATTGACTACTCCTGATTAACTCTGTAGGATGGGGGTAATTCCGGATCAAAATCTTTAGGCCAGGCATTTATGGTGCAATACATAACCTTGGACCAAACATTATTCTTCTGTGTGCCCAACTTAAGCTGAGATGTCTTGATAGGCACTGAAGTTACTTGCATTGTATTGCATTTGTGAATTTCCTTCATTAAAAAAATTCCTAGAAATATTCGGTTGTACATCCTCAGCCAGTGGTAACCTCAACAAGAAATCTGCATTGGCATTTTGCTTTGATAGCTGGATAGACCACCTGTGAAGTGTAGAAGGCACTAATATTGGTATCCTCTTTTAAGGGGCAAGAGCAAAGTCAAGGGTGTATGGTCTGTGGGCAAGTAAATCTTCTTCCCTAAAGCTGTTGATAAAAATGACGAATTCCAAAAATAATTGTCAGAGTTTCTCTTTCAATATTATAATAATGTCTCGGCACCGTTAAGATTTCTAGAGGTGAAAAGAGAAAAGTGGGAGAAGCTAGTGTCTACTTCACCTCCATGAAAGCTTGTTGACAGCCCTCATTCCAATCCCAGGTCACCTCTTTCTTCACCATATCTGTGAGGGTCGATAATATGCTTGCCAGGTTTGGGAAGATTAGTCTATAGTATGTTATGCGATCAAGAAAACTTTGTAACTCTAACACACTTTAGGCTCAGGTGCCTGCATCATTGCTTTTACTTTGCTCGGTGATGTGTGCATTCTGTTTTGGTCAGCAATAAACCTGAAGTATTCTATTTTCTCTTTCATAAATTCGCACTTGCTCACAGTTAGCTGATATTAGTATTGTGTCAATCTTTCCAGTCCTCCCTCTAGGGTCTTGTGATGTTTGGTGTAAGTGTTATCAGTATCAGTTAAGTTAATATACCTCCTACTCCATTGAGTCCTTCCAAAACCTTTTCATAGATCCCTGGCATATTGCTGGACCAGATATCACCCGATAGGATAATCAATCTGGTATAGGGATATATTCCCAGATGTGTATCAATAGCAACAAATCCAGATTTTCTCCTACAGCACAGTTTGGTAGGCATGTCATAAAGGCAACTTTATGCAGTTTTACTTCTGTCAGTAAATCCTGTACCCTTGGCAATGGATGCTGGGAAACAACTAAATGTGGATTATCATCACCGTAAAATTGAACAGATGATGCTTATTTATTATTTGATGTCATAAGTGGAACAGTGGGTGTTTCCCCCGCAGAAAACTTTACTTAAATCACTCCATCTGCTTCAAACCATTGCAGTTCGTCAGATAGTTTTCCCCTTAGAGCATATGGCACTGGCCATGGTTTGAGCAACTTGCCAAACAATGCAGGACCATATCCTTGCCCTACTGTCAGGGGTAGTTGTGTATAAAGGCCATCGTACATTACCTGAGATTTTACATACAGTGCCCAATCAGTGTCATGTCTAAGATGTCAGTATCTCAATATCGATAGATGCACATTACTAAATTCACTTTTGCAAAGTACATGCAAAATAGTATGCAGTCCCTATGTCAATTTTTATCTTGACTATCTTGATTACCTTCAATTTCAAAAAGCACAACAATTGCTGACCTGTTCTTGAATGTCACTCTACCACTGGCCATTCAAATTCCTTTTTTTCATTTTGTTCTTCTAACTAAACACACTGGTCTTTCTGGCTGTTGTCCCACAAATTAAATAGTTGGTCACTGTTTACTAAATTTATCATTTCTCTGGTTTTTCGCTGGAGTTAGGTTTCATTTTTCCTTCCAGCAAATAATGCTTTAAATATGTCATCATTTATGACAGTTGTGACATTCCACGACCTTGAAAAAACTTTTTTGTGGGAGATGTCTTTTTCACCATCTCCAGCAATTACTTTTTGTCTTATCTCATACTATTCATCGTATATGGGTTTACTTTAGATACCTGATAGCCTGCCATTTCCATACCAACTGCAGTTCCCTGTACTATTTTCAATGTAACTTTTAATGCATTGTGATCTCAGCCCACTAACTATTCTGTCACAAAGGGCATTGTCTAAAAAGCCCAAAAAGAAGATTATTGCCAACTCCTGATGTACAAATGTATTCTATCACACTGTCTCATTCCCTGTGATATCTTTGACAAAATTTAAAAATAATATGCAATCATCGATGGGGCCAGATTTAAAATCTTTTACCAATTTAAGTATGTCTTCAAATGACTTGTCTTTTGGTTTCAGGGATGCCAAAGTATTTCCTATCAAAGTGTATGTTTTTGGTTAACAAAGTGAGAGCAAGATGGCCTTCTTCTTTGCATCTTCAATACACTGTTCCAACCATTCCACAAATTCAACCCAATCTTGACTCTCAGTCTCAACTCCTCTAATTTCCCCCAATAACCCTGACAGTTTGATATAGAACACAAGGCCACTGCCACAGCGATTATCTCCTGCCTTAGAATCAGTAATAATCGAGAACTAAAGGAGATATAAGGCCTTTGTAGTAAGATAACCCCACTTGACATTGAAGAATGGGTCAAAGGTAAAAGTCAGCAATTTGAAAAAGAGACTCAGGCCTTTACTTCCTTTTTGTTTTTACATTTGGAACCTCTAGTAGCAATGATAAGGGAGATATAAGGCCCATTTAATAGGATAATCCCATTTAACATGTGATAAGACGGCCATTTTGTTTTCGAAACTAGGCAAAATTACTATCAGCCTAACTTTCCTAGCCATATATATTTTGTGCATGTTTGATGAACCTAGCTGCAATATTTCAAGTTTTAGAGCATCTTAATGATTTTTAAATGATTGGCTATGGCGGCCATTTTGTTTTTCAAAATAAGGCCAAAAGTTTTCTCAGGCAAAACATTTGAAGGCCAGAACTTTTGATGGTCTGTCTTTATATTCTGAAGCCATAGTACCAATAATAAGGGTGAAATAAGGACATTTTAGTGTGATGACCCCATTTAACCTTGAAGCAGGGGTCAAAGGACAAAAGCAACACCTGGAAAAGATTCTCAGGCCATGACTTCCTACAAGTTGTTTTCACATTCTGAACCTCTAAGAGCAATATTATGGGAGAGGGAAGGCCTTTTTAATAGAATAGCCCTGTTTGACATCAAACATGTGATATGACGGCCATTTTCCTTTTAGAACTAGGTCAAAATTACTATCAGGGTAGCTTTTCCAGCCATATATGTTTTTTGCAAATTTGATGAATCTAGCTGGAATATTTCGAGATTTAGAACAACTTTATGATTTTTAAACAATTGGCTATGGCGGCCATTTTGTGTTTCGAAATGAAGCAAAATTTTTGCAGAGACAGGTTTTTGTAGCCATAAACATTCCCTGCAAATTTGATGAAGATATCTTTATAAATGAATGAAATGTTAAGGTTTATGCAAAAACATGACGGACGGACGCACGCACGCACAGATGTACTGACGTACAGAAGGCGTTTTATAATCTCCTGACCACAGCCTTCGGCCGCAGGTGGGAGATAAAAATGTAACTATAACAGTTGGGACCCACAAATGATAGCAACTTTATCTACTGTTTTTCAACAGTACTTTTGTCTGCAATAACCTCCTGCATCTCCAGATGTTGTGTTTTAAACCACTGCAGTACACCAAACACCAGTAAACTGTGTTTAAGTATAAAGAACAAATTAACCTCCCTTTTGAAAAATTTCTCACGATTTTAATCCATGCTTCAACAAAAATTGTGGCTAATGCCAATATCTGTCATCATACATAGGGTTTTTTATGGCATCACTCTGCGGTGTCTGTGTCCGCATATGCGTCCGAGTGAACATCTTCTCCTCCAAAAGTACAAGGCCCAGAGACATGCTGTTACTTTTAAAAGATACCTTAACTATCAAAGATGATAAATCTTAAAATTCATGCAGATCTGTCTGTTTTCTGTTCCCCAGAGCCATTAGAAGTGAGGTACCCCCACCCAAAGTGTGTAAATTTCAACACTTTATCACAATTTTCTCATTGACTATTGAAGCGATTTCTCTCTTATTTTCCATATGTGTACTAGGCCACAGGTAGACTCCTTTGAGTCAGTATGAGACCTGGATCTTTCTTAATTATTTTTTTATGAATTTTTTAAACAATATTTAATGCATTAAAATTCATAAAATCATGCACTAAATCACTTATAACTTGAAAAGTATTGCATTTAGAGCATTTTGCTAAAATATGTTATTCAGCTACTTTTTTCATAGCTATAACATGGCGTTCAACAGCCAGGGTCATATTGCGACAGGTAGTTTAAGGGTGGAGAAAACCAGTGCATACTGCACTGTAAACCACCGGGCATTGGCAAGTAACTACCAACTTTCCAACATGAAGCACCTGGCCCGAGATTCGAACCGGCGGCCTGAGAGGTTGGAGATGAGAACTCCAACCATAAACACCAGCAATCCCCCGGCATAGCTGAGTAATACCTTGGTTATCACTATTTACTCAACTGTTAGGTTATCACTGTTGAGTAAATCACTTATAACTTGCATTTAGAGTATATTGTTTCATCATGTTATTCACTTATTTTGGGGTCAGCTATAACATAGTGAAATTCCAGACCTGTAGCTCATTGCACAGCTGAGTAATAGCTACCTTGAGTTGCTAACAGTGGAATTAATTGCTTGTAACTTGGAAACTATTGCATTTAGAGAATTTTGTTTAATATGTTATTTATCTACTTTTTGGTTAGCTATAACATAGTAAAATTGCAGATATATAGCTCATGGCATAGCTGAGCAATAGCTACTGTGAGGTTCGCAGTGTTGAGTAAATTAGTTGTAACTTGAAAACTATTGCATTTAGACAATTTTGTATTAATATGTAATTCAGCTACTTTGGGGTCAACTATAACATAGTGAAATTACAGACCTGTAACATCATTACATAGGTGAGCAATAGCTACTTTCAGGTTCTCATTGTTGAGTAAATCAGTTGCAAATCTATTATATTTAGAGTATTTTGTTTAAATATGTTATTCAACTACTTTTGGGAAAGCTATAACATAGAAAAATTGCAGACTTGTAGTTCAATTCATAGCTGAGCAATAGCTATTTTGAGGTTCTCACTGTTGAGTAAATTGCTTCTAACTTGAAAACTATTGCATTTACACTTACTTTACAGTCCTCTATAACACAATGAAATTACAGACCTTTAACATTATTGCATAGCTGAGTAATAACTAATTTGAGGTTATCACTGTTTAGTAAATCAGTTATAACTTGAAAACTATTACATGTACAGTAATTTCTTTAAATGTGTTATTCACATACTTGAGTCAGTTATGACATAGTAAAATTGCAGATATGTTGCTTATTGCATAGATCAACAATAGCTTTTTCAGGTAAAAACTGAGTAAATGAGTTGTAACTTCAAAACTACTGCATTTAGTGTATTTTGTTTAAATATGTTATTCACCTAACGTAACAAAGTGTAATTGCATACCTTAAGCTCATTGCTTAGCTTTGAGCTTTTTAGAGTTGAGTAAATCAGTTGTATCTTGAAAAGATTTGCATTTAGAGAATTTTGGTTAAACATGTTATTCGTCTACTTTTGAGGCAATTATAACAGTAAATTTGCAGACCTGTAGCTCATTACATAGCTAAGCAATAGCTATTTTCAGGTTCCCACTGTTGAGTAAATTAGATGTAACTTGAAAACTATTGCATTGACAGTATTTTGTTCAAATAAGTTGTTCACATACTTTTGGGTCAGCTATAACATAGTGAAATTACATAGCTGAGCAATAGCTACTTTGAGGTTGTCACTGTTGAGCTTATTAGTTGTAACTTCAAAACTATTGTACTTTGTTTAAATATGTTATTCAGCTACTTTTGGGTCAGCTATAATACAATGTAATTGCAGACCTGAAGCTCATTGCTTAGCTGAGCTATAGCTACTTTTAGAGTATCACTGTTGAGTAAATCAGCTGGAACTTCAAATCTATTGCAATTAGAGTATTTTGTTTAAATATGTTATTCACCTACTTTTGGGTAAGCCATAACATAAAATTACAGACCTGTAGCTCATTATGTAACTGAGTAATAGCTACTTTGCGGTTTTCTCTTTTAAGTAAATCAGTTGTAACTTGAAAACTATTGCATTTAGACAATCTTGTTTAAATATGTTATTCATCTACTTTAAATTAGCTATAACATAACAAAATTGCAGATATGTAGTTCATGGCATAGCTGAGTAATAGCTATTCTCAGGTTTTCACTGTTAAGTAAATCAACTTGTAACTATTGCATTTTGAGTATTTTGTTTACACGTGTTATTCACCTCCTTTTGCGTCAGCTATAACATAGTGAAATTGCAGACCTGTATGTAATGGCATAGTTGAGCAATAGCTACTTTCAAGTTCTCATTGTTGAGTAAATCAGTTGTAACTTGAAAACCATTGCATTTAGAGAATGTTGTTTAAATATCTTATATATCTACTTTTGATTTATTTATAACATGGTTAAATTGCAGACATGTAGCTTATGGCATAGCTGAGTAATAGCTATTCTCAGGTGCTCACTGCCAAGTAAATCAGTGGTAACTTGAAAACTATTACAGTATTTCTTTAAATATGTTATTCACCTACTTTTGCGTGAGCTATACTATTTTAAAATAGAAATCCTTTAACTGATTGCATAGCTGAGCAAAAGCTACTTTGAGATTCTCACTGTCGAGTAAATCAGTTTTAACTCGAAAAGTATTGCATGTGCAGTATTTTCTTTAAATATGATTTTAACCTACTTTTTACACCTAAAGAGTTACCTTGTTACTTTACTTCTGAATACCATTTGCAGGGAACAACTTTTGTGTCCTTTTATTTTGTCACTTCCACTCTGAAACTTAAAACACACAGTCAGCTGACACAGAGCCCATTCATGGGCACTAATTGCTTGTTTGTTTGTTTTTTTCTGAGGTGATATCTGGTGTCACCGGGTGAGGATGTAGTCAAACTTCTTCTTTTGTAGAAGTGATGTCCACCCTGGAGGCAAGCCTCTAATATAGCAGAGGCTGAGAATTTGAAGGGCTAAGCTATTTTAACACAATAATTTTGTCAACGTAAATTCTGCAATCTTGCAAATTCTTGCAATCTTGCCCTAAAACTAGTAGAACATTTTCTACATAAGGACATACTTTTGGAGAGAGAGTTGATGAATAAAAAGTCCGAAAATTATATTAAAGAGTAGAGCAGATGAGCATGAAGCTTGTTGTTGAAATATAAATGATCTGGTTTTCATATAATCAAGACAATTTGGTGGTGTTGAAATTTTATGCTTACTTCTTACTGACTTACAGCTTCTTTGCAGTCTCTCACATAATCCAAATTTTGCTATCTATCATATAGATGTCTAATATGTGTAATTTTTGAAAGCATTTTAATGATGGTAGCACATTATTATTGTGCTGGTTTGCAACAAATTGAACTGAAAGGGTGAAATTAACATACTGTTGTAAAGTCTGATTATGATTTTTTTTTTAAAATAACTAAATTGATTTGTAGTTACCAAATCTCTGAGATTAGTCGAAGGTGAACATTGAAAAAGTCAACTTAAATCTTACTCTGGCATGTTTTGTATGATTGTTTTTAAAATAATTAAACTGTAAATGCTGTTTCAGCTGGGTATTTTGTTGCTAAGGTTTGTGTAACCCAAGTTACAATAAAATGAAACCATTTCTACATGCGGAAAATGAGTCACTAATTGAAACATGTACAATGACTAGACTAAATACTATTGGGTATTGGTTTATCAGGTTCAAGGTAATAAACTAGGTTTCGTCATAGAGTCTGCTTAGAACTGTGGAGCACTGATAGAAAAGATATCTGCATTGTCAAGAACAATGATATTTAGTGCTTACCCATCCTGTTCTGGCCTTATCTTGTACTATCATAAAAGCAAAAGATCATCTTTCAAATTTGGCATAAAATTGAAGGGGCTCTGCTACCTGGACATAGTGGTGGCATTTGGTTGGGTCCATGGGTGCACAACATTGCAGATCCTCAGTGATCCTGTTGCATTTAAGAAGAAAGAAGCCATCAGACATACCTATATGAATGATTACAACATAGGAGCCTCGTTTTCATCTACTCAAGAGACTTTCAAATCATAGTTATCACTATAGCATGAGCTGCAAGAGGCTTCCAAGAGGCATACATGTTTAGGGATGAACAAATATCTCAATAACAACACTTTAAGTAAAGATGAAGACAAATGGGTGATCATTTATGAAGAATGTCAAGGGATACTGTCAAGGCAGTCCAAAATTTTGTTCATGAAACAATTCCCTCTGGACTTGTAGTGTTTTAAAGTTCCTCTCCCACTTGTAATAATATAACAACAATAATTAATTAGACTCAGGCTGAACCAAGTGTCTTTTATGCTTCTCTTACCACCGTAGGGGGCGATAGGGAGACAGAGTTAACTCTTCTTCCATCTTTCCAATAGATTATTTTGAAACCTCTATAGTTCATTGGGAGATGTTCGACATTTTTTTTTGTCGGCTTTAAAAGAGTGGGACAAGTATAAGAACCATTTGAGTCTTACTTTTCATTGTGACATCTGGGCAGTGGTCCAGGCGGTTGGATTAGGTTATGATGAGAGACCTGTTATTTGATGTGTACCCAAGAAACATTTGGCTAGTGACAGCCTTTCATGATATTCACTTAGCTATTCATCACATTTGTGGGGAGCCTTAAAACATTATTGCAGACTTGCTGTCTAGAATTTACTCTTCTTACTAGATAGACCAAAACCTGTTACATTAATTGTACACTGGATTCTATTGGGACAGAATTCACAAAAGGTATGTCTATTGAATATTAATGTGTACTTGCAAGTTCATTACCCCAAACAGCTCAATTAATGGACTGAGTGTAGCACTGGATACAGCTGACCTACAGTATGGACTGTCAGTGTGGCCCATTCCAAGATGTATTTTCCCCCTCAGCACCTTGCTTGTGACGAATTATCAGGACCCCCCCCCCCCCCCCCCCCCCATCTTTTAGGGAAGTATTCCTGGTGGCTTTCTATACATTTTTGCAATATGTCAAATCTTGCTCCCAAGTGCTAGAGCCTTTGACTATAATCAACCCTTTTTGAGGCAAGTTGTGGCTTTCGCCCCTATTTGATTATTAAATGGACAAAGGTCCTTCAGACCACTCAGCAGATCACATAATTAAAATCTCAACCAGTATTAATGTGCTTCTGTACCTTGTCATGGTCTCCGTACCAGGCCTTTGCCACACAAGGCAAACTATCATCCCCATATTCTCAACCAGTTGACACACACAAGGGAGGCATTGGGTCATTAAAATCCTTCTTCTTGGTCATTGTTTGAATACCTTTTACAGATCTGCAGCTAGATTTGCCTTTGATCTCAATATATCTGTCATAAATATAATGCCCAACGGATTATAGAAGCGTGAATCTGCATGGGCATATTTGCAAAATGCCCTCAGTTACCCTTTCCATAATACCACAATCCTCTCAGCCTATATTTCATGATATCTTTGGGCTTGGTGTTTTAAAATTTTGTTTGAAGTCCGGAGTGGTCTAGTGGTTATAGCAAGTTTTGCATCTAATCAAAGGATGTGTGGTTCGAGTCCCAGAAAAATCAATGGTAAGAACCTGTCCCAATATGACCCTAGCTGTTAAATGGGACGTAAAATCCCAACGTTGACCTTTGACTTTAAAATCTTTTTTTTTTGAAATCTTTAGATTTTAAAAGCTGTTATGGCAATCTTACAAATACTAACCATGTATATAAAATTGCCAGTCATATGTTTTAATGTATTTGTTTATGGATTAGATCAGTACAGAGCAACGTTGGGGTTTTATGTCCCTTTCAACAGCCAGGGTCACATTTGAATAGGTCATCAGCTTTGTCATTTGTTAGGACTGAAGCTATATAGAGGCGATAGCGTGTCATTAGATGCCAAACGTGCCTGTCACTAGGATACTAGACCTCTACAGCATTATGGAATGAGTTTCTAGCATGTGACCTTGACAAGGTCACTGTTTGTCTTTGCGATGACCATACTAACTTAGCTTTGAATCTGCAGAATTTGACAACTAAATCCCCCCTTGCTGATTGATTGATTGACTGATTGATTGATTGATTCAACATCATGCCAAGTACCTAATTTGGGCTATATTGTAATGGGACTGCAATTTAAGTGATCATTTGAGTCCCTGGACACAGAAATTTTGATGACTGCTTTTGTTTTGTTGCGCCTTAGAGTCCTCTTGTTTGGGGAGATCAAGTGCTATAAAAGTCCAATTAGAATTAGAATTGAGTTATTATGTATCTGGCCAAGAACCCAAACGGTTACCCAGCCAAATACTGTTTAACTTCAGTGATCAGTCAGGAACTGATCAAGCTGCACCACACAGACAGATTTGTAATTTCTTAGATAATGTGAGGTAAAGAACTTGTATATCAAACTCCTTCCTTTAAGCATGAGTCACCAAACACCCAACTTGCAAGAAAACAGATTTAATCTAATCAAATGTTGTTTTGCAAAAACATTATCGTCTCCGCAAGTCTGGTTGGGGGATTCAGTGCACTAAATTGTAACCACAGAATTGACAACAAGTGAGAGTCAAGGGATATTCTGGCACAGTAATCCTGGGTAGTTGGTGTGAAGGGTCTAAAGATGTGTTTTCAATCAACCCAGATTCTCGTTAGATGGAATGTTCATATATTCAGCTACAGATGTAGCTGGTCAATTACAACAACAGTACTAGACTTTCACCAAGTCGTTTTGTCTTTTGTGAAATATATAGTTACTGTATTTGAAGAAACAGTCAGCCCTGGCAAAATTTTTTTTTTTTTATTGACTACCCACCTTACTCCAGAATGTTTGTGGTATAATAAACTCCTTAAATTTCTAATCTAAATTTAACTATTCAGGTTACTGGTGGATACAAATACACAGACTTGGAGCAAGTCTACAACAGTACTGAACTCATGGAAACTTGTGGGATGAATATAAATGAAATTCTAATTTTGGACTGGCATGTTACTAGGAAGGCTTTGGGGTATCTTGTGAGCTTATAATCATCCTTGCATTATAAGGTCAAATTAACTAAGGGTTTGACGCCAAAAGAGAACTATTGGTGTCACTTAAACGTTTTGGAAAGCTAAGGGTAAAATTGGAAGAGAACAAACGAAAGCAAAGAAAAATGGTAGAAAGAATTTACTTTTTGAGACACAGGCAGAGTGGACCAGCTAGACCCAATGATATGCATGTGTACAGGAATATTATAAAAACCTCACACCTGAACAGACAACCAGGCCAGACCTTTCTGTGTTTGGGTGACTGGCTACAAACAAACAGGCTCTTCCACCTTTGGTTGTGGTTTGACCACGTTATGTCCATTTTTTACCATGGTAAGATGCATTCGGTGGAATTCTCATTTGCATAGGATAGATTTGGGGAGATTTGGCACAACTGATCATGTGTTTTGCTTTCAGGGCTACCTTTTAAAAGTGTTTTGAAAACCTGTGATGCCATCTGACAAGCTGTCCTAAAGTCTACAAGCTGGGGTTTGAAGGGGGATAGATATACAGAATGGCTCCTTCTTCAAAGTGTACTTCCAAGAAATGAGATCTGTCTTTGTTCTATGTTTTTTATTGTTAGTTTTTCAATCTATTTCTACACAGACGTCTTTAAACTTATAATTCCATGTGCAAATGAATTGTAAGGAGTTTTACAGATGCACTAATTCAAAGTATTTTCTCTTCAATGAAACAAACTTTTCCAAATACAATACTTGATCCTTAGGAAGCCTTTCTATTACAAAACTGCTGTAAGGGAGCCGTACACACAAGCAAGCATTCAAAATCAATATTGGTCTGATTTTGAAGAAACCCCCTACCCAAACTAAACTATGCATCTGTCCATCAGAGTTTAGAAATTGATACTGGCTTTCTGTTTACTGGACTGTTCAATTTCTTTTTGGGGCCACGGTGGCAGAGTGGTAACACTCTCGCCTCCCCCCTTCTGCGGCCGGGGTTCGATCCCCGTCATGGCCGTAAGTGGGAAAGCTGGTAGTTGCTTGCTGTTGGTCGGCAGTTTACAGTACAGAACCCTAGCGAACTATATGTACTGGTTTCCTCTGCCCTTCCAACTACCCGTCGTGATATGACCTTTACAGTGTTGAAAGCGACGTAAAACCCCAAATAAACAAATCAATTTCTTTTCACCTTGCAAAAATGTATACGATTGCTATACAATATCTATGATAGGAATACATCAGGCCCAATCAGGTTTATGATAGTCCCGATGGGGTATACAATAAAACAAATTAGGTATACAATGCATTGAAAAGATTGCTTGATGACATATCCCTAGTGGTTTTGCTCATTTCCTTCATATCCACCCTGGATTCCTATAGATAGCAGTCACTGGACAGGTCAAATTCATTGACCATTTGGACTTTGAGCAACATGGATCAAGTAATAACTTAAGGGCCATACATCATGGTTATACTTCTCCAACTGTTAAGGGGGTGATGGATTTTGTTGACTTGATTTTGAGGTTCAGATGAAGAATCCACAGAAGAGAACGAGTTGGACCCCAGTAACTTGAGTCAGGCAGTGGCTAAGAAGATGTGGGGACCAGGTTCAATAACATAATCGCCTTGCAGAGCTCTACAAACAGTTTGCTTTCATCAATTTCATGCAGATGTCTCCTGGGATATTCACACCAGACATCCAGAGCCAGACAACCTTTCTCAGGGAGCTGCTCAGCCCATGCCTGAAATTAGCTATAAGATTGAGACATCTTGCCACAGGAGAGATCTATGCATCCCTACACTTTACCTTTAGGGTGGGGAGGTCAACCATTAACCACTTTGTCCCTTAGGTGTGTGATGCCATAATCAGATACTATCGTGATGAGGTTGTCCTACCTGCCCTGATGACTGGTTGGGGACCAAGCGGGGATTCCGGGAGAGATGGTACCTTCCCCATGCTCTTGGTGTCATACAAAGGAAACACATCCCTATCAGATGTTCCTGAAAGGGAGGAGTCTCTTCTTCATTACAAGGGATTCCCCTCACTTGTTATGTTTGGCCTGGTGGATGTGGACTATAAGTCTATATGTTTTGATATCTCCTCCTATGGATCCAGTTCTGACAGCGAGATTTTCTTGTACAGTGCTTTAAGGCAAAAGATAGAGGATAGCACAATTGGATCTCCTCCAGCAGAATCACTCTTTGACCACGTGCCCCAAGCTGAGTACCTCTTTGTTGATGACAATACTTTCCCCCTATGAACCTGGCTAATGAAATCCTACTCCCGGAGAAGCCTGGATATCAATGAGGGATTATTTAACTACTGGCTGAGGCGTGCAGGAGAAGGGTTGTGAAGAAACCTTTTGGGATTTTGACCAGCAAATTTCGGGTCCTGCAAACCACCATGCAGCAAGAACCTGGTGTAGTCATGCTGATAGTCACAGCCTGAGATCGAGATGTGTCTGAGTTGGAATTTCTTTGGGTCGCCAGACTTTCATAAATTCTAGTGCACTACTCGTGTCTCTGATGGTTGTGCAGCTGCACACATGTAGACCAAAAGACTTTTCAGCCTTGTTACCTCCATCATGACAAAGCTGTGGGATTGCCATGGTGTTGGCATTCAGTGACTCACCATTTAAAATTGTCAGTACATGGGCGTCTTAAAGAGATATTTAGCTGCATCATTATAATTATTCTTTAGGTGACTTTTGGTATCCTCCCAGAATTCCTTTAGTGAATCCCCAAACAGTGTCTTCTTTTCTTGGGCTGTTCCTTCTTTTTATTTCTTTTCGTTTGCTATTTTCATAGTTGTTATGAATCCCTTTAATTATTCACCATACTCTGTTCTACGTCCAAAAGTTGTTTTTAACAAAACTTGTGCAAGGATAATGTCCATACCTGTCTTTACACGTCCTGCAGTTTGCTATTCCTCTTCATGTTGTGATGGATTTGCCCCAGTGTTGTAATCCACACTTTCTGATTCTCTGGATAAGTGGCTTTGCACCGTAACAATACATTATTCAGTGATGCACCAGTAAAAGGCAACTATTTGTAAGTATCAGCGCATATCTCATCATTTGAAATCAAATCCCTGTCAATGATCATGGTTATGGTTTTAAAATGTTGTTGTTGAATGAAATTCCCTGAATTCCGTACAATATTAGTGTCAGTTAATTTCATGGTTTCAGTATAATGTTACAATGTCAGTGAATGCCATGTCCTCAGTACAGTGTTAGATTTTGAATGAACTTCATGACTTCAGCACGATGTTGTGAATTTCATGACTTCAGTATGATATTACAGTGTCAGTAAATTTCATGACTTCAGTACAATGTTATAGTGTCAGTGAGCACCATGCCCTCAATACAATATCATAATATCACATAGGCGTAGGAACTGGGGGGGCAGCGGGTATATCTTTTCGCCCCCCAACTTTTTGCAAAAGAACTAAACTCCAATTTTGAAGTTTATGTAAATTTTTATAGGTAGCTCAATAATATGTGGTCAAATTACACTTTTACCCTATTCACAGCTCACATGTACCATTGTGTAAGCTACCATTTGAACTATAAAATATTTATTTTTATGATTTGTAAAAGGAATATTATTTTTCAGGTAACCTGTCATGGGATTTGTAAAATTTTGTGAAACGTTTCACTTGTGCATACTCAAATCATACATATAGTAATCTTCTACATTTAATTTACCATATTGCTAATTATTTAGAATTTAGACATGTAGTTTCAAATTCACACAGAGCAACAGTTTAGCACAGCAATTTGTCAGATGACAAGATTTTTCCAAGAAAACTCTTCTTTCTTTGCTCTGTGTTAATATGACCTAGCCGGTCCAGTCAATATATCCCCCTCAGTTTGGGGATTAACCTTGCTAAAAATAGATCTTGTATCGGCTCAGCGCTTGAAGGAAAGGTCACAAGTTCTGGAAACATGTAGTCAAGACATTAGAAATATTCAAATGCAGAGGTGACTATATGTATTTCTATACCAGGACAAGGTCAGGGAAACATAGGATTAATGTCAGTCACACTGTCGTCACAAAGATTTCCTTTGGTAAAGGAACTTAAAAATATTTTAATTGGACCATTTGAATTTGCATATTGCCTACATGCAATACATTCTGTAAAATTAACCAAAATTGTTAGACATCATAACATCCTAACAAAAGATTTAGTTAATTGGGATAATTAATAACTGTGAATCACACAAAATGTGTGCTAAAAATACCCAGTGAATGCCTTTGGCGTGAGGGATGGCCTGTCTGGGGATATGGAGGTCGAGTCGGTGCAATATAGTTCTCGCCCCCCCCCCCCCCCCCAACCAAAAATTGCTTCCTACGCCCCTGATATCAGTCAATTCAATGACTCCCTTACAATGTTATAGTGTCGCTATTGGAGCTTTAGTGCAAGTCAAAGTTGGGGTTTTACGTCGGTTTAATAGCCAGAGTCATACGGGGACTAACCCTCAGCATTGTTACTTGTGGGAGTTGAACCCACACAGAGGTGACAGCCTGTGATTTGATGTCAAACTTGCTAACCCACAAGGTCACTGAGAACCTAAGACGTTTCTGTAATGTAGATATTCTTTTCCAGTTTCAAACCTCTGATGTAATTCAGTTTGATGGTTTGACAATGAAGATTGCCAATTGAAGATATACGCAGAATTATGAGAGAAAGCAGTGAGTCAGACACTGATATCACTGTATCAGAGAGAGGGTCCATAATTCAGAGTATTTGTGAAAATGTCAACTTGAGTTGAAAAGGCCTGAGATAGGTTGAAAAACAATTAAAACGAATGTGATTCAAGTGGTGAAATGACAAAAACCACAGCAACTGGAAGCTCTAGAATCCAGTCAAAATACACATTAATAAGTAGATCCAGTGGTACAGTTCTAAACATTAGGTTCTTCAGTCTTTCTAGCAAAAATTGTCAAGAGCTAGATTTTAACTGAAAACCACTAAACCAAACATGTGGATCTTTTCACTTGGTATTATATTGAGATCGTTTAACTAGTGATCTAGATGATGAATTAATTTACAGTAAAAGTTTTTAAATATATTAGTTTTGCCGATTTATTTCTGGCTAAAGTTCCTACTTTACAGTATATCATAAACTGTACAGTATATCATAAACTGTGAGTTATGTCTCTTGAAGCATTGTTTTAACAATAAAACTCTATTTCTCAGTGTGTCATTTTAAATTAATTTATTGATTGGCGACCAAACCCATTCTGTTCTATCAAGGTTACAGATTTTTGACCTGTTAAAATATTGAGACCAATTAACTTGTGTTTTTTTTCATCAAAATAGGATAAATGTTATATCTCAAATCGTTCTACTTAACAAATTTATTTAACATTTAAAATAATATTTACGGTCAACTGAAATACTTTAAATAGTTCATACAAAATACATTAATGAAATCAATCTGACCTGACCACTACCATATCCGTCTAACTAACAGCTGG
This sequence comes from Sabellastarte sp. h YS-2021, assembly GCA_964017235.1. NCBI lineage: Eukaryota > Metazoa > Annelida > Polychaeta > Sabellida > Sabellidae > Sabellastarte > Sabellastarte sp. h YS-2021. Next base: position 83,962,983 of record OZ024934.1, on the reverse strand, counting down.
GGGCCACAGTGACACAGTGGTTACAGACTTGCCTCCCACCTCTGAGGACTGCGGTTCAAAACCCAGACCCTACGTGGGAAATCTGGTAGTTGCTTAACGATGGTTGACAGTTACAGTACAGAACGATGACCAACTGTATGTAATGGTTTCCTCTGCCTATAAAACTAGCCATCGTGATATATACAGTGTCGAAAGGGATGTTAAACTCCAAATAAATAAATGAACTAACAGCTTGTCCACTCTTTCCAGCAATGTGTCCAATGATATGTTCAGCCTCCACTAATGCAAAATGTCTGTATCTAGATGTTCAGAGTATCTGCACTGTGATTTATGCTCCAACATGTGAACAAAATCAAATAAACAACAACCCAGTGTCTGTACCCAACTGTTCAGTATATTCCCCAATCTGTTTGCTCCAAGATATGTAGACGGGGAACCAGCCAACCTTTAACAATAAAGGGACTGGTATCGCCTACGATGCCCTTTGTCTATTAATGCTGCATTCATTTGTGCTTCTTGAGGCGGTATTCAACTCCCATAAAACAGTTCTTTTCCGGGATGTGAACTAGTAAGTACCAGTGCTGAATAGCCAAAAGAATGCATCACTGTCATGTATCGGGAAATCTCGATGATTATTTTAATTATTTATATGAATTTTGTATACATTCAAAATATTTTTACTATGTATTATTGGACTTATAACATCAAATAATGCCAATTAAACTTTAAAATATTTTGAGAAGACAATAATCATTAGAAGCAAATACATGGTTTTGGGCGATAATAGAGGATCGACAACACTTAAACTGATGCACATTTTTTGTTTATCACAAATGTCGTTGAATTATTATGTCATATCATTACACAGTAAAAGGGAGATATTGTGTCAAAATGTGAACCAAATGTGTTAACTGGAAATATTTTTAATTTAATTTCTTCTTGAGCATTGCTAGGTGTAACTACGTAAGCCTAGAACCCAAGATGGTGGGTGATACCTGACCGTATATTGCAGAGTAGGGTCGGGAACCAGACTAACCACAAAACAGCAAAGACCTTTGGTGACTATGACCCTTCGACATTCGACATTAGCCCATAAGGGGATACACAGTGTAGGACATTTTTTTTCTGCACCACTTATATCACTCTGCAGGATGTATCTTTTTATTTTTATTTCTTTATTGTGTTTTTTTTTCTTATAGGAGTCCAAAGCCACTGAAAATAGTGGAGGCGGAAATTACAAATCCCCCCCGTGTGTATTGGCAGGTGAAGCAGGGAAAGAGGCAACGTAGACAATGTCGTCTGTAGTGTGACTTACTATATTGCTATGCAAAATTTTGTGTTACAAATTCATCAAATTTTTCGTTAATACTTTTGAAACTATGTCATTTACAAATATATTTTACTAGAAAGTTTTTATTAACGTTTCTGCTTCTCATTAAAAAAATGAGATTTTTTGCATTACAATCTATTGAAAAATCTCAAGTTAAATATTAAAGTTTTCATATTTACTTGTGCCCTTATATACAAGCATTTTTTCAATCATTCTTTACATCATTTAGTTTTTTTTCACTGATTATTAATTCATATAAAATGGTGGCTAATAAAACTAAGACATCTCTTAATAGACATGTACTAGAAATGTATCCTTCATTCATTAATATTCACAATATAATACTCGTGCTAATGCACCCCTATAGTATTGCAATCTTCAGTTTTCATATATTTTTTCAAATGCCATTCAGGAAGTTTGGTTATTATATTACTATAACATATTATATATTAATATTATACTGAGGCGGACTGAACGTGTAAACACAGATGCCTTGAAAGGCTTGGTTCCATTACATCTGTTGATATTATACCGTGCTAGGTTTGGTTAATAGAATATATGTTTTATTAACGCCATATCAGAACAGCCATATATCAGTGAATGTGAGTAAGCAGTGGAATTAAACTCATGACCACAACTGAGAAAATCCAGTGATTAAATCTTACACTCACTCGCCCTTTGCCCATTGAAATCATTTCTCACAAACTGGCCACCATCGTGTGTTGTTTTATAACTTGGAGATTGTCACATACACAATCAATAAGATCTTATGAAACCTTGTAAGTTTAGCTTTTATATCACATTAAGCAACCTGGGACAGATATGGACAGGCCTCTAATTGCTCCCATAACCTGTGACCAGCTGGACTGGAGCCTATACCAACCCAGATAGCATGCCGCCGTCGGACCGACGTTGGCTGTTGGTCGCAAGGTCGGCAGATTTTGCCGACGTTGGGCCGACGTTGGGCCGACGGCTGCCTGCCAACCCCAACTCTGGTTATATGTCTATACATTTTGCCGACATTGGGCCGACGTTGGGCCAACGGTGGATTTTTATTAAAGATGGCGGTGGGCAATAATAGGGGATTTTGTGAAACTTAGTAAAAAATTATTTATAATGGTATATCTAAAAATCATATTTCAGTGAGCCCACAAATTTTAGCCAACTATTTCATAATTTTAGAAATAAAAATAACATTCTCATTATAAATTCACACTGAAAAAGCTATTTGTGGACAATTTGATTGGTTGATGCTATACAATGAGTAATTTTTTTCGGTGGCTTGCCGACGTTGGGCCAACGTTGGGCCGCCGGTCAAAAAGCCGTTGGGCCGACGTCGGCAGCCATCGTCGGGCCGACGGATGTGCCGACGTTGGCCCGACATTGGCCCGACGTCAGCATGCTATCTGGGAAGGCTATTAACTAAATTTTATTGATATTATTTTTGGAAAACTTATTCATTACACACCATTCAGATTTACAAGGCATTTGGTGAATTTAACTACTGCTTAATTAATTAAATACTGTACCAAAGTGTGACCTTGTTCAATTTCCAGTTGGCCACATCTTTGGGTTTTTTATCCCGCAGAAGAATGGAAAACAAAAGAAAGTATTGTGTTTGAAGGTCTGACATTGAAACAAAAATAAAGAGTAGAAACAATACGCATTCAGCTATAAATGTTTTCAGTGTCTCTGTTAATAAGTACCAAGTTTCGGAAGTTCTCTCTATAAATACACTGTTAGCTTGCAGACGGCAATACACTGAATCTGACAAGATGCTTAAGCTGTGTACACTGTGTCTGTTGCTGACTGCGCTGTGTGAGGCAGGACCCTTGCAGAAACAAGTTCTGGATGAAGAAAACAATCAGGTGGGTTATGCAATATATCTAGAAACTCTTAACCATTAAATTATTATCATCCTTAATTTTTTATTTATGTGTGAGCTGTTGTGTTACCGTGTGGTCACTTTCTTTGATTATTACGCGATAGGTAAAGTATGAAAAAGTGTGCCTTACTGGGAAAATAATAATACCTAAAATAATGCACACTTTTAACAATACAGAATGATATCACAAGTGTGCTTTAACATTTTTTCACATGCATACATTAAATTTGAATAAAAATTTTCACCAAATATGTATCATTGAAATCTTGCAGATCCGAGTAACTCCAATTGATTAGTTCAAATATATACATTTACTACTTTCAGTGATGAGCTTCTTCTAATAATTGTAATCCAATAATAATGCCTTCATTGGCTTAACCTGAACTGATACAACCATCATACTGTCAGTGATCAGAGTTTGGAAGGTTATATGTCTTGCCCATGTCGACACATTGGTTTTTAACCTGTCAGCTCCGTGATGTCTTACCTGAGCAATTTCTGGGGCAACAGCATGATCTTCAGAAGTCACCAGGGCCCGTATTCACGAAAGGTCTTAGCCAGGGCTTAGGCTTAAAGATGAGACTTTTGTCTCAAGTTTCTGCCCAAAACCTGCAAAGATTTTTGTCTTAGGCTTAGTGGTATTTACAAAGAATTTAAGACTGGTCTTAGGCTTAGCCAAGGGCTAAACTTTAAGACTGGTTAGTAGTGGGCTTAAATTTTCTAAAGAGGACTTAAATATGGCCGCCATAAACTTTTCTCCACTTCAAAATTTGAAAGGGCTGTAAATAATGTATAATTATACAGAACATCTCACTAAAGCATTCTTTGGAAGTTTATATGTGGTAACAAGGTTTTCCATTTCAAAACAGCACTTTTCCTTAGATAAAATATATTAAATGAAGGATATATGTCACCAATAGTATAGTTTGAATAGGAAAAAAGGTCACATGACACAGAAAACCACTGTGGTTATTTGATAATCTTGGACTTAGCTAAGTCACCTTTTGTGAATACAGTTTTAAGACAAAACTTAGCTGAGACAAAAGTCTTAACTTTAAGACTGGATTTAAGCCTAAGACCTGGCTATGTCTAAGACCTTTAGTGAGTACGGGCCCTGGACCCACATTCACGAAAGGTCTTAGCCAGGGCTTAGGCTTAAAGTTGAGACTTTTGTCTCACGTTTCTGCCCAAAACCTGCTAAGACTTTTGTCTTAGGCTTAGTGGTATTCACAAAGAATTTAAGACTGGTCTTAGGCTTAGCCAAGGGCTCAACTTTAAGACTGGTTAGTAGTGGGCTTAAATTTTGTAAAGAGGACTTAAATATGGCCGCCATAAACTTTTCTCCACTTCAAAATTTCAAATGGCTGTAAATAAAGTATAATTATACAGAACACCTCACTAAAGCAGTCTTTGGGAAGTTTATATGTGGTAACAAGGTTTTCCATTTTAAAACAGCACTTTTCGTTAGATAAAATGCATTAAATGAAGGATATATGTCACCAATAGTATAGTTTGAATAGAAAAGAAAGGTCACATGACACAGAAAACCACTGTGGTTATTTGATAATCTTGGACTTAACTAAGTCACCCTTTGTGAATATGGTTTTAAGACAAAACTTAGCTGAGACAAAAGTCTCAACTTAAAGACTGGATTTAAGCCTAAGACCTGGCTAAGTCTAAGACCCTTCGTGAATACCAGCCCTGAAACAGTCAAATGGTTTTTGCCAGAACAATGAGATAAATGCTCTAAATTGAAAAAAAAATCTGAAATATAAGAATACTTCAATAGGATGACATAGCAATTGTGTTTTTAATTCTAGTATATCAATTGAATTATCCAGTTCATTTGCCCAAAAAGTGTTCTAAACAAATTATTTGTCACTTTTATTCCTACTATCCATTTAGAGTAGAAATTCTACAGAACAGAAGATATACCAGACACCAATATTAACACATGGGTCAATATATAAAAGCCAATATATAAATAACCAGTAATCAAGTATCATTGAGATTTAGGTTTATTGGTTTATCAAGAGTTTTTAAAATAATTCCATAAAAGTGTGGTATTTCAGGGGGATGTATCCAAAAGTGTGTGAGCTTTAAGTTTGGGGTCTGGTAAAGTGTGCATTATTTTCCCAGTAGATGTATTTCACAACCGTAATCCGTCGAATCTAGATTCGTCAGATCAACAGATTCGCTTGTGTTGTGACTTGAATCTGAATCCGGATTATAAATCCGTTGTCCTACCTCTCGAGGTAGATCAATGGATTCAGATTGCTCGGATTACCCATAATTCTTCGAAAAATAATGGCGGCAACATGTGGCAGGAAATTTTAACATTTGGCAAATTTTTATTATACTGTGATATTATAATATTATATTACTGCATCATAATTTATAATAATATATGATATTTATGTTTGTTAATGTTATGTTTTAAATTTGGATTGAGATCTACAGAAAATTGTATTTTACAAATCTAGCTAATCCAAAGAATCCAAATCTGAATCTAGATTCGACGGATTACGGTTGTGAAATACGCCTAGTAAGGCACACTCTTTCATACTTTACCTATCACGAGTTGCACAAAAGACGCACCTACAGCCTTCCATTTTAGAATGGGCGATAATATGAATATACTCAAACTAGTTAATATGCAACTCATAAATGCATTGTCTTTGTATTAGTGATCCAAATCGGTTATTTCTTTTACCGAATCAAGCTGTTAATAAGTATTTTCTTGTAGCTGGGTGAAGTGAGAGAGAAGCGAGCAAGTGGCCTCTTCTACTGTTACTACCTCTCAGTCCTGTATCACTTGTGCGATTACTACATCCCGACATGCCCTACGTATACAATATCCTACGTGTGTGCCCACCACATTCACATCCCTTATGGCTATCCCTACTACCCTCCTTGTTACTACAATGGCTACTACTACACCACCTGTTGCTGCTACAGATACACCTGTGTGAACCCCACGCCAGCCCCGCCAACCCCAGCACCTAGCCCTCCCTCTCCCCCAGTACCACCAATAGGCCCAATAGAACCCCTGCCACCCTTCATTGAAGTCTAGTAGCAGGATATGAAAACAGAATGGAGCAACAAATTGATTGCTGAGAGAGAAATAATAAGAAGATTATTTGCATAAATGTTTTCTTTTGGTTGTTTTGGTGTAGCATCTATCTGCAATAAAATATTGTTGTTATATATTGTTTTAATCACTACATCTCATTAGCCTCCTCTGGACTCTAATAATCATACATTATTATTATTATTATTATTATGTAAAAAGTCTATTTCAAACTAATTTTAAAAGATAAGCCTTGAGATGCTTCTTAAAATGCAACAAAGAATCATAGTTCCTGATGAATGGTAGCAGTCTGTTCCTCAGGAAGGGTTGTCATCATATGATCTGAGTTTTTAACTTAATTTTTACTGGGTGTGATGGAGTAGTATGTGTAACAGTTAAGTGTGTAGACCAGAATTTTAAACTAAACTCTCTTAGAAATGGGAAGCCAATGAATTTCTTCGAGAATAGCTGAAATATGGTCAAATCTATGAGTCTAGTTTATCCCCCTGCAGCACCAAAGGCTTAATCCCTGATTGGTCCTGGCACCCTTAATCCGTGAGAGTCTGTGAAAAAAATATGAAAAAATGGCTAGGAAAATGGATTCTTGATCCTGGTGTGGGATCAAGCATAGATTGTCCTCAGGAAGCTCAGACAAGTCATGATCTTTCCCCAACTATGAGGCAATTAAGCTATGTATGTGATCGGCTTTAACCCCGATCCTTTAAGGGATGTACCGACTGGGTCTCAGACTGGTCTAAAGCTCCCTCAGGCCTCCTGGGACTAATAACAGATTTCCTAAGACAGATATTGGCGATTTCTGTTAAGGTCTGAGACTTAGTGCAGACCTCCTGGGACTATGAGTCTTGGGGTTAAGAGTGGCAAGATGCCTCAGACAACATAGGATTGTGTAAATTTGGGTCTGAGGAGGCCTCAGGAAGCCTGAGACTGGGGAATTTGTGAGAAGGGGCAAAAGTGGATCGGTTACAGTCATGAAATATATTGCCCCTGTTCCACCACATGACTAAGGCTCCCGATTAAGGTATTTTGGGAATCGGTTTCCTAAAAGTGTAGAGTCCCAGACTGTCTGATCGAATCTGTCTGGATCTGTTGTGGTCTCTATAAAAAATCAAACATGTGTGATATTTTCCCAACTGTAACTCATTTTATCTTTGAAAAAATAGCATCAGAGATGCTCGTACCCCACAGCCTAGGGAAATATTTTTAACACCATGTGATATAGAAGTACTGTATCAGTACAAAGTTCAGGATACTTTCAGAGCACTGTCAGTTATATAAAGGTCCAAACAATGTTTAAATAGAGAAAATAATGTCAAACAGAAAGATAATGCATGTACTCTTTACATCCGGCATGGCCGAATTATGGTTTAGATGTTTTAAATATTACCATGCATACAGAAGTGGCAATAAATTCAATGAATGCTTATGTGTGGTGTTGGAGCATAATCTGTGGCTCACTTGATGAAATTCCATCTGTTACAATGGGACGTTGTAAAAGTAAAATTCTTAATGAATTCTAATATGACTTTAACGGTGCTTAATCTGCATCAAAAGACAGACCCAAAGGTGCAACAAGATTTTAAAGGTCAAGGTCACTACGACAAGGTCAAATGTCAAATCAAGGTCACACCATGATGCTGCACACCTACACCCCCAAACCAACGTTCCTACCAAGTATCAACTTCCTAGACCTTACTGTTTCCGAGATATAGCCCAGACAAGATTTTATAGGTAAAGGTCACTACGGCAGGGTCATAGGTCAAATCAAGGTCAGATCATGACGCTGCACACCTACACCCCCTAACCAATGTCCCTACCAAGTATCAACTTCCTACACCTTACGGTTTCCTAGATATAGCCCGGACAAGATTTTCAAACTCAAGGTCACTATGGCAAGGTCAAATCAAGGTCAGACCATGACGTTGCACACCTACACACCCTAACCAATGTCCCTACCAAGTATCAACTTCCTACACCTCACGGTTTCTGAGATACAGCCCGGACAAACTTTTTCCCGCCACCCGCCCGCCCATCCGGACATCATGGGTGAAAACAATACCCCAACAGCCCTTAAGGGCTGTGGGGTAAAAAAATGAAAAGCCTTATAACCACATAAATATGTTCAAGGACTAATTTACGGAGGTGTTCTGTATATTTATTCTTATTTTCAGGCATTTGAAATTTTGAAACGAGAAAAATATATGGCAGCCATATTTAAGTCTTTATTTACAAAAGTTAAGTCCACTTCCGGGTAGACTAAGCCAAAGCTTAGACTTAGCAGCTTTGTTAAACTCTATAAGTCTAAGACCATAAACTTAGCCTTATTTTAAGACAAAAACCTTTAAGCCTAAGTCCAGGCTAAGTCCTTTTGTGAAACCGTCCCCTGAAGTCTGTTCATCTTTGCTTCTTGTACACATCAGGTTACTGACATAGTCCAAATGCGATGCAACAATTGCATGGATAAGAGATTTTATTGCTACTGTGATCAAATATTCTTGAGTCCTGTAAAGTGAACGAATGTGGAGAGTGGTAGACTGATATTTTCTTATTATGAAGTCATTCATATTCAATCTGCTGTAAAAATGTACCCCAAATTTGTAACAATTAGCTTGAGGTTACTGAGGCATTACTGACTTAAATGAACATTGAGCTCAGGTGACTGAGAGAGTTATTGGAACCAAAATTACAGAGACCTCAGTCTGGTAATCATTAGGTTTTAACAAGGTTAAGCGCATCAACATGCAGATATCTTCCATGCACAGGCCTAGTGACTCCAGCAGTGTACTGAAGTCCTGCCTTGGATTGAGAGTAACATACAGATGTGTGTCATCAGCATAGGAATGATGCACGATACCTTAGCGTCTTGTGATATCGCCCAAGCACTGACCCTGGGGGAACTCCAAAGCCTTTGGTTCAGAGACCTAACTAATCAATCTGACATCTGAGAGGTAATCTTTGAACCATGCTTAGCAGGACCCAATAATACCAAACCTAGAGTCCATTCTCCTTAGGAGATTGTGGTTAAGCTTATCAAAGGCCTCTGAAAGGTTGAGTAGCACCAGCTACTTTGGTTTTACCCTGGAGGCTAACAATACTGCACAGCTTGCAATACAGAACACTGTCATCACTGGAGCCTCATTTCCTCCATTTGAAAAATTGTCACATGTGAAAAGCAGGAGTCTTCCTTTCAGTGTCAGTTTTACAAATATACCAAATGTTACAGTACAATTGTAGAAAATCTATTCAACATGTTTCTTTTCATGGTAATATCATTTGTGTAAAACCTTTGTGTGTGTATTTCTGATGGGATGAACTAGGGTATTGCTAATTACCCAATACTAACAAACAATGTGTAAAACCAAACTGATGAAATAATAGTACTGTTGTGAAATAGGAAAGGTAAAAGTGATGAGTGACTGGTAGTGTCTGGTGCACGCCTTGACCAACTAGGATCCAGTGCTTTAGCCCCTCCCATCGAACTCAACATCATGATTCTCTTTCTGACATTACATCTGAGTCATTGAGTACTTATCCTGTAAGTTGATCCTCACAAAGTTAGAGCACACACTTGTGTACAGCACTGTGGAATATGCGATGTCCATTAGTTGTCAAGTGACTGACTTATACAAAATCAAACTTATCCAGATACATTCGTTTTATTTTCTCTATTGAATAGACAAACAGGCTGGACAAACCCAGCTTTAATGGAAATTTGAGCCAATTACAATTCAGTTACAAAACTTATAATTGAAGAGAAAACCTTCATTCAGTGGTCAGAATGGTCAAATATAACCGTTCTAAAGTGAACAGAGACAATCTTCATGGAGTGGCCTGATTCACTAAGTAGTCAGATATAACATTCATGAAATTATACGATGAAACGTTCATGAAATGATCAGATACAACATTCAACAAATGATCAGGCACAACTTTCAGAAAGTGACCAGATGCAACACTCATACACTGATTAGATACAACTTTTAAAAATGCTCAGATACGGCATACATAAAGTGGTCGGATACAACATTTATGTAGTTGTCTGATACAATATTTAATTCTATAGGCTGGTATCTGATGGATTCAGTACAGACTCTTGACCAACTAGTATACACTGTTTTCCTCCACTCCCAGGAAAAACTTTTTGGTCAATCAATACTTTTGGGAAATTGTATTCAGCATTTTCATGGCACCAATGGATCTTATATGAAATATTGTAGTGTATAAAGTTTTTTAGATTATTTTGTTACAAAAAAATTTATGTCAGAATATATAAAAGTACTCCATCTTTTGTGACTAGTAAGCATCACAGGCTTGGTGTTCATTGTATCATTCCTTAGATTTTTTTGGATTGTGTAACAGTAAATAAGCACAAATATATATACTCCAATAAAACAATTTTACTTGTTCTTCTCAATCAAATAGTAATCTTTGATTAAGTGACATTTTTAAGGTTGTCTTTAGCTTTTGTATATACTGTGGCCAAACTAAACTTTCAGAAAGCACCCTTTGATGGAAATAAATCTACAGAAATCTTCTTCAGCATTTTGTTGTGTATTTTTGGGTTTACTGATGCAAGGTTTACATTGACAAAAACATTTTTCCTTGTTGACGTGATAACTTGAACATCAATTGAGAATTTAAAAAGGCTAAAGTAGGGACTTTTTAAAAATATACATAAGGTAAAAGTTCTAATAATAGAGAGGTTTAGTGTTACGTTTTGGTTATGAAAACGTAAACCCAAACTTATTTACGTCAACAGTAGAAGTGTATCAGGTGACTTTTAGCGTTTTTGCAGTTTATTAGGTTACGTTTTATACGTAAAGGGTGCCTCCCTTACGTTCACTCACCCCTATCTATTTTATTTAAAAACTACACACTACAAATAAATATGACACAACCCCATAGGCAGATAAATATGTACACCATGTTTTGGTCTGGTTTCAGTTCACTATATTTTCCCATATGAATACCAGAGGTCTGTTTGCAAATGATGCTTCTTTTGTATCACATCAAAGAAACTACGTTGACCTGCACTCGTTCATATGGACGTATTGCTAAACCCTTATTTGACAAACGTATCCTCTTCAAACTTAACGTATCTCTTACGGAAATTATTTTACGTTAGGTAGCGGTCAAACGCATCACTAAGCCTCTCTAATAATCATCACTTGCAGCAAACCATATACATGTTTATGATAGGATAAATATATAAGCCAAGGTCATATAAATGTCTTTTCACACTCTCCAACCAATGGCCCTACCAGATACTATATAAGATACTATCAAATTCCTACACCTTCCGGTTTTTGAGATGTAGCCAGGACAAGATTTTTAAAGTCAATGCCACTACAGCAAGGTCAAAGGTCGAATCAAGGTCACACCATGACATTGCACACTTGCATACCCCAAGCCAATGTCTCTACCAAGTACAAAACATCTTACACATTACAGTGTTCAAGATATAGCCCGGAAGATGTTCAAACTCAAAGTCACTACAGCAAGGTTAGCAGTCAAACCAAAGATGCACCATGACATTGCACACCTCCACCCCCACTCAATGCCCCAATCAAGTATCAACATCCTGCACTTTACAGTTTATGAGATATAGCCCAAACAGCCTGTTTACCCATCCGCCCAGCCAGATGCCATTGGTGATAACAATGCCTACATGGCCTTTATGGCTGCGGGGGCAAAAATTCTATTGGAAAAAATTTTATATTTCATCAAAATAAAAATAGCATTAGAGATTTCAGTACACCAGTCTGAGGAAAAAGCGTTGAATACTGTGAAATATAGAAGATTTTAAAGAGTATAAAGGACCGGAAACATTCAGAATAGACAGTGCAAGTTATGAAAAGGTGCAAAAGAAAATAACATAAAAGAGGGCAAATATGTATGTAAAGACAAAGTATCAAAAAAGGCCATTCAATAGCAAGATGACAGCATTAATAAGTACCGTAGACTAAAAGTTATGAAGCTGTTAAATTTCTTAATTGAAGTATAGCTGTCAAAGGAGATAGTACAATAAGGTAAAAACTTTTATCATATCAGTTGCAGCAGCCAGCAATCCAATTCTTTGTGACAGAAATATTTCTTAAAAATGGCAGCAGAAAATGTTTTGGCAAAATTATGTCAAAAATTACACCAAAGTCACACCATAATGTGGCACACCTACATGCCCACATCCATAACCCTAGAACATATCTACCTTCCACACATTAAGGTTTTAGATATATAGCCTAGACAAGATTTTAAGATCAAGGTCACTACCGCAAGGTCAAAGGTCAAATCAAGGTCTCGCCATGACATTGCACACCAACACCCCCCCCCCCCCCCCATTCAATGTCCCTACCAAATATCAACATACTACACCTTACAGTTTCCCAAATAGAGCCCAGACAAGATTTTACAGGTCAATGTAACTATGGCAAGGTCAAATGACAAATCAAGGTGACAACATGACGGTTCACACCTATACCCCCCAACCAATGTCAACACCAAATATCAACTTCTTACACCTTATGATATCAGAGATATAGCCCGGACAAGATTTGATAGGTTAAGGTCACTATGTAAGGTGAAAGGTCATATCAAGTCCATGATGTAGCATACCTACATCCCCATTCAATGTCCCTACCTACTTCTGAGATACAGTCCAGACAAGATTTTACAGGTCAAGGTAACTATGGCAAGGTCAAATATCAAATCAAGGTCATATCATGACATTGCCCAGCTGCACCCCCCATCAAATGTATCAACCAAGTATCAACATCCTACACCTTATGGTTTCTGAGATATAAACACGGATGAGATTTTCAAAATCAAAGTCACTAAAGCTAGGTTAGAGGTCAAATAAAGGTCACACCATGACGCTGCACACCTACACCCCCCAGCTAAGATCTCTATCAAGTAACAGCATCCTACACCTTACAGTTTGTATGATACAGCCCTGTTAAAATAAATTTCTGCCATCCAGCCAAATGCATGGATGAAAACAATACCCTCACAGCCTGTAAAGGCTGTGGGGTAAAAATTCGATTGATTGAAACTTTGTATTTCATAGAAATATAAAAGGAAAATGTAGCATTAAATGAAAATATGACACTAGTGCCATAGCCATGTTGCCATTGATGTTGGCACACTGCACAAGTGATCAAAAGCAACCTTTGTGAAAAGGGAAAAAATCAGTGAATACTAGTTGGGAAACATTTTATATTGCAAAAGTGGCTGCAACAGTTTGAAAAGCATAAACAACTGTTCTCCTGCATGTACAAGAGTTGTTTGATTTGATCATATGAACACTTGGTTGGAATAGATATATGGCTTGTACAGGAGGTGGCGAGGGACCACGGTGGCAGAGTGGTAGCACTCTCGCCTCCCACCTCTGAGGCCGGGGTTTGGTTCACGGCTCTACCTCAAGTGGGAAAGCTGGTAGTTGCTTGCCGTTGGTCGGCAGTTTACAGTACAGAACCTTGACCAACTGTATGTACTGGATTCCTCTGCCCTTCCAACTACCCGTTGTGATATGACCTGTACAGTGTTGAAAGGGATGTAAAACCCCAAATAAATATAAATAAATGTACAAGAGGTGGCACAGTTTCTTTGGAAATGCTTGCATTCCATAAGATGCATTACTTTGCAGCCTGTGTTTCAAATAATACTATGATGGGCTTCTTGAGAAAGTTATTTTCAGGAATAGAGTAAGTGGTGCCCAAGGTGTAATAATAATAATACTGCACCAATCAATCATCCTGAGAACTGGGACTTTTGGCATGTCAGGGGCCTGTGGCTATGTGCAGAGCAAAACCAAACCTATCTAGGTATAAGGCAGCCAACACCAACCTAGTATCTTCATGTTTAAGGATCTCTGTTGTATGGATAGAGTAATGAATAAATTTGTTTTATTTATTTTTGACAAAAAAAGAGAGACAATTCTTTCCTATTATTGAAATAAATAAAACAAATAAAACCTATCTAGGTATAAGGCAGCCAACACCAACCTAGTATCTTCATGTTTAAGGATCTCTGTTGTATGGATAGAGTAATGAATAAATTTGTTTTATTCCCCTTTGGACTAAGCACCATAACATCAGGTGACAAGAGTAAAATTTTATCTTTGTGACCTAAGACTAAAGGTAAAAAATTTCATGTGAAAGGCAATAGCGTATAACAAAGCAATAAAACTGTGATGTGAATCAAAACAATAAGTTTATTAGCAGGAAGTTCTACATAAGAGTGTGCTACAGAGGAAAAAGAGATAGTGTTATAAAAAAACTACCAGACATACACAGGGAGAGATTGTTTTGAAACAAAAAAATTCAACAGGCTTGCCCGGCATTCCTGGATCTACAAAAATCCTTCTTTTCTTGATAAAAAAGAGACAGAACTGTTATACATATATACCTATCTATCTCAGCTTACACATTCAAAATAAACTTGTAGTTCCTGTCCCTTTTCTTAACACACTAGCTACACCTGAAATTCCTGATGGTTTCTTTATTATAATAAAGAAAAAAAAAGTGCAAAAGAAACTGAACAATAGCTTTCCTGTACAGTGATCACCAACTAACGCATAGTATGCATTTGAGCAGTTGCTTCAAATCAGTTCTTTCTGGAATAACGATGTTGTATTTCTGGTTTTCATTTTTTGGCAAAAAAAGAGAGAGACAATTCTTTCCTATTATTGAAATAAATACATTATCAATATTAATTCCCAGCTAACATGAGTGTGAAATTATCTAAACTACTAACTGCAGTGTTTACTAGGCCCTGCTGTATCCAAACAACTGGTGTCTCAGGCAGGTTTTCTGATGTTTTGATCCCAAGATGTTGCCAATCTTTTAAATGATAGTATTCACCTTATTTAGATGGTTTATCAGACGTCTGTGCTTGCGCAAGCACGTTTTTCTTCACATACATGCATTGTAAGATAATTTATAAACTCATAAAGACATCAGTTGTATGAAAATAGGCAGTTCAGTGGATCATAAATTCAAAGTTGAAAACAAAATCTTTTTTTTTTTTTCGTTTCATTACACTGAGTGACCGAAAACAGAAATTAATACATACAAGGCAATTCAACACACAGATTATCCAAAGTCCTTGATTTTGATTTGTATACACCCATGGTTAATTGTGTAACCAATACGCATACAGTATGTACTGTTTTGATTATCTGGAAGAGTCGCGGAATTTCCCCAAATGTCAAGGACACTGGGTCACCTGAAGGAAGTCCAGCAGAGAAGTCAAGGATATTGGATGATCTGGAGATTCTTGCTATACTGGGGCTAAAAAGAGAAAAAGACACACACAAAATTGTTACTATGGAATACACATTGTACAGGTCCCGTCACACAGGAGAAGGGAAAACCAGTTCTGGGGTGTTGATCTAGCTTAATTCATTTAGACCTCAGTTGCCTGATGGTTGTCAAGTTTGGCTCTCACAGCTATGATTCTGAGGCGGATTTCATGAAAGGTCTTAGCCCTGTCTCAGGCTCAAACTTGAGACTTGTGTCTCAAATTATTGGAACATTTTTCTTGAGCCCATGGGCTCAGTCTTTATGGATTTCACAAAAGGTCTCAGTCTCAGCAGTGGCTGAGCCACTGGCCCAAATGCTGAGACTGGTAGGTAGTGGTCTTAAGTTTTGTAAACAGTGGCTCAAATATGGGTTGCATAATTCATTCTCTACTTCAAAATTTGAAATGATTTAAAATAAGGTACAAGTATACAAAAGATCTGCCTAAAGTAGTCTTTGGGCGTTTCTAAATGTTAACAAGGTTTCTCATTGCAAAATAGCATTTGACCAGAGATAATATGTGTCATTAGTAGAATATCTTGACTACAAAAAAGGGTCACATGACACAGGAAACCACTGTGGTTATTTGATAAGCTTGGTCCCCTCCTGTGAAAACCATTGAGACAAAGACTTATCTGGGCCAAAAGACTCAGACTTGAGCAAGTGGCTCAGCCTGAGACTAGGCTAAGTACGAGACCTTTCACTAAATACGCCCCCGAGTTTTAATCTAACTAGTGACAGTACATGAGAATTTCAAAAGAATTCTACCATATGATCCTGGCCTTTAAAACAAACGTCAAACCCAAACTTATAGATCACTGGGCTTGGCTAACTGTGGCTTAATACTTCAGTTTTAAACTGCAGAGGTGGCAGGTGAGAAGTTTGGCCAGTATACTAGACAGCAATCAAAGAAAGTTAAGGTTAGTGATTCATGTTCCTTTTAACAATCAAGGTCACATTTGGGCATATCTTAAGCATTTACAAACTGCTGTCAGGTAAGCTCTCTTGGAACCCCCCATCCCAAAAATCATATGTGAGACCCATACTATCATTTGCCAAGTTATATACCTGTAACCACTGAATCACTCAAGATTAACCACAACTATACTGAGAAAGCTCTGTAGATTTGTGTTTGTCGAGGGGGAAAACCAACCTGATGAATATCATTATAAATAACATGTTTGTCACACTTTATCTTTCTTTGCTCGACATTAGACATTTATTATACTTTTCATAATGTCATGTGGTAGTGTGGCAAAATGGGCAGAAGGAAAGCTCATTCTACAATTTTGGTTTTTTGTAATGATATAGAGCGGATCAAAGTGACTTTCAAAGTGCCATGAAAAATTTAATCTACAATGTTGATTTTGTTGTTGTTGTATGAATAAAGTAGGGATAAGAGTGAGTCTCAAAGTGCAATGGTTCTGGGAAATGTTTTCCATTTAAATTTAAAGTTTGATTTAATAGAAGTGATTTCTAGTGAAAGGGGCAATTATTGTCAAAAGTAATTACCAAAATCACATAAACTGCAATCACTGTACTATCTAAAAAAGCATTTACTGATGAAATATTTAATCACAAGACCGCATGAGAATTTTATCCCTTGATTTATCCCTTGATTTATCCCTTAATTTCTCATGCACAAGAAACAGATTGTCCCTACTTTTTCATATTCCACTTAACTCTATTTGACTTTGTAAAATGACCTTTGCTAATGCTTATAGTTCAATCATTTTAACTATATATGTTTAGTCTGCTGAAAAGGTATTCTCCTTTAAATATGTTTCCTTTTAAATTCCCTGCATTGAATTTGTTGCATTTAGTTTTATCTTTTCAAATCTATAGTATTTACTGTTATCATTGAGACATCTTTGTAATTCTAACCATCAGCATCGGATAAACCTATTGCATTAAGTTTTACTTTTCATGCAGTTTTTAAACCCTAACCACCTGTATTTGATGTATTTATGACTGTAACCACCTACACCTGATAGATATTTAGTTTTAATATTCCAACCATCTTTATATGATATACATTCTTACAAGTCAAACAACCTGCATTTGGTATACATTTTTACAAGTTAAACCACCTGTGTGTTTGATCTATGTCTCTTTACTCCTCTTCCGCCGCTTTTGACTGGCCCAGGCTCTCATACAAAGGCAGGCCAGTGCTCTCGTCCCACTTTACAATACGAGAGGGCATAATCCTCTCTGCAGGGAAGCCATAGACGGGTCCTTTGTACAATGATTGGCGGTTATTGTAGTCGCGCTTGTCCTTCTGACGCTCAAATTCACTGTACATCACGATTTTAGACTGAAAATGGGGGAACAGAATCAATTAAATGGGCGTGAATGTGCTGAATCAGTTATTCATTATGTGTTGTATTTACACATTTTTTTTTCACCGGTGAACCCAGTTGAGATAAATCTTAGGGACTCTATAGCTCCAGGCCATAAACTGGCACACATAGAAAAAAAAATTGTGCATTTGTGTAAGTTTAAAGCGCATTTCTCCTGACAGAAATATCTATGCATTTACACAAAACACATGTATAGGCAAAATATTATATTTTACATTGAAGTCATTGCCCAAGTTTGTACATGACCACTCAGTATTTGGAATACAAATCACTATTGTTCAGTCGGCAATTTTGATTGGCTTGAGACAATGACTGTGTTCTTCATGCCAGTTGGAGGTGTTTGCCAAATTATCCAGCCCAGTATTTATACAAGTGAGATACAGTAGTCATGTAATGTTCCATATAACGGGATATCATTACAGAATGTCTTCTGATAATCCGGGGCAGTATTCACTAACATGAATCAGAGAAGATCAGATCAAATTTGAGCAAAAATTATCTACTTTTGGGTGGATTTTAAGATCAACTCGGGTTGGCATTTGCAAAACATTTGATTTGATTTTTTGATCAAATTTTGGATTAACTTTGATCCATGTATTTTAATAAATTAACTTTAGGATTAAGATGGATCAAAAGTAGCTTAGATATAGAAGATTTCCAAGGGAAGAAGATAAAGGTTTTAATAAGTCATTACATAGGCTGAGGGTACTTTATGACTGAATAAACCCTTTAGATCTCCTGAGTAATGAATAACTCCATTAAAAATTGTGAGAAATAATAATAATAAGAAAAAAACAGATAAAAAATTCAATCTTTCAGCTCAAGTGATCCATGGTTTATGAATATTTGATCTACTGGTTTGTTTTAAACTTTTTTCTCAAATTTGATCTGATCATGATCTGATCTTAATCCTTGTTAGTGAATATTGTCCCAGAGATGTACTTCTACTCAGATGGTACTTCTACTTATCAAAGTAGTACTTAAAAGGGTTCAGCTGTATTATGTAGAGTAAGAAATCTAAAATTCACCAGGAATCGAAAAATTCACCACCTGTAAAACCTTAGTAATTGTACAAAGAAAATGATGTTTTGTCTTAAAAATGGCATTTTTCAGTTCAAAAAGGTTATATTTACTGTACATTCAACAAATCTCACCTCAGTCCATTTATTTTATTAGTATTTCAACATGTGGCAAATTTCGAATATGTGGCAAATTTTAAATTTCTTACTTTACTTTTTTTAGTTTGTTGCAACTTTATCTGTGATTCTGAAGCTAGATAATTGTATTTGTGTTGAAATTTATCTTGTGATAGATTTTATTTGTCAGAAGATGTTTAGAGACATAATAAGCATATCTAAAGATTGTTCTCTACTTCATACAAAACAGATTTAGTCATTTCTATGAATTGTTGATCAATAGGCAATTCAATTAGGTTAATGGAAATCAGTCAATTCAGGCTCATAAATAACTAAAAAAATCTTAGAAATTTTTACACAAGATAAAAGGGTTCTTTGGATTGACCCACTAAATCATTAATATACATTATACATGCAAGAAATGTTGACAGATCATGCACAATTCATTCGATTAGATGGAAATCAGACGCCCCAGTAATACAGACATATACAAATTCTAATAGACTGAAATTTGCTGAATTTGGTCAGACCATAATAGTCAGGAACTAGTTCAAACCCAGAGACCAGTTTACACCCACCCATAAGTTCCTTATCACTTTAAACATTGGAAAATTACACTATTAAGGAACAGGCTTAAACCGAAACTTCCAGTATGCTTGCAAAAATAGAGCATTTGTGTTTTCAACTGAAAATTGCTACTGCCTTGCTACCAATTATCGCCGGGTACCAATTACTGCCACCAAGAAATAAAGTGTTCATATTTCATTAGCAGCTAAATATATTCAAAGTCTTTTGATGTGTACATGTTCCAATCAGTTTGGAAACAGTTATATACCTTATTTGCTAGACTTGGAAGGTACTATTTGACAAGTTATGTCTGTTTGAATTCTGTCTGGCGGTAATTGGTACCGGCGATAATTGGTAGCAAGGCAGTACTGGTTATTTTAATGTCTATTAAACTAAAGCTTCTCTTACATCCCATCGTACATGTACACACACACAAGTGTGCTACAAATATTGTTGAAAAATAGGAGTGTAGCTTGGTAGTGGGGTAGTAGAGATTTGCATGTGCAAACAAGGTGTATTGTCATAACAATTAGTGTCACTTCTTGAAAATCTAAGAATACGCAGAGAATAATGTGCATGCCAATTTTCATTGCGGGATCTCTGCGACCTTGATATTCTGTTACAAATTTGCATGTGTAGCTTTGGTGTACTTTCCAAATCAGCCGATTTTTCTCTGTACCAGGATGTATGGGCATGTATGATGGGATGTAAGAGAGGCTTTATATACAGCCAAGTGTATGGTGCTTGCTATTAATCTTTGATTCAATTAGAATTAGGTTCAGGATAATATATGTATGCAATTTCATTGTAAAATCATGAGTAAGTATTGGTGTGAACTATGTGGGCCCCAATATAGATCTATACAATACAGACTCTCTAAAATTACAACTACCAATGTCCACAAATTGTAATGTATTTATTCATAAACATACTGTTACTGGTTTAGCATTGGAGATTGGTTATTGTGTGTTACCTTTAACCACCAATGTGTTTCTACAAACACCTTCACTTCCCCATTTGCTTTTCAAACAGGGCCCTTTTCTCTGCAAAGGAACGTCTGTCTTTGACCGGTTCAAACTTGTTGGTGATGGATATCTTGGGCTACGGTCGAAAAACACACTTGGGTACATGCAGTTAGTGAAACATACAAGCTATATTATAAATCCTCAATGGGACAGTGTTAATTTGTTTAAGGTAATTAAAGGCTTTAACTTTGGCATTTTTGTGTAAAATTGTAGGGAGTAATAGAAGGGTGAAAATGGGCTCATAAACATTAAATTCAGACAACAGAGAGGTTCTACTGTTATCAGCATTGGTTAAACAGGAATACAATTGCTTTTATGGCCATAATGTCTAAAATTTATTATATTAGTTTAAATATCTCCATAACACGGTATTGGAAAATGGAATATCAGTAGCTGTCACATTGATCAATATGCAAAGCTAATTTTTCAGTGCGATATCAATATTTAAACTGCAATTCAATCTCAATATGACTCTCAAAGCATTATAGAGTGATATTAGACCAGGCAAAAAGAAAAAGGTGGACGTTGACAATATGATATGGTCTTTAATGTGATTTAAAGTGTTGCATTTTATATGACATAGTTTTGCAAAAACATAAATGAAGATATACATAACTCCATCTCATTTTTACATTTTCCCACTGCTTTACGAAAAAACAATGGTTAAAATACTCAACCATACAAAAACTACATTATTAAAAATGACACTGACATGTACAGACATGCTACTTTAATAATATATGGTATTATGTAAATATAAACTTTCTGTTTCATCTTTGCCTTTTTTAGGGTGTACACATGAAAAGCTGGTCATTCTGTCAGCCTAGCACACTATATGGGTGATGCCTATATGTCAGTATTTTGGGTGGGCATGTAAGTGACGCAAAGTGATCTAATACCCTGAACAGCATACCAGACTATCACAAGTGTATCTCTTCAATGGCTCTTGAAAATTATTTAGTGTCCTGAATGATGAGGAGAAATATATGTGTAAAGGGTACCAACTCCATGACCTGACAGGGGATTGAATCCCACACCTTCTGGTAACAAGTACAAGGTTCAGCTTCCCATGAATAATACTGGCAAATTACCACTAAATGTCTGTGTAATGGTTTATATTTCTCAGCTGTGTTACTAGTATATCGACAGCCTTTCGCCAATCTCTTAATTGAATTAAATAAGAGAATGATATATACCAGATTTTTACATCAACTAGAAACATTGTATACCAAAAATACTAAATGAATAATCACTTATTGTATAGTAGCTTACAAGCCACACTCCATGCAGGACTTTGCACTTAGCTCCTGTTTAAAGTCCACATCATACATGGATTCGATTAGCTTGGGATTCCAAACGTTCACATTTATTAATAATGACATACTCGCAAATGTCTTTGACCCCACATGCAGTGAAATACAGTGTGGTCATTTGTTAGTAAGGCAAGCAATCCCAGACGTTATCTGGTCAAATTCTTAACAATTCTAACAAAGACAATCCTTTATATTCTTGTTGACATCATGCAAGAAGTATGTTTTGAGGATAAAGCACACAAACAAACAAAAAACCACTTTGAACAGCATAATGTGCGCATACTTACTGGGCAGCCTGCAAATCTCTCCGCCATTTTGTCATCTCTGAAAATTTAGAGAAAATGTAAGTTATAAGATGAGATGAAAACCATCAGTGTCCTGTTTAATAGTATCTTTTGCAATATTATTTAGAAAATAAATTAGAACCCTATATCCACTGTAAAGATACATGCTGTATCATGTTGTCACTTACAGCATTATTGCAATTTTGATATCATCTCACATAGTGACGTAAGATTAAACATGCATATCGTTTACATTTATTGGTGTAGGTCCAATTTAATATTTGAGGGAGATTTGATATTTTTATAATACTATTATTTTTAAATATCTTCATATTTTGATAAATGTTCATACAAACACACAAAAAATAAGCCTAAGTCTGTGACGTTTAAAAAAGTCTAAAAAAAAACATCAAAAATAATCATAAAAATCTGTACATACTCATTCTGTAGTCTCTTGATCTGACCTCCACGGCTGATGAAAGGATAGAAATAACAAACAAATCAAGTTTCAATGATTTTGCATGTCAGACATTAATCAAGTCATGATTAATATAATCTATCCAGTTGAACAATCTGTCAATATTGGGCTTTGTGAGACTTGTTCTGTTCATCGATGCATTAAGATAGTTACTTGATTAATCTTACACAAATATTTAATTAGAAGCCAAAGAGTAATAACACTGTTGATCATAGTTTTGGAACTATGTCCATATAATAAAAAATAAAAAAAATATGACAGCCATCTTGTTTGCATGTTTCTATGCAAGTCGGTACTCAATATGTGTAACAAATGATACTGCTAATCTAACCCAGCCAAATTTCTATGAATTTTGAATTTAAAACAGAAAGGTTAACAAGTTTCAGATGGTTCAACTGTTTGTGTAAATTAACAAAAAAGAAATTAGGTATCTAAGTAGAATTTAAAATGTTTAACTAATACATATTTGAAAGGAATAATTACAGGACAGTCACATAGTGGTTTCTGAAAAGGATTTGTGTAACGAAAGCTTCTCAGTGTATTTCGGCACATGCCTAAAATTACCACATATATCAAGTACAAATGTAAGCAAGTCGATGTAATAAAAGGCAATTTTTTATCAAGCAGAAATCAGATTCATCATTTTATTCCTTGATATGTGCCAATTTATAGCCCAAAATTTAATAGAGAATGGAATACCGGGTATGTAGTTCATTTATGACTTCATTCTATGCGATTTTAAATAAAAGTTCTGCTTTTTTCACAATGTATTATTTTATCAAACAACAATTTTGGTCTCAGTACATAAAACTGGTTCACATCGCAAATACCCCAGCAATATTCATGCGTTTAAGTTGTACTGAATTATTCCAGAGAATGTACTTGGGAAAACTGCCTGTAAAGCAATGTTGTACAACTAGTCATTTTCCTGAATAACAATAACTTTTTCTTGAATGTTATAAGTAAGCATGCTACACCAGAGTTTGAAAGATGTACAGAGGAATAGTATTTCTGACCGCAATTAAAGACAAAGCCTATAATCAATCCTGCAAGAATTCACAAAATTTTTATTCAGAAGCACATTTTAATCCAGAGCAAAGACTAATGAAAGGATTTGAACTGAATATTTCAAAATCAACATCCACCTCTGACTTGACTTAGCGTATCGATGAGTACTGGGGCCGGATTCACGAACAATACTTAGACCATTGCTAACTTAGATTTTAAGTATTACTTAGATTTCAAGTAAGAAATTATGAAACCTTATTCACGAACGTTCCTAACTCTAAGGTGACCTTAAAACCCATACTTAGATTTTAAGTTAAGTTGAAAGCTACCTTGAGAGGACACAATGTTAATATTACATGATTTAGTTTGTAAACATTGGACAATAATAGTGTTGTATTTGGATGGGGAGGTTTATTTATCCACGTGGTTAGTGTATAAGTCAAAATTTTAGTAAGATGAAGTTTTAACTAATTCTTCAGAAATAATTCCACTAATGGCTAGATTGTACTTGAAAGGAACAGATTAAAATTTTCACTAGGAATTAATTTTACTCTCCAAGCTCATCAGCTAAAATAATTAAAAATCTCACTTTAATAAGCTGTGACTAAAATTTTTTGTAGAGGATCATTATCATAAACAATCCAATGTATAGACCAAAATTTTCCATACCACTTGGCCAATCAGATTCACTGACACAACCGTAACTAAAGAGTTAGGAGAGGTTTTTTCCTTACTTAAAATCTAAGGTAACCTTATCTAAGTATTGTTTTGTGAATACCAATTCTAAGAAAAACTTAGTCAAGTGAAAAACCTTCCCTTACTTAGATCTAAGGTCACCTTATCTAAGTATTGTTCGTGAATCCGGGCCCTGGTCAGGAATATCATTACACAGTTACCAACGACACTTAATAACTTTATATACACCTGGGCCCGAAAGGTCTTTGCCAGGGCTTAGGCTTAAAGTTGAGACTTTTGTCTCAGGTTTCTGTCCAAAAACTGCTAAGACTTTTGTCTTAGGTTTAGTGGTATTCACAAAGAATTTAAGACTGGTCTTAGACTTAGCAAAGGGCTCAACTTTAAGACTGCTTGGTAGTGGGCTTAAATTTTGTAAAGAGGACTTAAATATGGCCACCATAAACTTTTCTCCACTTCAAAATGTGAAATGGCTGTAAATAAAGTATAATTATACAGAACACCTCACTAAAGCATTCTTTGGGAAGTTTATATGTGGTAACAAGGTTTTCCATTTCAAAACAGCACTTTTCCTTAGATAAAATGCATTAAATGAAGGAAAAATGTCACCAATAGTATAGTTTGAATAGAAAAGAAAGGTCACATGACACAGAAAACCACTGTGGTTATTTGATAATCTTGGAGTTAGCTAAGTCACCCTTTGTGAAATTATGGTTTTAAGACAAAACTTAACTGAGACAAAAGTCTTAACTTTAAAACTGGATTTAAGCCTAAGACCTGACTAAGTCTAAGACCTTTCATGAATACAGGGCCTGATCTACATAAACTGATGATAAATTTAAGGCAAGATCAGTGAAAAGCATTGAATTTCACAAAATATCAGATTACCAAATTTTAATCTTTCAATGCATGAATAGTGATACTTAAGATATATCAAATTCATAAACTAAAGGAATATTTGGTAAATACTGATTTGTGAGCCGATGGAAACAATATCAAAATTGGCACTTCAGATATTGATCATGAAATTTCAGAAAGCTATATATATATCGACTGATATTGAAATATATACCGTATTTCACTGTATAAACATTCCCTCCCAATTAAATGCATCCTCCCTCTCAACATTATGATTCCAAGATGCCGAAAAAAGATGCATGTTAGTGTTTCAGTACATCCGCAGTTGAATAACTACCACCAGGAAATGAAAGAAATCAAAACAAAACATGGCAGTTTTGATCAAGAATGGTTTAAAATCTACAAAATATGCGATAAAGGTGTATAACATCTTCAAATTTAAGGTTTGATTCTTACATGTTAGTGCTCCTACAATTAAAATCAAGTGTTTACAACCAAGAAACAGTTTTAAAAAAACATCTACTGTACATTGCCACTGGACACTTGACTTGTTTTTGTCTGTAATTATAGCCCCCATCTTTTTACAAAAGTGTTGCCTTGGGTGCGTTTATACAGTGAAATACGGTAACCCCTTTTCCAACACAGACAGAGTGAAACTAACATGATTTAATATAGCTTCATTGTTTCTACACACTACCTGTGATGAATAATGGCAAATAAAGGATCCAATGTGATCAGATTTTAACATTGTAAATTAAAGCCATCAGCATTTACTCTCGGTTTTCTTACCCAACTTTGTTCATATTCCTAGCTCTCTCTGCTAATTCCATCATCTGAAACAGATTACATATGGCGTATTCTTAGCAGCAAATTTGTATTACAAGATATGGAGTAATCCAACTGGGACTTGACATTTAAATTACTGCATAGCATTAATATCCAAAAACACTAAAGTTTTATCAATATAGTCCATATTTATCTAAATTCCTATCTTATCAATCACTATTGTGTTTAGAATGGCAAAACATAAAGAGAGCATTTCAGACTTCTTAAAGAACATGTTTGTGGACTGATAGAGGTTAAAAGACACAAATTGACAATTCAGCAAGAGATGTATGATGAAGCTGAAGCTGCCTAAAACAGCTTGATAGGAGGTCTTTCTTGTTCACAAGGAAGTTACTTATAGTACTGGGTTTCTAAACACTTCAAACTTTAGCAGGTTGGTTCAATGAAAGTGTTATACTGCCTAAGGACCTGCTTATCCAACATGAGCAGTTACAAGAAGGCCGATACATACTGTTAATAATTTTAGTTTATTGTGCTCAATTAGTTTTATTATATAGTTTTTGTATTCCATTTGTAAATTTGTGTCAATATATTTTATAATACAGAACTGTGCGGCTTTGATTTAAGTAGTAATCTGTTAGAATCTATTTCCTTACCTAAAGCTAGTGGAGGTTGCAATTCCCTCAATGGAAGATCGAAACTGGAATCCCACCTTAATGGAAACTCCAGTTACAAGATTTAAACTAGTGATTAAAATTTCCCCTAGTGGAGTTTCAAATTCTCATAAATTAGGATTACTTTTTATTTATTTATTTTTTTTTATTATGTATTTATACTCAGCGCAATATCTCCATATACTACAGGACTCAAAGCGCTATTTAACCAATCCGACTGAACAGGTACAGCCCCAACTCACAAGTAACTCACATTTAATTTTTAATTTTATGTCATGTACTGTGACATATACATGAATTGGATTAATGATTACGCACATCTAGTTGTTGGTTCTTGAAACGTTTTTCCAAGTCATACTTCTCACTCTCGAGTCTGAGGATCAATGCCTGTAATTCCTTGGCCTTCTCCGTCAGTTTGGACATATCAGCGCCATCTGGGGAGAACATTTGAAAATGTTAGTGGCAATTGTTATTTATCTGATTTGACTTTATGACAACATTTTTTGGAAAAAACTTGTTGGCTGATAGTCAGAGTCCATCAGTTGTTTGACATCTGCATGCTTTTTGTATTAACTCATCTCATGAGTTCATCTTAATCATCTATTTAAGTTTTACCAAGATATTAGCCATTCAATGTAGCAATAAAGGACGAGGTTTGAGTATTGTATCGGCAAATAAATCACAAATTTCCGGGCGGAATAATGGACAAAGCCCGATAGGGCTGAGTCCATTATAGGCCGGATGTTTGTGATTTATTTGCCAATACAATACTCAAACCAAGTCCTTTATTGCTATTATAAAGACCGGTATGATTTTAGCACAAAAACATCTATTGATTCAGTCAATAAATGTAGTTGTTGTAGGAATTATATCTTTGCTGAATTACAACCAGTAACCAGCCTGTGGAACTACTTTTACAATCAGATCCCTCGAATTATAATGTACGCTAGCAACGATGTGCAGCGACGAGTTTTCGTTCACTGTGCATTTCCGGTCTTTATAATGAATTATACAGAGATGAATGCTTTCTATTTTTACAAATTTCTCATATATCGCAATTAATTGTCATTAATAAATTAAAAATAAGTGAGCGATCACTACAAATCACTCACCAATATTAAGTGGTTGTATTCTCTGGCTCAGGATGGCTTTCTTCTCAGCTTCCAGCTGTTCACGTGACTTCTTCTCTGTGGTGCTACTCTCTGCTTCCTCGGACTGCTTAAACACAATGCACAATCTCAACCAATCTGACTTTTATGGCACCAAATCACTGTGCCAGAAGAATCTAAGGTCACAGGTCAAAGTTGGGGTTTTTGCACCTTAGTGAGTTGGATTCTAACACATATGGCCACAGAAATGAGAGCAAAGTTGTGACATGTCAAACTTAAAAACCAGTAGTCCTACTAACTCCTCTAGCAGTTAGGTGAATAAAACAAGATAATTGTTCCAACTTTCTATCTTTCCTGCTGAAGCTTGGATTACTGATTTACAAAGATGCACATGTATGCAACATACTAGGGAGAATGTTTTCCTATTACACTAATAGAGTAGGGGGAACAATGGTACACACCAGAAGCAATAGTACAGGCCTATGGCACAGTACAGAGGTACAGTACAGCACTACAGCACAGCAAAGTGGCATAGTACAGTCCTATCTTCATAGGTGTGAGCATATAAGGATGTACAGTTAAACCTCATATGAAATCATATGAAATTCTACGATCCATAGTTTTATTTTCACAAATATTTTTCCAACTGCACCAGATTAATCAATTCCTACAGCTTTACATTAAAATATCTGCCACAGTATAGAACTTCTGTTATAAGACCCAACAAATATTACTCAGCGCGTTTGGATAATGGAGATTCTATACGGAACAAAGCACTCATAATGTTCTGTTAAAAGTCGAGTCGGTTACACACGGATGCAACACACTGGTTGCATGCTCCAGCTGACATGAATTCAAACTCCAGATTGGGGAATCTTGCACAGTCATAACACATACACTTTCTACCCATAAGAATATAAATTCAATTATTATCCCTTAAATTGAGTGGTAAGACTAGTAACTTGTTGAGCTGTAGTTGCTACATTTCAGAATCTTGACCGACTGACACACTCAATTTACCAAGGACCTGAAAATTCCCCATCATATTGAAGGTGTGTAAGGTAAATGTGATGGTGTATAGATGGAATGTATATGGACAAAATATGTGTTTGTGGCCCCACAAGGAACACAATCTAGATTCAACATAGTTTACATGTGTTCAAAATTACTATAATTAATCCAACAATATCTCCAGAACATTTAGTATTTTCTTGTCATATCTTATGATTACCACCTAAATGATGAACCATTAAATGTCAAAGCAAATATATT
The DNA here is from genome assembly GCA_964017235.1 of Sabellastarte sp. h YS-2021. Taxonomy (NCBI): domain Eukaryota; kingdom Metazoa; phylum Annelida; class Polychaeta; order Sabellida; family Sabellidae; genus Sabellastarte; species Sabellastarte sp. h YS-2021. The sequence continues at coordinate 83,933,821 of OZ024934.1, read as the reverse complement.
TTAATTGAAATTTTTCATTTTCTTTTTTAATTTAAATTTAACATATAAAATTGGATAAATTTCAAGAAAACATAAAATCACAGATATAAAGGCTTTACAATACTGTCAAATGAATCTAAGAAATTGATTCATAGAAACTACAATAACTGCTATATACAATATGGATTTCTGATTTGAAAAATGCCCGTCACAAGTAGCTCTCTTAAAATTTAAGTAGCATCTTAGTTTGATTCTGAGTGATCACGACTACTTGTAAAAATAGAAAATACAGTGAACTCTGCACAAGTAGATCCACAGTAAGTGAATTTAAAGGGAACCAGTTTTGAAATCCAAACATCTGTACCGTTTATGTTCAAGTAAAAATTATCCATAACTTGAGCCAAATCATGTGGATATTGAAGGTTCTAGTTGCGCAGTGTCTACTGTGTAGGATAATATTCAAGAACATCTTTAATATTGCACTGAAGTTACTTGTTGATTGTTTAATACTTATGAGTCACTGTTTCCAGAGACACATTATATTAATGAACTGCTGAAAAATAGAAAATAAGCAGAAATTTATATATATATATTCAAATAAAACAATTGGATAATGCTTTATTCAACTGCATCATCCTATAAACTTTATGTGTTTATAAATCAGAGAAAATCAAATTACCATCTTACCCCAATGAATGATTCTTTTTAATTCAAATTTTCCAATCAGAATGAAATTTCAAAAACATTTCTAATGCAAATGTTAGATATTTTGGTTGTGTTTCAACAAAAGTGAAGTTATAGCAAGCCTCTAGCTTCCTTCTATAATTAGGAAAATATATTTTACTATTTGATTTTAATAAAAGTATCTGAGCTACTAAAATATCACTGGTCCTTTTTGTTAGAATTTGTCTTGTCATGGTGACAATACTATTACAAAACATAAGTTTATTCCAGGTGTTTTACATTTTGGATGTTTTGTAACAATTTCATACTGATATTTACTGTACAATGAAAGCTTTCATACTAGCTTTAATCAAGATAAACTGATTAATTTACCTTGGAAAGAGCAATGCGGCAAGAAATGTGAAACTTTACAACAGTTTGTAAAATTCACCACTGGATATATTGTTTAAAAGTAAAATCAAATTAAATCAAATTTGTGTAGAAATAAACTACGAATGCGCGGACTTTATTGTCGATTCAATCACAAAAACAACCTCAAATGTGGCCTGGCTTAAGTTTACCCTTTATTTAGAGGGTATTTTTGTGATTGAATATCAAATAAAGTCCATATCATTTTTGTATCAAGGCAGATCAGAAGCCTCGTGTGGTCTCACAAATCACAAAAAATCTCACAAGTCAAAAAAATACAATAGGGATTTCCTCACCGGCACATTTCGTTATACAGTGGCAATATTCACCCTCCTTACTGTTATTACCCTAATTTTGCTCAAGGGTGAGGCAAGTTTGAAGAATCAGGGGCCCACCAGTAAGTATACTCACCTTGACTGGAGCGGATGACTTCTTCATGGTGCGGGCTTTTCTCTTGGCTGCCTTCTCCTCCTATAGCATTGTGGAGATGTTGATGTTGTGGTGATGTTATGTGCAGACACATATATGTGTGTGACACGTTATAGTCATACACACACACAGAGACAGAGGGACAGAGAGGAAGAGAAAAAGAAGAAAAATACCAGTTGACACTTACAGCCTTCAAGTGTTGTGTATGTGAGGATGCAGAACTCCTTGTTAAGATGAGCAACAGATGCCTTATGCAGCAGCAGCAGTAGAAACACAAAGATGTCTCCGATGGCAACTATCTGTAATCAGTGTGACAAATAATGTGGGTTCACTACAAAACCCAAGCCCAAAAATTCAATTCCTCTGCAATTTTGGCCTTCAACAAGCTTTAATGACTGGTGGACACATAAGGAATCGAGTGCTCATTTTACGAGAGTATTATCACCCCACTGCCATGTGAAAACAATCTTGTACACCATCACAGATGGGCCATATGGACTAATGGATACTAATACACACACATTCCGTTCTTTAAAACTTACAACATCCTGACTTTCCTTCCTCTGAATCACAAAATTAGGTTTGGGAGGGTTCTTCCACTTCTCGAATTCGGCCATTTTCTCGGCACGCATTTCCCGCCTCTGGCGCTCCTCCTCCTCCTTTTTCTTTTTGCGCTCCTCCTGCAATACGGGATATTAGTAGGAGAAGGTGTAGGGCACACACACACACATATAGAAAGAAATAACAATCAGCCAGCCACAGGCAGTAAACTATTGCAGGCAGAAGTCAGAGGACAAATCCAGACGGCTACTCTATCTAGTGTGTTTTTTTAAATTTCTCGGGATTTATAAGTCCGAACTGTGGTGAGTGCTTACAAATTATCCTAGAAATGTACTGACATGGTGCACAAGTGTGTTGGTAATGCAGAGACCAATTAAGTTCACATAACTGTGTTAACTAATTGTTAAATGATCATTTCCATTCAGAAATCAAAACTTGACTGAATAGACGCCGAGCAGAGTTTATATTATTGGAGTTGTTCAGAGTTTGGTTTATGAAAAATTTGAAATCTTTCAAGATAAGTGTTCTGTGTTAATGTTCATAAGTCAGATCCTTAACAAAGTGTCTTCATCTAGTGTTGCGGCTTTTAAAGTTTTGAAACCTCATGTTCAAAAAATTATTTTTTTGCCAGATGTGAAAACCTGTCAGCAAAATAATTAATTATACACATTACTACTTGAGCTTTAGTGATTTCAAATGTAAAATAAAACTATTTAATGAGATATCAGTATGTATATGAATAGTCAAATTATGGTCTATTTTAAGGAATTAGAACAAGACAAGAGAAACATCATATGCTCTATTGCTGTAGTCTTTTACATCTTTGAAATTCTTTATTACATTTGTCTTGATGATATAGATCATAAATTTGTAGTGCTTCTAAATAAGCAATTTCTTCAATTTTACAGCAGACATTACTATGTTATGTGTATAAATAAATATACATATTTTGTAAAACTACAAAGACCTACAAAAGTATGAATACAACAATATGGTAACTAAATTCACAGCACTGTTTTCCTACAGTGTGGCACCCAGTACATTTCACAATTTACACATATATGGCAGGTACATTCTTGAGACACAAGCCTTTTTTCATGGAGTGTGGCACGGTACTGTATGTAGAGACAAAATGGGATTTCCCTGTCACCTTTTGGAATATCCTTCAAACTTCACAAGATCATGTATATAAAAGTTGATTAGTAAATGTTTTTTTATAATGGTTTGCACTGTTGATACTGCTCAGTCAATAAGTAAAATGGATTAATGCATTAAGTGGTATCCCTTTGGTATTTCGATTAGCTCTGAGTGCAAGAACTCTCCCAGTTGGGGTTTTTTATATTGTTCGATAAAAGAGGCTTTAAGTGTCGCAGTGTCTTATTTGTAACATGTATGGATAACTGAATGACAAAAAAATCATCTTTGTAATAGGTCAACACTTTGTTCAAACTAAAGCACCACTGTTGAAATCTTTGCAGATTTAAAATTCAGTTTTGTTTAACTGCACCCTGCTATTTGGCTGATATCATTTACAGACAGATAAAAGTGCTGGGAAGATCCTATTTAGGTATATGCAGCTAAATCAGTATACAAGTTAGGAAGCATGTGTCAAAATGTTTGGGCATTAAGAGGGTTGGGATGACAGCACTGGAAGTAGCAAGGACGGGGAAAATAAGGTCACATGATTTACTCAGATCCCTTTGCATCACAAAGCAGAGAAGGTACACCAAGAAAAATACAATAATTGCAAGAAAGGATGCAACATTCATATCGAAAATAAAAGTAAGAAACTAAATTTTCAAAAAAAAAATCATATCCACTTAATCTACTAGAAAGAAATAAAGTTTAAAGGAAACAAATTAAAGAGAAATGGAACTTAAAAAAGCAAACTTGCACAAAAGAAATAAGTAAAATAGCCAGCATAGGTCTAATGAACTTAAATATACAGGGCACAATGCTCGAACAAAATGTTCTGGTTTCTATAATATATGGCTCAATACTGACATCTAAGAAGCATATTGTATGCACAAGTATGAATGTAGCTCAAATGAAGCAACCACAAACTATACAACACTTAAATAGCTTCATTACTACGATGGTGTTCTTTTCACTAATATACCAACCTCTCATGGAAAAGTACTGCAGAGATTCATATTTATTTATTTGGGTTTTTTAATGTCGCTTTCAACACATTGTATAGGTCATATCACGACAGGTAGTTTTATGGGCAGAGGAAACCAGTACACACAGTTGGTCAAGGTTCTGTACTGTAAACTGCTGTCCAACAGCAAGCAACTACCAGCTTTCCCACTTGAGGGTGGGCCGGGAACCGAACTCCAATCTCAGTGGTGGAGTGGGAGGCGAGAGTGTGCAGAGATTCATAAACCATGGTTTTGATCATAAAAGCTTAAAAGTGGATGAGCATGTTTTCTCTTTCTATATTTTTCTATTGTAGTAACTTTGCACTTAGTAACAACTGAAACAGAGTAGTTCATGGGTTGACTGTTACTTCGATGATTTTTGGTATTAGTTAGGTGTAAAAGAAGTGGCCAGTCATCAACAGAATGAAGAAAAAATTTCACTGAAAGCCAAAATGGTGCCACCCTATCAAATCTTGATGTGGCAAGAACACATGAAACAAAAGCCATACGTTTAAAAAGCAAAGTGTGGTATACAACCGGTGGGTGATTAGTACTGGTGAAAAGACTAGTTTTTGAAGATTTCAAAAAAGGTAACATACAGAAACAAGAAAACATGGTTATTTCACAGATCAAAGGGCAGAGTTTTAAGTGGAAGCCTTTGAACAAATCAAGTCATTTTAAGCACAAAGTTAGTCTCCGAGGAAGAGTTGGATTCAGTTGTCAGAGATCTCATTCATAGATTCAAAAGAGCCCACAGTATAATATACACTGTACTAACTATATGTGTGCTTGACTCTTTTAACAATATATCACTGAATATTATTGCTGTTTAAAATAAAGCAAGACTTGCTTCAATGTTATATGATTGTAAGTGTCATTTTAATAGTTTGTGATTGCTAACCTCTACAAAATGAAACATACGTAAGTGCCACACTGAGAGAATCAAACATGTTAGACCTGGAATCTGACACTTTGATGAAAAAGGGGATTTTCCTAAGTTGAATGGAAATATATATAAGTAAAATGACAACAGTTGTAAAACATAGACACTGAATGTTGTAGATTTGTCCACTGAGTGCTGACTGACCTGTCTCATCATCCTAACTTGACCAATACATACAGAAGGTCCATCATCAGTTAACTTTTTATGAAAAACTTCACAAAGATGTCCCGTGAAGGGCTTTGTTACATACATTTAGAAAAAAAAACTTCTTATTGTATTTATCCATTACTGTAAATTTCTGAATATAATATTTTACGGTTATCATTAGACTGTTAAAATACAATTACATTAAAATATATACATCTATAAAAATATATAACTATAAACAAATAATCTATGTTTACAAATGGTTAAAATCTTATTTTGAAAACCAACTGCTTATTGATCGAAAAAAACACATAAAAAGTGTCAAACAGAGAATTTGTGAAAAATTGGAATTTTGCTTTATTCAAAAGAAAAGGTACAAATTCTGACAAATGTAAAATATATAAAGGCATTTAAATACAATTCATATATTTAATGTCTCAAGCCCGTCTGATGACCAAGGTCGAATTTGTAGATATCATAATACACCTGAAGCTTTTGTAAAGTTATATCATCAACATCTATCTTATTATTTAAAGCATGGCTGGATATCTAGTAACTGGTTGTAGAGAAATTTATACTTGATTCATACTAGCCACTAGTCAGTAGTTAAAATGGGTGAAAATCGGGGATTTTGGCAATCACTTCAAAATGTACTATTTGTTTAAATAACTACTTAATATACAATAACACTGTGCCTATCAGAATGGCACGTCTTACTATAATGACTAAGCTCTCATGTGATTAGGAACTTATAAGTTAAAGGCACAGAAGGAGCCACCTCGTCACTGGCTGGGAATTGAGTTTTATTTTATCCGTCATTTGTCAGTTAATTGCTGTTGAATTAATGGATATCATGGTTATACAACCATGGCGTTAGAGTTGAACAGTGTTGGGGGCTAGCATCATTGCACCTATACTAATATATTGAAAACATATCTTATCCCGTTGTTTTGTGAGTCACAGAAACTGTCAAAGGAAACTAATTTACTTGCTATACTTTGGAACATATTTTTTCGTACTACCACAAATTTTCTATCAAAAAGCTCAATATTTAATAATTTTGTATTCAGAGTATAAGACTATTCTGTCATTTGAATCTGTTCAACATTGCATTATTTTTCTTGCATACTACATCATATATTTCAATTAAATCTCACAAATATGACATTGCAAAATTAAAACATAAGGTCGGCTTTCATTTCCAAAATAACTGTCTCCCATTAAATTATTTTTCTTTCACTGGGAACCTTCTCCTTTCACAGCAACCCTTCAACTCACTGAACAATGTTTTCTTCCGATTTGACCGTTTTTCAATGAATTCCTTAATTTTGAAAACTTACAAAAAATAATATTTGTACTATGTGTAAAACAATTTTTTTCTTTATTGGAAAGGCTAAATACTGTTCCAACATGACCTATATTTTGATTATTTATTATTTTTCTCACAAAACTGTTCAACTCTAAGGCCAAGGCAGTACTATTACCAGATAATGGACAAGAAACCCACCTCTTCAGACTTTCTTCTACTATCTTCAGCTGCTCTCTGCTCAGCCATTCGCCTCTCCTCCGCTTCTCTCTCTTTCTTACGCTTTTCCTGATTGAAGTGAAAATGAGACAAGAAGTTGCATAGTTTGCTAATCTTACTAATAATAGAGAAGTGGTATAACTGCAGTGTATCTGTCACAGTAATATGTATTACTTTGCCAAGTGAACCATGGGATGTTTTTATCAAATAAACGAAGGACTAGAGTAAGAAATCTAAAATTCGCCACATATCTGAAATTCGCCACATGTGAAAATACTAATAAAATAAGTGAATTGTGAGATTTGTTGACTGTATAGTAAATTAAGGCTTTTTGAACTGAAAAATACCAATTTTTGTACAAAAACATCATTTTCTTCATAAAATTAACTAAGGTTTTAGAGGTGGCGAATTTTAGATTTCTTACTCTACATTTTGGATTTTGAAGATTACAATGCAAAGAAACTGTAACATAAATTTTTCATGAAATGTATCCATTGATCCATTCTTTTTTTACACACAATACTTCGCAAAATTAGAGTAAATTAACGGAATAGTATAGTATATTACCAGATGTTATTTCTGTTTAAAAGATGACGCTGAGACCAGTCAATTCAGAAATAATAACGCCATGATGCTAAGTATGTGAAATGCTGACAATATGTGATGTAATTATTTAATGTCTTGGCCAATCTGCATAATTACAAATTTACAAAAACATCAGTTAAGTTGTAGCATTTTTTTCTTTCAAAATCACAGCTAGAAAATATTTGAATTTTTTTTCTGTAATTTAGTCTTATTACAAAATCTATCTACTTCATTCTGCATAGCATTTCACAATAATGGTTACATGCACTGTACATATGTGTGTGTACAATTGCATGCTTCTCTATATAAAGTGTATAAAACAAAACTTCAGAATACTAAAACTACTAAATTCTGTAATTTTTGCATTCAACACCCAGGGGTCACACCATTTTTCCTAAAGGGGCCTCTTATTACAAACAAAAGCAACTGGTTTAAGATTTTTCATGTAAGTTAACTATTTTAAAATGTGTCAGTTGATTCCTTTTTTTTCTCTCTCAGTATATTTCTGACTTACTTTGTGTGGGTGTTATAGGTAACAAATATTGGTGAGAAAATTGATAATGCGAGGTATCGTGCATATTCTCAATATTGTACAGCTATTTATAAAAATATAAGTGACCATGTTTATATTTTGCCGAGATTTTGCTGCAGTACTATCATATATAAGAGCCAAACTTTTTCATTTCTAGATCTTTTTCTGACACTTGGTCACTGAAAGCTGTTATGAAAGGAGGGCCATAATTATGAGGGGTATTCATACCTCTGCTGAGGCCCAACACCTCAAATATTCCTTACGAGTGCATGAGAAACAATCCTTTACAAACATTCTGGGTTGAGGTGGCGCTCCAAATCACCACCATATCAAATCTGTTCCCCATGCTAGCATCATCATTTCTTGAAAATTTCATCAAAATCTATACATAACTGTTTAAACTAGAGGAATGCTTTTGCTAACAAAAGCGAAACATCCCTGAAAGTTTAAAATGCTTTGTGGTTTTATAAGCATGCTGTAAAGCTAAGAATGCACAAAGCTGCGCCGTATGCTTTCCCAATACCTCTTAATACATTCTGAAGCTATAAAAGCAACAATAAAGGAGATATAAGGCAAAACTCCAAAGCAACTATTTTATGACCCAAGTTTGACCCATAAGGGGGGGGGGGCGGGGGGTAAAACTGACCGGCTATTTAGACTCTCCACATATGCTTTCCCAATACCTTTTAATAAAAATTATTCTGAAGCTATAAAAGCAACAATAAAGGAGATATAAGGCAAAAACTCAAAATCAGCTATTTTATGACCCCAGTTTGACCCATAAGGGGGGCCGTGGGGTAAAACTGACCAGCTATTTAGACTCTCCACATATGGTTTCCTATTACCTCCCAGTACATTTTATGGCTCTAAATGCAATACTTAAGAAGATAATAGGCCGGTTGACCTAAATTTAAGGCTTTCAGATTGGAAGGTGTCAGAAAATCACTCATAAATGGGACATTTTTCAAGGGATTGCTCCCAAAATCTAAGCAGCTCGCGTTTTCGATAGTATGAACAGGTGTGTCAAATTATAAGGCTGTGTAGCAAGTAGTTTTTCCTGAACTGCGATGACGGGGGGGTGTACTTCAAAAAAATTGTTTTTGATCATGTGACCTTCATAAAGGTCAAAGGTCAAATTTAAGCATGCAGAAAAATTTTCCCACGCCCAAGGTATATAACTGCCAAATATGGTTTGAAACCTTCTAATAATAAGGGAGATATTCAAGAGAGATCATAATGCGGAGACGGCGGCGAGGAAACTGAGGCGAAAACAAATAAGCGCCTTTTCAGGGACGCTTAATTACTTTGCAAACAACAAACAATTGCATGCCAAAACATATTCTCTTCTGTACAGGTAATTACAATTAATTAAACAATCATGACTGTTGTGTTAGAACAGTTAATGATACAACATTCAGCAGTCCCTATGTATCTATCATTGGGTGTCATGCATTTGTTTTGTGTGTTAGATTATTAGATACATCTTACCAAACAGAGGCAGTAACGACTGACTAATTTGCATCTTGCAGAACAGCATTACCCGTCACTCCAGAATGTGTCAAAAATGATCTACATTTGTTCATCTGTTCGTAATAACAAGGATAAGATGATGAATGCATAGAGGGAGAACTGCAATTCATATGTTAGAGAGGTCATTCTGTTTTAATTCTTGAAATGCACAGCATTTCACACAATAGGATAAAACCACAACAAAGATGTGGTTATTGAGTTCCAAACTTCCACACGGTGAAACTACATAACCACAAAATTGCATAGAGATGGAGGTCTTACGCTGCGTGCTTTCATCTGTGCTATTTCTTCAGCCAGCTGTTCTCTTTCTATAAGGTTGGCTGCCAGCATCTCTTTTGAGTCTTCATCAAGTCCCGATGCAGAAATTTGATCTTTAGCACGCCTCCTCTGTTATTCACAGTAACATTGTAATGGATAGATCAACATCATAGACATAAAAACACAGGACTAATTAGTTATACACCAGTGATATCAACGGACAGAAATAAATCCATATTCTCAAAAGAAATTCAATCTGTCATTTGTATCAACACGATTCCCTGATATTCAATATGAAGTATAATTTGCTTCATAAAAAATGCTTACATTTTTATCCAAATATTCTTTTAGATTACTTGAACTGCTCTATTTTGAAACTGTATTCCTTGGAGAATATGATCACTGCACATCACATCTCTGATGAGTGATTTCTTAATTTTACAGCTATTCTTTCATGACCAAATAATCAAAAATACCATGTGGACATTTCGTTTAAATAGCATTTAAGAACAGTAAAATGCTTAAAAAGTCAACACTCTCAGAGATGTGACCAGATTATCCCACTAAAAAGACAAAGCAATCACATTAATAGCATATATGTGCAACATTACCACAAACAGTACACCTATGACAATGAATACATTGCTTGTCATGTAATGTGGTCAGATGCAACATCATTTCATACGTCCCCATTACAAAGCAGTCACAACATCAGACAACAGTGATATCAGTAAATTTGGAAGCCATGGCAACCCCCAGTATCAATGCGAGCATCTGACTCACTATCTTCAGGCGAAGTTGCCTTATCTCTTCTGCCTGCCTTTCACGTTCCTTACGTGCAGCATCGAGTAGATCAAGTGTGACCTCATCAATGCCACAATTCTGAAGCTGCTCCCGACGCCTCTATTGGCACCATATGTGTATATATATGGCGACCACAGATAAACATATACACACACAAAAAAGACAGATTTGGATGAATTTGGATTCCACGTTACTCATATGGCAGGGGCGGATCCAGCCTTTAAGTAAGGTGGGGATTCACATCAGAGTAAAGTGGGGGGGTGGGGGTGGGGGGTGGGGGTTTGGGCATGAGTTCAATGAGATGAATTATAATGTTTGATAATTTTCAAAAATCTTATTGTGATTTCAACCTTATGATTATGATTAAGTGTCAATGAATTTATGAACCCACTTAGAATTGGATCTGATTTCACAGGAAATTATAACAATGAGAAAACTAAATCATGCAGGAGCTATTTAGAATTAGCAGTGGAACTATAATGTACAGATTACTGGTTGTGTGCATTAATCAGAACAATTGTGGTGACTGTATAAACATTAGTTTCTCTGACGGTTTACTGAAACGGACAGTAAAATTCAATACAAATACACATTTTGATGCCTATTTTGACTTCTCTTTTTAAATGATTTTTACCTTTTCCAGCATGGCACTCCACATCTCAGTTGGTACTTTTCAAATGTATTTGATACAGATTGCTCAACATATATAAACTAAATAGCAAATACCTATGTGAATGCAGGTGAAATTAAAAAAATAAGTGCCAGAAGTTACTTCTCATTTCTATAGAGAGGAATAATATTTTATATTATTCTTCAAAAAGTGCCATTGCAAGAAATTTACATGTATATGATTTTAAATAATAACAAACAGGGACTGTATTTATAAAAGGACTTGGCTAAATCTTTGGCTTAACTTTTGTGTACAAATATGGCCAACCTAAGCTTCACATTAATCTGGATAACATAACGAGGAAGGGTGAATTTTACTTTCTCTCCATCAGTAAAAAGTGGTGGCCCAGTGGTAACAAACTCTCCTATGACCTCTGAGGTCGGCTGTTCAAACCCCAAACCCTATGTGGAAAGATGGTAGTTTCTTACCGATGGACAGCCATTTACAGTAGAGAACCTTGACCAACTGTATGTACTGGTTTCCTCTGCCCATAAAACTACCAATATTACCTTAGTTCAGCGTTGAAAGTGACATTAAAACCCAAATAAACAAATCCATCAGAAAAAGTCACATGTCCATTTCAATAACACCCACCTGCATTGCCAGTTCAGCTTCTGAAGGGCCAGAAGGAGCAGCTCTGAAAAAAAGAATAATATTGAATGAAGGCAACCATTGAAAATGATTGTAAATATGTTCTTACTGTTTTTACAGATAGCAGATGTTCAGAGTTACTTTCAATAGTTATCTCAAAAATCTGTATGGCACAGAATATGATAGTATTTCAAATATATTGTTTAAATATATAAGGCTGATAGTATTGATTTGCCTATAAGTTATTTTCACTGTAATATTAAGTCTCAAATTTATTAAATGATAAATATCCACAAAGTGTTTATTTTTTTTAGAAAAAATGCTTAATATGAAACATATATAGCTATAAGAAAAATATCAAGGAGAAATGTTTAAACATTCCATCTCAATTATATCCTCAGATCTTCACTGGTAAATAATATTCATTTAGTGAGAGAAAAAAATACATGTACACAATGAAACAAACCCTGAAAAACTGGTTTTCTGACTACATTTAACTGACATAAATTTCCAGACACTTCCACATGTATGGCATACATGTATTTCACACATTAACATCACCAATAATAAGTTCTTTTTGACTGACATATTGCTGGTTTATATTTTATATAGGTACTCTCTTCCACTTTTTTACATGAAATTTCAGTGAAATAATCCAATATATACAGGTTTTAAAAAAGGTTACTTTTTTTCTCAGGTAAATATGTCTTTTGGTTTATTTGTTTATTTGGGGTTTTACGTCGCTTTCAACACTGTACAGGTCATATCACGACGGGTAGTTGGAAGGGCAGAGGAAACCAGTACATACAGTTCGCTAGGGTTGTGTACTGTAAACTGCCGACCAACGGCAAGCAACTACCAGCTTTCCCACTTAAGGCCGTCACGGGGATCGAACCCCGGCCTCAGAGGTGGGAGGCGAGAGTGTTACCACTCTGCCACCGTGGCCCCCAATATGTCTTTTGGGGGAGGTTTATAATATTGTCACTGTTTGCACATGTAGCCAACTGGTTCTCACATAATTGAATGCAAATGGAATTTAGTTTTTGACTATTTTTAGTGCAGGAGGGTGATTTGTTTGATCACACACATTTTTCTGCTAAAGCTGTCCACATTTTTGCTTAATTTATACATTCGTAATCGCATGACACTACACAAGAGATTGTTAGTATGAAATAGTATTCTTTTGATTGTTAATTTATGTTGCGTTACACTATCAGCCTCTCCTCAGTGGCGTAACATCTACAACTGATAAAGCAAACAGACTTATGGATGTATTCCACTAAGCTTAACTACAGTGCCATTACGTCTTTTTAGTATAAATATATATAAGTTTATATGTATACAATTGTAATATTTGAACAGGTGTAACAAAATTAAAGTTTTCTTTTTTTGTATTCCAGTGATATAACAAGAATGCTTGACAAATTGACTTTATACATTGGCAGGCTTTATCTGTCAAAATTGTTGTACACATATATCATGTGACACTCCATGAAACAAATAAACAAATAACATCTATTAACTACAATTTTACACTCAACTAACTAAATTTGAACTTGCTACAACTACAGTAAACAACAGAGTACTTTTTTCAAATGTTTTTTTTTCTTGATTTTTTTTCTGCAAATTGGAGACATTTGTTAATTTTGTTCACTGTCCAGTGATAATAAAAGAATGTCCGTGACTGCTTCACACATATACAAGCTTTGGCGGAAAGCAATTATTATGAATCCAGGAAGAATGGCCTTCAGGAAGAATGCTCATCAGGAACTATGCCCATCTCCACTTTATCAGGGGTGGAATTTTGCCCTTCATTTTTTTACCCTTCGATTTTTCAAGTGAGACCTTAAAGATTTAAAAAATGCCTACTAGGTGACCTTGACTGCAACAACTAAAGAATAATAATAAAATATGCTTAATTTCATCAAAACTGCCTAATTTTAACCATTGCAAAATGTAAATATAACCATACATTAAAGTGGCAATTCCCCATACAGAGAAGTTTCAAATGTTTTGATTGGCTGAGCATGAATGTGGCCAGTACAATGTATTTGAATGGGTGTCCTTATGTGAGTAATACATTTATTTTATAAAGGCAAACAATGGGATTTCAGACATAGATTGTTGATTTAAATGCACTTGTTTGTAATTTTGTGAGGAATGCGGTTTAATGTATTTATATGTGGTGGCTTTTACATGTTTTCAGGGATTAACGGGTTTGCTCGTTTTATTGCCCATCCCCAACTTTTCCTGTCTTTCGAGTAAAGGTCCCATGGACACTAAAGCAGATGATTTTGATATGCAGGACCCTAGAATTTACAAGGTTGACAACAAATTTCACAATTGCACTTGAGTCAATAAAGAAAGATCAAGGTCTAGTTTCCAGAGCCCTTCTCCAAGCATCCCAAGTCCAGCTACAACCAAAAAGGAAATAGGCTAGCATCTGTTCAGCTGCATAAGCAATTGCCTGAATGATGAGTAAAAAAAACTGATGGGCAAAATTCCACCCCTGACAAATTGGTGATGGGCAAAGTTCCTGATTGGCATTCTCTTCCAGAGAGGCATTCTTCCAGATAGGCATTCTTCCATACACCAATTACTATACATGTGACACATAAGAAATCCACATTAACTTATAAACTAATGAACAATTATCCATTCACAGCTGTCAACCAATTCTGCACAACTAGGTCAATTAATAACATGTTTTTTTTCTTTCTAATCATTACAGGTTTATGATCATAAGTACAAACAACAGTGAAAATACTAGATGCCTAAAGGTAACTGCTTAACAAATATCTACTCTATCTAACTAAACAGAGGTCGAGTCCACTCAAGGGCAAGGGGGAGAGTAATGAAAGCTTTTCACTTCACAATCAACACTCAACCACTTACTCCCTGCAACACAAAAACAATAAAAAATGATTTAGAACTAAATTAAATAAGATAATAATAAAGTTTTATTTTCAAACATATTAGCATCCTCAAAAAGAAATAAATAAATTAAAATGGATAAAGTAATAAAAGAAATAAGTTTTTCAAACATTTTAATTTCTCAACAAGAAGTTCAAAATAGGAGTTAAACTTTGAATAACAAAACTTGTTTTTATTTATATATTATTCAACACTGGAAATACAGTATTTAAAAATGGTGTTAATTGGCAATTAATATCTAATAATAACAAGAAAATGATAAAAGTAGAGCTAGTTGACTAAATATATTGAAATAAGTGTTAAAGGCAATATAAAATAATTTTTAAGAAATACTGTACCTTGTGGTGGGACTCTTTGGCTCTTCACTAGAAAAGAAAAATTTACATAGTGTAGTCAGTTAGTTATGACTATTTATTTCCTTTATACCCTGCTGTTTCTGTTACCTAATGATATAGACTTATACATATATTACAATTTGTATGTAGTTTTAGCATAAATGACTTAGAAATGTCATTTAGAATAAAAATATTGATTTCATAGTTTGCAGAAAATATGTGATAGAATAGGTAACTACATATGTTTTATTTTCCTTAGCTCAATTCTATTATTATAATACTAATGTACAGGTCTACAAATGGAAATATTACTTGATAGTTTATTTTATAAAATAGTAATTTAACATAATTATTATTATTTTTAAAGATCACTTAAATCAATGCTTAGTTTTTCCGACGTTACAAATATTTTCCTCATATGTACACTTTAATGTAAATATGAAGAAAACATATATCCGTGTACATACATCATAGTTGGAATTTTAAGTCCCATTCAAATGCTAATGTCATGCCGGGACATTAAATCCCTCATGTTGTCATGTGCTAGATTCAAACCTATGACCACAGAAGTGAGAGTCAACCGACCAATAATATAATTCTAATTACCTACCTTGGCTTCTTGAGAAGAATGTCATGAAATTAGGCCAATACTAACATTTTTAAAGCTGGTACTTGCTGAATATAGCACTGAACTGTATGAGTAATTATACATTTCTAAGATCGGCCGCAAATCCACTTGTAATATATGAAATGCTGTAGAATGTCTAAATTAATTTAGCATTCACATTAGATGACTAATACAGCTGAATTAGAAATAGGCCTCCTTGAATTAAGTTATAACACTATTCTGTCAAAGAAAGGAAACCCAGTCATTGCTCATGTAAGGTATATATCACTCTGCATCAACTATAAAAATAGAGTATAATTCCAACTCTCCTGGAAAAGACTTTTAACATTTATTGATGTATATCCAAAATTTCTAAAAGTCTGAAATGGATAAATTTATAATCTACTCCATGAACACAGAACACATACTTATTATGCACATATGTTGTAAATGTAAAGAAGATATACTACAATCAGTTCAATCCATAGCATGTACTTCCATGTAACACCATTTTGAATTCTACTTAAAAAAAATTATTAATATTTTTACCGACACCAAATTAGTGATAACAGATTCAAAAGATGAATGAATTAATTCATGCAATCTGAAAAATGTATTTTAAAAACTTCAGATACCAATGATTATGAATTCTGAGTGTTATTTCATTCATTCAGTTATATCACATTTACAGCTTAGAGAAATAATATAATTCCCAGTAGAGCATACATGAAGGAGTGGATTTGTCAAATGTGATACATGAACATGGTTAGTTACTAAAATCAAAATTCTACAATGATAATGAAAGTATACCTATTAATTGATAATTGAATTAGTAAATAAATTTTATAGATGTAAGACTTATTGAAGGGATACATACATATGTTCAAGATAAAGTAAATAAGATGATATACACAAACACATCAAATAAAAATTTCATAAAATAAATCAAGTATAGCAGTATAAAATTGCACATTGACTTAATCATAGACACCTGTCAAACATACACCTTTTAAAAGTTAATACAACAATGATGACGGATGACTCAAAGGTAAATCAAATTGTTTTAGATATTTGTCAGTAACCATGTACGTACTCTAAGCTTGTTAGACAAATAAATTTATATATTTCCATTAATATATCTTTGATGTTTCTAGACATACAACAATGACTTAGAATACTACACTAAAAGCTTCTATTAGAATCAAACAGCGATTACAGACATTGTGTATATTTTCACTACATTCATTGGACTTACACACGTTGTTCTTCTTCCTTTTCTGATTCCTCGTCTTCGCTACTAAAAGTTACATTAGTCTTTCCATATTCAAATACAGCACCAAACCACTTACTTGTCAACTTTGTCATGTCATATTTATTGAAACTTATATTTATTTATTTATTATATATCTTCTAGCATCATGCTTCCTGATCTTAGATTGCTTTTTAGGTTGCTTTCTAATAAAAAATACTAGAACTGGAATTTTTATCCAGAGGAACAGAATATTTCATACAGTGCGTATTTCTATTTGTTTCTGAAATATAGTAAATCTATGTGTCTTGCAATGCAATTCTGTCAAAATGATAATATTAAATTCCATGGCAGAAAATGAATCAGAAATATATTTTCTTTGCAAAACAACTGACACAATGCAAGCCCAAAACAAAATCATTATAAATGCACAACAATTCAAAAGCGTAACTTGGAAAATAAGAAAAACTGAAATTCAAAACAAAAGGGTTAAAAAGGATCAAACAAGCAAAGTCAGTAAAATTATATAAATATGTAGAATGTCTAAATAATAAAAATAATAGAAACTAATAATACAGTTGACAATAAAGTGAATTATAACAGTCAAGTAAATGTTCTTGGTCTCCCATTACCCAAAAGATGCTTTTTGAAATAAATGATAACTTGCCTAAATCATTTATACACAGGGTTAAAGAGTATAAATTCCAAAACCAAAGTCCAAAATAAGTGTACATCTCCAATAAGCAAAATAGCCATCTCTTCAAGATTAATTTTATAGATTTGCTATTTCTAACAAAATAAAATGAAAAGTTTCATTGACACATCACTGAAAACAAAGAGCAAGCATTAAAAAATATAAATACTTCAACAAGACTATATATTTAAAAAATGTCACTACACATCTTTAAGTAAAGAAAAACTTATCAATAAGTGTTCTGCAGAACACATCAATTAAACCATTTAGTTGATCAAATGCAGTTTATCAAATAATTTTGTCATAAATTCATGACCCTTTGGAAGAAGCTTAGTCTTCGATCTACTAATAAGAGAAACAATATTATATGATTGGTATTTTTATCAGTTTTCCACCTGTAGCACCATAAATCCAGGACAAAACACTGGTGGACAAAACACCGTTGGACAAAATGCAGCTCAAAATTGCAAGGGAGGACAAAATGCTGGTCTTATAAAATCACTTTATATACTTTTATTCTTATCTCTTGGGTTAATAATATGACATTGAAATATACTTTTAAACATTCAAACTTAAACTAATGCCAATTTGAAAAGGTAATTATGTGTGCACCAAGCTTGTGAAATACTGCCTATATTGAAGGTCACTAACATTAAAAATCACTGACTGATGGTTCAATATCTTTGATGTTTCTTACAGCAACACTGACTGCTATTACTACTGCTTGCACCAAATGGCAGTGAAAAGACTGTCCTTCCTTGCAATTTTGACTGGTGTTTTGTCCACCAGCATTTTGTCCGTACACCGTCTACTCAAGATTAGATTCAGATTATAGAATCACTGCATTATCCTAACTAAATATGAATTGATGGTTCAATATGTTTGTTTCCTATGGCAACACTGACTACTATTACTACTGCTTGCACCACAAAAGACTCACTTTGTGTCATCTTCCTCCTCCTCCTCCTCTTCAGAGCTACACAAATCATAAGAATAAACAAGACAATAGCATTAACATAGCGGAGAAAAGTTAAGACAAGCGGTCATTCCCCGAAAGAAGGTTTGGATAAGTTTCAATTTGTTAATGGAAATTATGTTGCAAAAGTGAGATGCTTCAGTCAACATTTAAAACTTTTATATATACATGAGAAAGTTACTTATTAAAAGGGTGTGATTAACATTCTTTAGTAGAAAAAAACTCATACAAATTAATAAGTGGTTCTTTCTGGAGTTAAGCTTGCATTCCATAAAGTTAATATACTTTGACAGAATTATGAAGACATCTTGCAGAGAGAGACAGTAAGGTTTAATAAACAGAGTCTGAGATTTTCCAATACTTTTAATTTTATGCAAAGTAAATAATAATTCACACTGCTCTTATAGAAGTAAAAATTATTAAAAATATTTACTATATTTTTAAACGTGTTTATGTTTATCTTCTATGATTTCCAATTCACTCATATTTAAACACACTGCACACAGGATGAATTACTGGTACTATATTCACTGACAATCTATCCTATGATAACACCACTGTCCCACTTTCATGACTAATCATAAGACCCAGGCGATTTTGAACTCAGGGTGCTGCTGTGACTGATCGTATCCATTAAAAAGACTGGAAAACTGACAGGCCACATGATTTCTCTCAGTGAAAAGATCAGGCAGACCAAAAAGTTAAGCCTCAATCACATCTTCCTCCAAACTGTTACAATTCATAAAAATCACTTGGAGGATTAAGCCTCAACAACTGTTGTACAGTAATCAGGGCACTCCTCAGACTCAGAGCACATGGCTCCATTTGTGAACAGAAAAAGTGTACAAAATAGGTCATATCACCTAAAAGATCCATTGTAACACCATTAAGATAAGTCATATCACCCTGATGATTAGTTGTACATTATGAACAAAAATATTGATTGTGGTTACTTAGGGCAGAAATGCTCACATTCAGAGACTTTTAAACATGCTTCATACTTTTCTATTGAGCTTTTACGATGGCCACAATTATTCTCCCGACCTACACCGGCTGAAAAGTTTTACGACCAATAAAATAACATCCGGGACAACATTGTAATGGTTGTTTGGAGGGAACTGCATGACAGTGGTACAGAGCTAGAAAGTACACATCTAATTCTATAAGAAAACACATCTAAAAGTACATCAATCAAATAAACTATAAATAAAAGTGTATGTTGTCCTATGTAATGTGCTATACTAAAAGCTACAGATCTAGTAATATTTTTTTCTGAATTTTTAGGTGTATATATATATAACTGTCATGCCAAATCTTGCATATTTATTGTCAGTTATTCTTGTTTATGATTATCAAAAGTTAGAGCCTTGGTAAAGAATTAACTATTCATATAGGTTTTCACAGATTTGAAGACATTAATCAATAAACATTAGAAATCATTCAATCACTCTTTATAGGTTTTCTTATTAGGATACTGATTCTAAAATCGATATCTTGATTTTTTATTCTTTTCAAAATGTTTTCCTTGCATTAATTATGGTAAAGTTCTAACAGTTTGTGACCAGACAAAAACAAAAGAAATTTACCAGTCAGTGGTACTTTTTGAATGTCAGAACTTTTACCAAAAACTAGCTCAAAAAGAGTGTAGAAGAGAATCTTTCATTCATTATTGTTATATCATTGCAGTCCTACAAACCTAGTCTGTTTAAAAGCAATGTAAATAATTACTGTATTGTATTGCATAATTAAGTTAAACAGTATTCTGATTTACAGTAACATATTGTAGATACATATATTATTAAATCTTAAATATTTGTACTAACACTCTCAAATATATTAAATGGACAGTGTCTTTAAAATTCGACTGTTCTAATATCATACTATGTGTGATTGACACTGTAAGCATCTGATCTGATGGGATGTTTGCCACCCTATCCTCCCAAGGATTCTCTGCACATATATGTGCACAGTAAAAAATAGTAAACAAAACATTTTGATTTGAAAAAAAAAATTATAATATTGATCAGTAAAGGATTTTTCTTTATGTATAATTAAATATAAATATATGGACAAACATATCCTTAAATGCACAGAGAAACAATTTTACTGAAAATTATAAAATTATAATTCAAATTAAATTTATTTACTAAATTTTTCATTCTAGGAGCAAAACTAATATTGAATGAAAACCCAGAAAACTTTGTATAAATGAACCCTTAAAATATCTAGTTTGAATGGTATGAAAGACATTTCTAATTATTATAGGTTCAGAATTTCAGTCATGTGTTCATGAATAAGTATACTACTGTTTTCACAGAGTCATATTGCAAATGTACCACACTTTAAGTGCAGAGCTTACCTCTGTATATTTATATATATTAAGCATTTCTGAGAGAAATGGCTGTATAAAAGATTTACTGGTATGAACAGGTGTTTTGACTAAACTTACACAGCCAAGCTTTGTAAGTTGTGCTTTTTGGTGGCATAGAAGCTTTACAACTGATCTCTTGTGCAAAATCTGAACTTTTTCATGACAAGTTATTCACTATTTATCAAAAGTTTACCAGAGAAGATTGTGTCTTTTGATGTCTTTGGGAAGTGAAATGTGCTAAATATCAACAGAGCTATCATACATTCATGCAGTATGTGAAATACTATGTTAATACTATCTTTTCTCATTTGTGGATTTGAAATCTTGAAAGACATTGACAACCTTGAAATGTGAATGTACACAGCCAGAATAACCAAACACAGCAAATGGGGCACACAATTATTTTTTGTATAAGATAGACACATAGTAGCATTTTTTTGTATTATAAGCCTCCAGGCACATTTATACTGCTACACAGAACATGAATTTTGAAAACTGAGAAAACTAAATCATATAAATTGAATTTTTATTCTGCCAATGGAATCATAGATCAAAATATAAATAGAGAGATCAATGCTACTAATGTAACTTCATGGTGGCAATTTTACAATAAACCATGCACTAGTTACAACATGCAGATGCTTGGTAAGATACATACACTTCCTCTTCCTCCTCCCCCTCACTGTAGTCAATAGGAATAATAATACATAACAGTTTGCATGAAGCTAAAGCTTTGCCTGATTGTCTATCCAGAAAGACAGGGCTCTTCCAGACAATCTGCACAATCTTTATTATCCATTATTGGTTATTTTGGTCGCACCAATATTGCATACATATTGTTTCTGTCAGTTCATTTGATTGAGTTCATTCAGTTTCTGGTCACTTTCAAAACATATCATACAGATCATACTATAAGGGTAATTTTGAAGGATAGAAGATAGAAACAGACACTGTTTGTGGGACTGTACAGCAGTGGACAGTGTTACCAACTGGTCAGTCAAAATGGACATTTGAGTCTCCATGTTTGTCTGTTGGTCCAGTGTACAGAGACTGTCCACTGCTATATACAGGTATACGTCTACCTGCCATAATTTGGCACATACTCTCAATCAGCACAAAAATGAAGTGAACAATAAAAGTCAATCAGGTTCATTGATAAGTTGATCAAGATTCACTACTGAGCACAAGTAAGAAACTACCATAAGGTAGAGATCCAGATTCAAACCCACTTCAGAGCTATGAGGTCAATCACTTCAGAAAGATAAGTGTGATCAGTGGCAGTCACTGCCTAGGTTATAAGTCAATAAAAAATGAATATTTGGCATTTCATGATTATTACTCAAACGTCAATGTCCATATACTAGTTTATTTGGGTTTCAATGTCGCTTTCAACACTGTATAGGTCATATCACAATGGATAGTTTTATGGGCAGAGAGAACCAGTGGATACAGTTTGGTCAAGGTTCTGTACTGTAAACTGCCAACCATCGGCAATAAACTACCATCTCTCCCACATAGGATTCGGGGTTTGAACCACCAACCCCAGAGACAAGTGTGTTACCACTGCACCACTATGGCCCATCAATGTCCTTACAGTGCACTTGTTGTATATTAAGGTTCACAGGTGAATCTAATGTGTCACTGTTGCTGTACGCTTGTACCCGATGGCTTTCAGAGAAGAATCTGAACCAACATACACTTCTATACTCCATCCTCTGAACTACACCTCATGATATGGCCTAAACTGTGTGTGTTGAAAGTGGTGATAGAATCAAAACAATCAACTAATCAATGAATTAACCAACCAATACTTATCCTGGATGTTTTAATCCTCTAGGCTCCACTAATTTTAAAAATATGCTCACAACAGAAATAAAAAGAATTAGAAATAAATAATGTCATTAACTTTTAGTTGTAGCTTACATCAGTTGCAACAATTACAAATCTACTATTAAACAACAATTAAAATATTATTAAAAGTATGTAACTTACAACATCAGTGCAAAACATACATGTAAACGTTTAACAGGCTACTTAGCTTTGTTACTAAATTATTAAACAACATGCATGACTATTTAGCAACTTAAAAATTGACATATAAACAACAATGTATATTAATAAAGATGAATATATAATCATTAAGAGAACACACAAAAATGGTAAAATTTTATGGATAATGATTTTCAACTTCTAATATTCCAAAATACATGGAACACTCTGATACTTTGAGAAATAATTCATGTGAAATACAAGTGTTTGCAGATTTAAACTGTTGGCTAAGAATAATGAAAAAAGAGACACTTCCCATGAAAATCATAAACATTCTTTTTTTGGATTCTGAGTGACACAAGAGACATGGGGGAATGAGTCTGGTTTCTTTATTTATCTTGTTATATTCATTGCTAGGTTACCACCTGCAATTTTTATTTGAAATGATATTGTTTTCAATATTTTGCCAAAATGCTACAGCATTATTGCAATATATTATTTCTGTATTCATATGTCAATGCTGTATCCTCTTAGCTATCAGATCAATATTACTGTAAATATTAACATATTGTAACAGTATTACTGGTAACATCTCATACCTCTGTACTATATCCTCTTCATCAGACATGATGGCTCTGTTTGTGGAGTGAAGAGTTTATGTACAAACTGAAAACACAGGCAAAAAGTAACAGATATTGAGTAAAATATCATGCAAAATAATATAACTTTATTTTTAAAAAATGAAGCTTCTGTAAGGGTATATTAGTGGTAAATACAGTAGAATATTTGACAGCTTCCCCCCGTCTGAAACTTGGTAATAGTGATGTTTGAAATAATAAATCTAAATGGTATTAGTAGCTGTTATAAATAATAAAAAAATATAATATTTAACACAAAGAACCATAAGTGATAAATTGCCTAAAATGTAAGAATTTATAATGACAATGCAGTGATAATAAATGAAGGCATAATATAGACAAAGGTAAACAATGTAGAAGTAGAACATAGGACAAAAGTCAGCATCATTAAATATAGTATAAAATGTCAAAGAAACATGCTCACTTCAAAATATATCCATCTAATATTTATACATTTAAAAGTATCTAAAAATAAAGATTTAGGTATAAAAATAGACATTCTGAAAACACAAAATTAATAAACTCCATGTAAAAATTAAATATAGCATCTGATGTTAGGGAAGAAAAGTGGACTTTTTCAGTTGTCTCAGTTTTAAATTTAAACAGCAACAAATTATAACTTCAAATGCAAAATTTTTGTTAAAATATTTATTCATTAACATCTGTGATCTTGTCAGTATACTGTAATTTCTTACAGAACATTTTGATCCTGAACTATTACTTCTTCATAAAATCTAGTTCACAGCTAGCTGTGAGTCAACTGAAGAAAGTCCATGGTATACAAGAAAGAAATATTGGAAAAATAGAGAATTAAAAAGATTAAATAGCCCCAAAAGTGACTCAAATGTACATTTTTGCAGATTTTGATGGTGGGGGTGATTTAGGAGTAGATGGTACTACAGGTGCTGCAGCCACACTCTCATTGTCAGATGAACTGGAGTCCTCTGAATACTCTGAATCAGATTCAGATTCTGTGTCCTCCTCTGGTGAACTGTAGTTAGTTTCATTGTCAGACATATTTGGTTGTCTCTATTTCTGATTGGTTAGTTGTTTAATGGATCTGCTTCTGATTGGCTCACATTGGTTAGGTCTTCTTTTTGATTGGCTGGTTTTGAATGACTTGATTCTGATTGGTTGGTTTTGAATTATCTTGCCTCTGATTGGCAGGTCTCTGTTGATGATGATTCAAGGTAATTAATGTCATCTGCTTCTTCTTAAACAGGATAGCTAGAAGGGTTTACAAAGTGTAAAAACAGATTGTTGTATCTCATAATTGTACCTCATAATCTCCAACAAGAAGGGAGATTGAAAGAGGCCACATAAGGAGGCAAAGAACTGAAATTAAGTAGGATACATGAAAAAAATAATAAGTATGCTGACTTCCTCTGACACCTGCAATAATAAAGAAATGTATTTTTATTATAAATACACAGGTATGAGTGCTATATACAAAAAGCCACTTCTATGAATTGACCAGCTCTTAAAGTGCAATTCTGTTAAAAGCCTGATTCCATATTCAGGGATTGTCTGAACAGAGGTCCCGCAAATCAAACTCAATGTGGTAATTTTGCCATATCTTTCTTTTATCTCTAACTTTGTTTATTTTCTTCTTTATCAATTTATGTGAACACTGTAATTGGTATACTTGGTCTTCACATAGCAAAAACACAATAATACAAAATAGTGAATAATTAGTATTTTCAAACTAATATCACAAGAAAGTATAGAGGCTTCCCAGTGCAGTGATATATTTGGTATATTTTATGCAGCATCACATTAGTCAATGTTACCCTTTGTGCAGCATGCTTTGGTTAATATAGGGGCTGGTTACACATAGCCGGATGTGCCATGGATATAGCCCATGGTTCCATATATGGTAAAATTATAGGGATGCACAAGGGATGGGAGTAGTCATGTAAAAGATTTACGGAACTGCCATGGATCTTCCATGAATCTGCTACGGACCGCTACAGACAGGTTTGCAGATGAAAAGATTGCACCAAGGATTGATCTTATGACTGTTTTCTAATCTGCAAAAAACTGTCCATGTCAGTCCATAGCAGATCCGGCAATGTTTTTATGGATATTTTTGCCGCGGAAGTATCAAGGATGTAAGGGATGCCACAAGGAGATCCAGGATGGGTATACGGACAATAAAGACACTCACAGATGATTTACAGATGAGATACGGAAGATAGCAATTACAGATAAGATCCACAAAGACTTTACATGAAAAATCAAGCAGTTTGATTTTTCCATGGCGTCCCCACGGACACATGGCATCCGTGGCTGAAGGCACAAGGACATTACGGACGTTACGAATGGCTGTACGGACGGAAAAGATGATATGTAAATCACTCAACATTTTCCATATAAGGAATCCTGCCACGATCCGGTGGTACATCCGGCTATGTGTAACTGGGGTCTAATGGTGCTATGTAAGACCAAGGTGTTCAAGCACCTGAAAAAAATAACTTGTACAGTATGCTACATGATGCAGCATTAACTATATTACCATAATTAAACCTTACATAGTAGGATCTAGATTTATGCTTTTATTTTGACTCCTTTGATTCTGCATTGACCAATTATTTAGTTACCTAGCACAACAGTAACAGTCACAACGTAACAATGGTAATTTGAATGGCTATACCTTAACATACCATTTAACTACTCTGTAAAAAATTACTTCATTTGCAAACCTTCACAGAGTAAGAAGCCAGCAAGCCCCTACGTTGCTATGCAAACTAATGCCATAGATTTATTAAAATATAATTTTCATGGCTATACATGTTATTGACCAATCTTACAAACTTATACAACTAAATTACCAAAAGATGGAAGTGTGCAAACCTTTTAACATAAAATCCAATAGCAGACAGGCCCTTCTAACTTAACCTTTGCAAATTGTAACACTGGAATCAATAACTCAAGAAAGCCAATTTTTGCAGAAATATATTCCGTCTGTTCCCTTTCCAAGATCTCTCCACTTCAAAACCTAGAGCTGTAGAGCATTTGCTGTTAATATGAAGTAAACGTGCGTGGCTCAAGAAATTATCTGTGTGGCTGGGAAAGTAGGTGTATGCATGGCTAGGTGTATGTGTGTGGCTTTTTTCTCAGTATTAGATGCTATATTCACTCCCAACAGTGCAGATAAATATATCCCTAGTGCCACAGGTTCCTTGTGTAGCTAGGTAGCTATCTGTAGTGTTTGCTAGTGGAAAGAGAAGATAAGAGTGTTACAGCACCTTGTAGCTGTGACTAGCTAAGACTAGCAATATCAATACATATTGAATTTATGGTTTAATGCAGTGATATGCTGGCTAAGTTATTATGTATGACTATAGACGGGTTTGGCTTTGCAAAAATCATCATACAATATATTATATTTAATGTTTAGTTCTTTCATGCGCAGATACTAAAGGAGTAAACAATATAAAAACCAAGTATTTATCTGAAATTCTGAGTTAGAGATTCAGTCGTTAACCATTACATTGGATCTTTCATAAGCAGTCAGTTTTATATATGCACCTGCAATTAGCAACACCAAACCATGACTCACTTACTTGGCAGATAAAACATAGACATAAAACATCCAACCACAAACAAACACTTTCCTTCTATATCCTGATAGTATAAAACGTATATAGCTCTATTTTCATTGGTTATGTGTTTACACAACAGGATATAAGCTAATTAATAGTCACATATGCTATACCTTGTTGGTGTGCACTTTAATCTTCAATGGTTCTTGTAATTTTATTAAGAGGCTGCAAATTAATTTATACTATAGGTCTGCTGGGTGATTCAGTAATTTCTAGCTTTATATTTTTATTTAAAGAAGGCGTGTTTATTTATGCTTTAATGTGACATCATGGTTTTTTACATGAATCAAACCATTAAATACACGTATATGTAGTATTAGTAGCAAAATCAGTGATTTTACATGAGTTGTGACTATTACATGAATTTTGACTATTTACATGAATTGTGACTTACTATATGCTGAAAACCTATTGTCAAAGCTACCATATATGTTGATCTATTTAACTACCACAGCGCCTTTGCTATAACATTAAGAATATTTTCTAATCTTTCCTGAGTGTTTTGGAGATCTATTATGACAAAAAAGATGCCAGTAATAATCAGAACGTATCTGTTACAAATATCTCAGTTTATCTATCCAAGTAGTACATGGTGAACAGATAGCACACTCACTGACCATGTATTTCTACACTTCATCACCGAATATTAAAATAAAAAAACAAAAACACACACTTCATAAAAATCAGCTGGGACTTTCAGTCAAATTCCTAACTGTGTTTTAACACATATTGAAACAGCTCAGGGAGTGGTGGTAATAGGCCACCAGCATTCATTGAGGCGGAACCAAGCGCATGCCCACAATGTTGAAAGTCAACTCTTCATTCACTATGCTTGATAATTTTAAGCCATAGAGCAGTAGTATTGTGTTTATCTGACGTTCAATTAAATTGCTTAATAAACAGTTGCTTAATTTATGGATTAAAACAATATGTGTTCTATTGGTTTTACTAAAGCTTTAAAGCCTTGTGGAAGGCTAGTTTTTAGCTACATAGCAGCAGTAACTAGTGAGATACCAGGTGCGGTGAGAAATATCTGACTTATACACAGAAAAAAAAAGAAGGGGGGGGGGGGGGTCTGATATATTACCTGCAAAATGAATGAGGAAGAAATAGTGTTTGCTAAACTGATACATAAATCAGGAGAGATAATGTGCACTTCCAACAAAAGTTACACCCACGAAGAACTTTGATCATTTGGGGCAACTTTCTTTTGTCTGAGAGCTATATATTGACCAGTTGGTTAGTGGGCTAAATACCTTCAGTTTTCACTGACAAAATAAGTGTGTACAGGGACATCTAAGTCCGTGCCAGATATCACCATTTTGATATACCAAATTGATCATTATAATATTGGCCTCAACACTTTGCTGCTCGTTGCAATGAAAGTACCAACTAAACCACGAAAACTTGCACGTTATTACATATAACACATATGATGCTTATCATTCTTCTGTTTGAAGATATTCTTGTTACTGAAGTTGCTTACTTGATGATGCCACTATAACTGGCTTATGAATTATCTTAATATCGTTTAGAGTCATATTTATTGTCTATTTTTTATATAAATCTTACATTTATTTAATTCAACATACGTTTCAGTGTATTAAAATTTATACCATTGTACCTGCAAGTTTTAGGGCTAGAGGATAACAGTGCATACTAGAGTTGACGATTCTCTACTGTAAAACACCAGCTATAAACAAGAAAGTGAGACAAAGTCTGTAATTTAAACCCCAGACCTCAGAGGTGGGAGGCGGGTGTTGTAACCACTACAACTTCAAGTGACCAAACGTTTTGAAAAAAAAAAATCAATTAAACACTTTTAATACTATAAATATCCATTAGTAAATAAATATTTTGATGTAAAGCTCTATATACTTTCATAGAAGATATAGTTTCTACTAATATACACGTTTGCTATCTCATTAGACAATCATCTATTTTCTTGTGGGAAGTGATTTCTATCGTTAATATTATACTACTTTGAAAGTTTACATATAATATAATACTCCCCTACAGTAAAATAAGTTTATTAGGTTGTTTGTATTTTGGTGTACTTTCAGTAAAAAAAATCTGAGAATTCATTGTTGGCAGATTTACCACATTTCTCGCATAGGTTTCAATGGTAAATCAAGGGAGAAAATCCTCAGCAAAAGGTTAACGGGTTAAAACGAGCAGTTGGGGATTTCTATATCTAGACTTATCAAGGCTCTATTGCATGCGTAAAATTGAGTTTGGGACATTTGATTTGGGAAAAAATATTGATAAATGTCACTCATAAACTGAGATTTGCCCTTTAACTCTATATATTAATTAACAGCTGTGTAAACTAGATCTTTTATGCACGAACACTGTCAAACATCAGAACCTAGACGACATGGCTAACGACTTAGTATACGGACACAATATATACAATTGCTGCTTTCTTATATAAACTAGGCTGTAGTATTATTGAAATCAAAATGCTAACTCTGGAATAAAGTTAAGTAATTGCTTTGTTGAAGAAGTCGCTGCTAGCAAAGAGTTTTACTGTACTGGTACGAATAAAAATACGTTATGTTATTAAGTACATGCAAAATAAATATGAAAGCTAGGTTTTATTATCCGTTTCAACAGCTAATGCCATATTCGCACTACCTGTGGTACGTCCCAAGGTTACAGGTTTTCCGAGATGGCGGAACCTGGTCCAAGGATGCCTCATATCTTCCGAAATTTGGTGTAGCATTCATGTTGTGCATAAACTTAAGATCGGTAAAATCTTAAGATTTGCTTGCTCAAACTTAGGATCCTAAGTTTAGGCAAAAATCTTAACATTTCTGCCCAATCTTAAGATTAGGCTGCCCAAACTTAAGATGTTGCTTATTGGTGGTCTATTGTTGGCTGATTGGTTGATTATTATGGTTGATCAATGGAGAATGGAGAATAAGCCTTTGTATGCTGTCAAATTAAAAATATTTAATATTTTTATATACGTTACAGATATATTGACATTACATAACCCTCATATTATCCTTAATTATCTTTATTTATCACTAAACAAGCATAGAGGATTCCATCTTAAGTTTGTGCAGCAAAATCTTGAGATGTTTTGCACAATCTTAATTAAGATTTCTGCCTAAACTTAGGATCCTAAGTTTCAGCAAGCAAATCTTAAGATTTTGCCGATCTTAAGTTTAGGCCTAACATTCACCCTATAGGCGGTAAAATTGGCGGTTTTAAGCATTGGACAAAACGTCCCTGTCCTTCAACCACTGTCTAAGGTTTGTATACCACACATCTATTTACCTACACTCACCTTATGTCACTGTGTTACACCAAAAGGCAACCAAGTCACAACTTTATATACACAGTGGACTACATGTTCAGTTTCTTTAGCAAGAGATTCATCTGCGCATGCTCGAGGGACTATTGAATTTATAGAATAAAATAGAAACATTTATAATAGTGCAAAACTGATACAACAGCCTGGCCTTCTAGACTGTCTGAACCATAGTGTAAACGTGAAATATTTTTACCATAATGCACACTGTAATAGAGGCCTTTCTAGTCTGGGACACTAGTTCTCAGCTAGTTAAGCTAAATAAATATAGGAGGACATTATGGAAAATAACTATAATGCTTTTAAAAGAATTGTGCCAATAACATACATATAAACGACAAGGCTACTCTCTGCCCTTTATAAAATACTAAGCAGTAAAACTTATTATTTAGTCGATGAAAAGCCCAAACTGCAAACTTTTGCAGTAAGCTTTTACTAGGAAATTAACCCCGATTCTTTTCAATCATCCATTACTATTAATATACTTCACAACTTTATATTCGGTGGCCTCAGATTACATTTCAATTAAACAAAATGCTAAATAATTAATGTAAAATAACCCTTATTGAAGTTGTCTTTCGGACTTTGGTGTTTTGGGGTTTTAAGCATTAACTCTTGATAAAATTTGAAAATGTCAATTGCTTTTCCACTTTATTCTTGGAAGTATTAAGAACCCTGTACAAACTGATTTCCTACATCCCCATAACTACCTGCTTAGCACAATAATTATGACTTAATATAAAATATATAAAAAGCAACATCAAACTGAAATAAATATAATCTCTATTCTGGTATATACAATGTGACGTCATACAAGCCAAACCAGCCTTTTTAAATAGGATATTCTTGTTCCTTCTAATCCATTGCTTATGTTATATACTACTTCTTTCTCTTATCACACCCACCAGTATACAACAGTTTTACTGTTTGTTAGTAGTCTTTCTGTAAAAAATAAGCTATAGCAATACCTACAGCAATATAGCTATCTCCACAGAGAACACAAGTTTTGAACAGGCACTCCTTGCCAACATCCTGAAACCATTGTTAGTAGCCATGCTGAAGTCTCACTTTTCAGAGTTAATAAAGACTTCTCTTTATTAAACTTTACAAATGATGTGTCCATTTCTCTCTCAATCTAGATCATAATAAGAATCAATTAAAAAATAATTTAGCTTTTGAAATTTTGTTATGAAAATAATTCCTCATTTTGTTTACAAAGAAACTATAACTCAATCCATCATTCCATAGTTGTTGTTTTTTTAATTTCTATTATATGTTCACAATATACCCAATAAAAGTTTCTTTTTACAAGGCAGATTGGTATAACGCTAAAAATGTAATGGAATGAAACACACAGTGGTTAACAAATATGTGATTTAATAACTTGTCCTTCAACTTTGTGACCACGGGTTTGAATCCTGGTGATGGAAACAGCTGGCATTTACTAATAAGGCTAGTTGTGATAAAACTCAAGTTGTTAGAGGGGAGAGTAATTCTTAATTTTAACCTTAAAATGTGGGAAGACATACTGCAATAAACATTTATAAAAATAAAATACTATTTTAATTTTAAAAATCACTTTGGAATGTTCTATAGTTGTTCTTTATTATCTTTTCTAATTCCTTATCAATTGCTATAATACATTAACATAAAAGTGAAAGCTATTAAACTATATATTTATAATGGTTTAAGGTTGACGGCTGGTGAAAGGCTAGGTTGCTGAAATCCTACAAGATAAAGCCGATATCTGTATTCTATATATACCCAGTCGCCATCTGTCTGCAGTAGGGATGTTACTCAGTTTGACTTCTCAAGACTGATATGGGTAACTGTAAAGTAATAATTAACTGGTAAAAGCCTAAGTTTTGTACACTAGTTGGTTGTATGTTCCACCTGTTGCTATATTCTCTATCAAATTTAGCTATGTTATATATCAGATAGATTGTTGTGAAAACCTTAGTTTGTTAATTTCAATTTATAAAGACTGTGTGTTTTCAGATGACTAGAAGCATCTCACTCCAGAGGTCTGGGGATCATACCTTGCATATTCTACTCTTTTAACCAGATACCGATCAAAAATATATATATTTTTAAAGTATTTGAGAATTTTGTTTGATAACCAATTTAAATTTTCCAGTAAAAAGAATCATATTATACTGCAATGGCAGGTTGTCAGAAAAGGTAGACATCCCAGAAAAATATGTGATTATTCTCTACAGAGAAGATCTCTCAAATGACTGAAAAAAAGTTTATGTTTATTTGAGTTTTCATGTCGCTTTCAGCGCTGCATAGGTCATATCAAGACGGATGTCGCTTTCAACAATGTATAGGTCATACCATAATGGTTAGTTTTATGGGCAGAGGAAACCAGTATATACAGTTGGTCAAGGTTCTGTACTGTAAACTGCCCACCGTCGGGTAAGCAATTACCATCTTTCATAGGGTTCGGGTTTAAACTGCCGACCTCAGAGGTGGGAGGCGAGTGTGTTACCACTGTGCCACCATGGGCCTGATTATGGAAAAGAAAGGTCATACGACCAGCTTCTCACAGCCGCAGTTCATTAAGATAACCTGTGACATCAATTATTGATTATTTTGAGTAACAGAGAATGATTGATTGGGAGTTTAGTCTGACTTATCTTCTTGGTGCAAGATCACTTGAATCTATTTTTAGAGGATGATTTGTTGCATCATGAGGAAGTGGAGAAGATGGGTATTAACACTGAAAATACCCGTTGTCTAATCTAATGCAGACTTTTATAGTGCTTAATCTCAATCGTTGATAGACTCCAAGGCACAACAATAGAAGAACATATTGAACCATCATAAGGTCCATTTCACATAGCCAGGTCACACCTAAGAAGACACACAGATGGCGGGTTGGCTATGGCAGATAGGCTTTTGCAAAAAGGTAAATTGGTGCACAGTTTTGACCAAAATGATTTAGATGCAATTGGTTGGAACAGAAATGTCCACCTGCAAAGGCTTTTAACATGTTCAATATTTTTGATGAACATATATCTATGATTGTCATGATTGCACTTTGGAAATTCCAAGGGTTAAGATAGGTAATGTAATCGTAGCATTCTTGACGCAAACTCCGAAAAGTGGAATTGGGGTATTGAGACCGACTGCTGTGTCTTTTGAAGTGCTAATTGTCTCACAAAGGGATAACATGCTTACAGTTACATAAAATAAATAATGTTCATAACACAAGCACATTAGGCTCAATAGCTGAGACTTAATATCTGGTGAAAATTAGCAGCTATACAGTGCAGAATACCTAAAATGAGAACATAATCTAGCAATAAAGGTGGAGTACCATAATGGATTCTGGTAGCCATAACAACTCTTCAAGTCTAATCAGTATATATGTCTGTCTCTCAAAGATATCCAACAAAAATACGCTGAAAAATACATATAACTACACTATTGCAACCAGAACCAATTTGTGGCCGATTAATTTTGATGGAAAGGTAAGAAAAGAAAAGAAAAAAAAACTGAAATTCCATTACCTGATAGTGTCAGGCAGTCGGTTATATTAAACCGTTTTTTTCTGCTATTGTTTCATATGGAAAGAACATTAAAGTTAATCACATACCTGGGTTTTATTTAAGGGAACTGTCAGAAATTCATGAAAAAGATCTTGATATTTTGGGCAGTACTTTTACATTTAGTAAGTTCAGAAACAAGATCACTCTGAGAACGCATGTATGATTTTTCTTTCAAAAACTGCCCAATAATTAGTAAATGGCAAAATCTAACTCTTTGATATTTTCTTGTATCCAAGTGGTGGTCCGGATCACTTTAAAATTTAATGGGATTTAAGCTGAACCAAGACCCATCTTCTCATTTTTTCCGTGAAGACCCAACCAGTAGTATTTGTGTAATCCTGTTCACAAACAAACAGACAAATAAACGGTCATGAATTAAATACCTGCTTTGGCAGAGTAAATAATCCCACAGGTGTACCTTGTGAAATGGTTGCTGTCTAACTTTGCATCTGGGATCCTTATTTGGATTGAACCAGAATCTACCATTGACCAGATTGATTAACTTCCAGCTAGATCTTATTATATAATTTCCACATGAGTTAAGGATGTTGAAATTTGTCCTCAATGTGATTTTCAGTATAGTTCTTATTTGTTTTAACCTTTTGAATGTCTTCTTATTGACTTATATTTGAAGATGCTTTCAGCCAGTTATATAGGTTAGACCATGACATGCAATTGACGGACTAGACAAAGCCAGTGCAAACCAATTAGCCAAGCTGCTGTACTGGAATGTATTGGACATTAATAAGCAACTACCAACCTTATCTCTTAAGGTAAGGACCATATTTGAACCCAGGACTGCCGAGGTGGGATACAAGAGCATTTCTCATCACACCCTTGCCCACACTTTTATTTACATATGATAAAGCATATGGCTTAACAGAACTTCAAATTTGACATTCTGTTAAGACATTGTCAAATTATTTGGACAGAACTTCCACTGGGATGATGTGGCAGAGCTCAATCAAAGGGAGACTAGGGACACAGACAAAAACTAGATTGCACCAACTCGACATCAACACATCCCCAGACAGACCATCTCTCAGGCCACAGACATTCATTAGGCATTTATGTAGCATACATTTTGTACAATTCACAATTATTATAAACAAATTTTACTTTTTGAGTGGGGTCATTTTAAACACACATAAACACCCCCACATTCAGATTTATGCCACACTATCTGAAAACCCCTACTGCTTATGCCAACAGAAGATTCACTCATTCTGAGACATATCCCTTATAACTCCAAAAAATACACAGGTTAAATATGTTTACTTAAAGCCTTGATTTTTGGTACATACAAAACCGAACATATTGGTATATTCCAAGATGATATTTCAGCTCTATCAGTCACATAGTTTTAGGGATAAAGGGCTATATGGGTCTATGTGGGTATTTTAGAGACCTTAAGGTGACCTTAAAATTAAAGCCACAGACTTCCAATTTTCCAAGGAAAAAGAGTGCATATAAAAGTTGTATCTAGTACAATTTGAAACTTATTAGACTTAGCAAAATATGTGAAAATGTAGAAAAAAAATCCTAAGTTGGGTCTTTATGAACCTCACAAACAATTTTGACCTCATAATGAAGTCATGGTATTTGGCATGTGTAAGAAGAACACATTAATGTGTTCCCATGTGTGTAAAGTTTGAATAAAACCTAAAGTGTTTTTGAGTTATCACCCACACAACTCAAAATTTATGGTGGCGGCCTGACAAACATGAAACTGGTATATGCCTGACTTTCGTCTGGGGATATAAAAATGGTACAAGACGTAAATTGCTGAACAAAGGTGCTTTGGTACTATAAAAATGAAATGTTAGAGGTACGATAAGTTAATTGCCATGACTGACTTGATTAAAACCAAAGAGTTAGTAGGTAAATAAAAAAGAAGTGAAAAATATATTTCTTCAAAGTAAAACCTAAAATCTAGACCTCACAGCAATACCCATCATACCCGAATATAAACTGGTGATATTTTTATTCATTTAATAATATTTTGAGTTTCATCAATGCAAGTTTAAATTTTATAATACACTTGTTGTTAATTTATTGCTGTACTTTGTACTGACTAATCTCTTGAATGCAATAATAAAATAAAACGGTGCAAAATGCTAGATTTTTGTGGTTTAATCGCCTGTTAAATACTAATTACTATTTTACCTGCTAGTCAATCAAATACCTGCCCTAATCTAAAAGTATGTTTGTTCAGCTTACCAAACAATCCCTGGTATAAACAGATAAGCTTCCTGAAAATACTACTAAATGAAAAAATACCACCTGACGCAGGAACTGAGGTTTACATTACACCCGAAGAAATTACTTTTGCTAGAGATGGTTATTATTCTCTAGTGATAGCATTTTCACTTTTTTACTTAAATATTAAGCTATGGCCATATAAAAAGTTTGAAGAAATAGCTTGTAACCATCTACACTAGTGTATAATGTGAAGACTTTCCAGTATGCCACATTCCAATACTTTTAAATGGAGAAGCCCCTGGTTCAGCTAGTTACAGTTTTTAACCTCCACCAGGTGGTTGTGTTTTAGATATGTTTGTTAGTCTGTCTGTTTGTGTGTCTGTGTTCATGATAAGCTCAAGATTAATGAACTGATCTTTGTGAATTTTTTTCACGTGGGCATGGTCAAACATTGTAGGAGGGTGATAACATTTTTAGGAGAGATCAGGATCATATTCCGGATGCAATGGAGACATTCCCCAGTGAAGGACTCAGCTCTATTAGTGCTTCCCCAAAACAAGTCTTTGATTGTGAATCAATGTCTCTTTCAACGTTTTGCTTAAGTCACACCATGATAGGCTGTTGAAGGTATGGAAGAAGGCAGGGTATACTAGTTGGTCCAGATTTTACCCTGATACCCATCGGACAGGGACAAGCAATTAACAACTTTAAGCAGTTTTGGTCTGGTCAGGAATCAGAACCAGGGCCTGAGTGATGACATGTACATGTGCCACCAACACACGTTGCCCTCCAGTTATTACTGAAGACAAACATCGTCTGCATTGACATTAAAACTGGCTCAACAATCTACAGTAATCTTTATAAGTCTATGGTTCAGAAGTATTTATTATTATACAAATTACACAATTGCTTTACTGTTTAAAACAAAGGCTAAATACTGTTAATGCAGTGTCATAGCTAGAGCTTCTATTAATTTTAATCTAAACTGGTTTCAGATAGACAGAATCATTTACAGAGTGTATCATTTGAAAGTTTAGCTGGAAGGTTATTTACTCTCAAATATTAAAAAATCTTACGATAATTTTATTTCCACTGAAGCCCAGTTTTGATTGATACAGAAATTAAAATTTAATCAAGAATTCACTTTCACCCTCCAACCTCATTGGATTCAAACAGCTAAAGCTTACAAACTGCAACTGCTAAAGTACTTATGTAGTAGTTTTGACAAATTTTTGTTGTAGTATTTTTACCTCCATTGTGTATAACTTCAACTGATACACAAGAAACGAAATGCCCAACAGTATCAAAAGCCTTACTACAATCTACAAATTAACAGAAATGCACCAGAATGTCCTCTATTAAATAAACATCAGTTTAATTATATAAATAAAAATAATTGCTAATCATTCTATCTTCAATTTTTACCAAATCATCAAAGCAAATATAAAATGCAACAACATTATCATTCACGTGTAATCATTGTGATATCTATCAAAACTACTTCATTGTTATTCTAACTTGTATTGTGTAAATATTAAATTTATGAATACAGATCAGTTTTCTGCAGTTTGTTAGGTATTATTTCTCACTTTTGTTACAGACATATATATATTTTATAGAACTTCTATCATCCGAACCAAATATATGTATTATTTTTCTGGCATATTTGGATGATGGGGGTTATAATGGGCTATATTAGACATAAATATGTAGCTTCAAGGTACTCAGTTATAACCTGTAATAAAATAGAACTGTAATTTAAAGGCACTTTAACTGTAGCTAAAAATGCATATTATATTTCAAAATAACTTGCCATTTCAGTGTCGATGTATTTAAATGCATTGTAACACACAGAATATACAATTGTTTACATAGTGTAGCTGTTATCAATATCAATGGGCAATATCACTTTCTTTATTGCTAATTTATATGATAAGATAATAAACGTATAAAACTGACTAATCCACTGAAACCCAATATTTAGCTGGTGTAAAGGTCACAAATCTGTTGATACTAGCTACACAAAAGCTGTTTAAGAAACAAACCTGAATACGTTTGTAACAGAGATATTTCTAGAAATATAAAAGAATAAATTTAGATATAATTTTGATACAGGTAAAATAAAAGTAATATACTCATTTCCTTGATGAAATAAACTACACATATATACTGATTTTTTAGCAAGATAGCACATTCACACTAATATATATACTGTATACACTAGTAAGTTCTAAAAAAAGAGCAGAATATATATTTAAAACAAAAGTATATTATAATAACTTATTTTGACCAGCATTTTATTAAGCCAACATGCAAATTAAATTCTTACCTTTACGTTTGTGATATACTTTAGAAACTATTCAGTGCAAAACTTTTGGCAATATTTTACTTACTTTTGATCTAAAAGTGGTCTATCCACACAGCCTGCAAACAACAGAGAAGACAGTCCGTGGAATGTACAGCTTACAGGAAGAGAAAGACCAGGGAATTCTGGGTAGTCAGCTGACCTGCAACGCGCGAATGAGCTGCCGACTTTCAGCACAGCTGTTTTTCTAGGCTCCCCCTCCTATTCCTACTCAAGCTACCTAGCTACTCTCCTCGAAACATAAAGCAGGGTTAAGAAGCTATAGCTGTAGATACTCAGCCGGTGTGTACCTAATGTCTTACAGATTTAGAGCATTAGAAAGAGGTATATGTGTATATGCTGTACAGGAGAGAATAGATTTACTCAACAGCACATAGTGTAAACAAAATACTCAAACTGTTGTATGTTTGTACACACATGGATGCACACATGTGCCCTTCTTGTCACTGAAACTGTACACAATACCAAGTATACTCATATACAATATAAGGTTGCTGCCTTGACTTAGTTTCTGGAATACAGACGGTTTACTGAAATATGCATGTTTCATTTTAAATAGACTTAATAGAGACATTGCATGTTTGCAAAGTTGTTTTCAACAACCGGGACACAGCCATTATTGAAAATGGAAAATACTTTGATGATGTGGAATTAGGAACAGTTTTTCTTCAATCAGTGTAAATTTTGTGAGTTTAAGTACTGCAATAATTCCCACCATTGTGTAAACATATTCTGAACTCTATGGAATATAGTTTACTGGTTCCAGTGATGCCAATATGTTCCTAGTATTTACAACATTTAACTAAACATGGACCAAGCTGCATGGAAAATACAAAGCTGTCAGATGATTTATATTTGATGCCAAATACGTACCACATAGATTTAACAAAATTAGGCTACTTTGAAAACTGGAGTCATTTACACTGATTTCAT
The DNA here is from genome assembly GCA_964017235.1 of Sabellastarte sp. h YS-2021. Lineage (NCBI taxonomy): Eukaryota > Metazoa > Annelida > Polychaeta > Sabellida > Sabellidae > Sabellastarte > Sabellastarte sp. h YS-2021. The sequence goes on along the minus strand of OZ024934.1, from coordinate 83,894,263 downwards.
GAAAGTTGAAAAGCTACTCCTGTGAGTTTCAGGTTACAATGTCTCCGACCATTCAATTTCTACATGGCTCCTGGAGTATAGTTTATTTTGTCAGTTTCCAACAAAACTTCCAGTTTTTACGTCTGTAGCTGTTGATCTTATTTTGCACTTAAAACAGCTGGCCACATGAACATACACTTTATAAACCCACTGAAATTATACTGAAAGGATTTGTTGGAATTGGCAGTAGATTGAATTTAAAGGACAATATTCCCTTTACTTAATGAGCAAAATAAGAAATGGTTACATAGCCTTTTAGAACCTGGCATATCTAAACAGTTTCAGGCCTTCCTCTTGATAAGATGGCTCAGCTGAACTAAAGCTCCAGTATGGGTCTGTTTTGGCTGCTTAATATTGTATATACAGCGTTGTGTTATATATGTGTACTATAACAGTAGTAAATACAACTAATTCAGTAACTGGATTCATTTTGAGCAAAAGGAATTCAGCATAATTTGTATTTCCCGATAAATGCAAAAACATTGAAAACTTTTTTAGCATATTGAAATATTTTGTAAAACTTTAACTTTATAATATCCCTTAACATACTGATATTTCAGTAAGGGTAAAGTATTCCAAATACAAAAAGATTTGTTGAAAAATTATCGAAGCATTGGAGAGAAATTGGGGAGGGAGTGTAGACTTTGGCTGTCATCTTAATTAAATCTAATATGAACTTTTATAGCGCTTAATCTCTATCATTTCAGAGAATCTCTGTGGTTATTGATCCGTGCCTTTTTCATACAAACATTTGTGAAGACCCACTGTGGCCTAGTGGGTAGCACACTCTCCTAGGAACACAGAGGACGTGGGTTCAAACCCAGGTGGCTCGGATGACCACTTAAAATGGCTGTCCTGTGTGATTGGGTTCTATCCCCAGTGGCATTTTAAAGAACCTCGAGGACTTTGGCACATGGTCATCCTTGAGCCTCTGTCTTTCAGTCAGGAGAATGTCAGTAACTTAGGAGTTGGGCTTTACTGGTACGGTTCGGATGGGTCAAATAGCACTTTGAGTCCTGTAGTACATGGAGATATTCTACTGCTTTACGTCCTCTTTAACAGCCAAGGTCACACTGACCAGTTCAGGCCTTTACTGTATCCCAGCTCTTGCTGTGATGAGCTGGAGTTGAACTCAAGACCACGGAAGTAGGAAGCAAATGACAAAATGCCAAACTTGAATGGGCCATTGTGACCTCTAGCTATGATCAGTCATATATCCCTTTATATAAATTAGAACCATATTTATACCCTATACTTCTGCACATCTTTAATATTAACCCATAAACCCATCAAAATTCAAGTGATAAAAAATAACAATAGCGTTAAATGTATTGGAGCTTGGATTGGGAAATGTAAACAGTGGAAGAAGGGCATGGAGATTAGGCGCTATAAGAGTTAATATTAGATTAGATACTAGCTAGCCATGCTTCTGCACTGTAAATAACAGGGCATGACAAGCAACTAACGAGTTTGATATTGAAGGTTAGGGGCTAGCATTTGAACCTATGTCTCTGCACGGCAGAGTCTCCGCTTGAGTACATCTCTAAGTGTATTGAATTATTAATCTTTCCAAAGGATGTTAATATATCAACTAGAAGTCAGCATATTGGGAATAATTAACCCGTTGAGCAATTATTAACAATAAGAATTTAATCTTGTACTTGATTCACGGGCAATGAAATATTTTATTTCTCATTGCATTATTGGTTTGGGAAAACCATTAAAGAGACCCAACAAGCTGGTTTGACGATAGTTACAAATCAATTAGACAAAGACATAACTACTTTTGTGCATTTATATTTAAAGTTGTAGGAGATTGCTTTTTCTCATTATATTGTACTGTTGAATTTATTACCAATGTACCAGTTTGTACAAAATATTTAGTATTGCAACAAAACTATTGTAACATAACATGTTCATTTATTTTATGATACAGAAGAAAACAATAATTTCACCGAAAAAAACATGCAATAACTTAAGTACTTTGAGCAGCCTCTGACGTCATTTCTGCAACAGCGGTCAAGCAAGAGATTAGCAGAAATGTTTTGCTACAAGAAGTTTTTTCTGCCTCGAGGTGTGAAAGGTTTGGTTTTCAATCCAAGACTTGGAGTTATAAGATATTTTGTAACATTATACGCCATAGAAACTGCAATATATAGTTAACTGCCATATATATATAGATATTTGTAGCAACTCAAATTATTAGAATCCAGTGAATATTATATACTTGTGAATCAAGCTAAAGCTTTCACCCCTCACTAAGTGTTGGCATTTGGAAATGAACTCGTCCCAAGTGCAAAGTAGAAACTTGCCGATAACTGTTTTGACGGCATGTCTTCCCGCCTACACCTTTACAGTTTTCTTCCCAAAAATATTGATAATGGGAACTGATAACACCTTTTCTTTCTGGTACAAATGTCAATGGCAAATATTTCCATCAACAAAAAATAATGTGGTTACATATGTCAACGTATTATTATTTCAAAATGAATAATAAATGATAAACAAGGCAAAATACAAAAAATATATCTAATGTTTTGGAAGTTACCCTTACATTTAAGCAAGGTATTGTTACAGTAATTCAGATGTAAACATTGGTGCCTTTTTAGTGCAGACATAAATGCAACAGAAACTTAAGCCAACCAGTTTACTGTATTTGTGGAAAGTTTAGCTGGAAGAAAATTTTGCCTCTCTTTTTTCAAATTTTTAAGCTCTTCACCGAAAGTGAATTTGACTAATAGTGAGTTCTATATAATTTGGAGAATAACACAGTTTTACAATATACCATTAGGAATTAATTACTATTGAAGGTGAGAAGGTAAAATTAAAATGTTGAGTAATTTTTTATATACTAATACAGTACCTTCTTGTCCATTAATTGTATATCATCTTAGTAACCCAGGTGGCCACACGTATGAACAGCAATACACAGAAATGGCTTTGGTAAATTCTTTCTAGTTTTATTATGCAATCTTACAAGTCTGGAAAGAAATTTCTCATAGCTGTGAATATGCGACTAATGTCCCACCAATAAGTGCATGGAAGTAAGAAATCAAATGGGATATTCATGTAGTATTGTTATTTCCACCAAGGAGGTTAGGCTTCTGGCTACATTCATGTGTTTGTCTCTGTTCTGAAACTAATAAACACACCTTTATATTTTTTTCTTGTGAGGGTACTCCCTAACCCCCCCCCCCAAAAAAAAAAAAAAATAAAAAAAAATAAATAAAAATAAATGATTAAACTATAAAACAGAAAATCAATAATTTTCAACTGTCCCATTTTCCATGATTTGGAGTTTGTGGCAGACATTACTTAAAAATAATGGACAGACCTGTCTAATATTTTATATAGACAGACCATGACCAAAGGAAGATAGGGATCATAATTATTCTGCATTGGGAGGTGTCTGCAATCTAGGAGTGCTTGCTAGATATAATTTTTATTGAAATATGTGAAACACTGAAGTTATGAGAACATCCACTGAGGTGCCCATAGTAAAGTTCTGTGATTACATATTACATTGTCTTAGTAAATTATGAATACCAAAGAATGAGGACAAATTAACAAACAAAAAACCTTTGAATGTTATCTACCCATACTGGTATATGCTAGTGATTATAAACCGGTCTATAGATTTGAACCCAGGTCAAGAAAGTATGTAGAATGCACTTGAGTCGTTGATATGGCCTTATAGCTGTTGAAAAAGGGCAATAATAATAATAATAACAACAACAACAATAACAGCAACAATAATAATAGTAATAATACTGAGAACTAAATTTCTTTCTTTACATTTCCTAACTCTTTCGGTAGCTTTCACCTCTATGGTCCTGGCAGCGAGTCCAGCTTTTGGTAACATCAGGGAAAAACTAATGGCCTATCAAAGTGTGGAAGCGACAGTTGAGTGGAACTTAAAAACAAACTTGGACAGTACTCTCACTGTTAATGGCATACATATATAGTGTCTATCACCTAGGCCAGGATGTTATGTTTTTTCAATTCGTTTGGATGTCTATTTGTTATTTGTCTGTCTTCGTGATAACTTCGAAAGTAATGAACAGGTATTTGTGAAAATTATTATGTAGGTAGGGCCTGACCACAGGAAGAAGTGCTTGAATTTTGGGAAATGTTTTCAAATGCTCTGGCTTTCTGGTGGACATTTCTACTGAATTAATGAGAGGATCTTAATGAAGTATCTATGTGGATAGGGCCTGGCCAAAAGGGAGAAATGATAACATTTTTGAAAGATTCAGTTCATATTCTAGATATACAAAAAAATCCCAAATTTTCAGAAACTTACTCCGATGAAGACCTTTGTGCTCCATGATTGTTTTCTAGTTTAGTCCTGGAATTTAAACCCATTTTATAACCCCTTCTCTATAAACATCTTAAAAGGAATGAAAAACAGATTAAATTAACACCGAACTGACTCAGTAACAGCCATTTTTTAGTCGAAAGATTCTGTGGTTCTGTCAGTACTCAGATAGATCCGATAGAAGTTTAATGATTCTTTAAAAATGAAAACAAAAATTGTTACAGATCTCTGGCCTTTATGGTACTAATATATCGGTGACATCTTACAAGCCCATCAATTAATTCTGTTCTTTGCATTCAGTCTCTGAGTGTTTTGAACAGTTCACCAATTAAACCCCTAGTATAATTAATAATGCCACGTTTGCCAAGCCATTTGAGGAAAATTCATCAGTTTTCCCCTAAACTATAAGTGAGAGACCCCAGTGGTCAGACGATGGACTTTGTTTTTTTATCTCTTAGTTCTCACTTATGTAGCCGTGGGTGCAAATCTAGGTCACTACAGCATGTGGGATATTAATGTGATCTGATATGATCTTGTCTATTGTAAGGGAGTTCAAAAACTAGACCCAGCAAATCGGAGAACCGATGCAAATTGTATCCACCATAAAAACAACTCACCAAAGCCAGTGAAGAATCGTTTGGCCTTGAAGCAGGGTCACAAGGTTAAATCTGACCATATTAGATGATTCCCAGACTATGATTTCCTATAGGTTGGTTTACATTGCAAACATCTAGGACCAATAATAAGGGAGATATAGACACTTTTAAAGTCCATTATGTGGGTTACTGTGGCACTCCGTAGATCACCTTGAAGAGCGTCAAGGTCAAATATCTACATTCTTGTAGAGGACATATATATCCCATACATATGTCACCTACAAACAGATTCAACCTTCTTATGACGAGAACCAGCCAGTAGAAAAAGGTAGTAAATTTTCAAAGAAATGCACAGGGCGGCCATCTTGTTTTTCAGAATGAGGCTAATTTCCTGTGTCAGGAGGATATCCAGCAAATTTTGGTGAAGCTAGCTGGTGTAGTTTTCCACTGAGAGTGTTAACACTGAAAGTCCCTCTACATGTGGCAGCCTAGCAAACACTAAACCAAAGTATCCACTGGTGGATACTTTTATGGTTCTGGATGGTGTAGTTTGGAATGTATTGCAATCACTTCGAAGCAATGGAGCTCTCACATTTTGTTGGTGCATTGCTATATTGTTAAAAGTGAACAATATTTTTGTTAATGTACAGACACATGGATATCCGCTGTCACTGACTGTCTTAGTGACACTTTCTCCGGAATTTCTGGGGGGAAAAAACACACGTAGCCATGTTAAAGGTCAGCAACCGATTCAATGAAATCTGATACAATATATACGCTCTCTTCATATGAGGAAGATGGTGACATTTTTATAAAACTAGACCAGAAATTAGGAAATCTATTAACTTTCAATGGAGCTGCATGTACGCTGATAAAACCTTCTCATCTGGCAAATACTGAACTGAAAAAAAAATTCAAAATAAAAAAAAACATTTTACATGCGATCCTGTTGTGTTCATTGTTGGCCTATACAGGCTTTAACAGGGACACACAGAAAGGGGAAAATTCAAAGCATTCAAGTTTAATCTCATAGTGTTTACAATTTCACTTATAACATACATGGGGCAGTAGGTAAACAATATTAAAAATAGTAAGTCCTAGAAGAGAAATCAATTGTGTCAACACCCTCAATGTGGACATTCTTTAACTTTGACGTAACATAACATTTCAATTCAAATTAAAGGCTGACAACTTTTCAGATATTCCCCCTGAAGACCTGTCACACCAACAGCCTTTTGTTGTTTTGTTGGTGATGTCCACCTTTACCGAAAATCTGGTTGAAATGAAGTCCTTTATACAGATAACTGTCCATCCGACTACACTTTGAATAAAGTAACTTTCAATCAAACTAACATGGGACAATAAACTTAAACCATTCTGGACCATAGCAACATTTGTCAGACCAACATCCTATGATTTTGTTGCTGATGTCTACCTATACCAAAAATGAGGTTGGAATGAAGTTCTTTGTGCAGACGATCTGCCACTGTGGCCTAGCGGGTAACACACTTGTCTAGGAACTCAGAGGACGTGGGTTCAATCCCAGGTACAGGCAGATACATAGTGGCTCGGATGACCACTTAAAATGGTGGTCCTCTGTCATTGGGTCCTATCCCCAGTGTCAGGTTAAAGAACCTCAAGGACGTTGATAAATGGTCATCCTTGAGCCTCTATCTTCCAGTTAGGGGAATGTCAGTTACTTGTGAGTTGGGGCTGTACCTGTACAGTCGGATTGGTTAAATAGCGCGTTGAGTCCTGTAATATATGGAGATATTGCGCTGAGTATAAATACAAGTACAAATACAAAAAATACGACGGTCCACTCAGATACCCTAATACACTTTAAATGTAGAAGCTAACATAAAACTAACATTTAAGGACAATAGAATTCAACCATTTTAACTATCAGTTTAGGACAATGGTTTCTATCATTTGACTTAACATTTTAGGACTATGTAAATTGTTAAAATGATATTTCTGTTACTGGAAACAATTACTATTACCTACAATTACCTACAACTGTCTGCATAATTTCTTACAAATACATCATTCAATAATTCTGGTCAGTGCTCACATAGCTTTCCTGTTACTTGATCACTCTTTATGTCACTCTTTATGTCATTAATGTCAGTGGAATACTGACCTTTCTTCAATGGAGACAGTTTTTGTACCCATAACATTTACTATCTGTGTGATATTGTATACTGGGGTAAAACGTAATTTAGTTTTATTGCTAACTCATGCTGTACTTTATCCCTATATAATAATTTACTAGTTTATATAAATTAACAGGGTGTTCACATTTCACCAAATCAGTTCACTCATTTAGTATTTACTACTAGTGAAAAACTTTGTAAACAGGTAAGCAAAAATACACGAGGTCTTTGTTTATTGATACTTATGGCCTTCAGCTTGCCTAGCAGTGTATGTATCTTGTTTAACATCAAAGTATACATTCTTATGAGTTGTCAAAATGTGAGGTTTGTTGCCTGTTTTATGTTTTCTCCACCAGAAACATTTCAAACCCAGATGAATATGTGCATGTTTCACGACAATAAATTCATTTAAATGTGACTTGAAACTGTGAGAAAAATATACTTTTATGGGTATTTGACAGAGCTGTAGGGTTCATACAAATAGCATTATATTTTCTGCTAAGCATATATACAGATATGTTGCAACATTAATCAGCCATTTTCTATTCACTCATTCTTATTTTGGGACACTGGGTAAACAATGAAACATTAAATCCAGTAAATATGTTGTGTTTATGCTGACAAATTCAGAATGCAGTTCTGTCCAGTCAAAGATATTCTGAATGAGTTTAGAAAATGGAAAGAGACTCTTCTGATATCTTCTGAACACAACAAATTCATCTTTGGAAACCTGGGCTCTGATACTTTGCATCAGCCCTTTTGTTTCACCAGGTGTAAACTTCTCACGGATATTGAAGCAAGCCAGGAATACCATACTGTGAATTAAGGCATACCTAGTCAGGTGTCTATTCTTGAACATAGAACCACTCTTTCCCACTGATATGTTATCAGATATCATGTCTTCATATATATACTTCAGAGCGTTATTCTGACATAGTGGATCTCCTGAAGACAGTGGCATACCTCTGGTAAAGTGCATCACATGAAGCCGCAAGTCTGAGACCATGAATTGCACGAGTGGGTCCAGTGTTTCCATGGGGTTAGTCATAGCTCTACGAAGATGAGTATTCACCACTGTGAACATGTCACATATTGGCACACGTGAAAACATGGTGATGAAGTGTTGATGGACTCTGTCACTGCCATTTTCTGGGAAAGACTGGTGCAAATAAATCCTACCAAGCTGGCAATTGTATAGTTGTAAACAGTTTAGAACTCTGCCAAAGCCACCATCGATATTGTCTCTAAAAAGAAAATCCCCTACCTTTACAAGGAATTTGTAAATAGCAGCTGCCAAGAACACACACTTTGGCTGGTTGGATGATTCCATAAGAAAATGCTGACTCAAGAGTGAGTGGAAAGCTCTGTCACATACATACAGATAGGTCTTAAAGTATGGCAGCTCAAAGTCACAGGATATCTCTAGGGCAGCATAAATCAGTGAAGCATTCAAATGGAGGATCTCAACTGGCACAGTCCAGAAACGATGGCTGTAAGTGTCGCAAGTATTTATTGGGACTTTATCAAAGAATTGCAACACTTGCTGTAGTGTTGTATTGATACTCTTGTGAATAGCCTCCCAGCAAAGGACTAATGCTTCACTGTGTCTCTTTTGATCTGTGAGATGTTCTATCTCCCTAAATAAGTCTTTAGACATGAACTGAGACAGCAATGTAGTTTTCATGATGCCATCTTCCAGGTTCTGTAGACAGCAGACCAGTTGTGTCTGGTGGATCTTTCTGAGGACATAGGAAATGTCATCCAGTAGGTTATGTCTGGGTAGAAAGTAGTGTGGAAGAGAGCTTCTGGCATAAAATACTAAAAGACGTCGAATCAGAGCTGTTGCTAAGTCTATTGTCTCTTCTAATGTCCACATAGTTTCTGGGACAGTTTCCAACATCCAGAGGAATGCAGTTTTCAACATGTATGTTGCAACGCATGTGAAGCGCTTGAGTAAAACTTTGCCACAAATAAAAACTAAAACTTTGCCATACCCACATTCTGTTAAGAGCAATGTTTCAGCCACAGAGAAAGAGAGTCTCCATTCCTTTCCTTGCTGAAGCTTTGGTCCCACTGGTACAAAATGGCATGGACTATGTTTCACCTTGGTTATGAGCTGTTGCGTTGGCCAATTCACCGTTCTGTCACGCAATGCCCATTTGAGCAAAATATCAGAAGTAACCCACCTTGGTATTTCAATGCAATAAACAACATCAGTTTCAGAGTAAAGTGTGGATTTAGGGGTACTTGCCAGAACTGTACGTTGGAAGGTGTGTGACTTGTATGCAGGACCACGAATCTCATGTGGTAATGACTGAAACCAATTAAAGACATTCAGCACAGAACTGCTGAGAGGCAGTTTCTGCTTGTCACTCAAAGTGAAATTATCTTGGAAAAAGGTGTTTGGCATAAGTTCCTCTGACTGATCATTCTTTATGGCATACAAATTCATGTATATTGGTAAGCACTCATGAAACTCCACACGAATGTCGGCTAAGTTAGGTATGTTTAGCAATTCATAATCTCTGATAGAAACCATCAGATCCATATCATCACGCCATTGACGCAGTGTGTGGAAGTTAAAGGCACTGTCGCAACATTCAGCTCTCCCTCCAGAAGCAATAGTATATACTTTATTGAAATCCGTTTCACTTGGAGGATTCAGCAATCTCTCTGTGTTTTGGCGTAGGTACAACTGATTTTTGTATGCTCCAAGTGGGTGCGAAAGAACAACTAGGAGTGACAGTAATCCTGAATTTCTTTGAGATACACTTTGCTGGCGAAGAAACCGACCTAATGACTGGTTAGTAAATCTCTGGTTTATGTTACCATTGGCCAGCACCAGCCGGTACAATTCTGACAGAATCTGTTGCTCAAAGATTTGTGAGGTTTCCATTGCAGGTTTTATTTGCTGATTCTTGTAACTTATTAATGCAGGGATCAGTACAGTGGTGTACGGTGGCAGTACTTATGTCATAGTAATTCAAATCTGGGAGACAAATATTTTATGTAACTTTTTGAAGGCAAACTTATATACTTCTAGAAAGAGAAAGCTGTAGATGGCTGCAAAACACTGGTTTACTTTTGTACTGCAGATTCAATATTCTACAATTGTATCCTTCCATAATTATCCTATGAATATGTGAAACAGTTTATTGTCACAATTTGTCTCTGTACACATGGTATATGCACATATATAAGTATTTTCTTGTGAATGAAAATAGTTCCAACTAGATAATCAACTGGAAACTAGATAATTATATTCAATTGTATGGCAGCTAATTGTGCACTACAATCTCTATACACCGAACTTCTAGAATCCAAATACCATGATACCGAACTATGTGAAGTACTTTCAAACTCTGCCAAGACTCCTGTCCATATTGCAAATTATGTCATTTAATAATATATATAATATACAGGATACAGCACAGACCTAAATCTTCACCATCTTGTTTTTGTGATTCTCCACTTCATCAATCCTGCTGAAAACAGTGACATATAAGGCGAAACATAAAATATTTATAATATCTACATTTACTCTCCATTACATCTGATCCTTACTCCGACCTTAAACCTTTGAATATTGATAGAACAGCTTTTCTCCATTTTACTATAATATTTTAATTTTTCCATACTGTGTGTTTATGTAGAAACAAACATTACACAAGAAATATGGAAACTCACCACCTTTCAACAGTTTTGGTAGTAAAACATTTGTGAAGAACACCAGGAAGTAGCCTACTTGAATGTTATATGTCTCTACATATGACTGGCTTTACTGTATCCATGAATTGTGAGCTAGAATAAAATTTAACTTGTCCTCATTTTTTTCAGAACATTGCTGGAAATAATTTACACTAATGGTCAGTTTGTGCCACAGAGAAAAACACTGATTTTAAACTTCAGTTGGAATTAAAGTTTCACTATCCAAGGTCATTGTTAAAGATAGCTAAAATTTACACCTGGTGTGAATTTCCTCTTGTACAGTATTTTTTCAATGACTATATTTCTACTTCACACTACATGTAAGGTAGTTTTGTTTTAAAGACTAAGCAGGAACTAGCCTTGCTCAATTATTAAATTTGTACTAAAATCCTTTTTCAAACATGTACATAAAGGTTTGGTATTCACAAAGCACTCTTGCATATCAGGAGAAGTTAGCTCACCTGTGTAGATGTGAAAACCAGTACATGTATATGTGTAAGAGGACATAAGCAAGCTGAAACTTTATTATGCAAATTGAAAGTGTTTCAAGAGCTCTAGCGAGGCTCGCGCTTGTAGAAATTGCTTTTTTATTTGTTTCTGGACATTCATGAGAATTGGTGAAGTGAGATCAGTACCTGTCTCTTCACTGAAGTTAAGCAGCCGTGGGCTAAGTTAGTACTTGGATGGGTGACTGTGTGAGTTCTAGGCTAGGTATGGAAGGTATCTGATTCAAAATTTGTTTTCTGTCACCAGACCTTCAAAAATTCTAATGCTCTACTCATGTCTCTGATGGCTTTGCAGCTCAGGCATGTAGATCAAAAGACATTTTGACCTTATTTTCAACAAAGAAACTCAAGCCGTAAGCAAGGGTAAGCCTTAACATATGCAAGCAGAAGTATCGAAATGAATTTTTTGTTTTTATGTTTCTCTTGTGTTTCTTTTTAATATACTTCGAAAAAAATACCGAGTTAACTACCACAATTTTTCAAAACATAAATATATCTAGGTTAATTTGAGTAAAGAGAACCTCATATCTTCTAAAAGTAATTTAATATATTGTAACATAACAAACTTTGGAAGGCTACTACTTTCCTATATATAATTTTGAAGTTTTAATGTTTCTATACTTGTGGGTCTGCGAAAACTCATAACAACTTTGTTTTTGTTTTGAAATATGAATGGTTCGCCTCAGTTTATGCTTGAGTTTCTTGCTTATCAAGGAAAATATAATGCAATGTAGATTCAGAATGCACAATGTTCTCTTACATATAATGTACTGATTTTTAAATAACCATACTGCTAATACAGGTCTAGCATACTGTCTAGTGAGCTTATATCTCCTAACATATGGAAGTGCCTTCTGAATACTGATCGTCTGTGTGCATGTTTCTGAAAGATATGGTACACAAATGTAAGCCTTCAGTAAGGTTAAATAGGGATTTTGACAGGACAATTTAAGGCTCGTAGAAGTTATGACTGCAATATTGCAGGAAAATAAATTTCCCCGAAATCCTAGATAAGATCATTCATTTTACTTGTACATTCAGCTACATTTTCATGACCGTTTGTTTGTCTGTTTATCCATATGTGTGTTTCTCTTTTTGTCTGTTTTATAGCAGGATTACGATTTTCCCGTTTACTTATAATTATATAACTTAGCGGAGGTCTGCGCGCAGCAAGTGCTCTTGTTCACTTTATTATTTGAAGGTGTAGGCCATAGATTTATGAAGACAATAAAGTTATAGTTCTGTGTGTGAATGATCATAAGCTGTCTCGTGTTTTGTTAGGTTTCTTGCTGGTTTCTAAGTTTCCTGTAATTCGTCCACAGGACAATGAAATAGCCCCGTTATGGGGCTGTTCCATAATGGCGATCAGATCATAAACCTACTTTAAGATTGGAAAAAAATAAAATATTGCATGATTCATGGGTGTAGTTTGAGATAGCTTTAAGATCTCTTCCTGATAATGCAGACATTAACATGCAAAAGTTCCCGAAAAGTTACAATAGGTTTATGAACCTTACAGATCGACTTCTGATAAAAAGGTAGTTTTGAGAGAGCTTTACGATCACTGTAAGATGGAAAATATTGCTTTGCCAGTGTGGAGATATGTTTACGATTGCTGTAAGATAAAAAAAGATGAATCTGTGAGCGAAAGGGTAGGTTGGCCATGTTTTTAAGATGATAAACATCTGATAATGATCGCTAGCAGTTTGTGATAATTTCAAACAGTTCAATATTGTCATAAACTGTTGGCAATGGACATGTGATCCCTTCCAATTGGGAACATATCGCTAAGTTCTGTACCTTCCATACATGATGGGTTTATGATGGCCTAAAGATCATTGCGATGAAAAAGATGTACCTCCCGATCTGACAATTTACAGAATCACAAACCTATCATAAAACATTATTGCTAAAATAGAACAGCCCTATTAGCAGTAAGGTAAGCCTATTTCTGATTATTATTATTATCTTGTTTGTCTGTACATCAATGTTTTTTAGTGTAATGTGTCACCACCCTTCTTGCTATTCACTGCTTTTCTTATTAATGGATAACCTGTTTTTACGTCACCCTTCTGTCTTGCATTGGCAGGTAGATATAAAATTTCCCATTGCTGTGTCTTTCTGAAGCCATGCACTCCTGTGTTCAGTCTGTATGGGAATTTTCAAACACAAGTTCATGCCTTCATTTTCTCATGTCAGCTAACGTTCAAGGTCTCACATTGCTACTATCGGGTACTATTTGCTACTGGCATTTAACCAAGGCCCTGATAAACTCAGTCAATGCAAGGTTCAAGAGACATTAGGATCCTTTACTTGCCAACACAACAGCATCAAATGATTATGACTCCCTTGGCATCACTGAAACCCAAACCATGACACTGACCACCGGGCTGATGTATATTACCCAGTGTCCTCCCGATAAATAGACCATTTGAGAGAGTTTGGGAGGTCAATCCTTTCATTTGGAACGTTGGTTAACCACGATTGAACTGTTCAGGGTGGACTTCAGGCCAGAAGTTTTTTTTTATCGTGTGTGCCCCGATGAATTCAAACAATTTGAAATTATTGTAAACTGTGGCTGGTCCTTCTCAGATCTTGCTTTCTGGAACCCAAAAGCAAATCTATCTGTCCTTAACATTCTTAAAGCAATCTTCTCTATCTTAAGTCAAACCTAGCAAATAGGTTTGTAAGAATAAGGTTTGTAAGGTTCTTGAGCCATTCAGGAGGGGTTGAGAATGTTTTCAGGAACCAATGAATAGGTTTCAAGACCCAATGACAAAGCTGCTAGGAAAGCAATCACAGAATCCATCCATGGATTGCAAATGTTTTATTTTTCCTATCAGGAGGTAGGTTTATGACCCATTCGCAGATGTGTAAACAGGCCTCTTTGTCCTAAGCCAGTCACCTAAAAGCATTGTTTTGTCTCCTGTGCCCCCTGATCGAGCATTCTTGCTAGTTTCCACTGGGATCCTGTATGACTACCTTTTCCATAAATTTACAAATGATAAGGTATTCATAAAATGCCCAATTGACGCGAACATACTCTGATATGCCAACATCCAAAAGGGGATAACACCCTTGCCTCCCACCTCTGAGATCGGGGTTCGGTTCCCGGCCTGGCCTCAAGTGGGAAAGCTGGTAGTTGCTTGCTGTTGGTAGGCAGTTTAGAATACAGAACCTTGACCAACTGTATGTACTGGTTTCCTCTGCCCATAAAACTACCCGTGGTGATATGACCTACAGTGTGTTGAAAGCAACGTTAAAACCCAATTAAATAAATCAACTGCCCTCGACTCAGTGACACTAGTCTGGTTTCTGTGGAAGTCTTTAAAATCATGTAAATATCTCAATTAAAGATGGTGATCAATGACCCTCTGACACACATAATCTGAATCAGATGGTTCATCAGCCAACCCATTTGCTTGGTCATACGCTTGATATTTTCCCTGTGCCTTGTGATTGCAATGCCATTTTTTATGTGAAATGCTGGTGAATTCATATTGGACCGTGCTATTGTCCAAGTTCTATTGATTTCCATTATCCAGAACCCCAAAGGCAAGAGTATATCTTACAAGGGCTGAAATTCCATGCAAACTATGTGCATGCACTTTATGAAAAGTTTATGTAGAACTTGGATGGTATACTTGACAAGCATGTTCCACTTATATCTATGGTACCTGAAAAAGCAGTTTGCAAAATGGCTGTCCAAATGTTATCAAAAAGAAAAATCTCGGAGATGTCAATTTGAGAGAGCTTGATTCAAAATTCAACATATTATTAACAGGTAATGACTTTATCGTCAAATTTCTAGATGTAACAGACTTATTATTCAATTATGATATACATGTACTACAGGAAATCCATCTCTGACAGTAGTCATACCAAGGAAGTGGCAGTTGGGTAAGCCCAGACCTGAGTTCACTGACCGATCTATATCTTATGTTTATGACAGAAAAATTAAAAGGTTATGGGTGGTTTTTGTCTCTTTGAATACTGACACTATTGTACATCATGGTATTTATCCACCCATATTCAATGGTTTTACCCAGATCTCAGAAGTTAATTCATTAAATAAATATATTTTCAGTTGTCAGTTGGATCTATGGCAAACATTTTAAAAAGATATATTGATATCACTAGGTTCTTCAGTTACAAATCTGGTTAAATACTTGCTGATGGATATAACTGATGGTTTTAAGACATTTACACTGAGCCATCCACAGCCCCTATAGATCCATCTCTCCAACAGTATTAAGAAAGCTTCCCTGTCTGGAGACAATCCTGAATGACTGTCATCCTGTAACAAGATTGATTGGACTAGCCCTTTTTTCATGGATAAACTTTTACATCCCAGTTCACTAAAAAGCACTCATAGAGTGCAGACGTCGACCAAAGGGCAGCCCAGTATCCCCGTATTGTAATTTCACCCTAATTCTACTATATATCGTCGTTATAGAAACTCAACAGCTGGAGAAAAAAACTTTCATTAAAACCTGAGGACCTTTTCAATAGAATAGTCTGCCTTGTGATGTAAAATCTGCAGTCAACACAACAACATTTAAGAAGCTGTTGAAAACATTGTATTTCAAATTATGATCTATAATATGTTATACACTTTGAGCTGCCAAGATAAAGCACTATATGAATGACATTTTAATAATAATAATTAGACCTACAGATCAGAGAATCGATGCAAATTTGTATCCACCAGAAAGACAACTCAAAGCCAGTAAACCATCGTTTGACCTTGAAGGAGGGGCCCAAGGTAAAATCTGACCACATCAGAAGATTCCCAGCCCATGATTTCCTGTAGGTTGGTTTCACATTGCAAATGACTAGGACCAATAATAAGTGAGTTATCATCATTTTTAAGTTTGGCTGTCCAAGGTCAAATTTGACCACATCAGAAGATTCCCAGCCCATGATTTCCTGTAAGTTTGTTTCACATTGCAAACCTCTAGGACCTATAATAAACGATATATAGGCACTTTTAAAGTCCACTATGTGGGGTTCTTTGGCACCTAAAAATTAAATTGGCAATTAAAAGCTTCAAGGTCAAATGTCTGAAAGGTTGTAAAGGACATGTATATTTGTTATACATATCACATATGAAGACACTCAACCTTCTACCTATAAGAACCAGCCAGTAGAAAAAGGTAGATAATTTTCAAAGAAATGCCCACAGCAGCCAACTTGTTTTTCAGAATGAGGCTAATATCAGGCTCAAAGAAGCTTACCTCCCAATGACGATATCCTGCAAATTTGGTGAATGTATCTGGTGTAGATTTCCTCCGAGAGCTTTTACGCCGAAAATCTCTCTATGCGTGGTGGCGGCATAGCAAACACTAAACCTAAAGCGGATGTCTCCGGTGGATACAATAATCAGACCAAGATAAAAATCATTGAAAATGGGACTCGAAAAATTGGTAATTTTTTGTATCTTGGGTATGATCTGGATCTGTTCTAAAATTTAACCACAGCTTCCTTTGTTCAGGCCCTCCACACATAAAAATTGATAAAGATGTTTTGTTTGTGCTGTTTGCCTTAGGGTCTCCTGAATAAAAGGAAGATTAAGTGCTATAGTCAACTTAAGATTTTTTCACATGCTGTTTACAGCTGGTTTCAAACGCACGATCAGAGATTGGAGGATAGAACACAAGAGGGAATGCCCCTGTCATATCTTTAGAAAAAAAAATTTTATTCAAATATAACAGTCAAATATTTCAGTCAAGATTTCTTCCAACTTATGCATTTGTGTTATGATATATGTTCCATAACATAGATCAACTACATGTAGTAATGTTTCATTTATTATATTTATCACTTCATAAATAGGTCAAAAATGAGGTTTAAATCCAACATCAAAGTTCAAGTCAAAACAAGGTCATCAGTGCCATGGACATGTTCACATGAACTACACTCAAAGCAGCGACCATAAAGATGCTAAAGGGTTAAATGTCAAGCCTAAACTTGCCGGGGCAGTATTCACAAAAAGGGATCAAGCTCAAGTTGAGCCAAAAATTAGCTCAAGTTTAGTATAAACAGCTGAAAACTTGAGCTGATTTTTGAATCAACGTAAGCTTGATCTCTTTTGTGAATACCAACCCAGACCACTTGGTCATGAGGTATTTGTATATCGTTATAAACTAATCCTACTATTGATGGACTGATGTTTGATTAATGTCACTTGTAACACATTGTACAGGATATATTATGGGGATAGATGTTACTGCAACTACCATCTCTTACTCATTTGCAGTTGTGGCCCAAACACAGTATAATAGTTGTGGAATAGTTTGCATTTTAAAAGAGAAAATCACAAAGTTAAGCAATCTTTATTAGTTTATGTGATATTCACTATAAGCATATAATTTTAGCTGACATTTCAATTTTATTAAACTGACCAAATAAATATAAAATCAAAACTTTCAATGGCAGTGAGAAAACATGTTTGCAAAGATTAGGAAGATTATATTTTGTTATTTCAGAACCTCTAGTAAATCAAATTCATGTTACTTATAAAATATGAAAACCTAAAACAAGTACCTAAAATTGGACAAATTTAAATATTACATTTGTACAACTATTTTCACAAATTACACAACTCACATTGGAAAATTACTTTCTTGACAAATTACAGCTGAATATGTTTGAATGCTAAAAACCTAACATGACTGTAATCATAAATAAAAACATGTTTTTATTTTTCTATTTGACATGGACATATGCATAAATTACATTGTGATGTTATAAAGAATTTAAATTGTTAATAATAATAAAAAGTATTATAATATGTATCATTTTGACAAATAACTTGCAGGAGGTTCAAGCCCCGATTAATATCTTCTATACAAATATACTTACATAAAAAGTCATAAAATACTGATACTAAAAATAACATAATTAAAGTAAAAAAAAATCATAAACAAAAAATAATCCCTTTCTAAAACACACTAATTTCCTTCATTATTAGTTTGCTTTAAATTATCTTTACATAACAAACAGAGAGTTAAGGGGTCTGCTATGGTCACAAAAATTGCCAAAGAATCTGAATAATAACTTTAGTCCTTTTATAAAAACCCAGAAAAGGAGGGAAAGTTCAGTCCATGAAGACTGAGGAAGAACAGGAAGTGGTTTCCCGGAAGTGATGTCATTCAGTTCTCTTCTAATTATTATCTTTTTTGTCTTTCCACTTCTTGTTATTCTCTCTCTTCTTTTGCCACTTCCTGTTCCTGTATGGACAGGAAGTGATCTCCAGGAAGTGATGTAACCTACTCTTCTTCCTCTTCCTCCTCCTCTTCTTCCTCTTCCTCCTCTTCCTCCTCTTCTTCCTCCTCTTCTTCCTCTTCGGCCTGTTTGAACACATAAAAAGGAAAATATATATAAAAGTACATATTAAGAATCAGTTGTAGCAATCCATATATCTTTGGTATAAGAGAAACATGTCTCAAATATGGCAGGTGAACACACTTTGGCAGAGCCAAAGTTAAAGGTTGCACCATGATGCACACCTACACTGACTAACCAATGTCCCTGCCAAGTGTCAACCTTCTACACCTTACGGAATCCAAAATATAGCCCGGACAAATCAAGATTACACCATGATGTTGCAAACCTACCACTCCTAATCAATGTCCCTACCAACTATCATCTTCTTACACCATACGGTTTCAGAGATATTGCCCGAACAAAAATTTAAAGGTCAAGGTCATTACAGCAAGATCAAAGGTCAAATCAAGGTGACACCATGACATTGCACTTACAACCCCCCCCCCCCCCAAAATCAATGTTCCTATGGTTTCTGAGATGTACCCCGGACAAGATTTTATAGGTCAAGGTCACTATGACAAGGTCAAATCAAGGTCACACCATGACATTGCACACCTACAACCCCATATCAATGTTCCTTCCAAGTATCAACTTCCGATACCTTACGGTTTCTGAGATATGGCCCAGACAAGATTTTATAGGACAAGGTCACTACGGCAAGGTCAAAGGTCAAATCAAGGTCACACCATGATGTTGCACACCTATAACCCCTAGTGAATCTCCCTACCAAGTATCAACTTACTACACCTTACAGTTTCCGAGACTCAGCCCGGACAAGATTTTATAGGTCAAGGTCACTATGGCAAGGTCAAAAGTCAAATCAAGGTCACATCATGACGTTGCAGACCTACAACCCCTATCCAATGCCTCTACAAAGTATCAACTTCTTACACCTTACGGTTTCTGAGATACAGCCCAGACAATTTCTCTACCGCCACCCACCCGGACCCCCGCCGGCCTGCCCATCAGCACACCATGGGTGAAAACAATACCCTGACAGCCCTTCAGGGCTGTGGAGTAAAAACAATATCCAAGAATATTGATCACTTGGAATATCTTAAAAATATCGAAGAGAAATATACCAAAATAATATCCAACAACATTTCATCAATATCCTTCACACAGAAGTTTAGGTTAAATTTCATATTTTTAAATGTAAAATGCATTTTTATGAATAAAAATGTATATACTTACCATATGAAAACACTTGGGTAGGCGTGGCTTGGCGTTCGGTGACCGCCACGTACACCGTACATAGAATTTAAATATATGAGGGGAGACCCTCTTTAAACCTATATACTTGCTACCTTTGACCCCTGGTGACCTAATTCACTCTGCCATGCGCAGTAATACAGAAATAGTTCATTCTTTTTGTGAATAAACATAAATGCTGGAAAAAGGTCTTTAAAAGCGGGGCAGGCGGGAGGGTGATTTGCTGTTTTCATATGGTAAGTATATACATTTTTATTCATAAAAATGCATTTTACATTTAAAAATATGAAATTTTATTTCATAAAAATGTAAATATACTATACCATATGAAAACACTTGGGTTGAATGCCCACATGGAAGGATGGTGGGAAAAAGACAGACTGAGGAAAACCACCCTAAGGTTAAATTGCTACAAAAGGATACTTCCTAGTGCAATGCAATTGAACCCAAAACCTCTGTGCTGAAGCAATAACTCGAGTGAGCTAAGTGAGTAGCATTAACCACTGCACTAACTTCAGCACTGCTGTCTACACCCTATTAGGTCAGCTCAAAGGAGAAGGCATAAGTATGCCCTGTGCTCAGAATAGGAACATGCCCAGAGGCACTAAGAAGCACGGTTCTGAAAATAAAGATGAAGAATAGATTCCCTAAAAGGGAAATGCCACCCCCCTTTTTCTGAAACTAAAAGTTTCAGATGGACTTAAATTGAGGAATTTAAGTAGAAGAGAGAGAAATGGCTGAGTGGAAAAGGATGTCCACTCCACTTAAGAAATCATAAGAGATTCTTAAGAACAACATCTCTGAAGGAAATACATTCCTAAAATAGAAGGATGTAAAAGAGGAATGGCTCTTCCACGTGCAGGATCTCATGTTGACTAGGAGTGGGATTCCACCCCTAAAGGACCAGGAAGCCCCCTGTGCCCTGCCATGATGAGCCCTGACACCATGAAGAGATGCATTCTCTGTGGAACAGAGATTGAGGGAATAAAGGATAAAGTGCTATCCAAAAAGATATTGTCTGAGCAGCAATATCACCCTCTTGGACTTCAGAAGAAAGACCAAGAAGAAATCCTTTTAAGTCAGAATAGCTAGATAGAAAGTATCTTAGGAATCTGACCGTAAAAAAGGAGAGGTCTTCTAAGTCATCCTGACCAAAGACAAAAAGTCAAAGCAGGAAGAGCCTTCTGAAGATAACTGGCTTAAGCCAGGAAAGTAAGATCTGACTTAAGGATGACTTAGGCCATCCCTAAAGAGTGAGAGAAAACCTTTAAATAAAGGAATCAAAATCACTCCTTCTCCTTCCCAAAGAAAGGGAGTAAGAAAGACTGTCTAAAATGTGAAAAACTTGGCTCAGCAAATGAAAAGGGTTCAGGAGGAGCCTTGGTAAAAGCCTGCAGAACCAAGGATTAAGTACCAAACAGGTAGGTGACGACTACCCTAATTCTGGACTTAAAGAAGCTCTAAATGAGACTTCCTAGCTCCTATAAGAACCCAACTCCAAGTAGTACCTGGAGAGAGCTGACCTGTATCCCTATTGTCTGAAAAATAATTCCTTAAAAGGAACAAACAGCAATAAATGGGACAGTTGAAGCATAGCAGAGTGGCCATGTTTCTCACAAGTTTTTTGAAGCAGTTCCACATTGCTTCATAGACAGTTATGGAGGATAAAAATCCTCCAAGACCCCTCCTGTGAAAATTCTTCTTAAAGGAGACTTCAGCCAGAAAGCTTGAAGAAAGGAACTCCATAAAAATAAATAACAAAACTCTAGATGAGATTGTTATAGAAGAATAAGAGGAAGAGCCAATGGCTTTCTTAAAGGAGATCTTGAGGCCAAACCTGGCAATTACCAGGAAAGGCTACAAGAAGCATGATACAGCTCTGAAAGTTGATTAACTTCATGGCCATAGAGGACAAGGAGCTGAAGGAGGGAAGGAGTAAAATAAGTACTCCGGACCAAAACACTCCAGGGCATCTGTTGCCAGAGCCTAAGGATCTAGCACAGGAGGCACATGTAAGAGCAGCTTGTGATTGAATCACATGGCAAAAGAGATCTAAATAAGATGAGAAGTCTGAGACTACCATCTGAAGATCCAAGAATTGAAGGGCCACCTTATATGAAAGGTGAGAAAAGACCTCCAGAGATAATCTGCCAAAGATTCATGCCCCTGGAACATGAGGTGGAAGAACAGACTTGTTCTTGTAAAAATAATGGCAAAGGATGCCAAAATACACATGTCCCAAGAGTGGAAGCTGTCTTGATAAAAAGAAAGCCCAGACAACAGTGTTACCTGGACTATCTGAAGAATCCCTTACAAATGAGGAACAAATGTCTTGAGAACAAGACATCTGAGTTGTTTGAGGCTGAAAGGATGATCCTTTGATGAAAGGATAAAAGAGGAACAAATGTCTGAGCAAAAAGGACAGCTATGAGCTCTAGAACTGATGCAGACTGGACTGCTACATCAAAAATAGACCTTAGGTGGTCCACAGAGCACAAAGAACTCCCAAACCCTGCAGTGAAACATCCATGAAAGTAGATGTAAAAACTAGGGAATTAAAGGGAGGTATGCAAAGACATAGTTCCCAGGATAGTACCATCTTGAATGAACCTTCATAGAAGGATCAAGGAATGGAAAATCCAGAGCACCTTTGAGAAGGAAAATCAAGTGTCCTGAGATGACACAGAAGAAG
Organism: Sabellastarte sp. h YS-2021; assembly: GCA_964017235.1. Classification (NCBI taxonomy): domain Eukaryota; kingdom Metazoa; phylum Annelida; class Polychaeta; order Sabellida; family Sabellidae; genus Sabellastarte; species Sabellastarte sp. h YS-2021. The sequence continues at coordinate 83,871,707 of OZ024934.1, read as the reverse complement.
TGTCATGTGTAGGGACCTTGAAGAAGCGGCTTCCAAGTGGAAGCCAAAAGAAATAAGGAGCCCAGTTAGAGAGGTAATTAAGAAACAGGTTAAGAACCTGACCCAGGAAGGAGACCTGTTAAAGAAACAGATGTAAATACTTCCTGCTAAGAACCACTCCCAGATGAAAGTCAACTCTAATAGAGTTGAAAAAAGAGCCTCTGACAACTATTGGCTCTAATGAGCCAATTTGTAGTCACATGTGCACTGAGATGCCCAACCTCAAAGCCAACTTTCCTTACTTCCTTGACTAAGGAAGTAAATCCTGAAAGGCTAGTGGCTAGACCATAAGGCATTGCCACAAAGTGGTACACCTTGCCCAAAAGCAAAACTATGAGCAAGAGTGAACCAAAGGAGCCAAAGGAGAGAAAGGAGACAAATTGAGGAAGAGAAGTGGTCCACTGGCCAATTGAGAAAATGATCAACTGATAAGTTGCATCCTGATAGTCTGGAAAACCAGGAAAAGATATAAATCTAATTGTGGTTTCCAGTATATCTTTGTCAAGGATAATGCCCTGAAAAATCAGGAAAACAGGAGCTCAAGATACGTGAACTGCTCATGTGAACAGACAGTGTGAGACTGAATGACAAAGAACAGCATTCTTCTGTGGAGAAGAGCTGAAAGAATCAGGAAAGTGGAATATGAGAGACCACTGGAATCAGTTGACCTCCCACTGGCAAGTGGAGGGATCTGGAAGTAAGAGTGAAAATTTGAGTAAAACAACACTCTTATCTCCTGAAGGACACCATAATAGAGGTTGAGGCTGAGCCTCTACCTCTGGAAGGCATTCCACCATCAGAATGTTGGAACCTGGAAAGGAACTACATCCTAAAAGCACTAAGTTAGAGAGAAAACTCCCTGGATGGGAGGAAAAAAGGTCCTAATTGGTGTGCCTCAAGAGGCTAATGCAGATAGCTTAAAAGAGGCACCTTGAGTAAGGGCCACATGAAAACCTTCTGCTTATATTGTTATATGTGAGAAGAAATGGTCTCCCAAGAGAGACATCACAAGAAACAGCATAAGACCAAAAAAGGACCAATTAACCCTACCAAGTGACTAAGCACAAGTGAGGGAAATGGATAAAGAAATCTCTCAAAATAAAGTGCAAAGATGGCTGAAAAAAGGCCATAGATCAACCAGCTAAAATGTAGCTAGAAGACCCATTGAAACAGATGTCCAAAGAATGGTGGATGAAAAAAACCACTGAGAAAGTATTGCCTTGTCAATCAACTTGAATAAGTGATCAACAAAACAGGACCGAAGGAAAAAATCCCACAGAAATAAGGACCCTAAGGTCCATCTCAGATCTCCCCTAATAGCAGAGGAACTCTACCTAGGGAAGAGAAGGTCTTAAGAACCCCTTCAGGCTAGATCCCAGGTCCGGAAACCTGAAGAAGTCAACCCAAAAAACCCTCTGAAGAGGATTTTGTACTTGGCAAAACTAAGTTTTAGAAGGAAAATTGGGTAATTACCCAACCTACAAAACTTAGAATAAGAAAATCCCAAAATGAATGAGTGACAGAAAGTAAGTATCTGGCCTCATGAAGGAACTTCTAAGCCTGGAAAAGTGGTTGACTTAGAGAAAAATAAGACTGATCAAAAGAAAAGAGCAGTCAAATTTATTCCCTAATTCTGTTAGACAGGAAGCTTGAAAATCTTCTGAGGAGAAGATTAAAGGATGAAGTCCTAAGCACACATATAGTCCAACAGACTGGCACAAAAAAAAAAAAAAAAAAAATTGGAATAGGGTTCCTGAAGTCTGCCTAAAGGTTAACTGTAGACAGAGGAACCCCCAACATACCCAAAAGGGAGATGTGCCCATTGATCGTCAGATCTAAAAAATGGTGAAAACACAATAGAAAGCTGTTGAGTAACAGAAGATTTCCACCAAACCCCAAACAAAAATTTTCTAGATTTAGAAAATGAATGGAGTAGAGTTTAGGAAGTAGCAAAATCAGTTGGATTCAACTGATAAACTCTTCTAATTAAGGGACCCTGGATGAATGGTCTTGAGAAGGTAATCCCAGTCCAAAAAGCAGTCTGATTAGACTGAAGCCTAGGCACAAAAGAGGCCAAAGGACTAAAAATGGACTGAGAAACCAAATGACCAATTGACATAAAATTGGAATGTAGGAAACCAGCAACAGTGAAATGGATCTCCAAAAGGTGGAAGACAAAGTCCTCCCCAGAAGCCGTAAACCCCCAACCTCCAAAATTGAAGGTGGAGAAAGGCTAAAATGGAGACCCTAGGCTCAGAATTGAACCCCAAAACACTGAAACCAGGATCCGAATTCCAGAAATGTCAAATGAAAGGGCCTGAACAAGTAAAGAACCGTGAATGGTAGGCAGTAGATACCGTAATGTTACGCTATGAAAAATGCGTTAACAATTGAAAATATTACACATTATGCTCTGACATAATAATATTCAAAGAAATATGTAGAAGGAATGTATAAACAAACCTGGAAATGCTGTAATCACTATGAAAATGAATATTTTCTGACAACCGATCGGTTGACCTCCATTTTGGATGTGACGTCATCGTCACATGACCTGGTGAATGATTCGTAAAAAGCTCAAAAATATGGTCAAAATACGCGGTGAAACGAAGAATTTCGTAAAAAGAATGAAGGAAAACCGTAAAAGGTGAATTATAATGCCTGTATAAGTGCATAAATGAATTAATTCACCGCGGAAATGATTATTTCCAAAGGAAGTCCAACATTCTGACACCACGTGACCCGATGAGCGAAAATACCAAATAGGTAACTACGTGAAAAACAATGCACAGTCAATACGGTCAAAATACGTGGAGAAACGAAGAATTTCGTTGAAAGAATGAAGGAATACCGTAAATTAAAATAAAAATGCCTGTAGAAGTGCATAAAAAGAATTAATTTACAAAGGAAATGAATATCTCCAAAGGTAATCCGACATTCTAACACCACGTGACCAGATGAGCGATAATACGAATTATGAAGAAATACGTAAATAATGCCCAAAGTATACAATAAATTCACCAGAAATTGAAGTAAAAGGTAAATAAAATGGAGGAAAAGTGAATAAAACAGCAAAGAAGTACTCACAGAGCTTCAAAAACGTGTAAATGCAGGTCTTTTAAAAGGTAGCAAAACGCCTGTTGATAGTTCAACCGCCACAAAAAGAATGAACTATTTCTGTATTACTGCGCATGGCAGAGTGAATTAGGTCACCAGGGGTCAAAGGTAGCAAGTATATAGGTTTAAAGAGGGTCTCCCCTCATATATTTAAATTCTATGTACGGTGTACGTGGCGGTCACCGAACGCCAAGCCACGCCTACCCAAGTGTTTTCATATGGTATAGTATATTTACATTTTTATGAAATAAAATCATTTGTTTCTTATTTCAGAAGACCCATCTATAAAACATGGTTACTTTCCTATCCAGTAAATGCCTGCCTGTTTGACAATGTGTAACCCATCCCACAATCCCCTACACATCCCATAATTTGCAGTATAGCCGACAGTACCTCTTCCTCCCCTTCCTCTTCTTCATCATCCTTCTTCTCTTCCTTGTCATGGTGCTTCAGGGCATCTTGTCCCCAGTCGGCCTTCTTACCACTCTGTAAAATATAATGATATCTATGATTTCAATATTTGTTAATTTAATATATGTATTCTCTGCAATTCAACAAAATGGACAATATTATTATTTTACTTAATGAGCATAATCATAACTTATTGTCATGCATGAACACTGTTCAGAAGTATGAAAAGGAACATACTCCCACTCTGTAAACTTTTGTATTCATTCCCTTTAATATTAAAATGTCTCTTAAACCTTTAGTTCACAAACAAAGCAAAACTAGAAATAGGACGCCCTGTTGATAGTAGGTGCGAATAGAAACAGGATAGCATAGAAGAACACACATTATCATGTGTAATGTCCACCCCATGAACCTTTTGCCAAAATTGTACAGTAGTCTTACAAGACCCTGTTTCATTTGTAAAATATATCAATGATGCTTAAATATTTATTAGTGTAGATGTAAATTATTTCAGCTTCATGCACGGTTAAGAAGATAGAAGCAAATTCCTGTTTTTCTATTTTTGGCAAAAATTTGAAAATTCAAAATGGCCGCCATTCTTGGGAAAAGGAAAATTTTTTGAAAATTGCCAAGAGTACATTTCTTAGATACCCTATGGGTCGAAAATTTCAACAAAATAACTCTATTTTGCACGGTTAAGGCAAATTTGTGTTTTGCCATTTTTGGCAAAAATTCGAAAATTCAAAATGGCCGCCATTTTAGGGGAGGGGAAAAATTTTTTTAAATTGCCAAGAGTACAATGCTCAGATACCCTGTGGGTCGAAAATTTTGACGAATCGCTCTATCTCGCACAGTTAAAGAGATAGAAGCAAATTTGTGTTTTGCCATTTTTGGCCAAAATTCGAAAATTCAAAATGGCCGCCATTTTTGGGGAGGGGAAATTTTTTTGAAAATTGCAAAGAGTACATTCTTTAGATACCCTGTGGGTCGAAAATTTCAACGAAATCGCTCTATCTCACACGGTTTAGGAGATATGAGCACATTTGCCTTTTTCAGTATTCAAAATAGCCAATTACTCATTTATTTAATTAATTACTCACTCATCTATGAAGCAATTCCCCCCAAAAGCAATCCCATACAAGCTATTAACCCAATGAACCTCCATACCAAATTTCAGAAAGCTAGGCTTAATAGCATTCCTTCAAATGTCTGGAAACCAAAGAGCTACTCAAAAGTAGCAAAGTAGCTATTACTGAGTTAGCTATACAGCTATCATCACCAAAAGCAATCCCATACAAGCTATTAACCCAATAAACCTGCATGCCAAATTTGGTAAAGATAGGATAAGAACTGTTGCCTAAAATGTCTGGAAACCAAGTGGGACGGCGGACGGCAGACTGCGGACGGCGCACGGCGGAAAAAGCAAAAATAATATGTCCACCCCCCAGTGGGGTGGACATAATTATCCCAAATCAACATACTGAGAAAATACAGAGTTTCTGCTGTTATGGTTGGATATTACTTGTCAGTGCCTTGGAAATGTTTGATAAACTCTTGCTCATTGCTCAGTTCTATCCACTCAATTACCCATTCTGATATGATAAATATATATCACTGTTGAAAATGTTTGAAATCCATTGTTTGAAACAAATAATAAATGGCCATCTCCATGATGCCTACCTCATCCACTTCTTCCAGAGCATACTTGGACTTTCCAGTGGATTTGAGCTCATCTCTGAATCCAAGGTGACTTTTCAGTTTCTCCTTGTCGAACTTCTTCAGACGGCTCTCTGTCTTGGCTACCTTCTTCAGCATGGGCTTGGCACTGAGGTGAACAGAAATATCATATAGAATACTCAGGTGGATCTATTATGGTCCAGGGACCACATTCTTAAAATTAGCCTTGATCAAATTAGTCTGACTGGGAAGTTTTTGTTTTAATTCTGATGCCTTTTTGCCTCAAACTGGTTGGCTCTTAACAAAAGAGTTGAAACCAAATTTAACATCAGATTTGATCTCAAACTGAAGACTAGTTCATTGGCATCTCAAATATTTTGGACACTTTACAACATGTAGAGATATTTGACCTAAATTTTTGTTAATATGTTTAACTTAAATTTTACTTTAAAAAAAACTCACTCTGATAATTTTTACAACAGTGATTTCTAACTACATAGCACTGAGAAATAGATCAAGGGATATTAAAATTAAAATTTTATTTAAAATTTTGATTTAGATTTTATTTAAACAGGTGTTATACATTTGTTGTAATTTAAAATAAACATTTTCTGATCTTTCAAAAAATCTTGGGCTGATAAGCATGTTTACAATTTGCTAACATTAGAAAATAAAGACTAGTCTCAGCTTTGTTCCAATAGAAAACCCATTTATGAATGTAACATTCAGACTTGATGTCAAGAGAGACAAAATCTTAAATCATTAATGATTTCTTATCTCAGACTAAAGACCTTTTTATAAACAAAACCTAAGATAAGTGATTCTGAGCCATTTAATGCGCCCGGCCTTGAGGGAAAACTAAACATTTAGGTAAAATATTTGTGATGGATTTTACATTGAAGATGACATTTTTAAATTGTTTGTCACATTTTGCAACACTGGCTTGGTACAATGGACTAACAAATACAAATAAATGTGGGGATGCTCGATATTCAACTTGCAGATGCTTTAACGTGCTATTTTTGCAATGAAAGTGATTTAATTTGAATTCTACATTGACATAAAGTTCATAAATATTGCTAAACATTAAACTTCTAATTTTTTTTATAAATGTCAAAACATATACTCACAATTTACCCTTGATGTCATTGACTTTGATTGTAAGCTCATTGATCTGAAACAAAAATGAAAAAAAACAAGGTGTAAGAAATAAATTTAAACAAGGCCAAAAAGTCTTTCAATTTATAGGTCCGGGCTGCAAAGCCAACACTAGGGCACTACAGTAGTACAAAATTGATGAGAGCCCCCCCAAAAAACCAAAAAAAACCCGGAAATCTTTAGAAGCGGGTGGCCTTAAAGAGGCTTGCGCTTAAAAAGAATGCATGTCTGATGATTTTAAGTGAGTTGTAAGGCAAGGCATTAAAACCACTGATAGGGTTTAATTACCTCATGAGCATACATAAAATTAACACAATGTTAGAATCATTTATTGCACTGATTAATAAGCTAATTTGTCTCCCTAGTTACTGAGCATGTACAGACCAAAAAGAACAGGATGCCTTTCTTCCGGCACTCATGCCAAATGGGCAAAAAGCACTCATAAGCAGTAATAAAGGAGCCACTTGTTAAATTATTTATCTGACTAAAAGGTTAAGTCACCTCATCAGTCGCCCTTCTGAATATTTCACTGACAGTGTTCATGTGATGAGTAGTTATTTAAACTGGTGATTCAGTTATGTCAGCTGTATTAACTAAGTCACCTCACAAGTCTACCTCATGAGTTTCTCATCCAGTCATACTGAAGGGGGTTAAATTTACTGATAGGGCATAAATATAGAACAGCTTCTATAAGTATATCCAAACATGCTGAGAGAATGACACTGTGGTCGGACAATAGAATGTTTGAAAAATATTCGGACTTCAGTATAAGGAAACATATAAACAAATAAAGAAATGCGAATTTATACTGAAAAGTATAGGTATGAGTTTATACTTATATACTTTTTATATTTATACAAAAATATACAGAAAATAGAAGGGCTGGATACTATAGGGTCCACTGTACTCTGAATTGGTTTCACTGACAAGTAAGTCACTGACCTCATAAGTCTGCCTCCTAAGTTTTTCCTCCCAATCATACTTCTCTTCCTCCAGGTCACAGACTTTCTTGTACAGCTCACGCACCTTCTTCTCCAGCTGATCTGTCACCATGTAAACAAGGGGCGGGTTAGTTTTACAGATCGGCAATGAAGTCAATGTAAGAATACTTATTGAGGCAATATTCACAAACAAGATCCACAAACTGTGGATTAAAACTCCGCATAATTGTCTGCCCAATTATTTCCACACAAAAAGTGTCATTTCATAGTTGATTTAAACCATAATTGAACACTTATGGTATTAGAATAGTAACAATTCATCACTGGTTGGACATTATGCAGAATTACAGTCTGACTGGCAGTTTAGACCCACTCAGGCTTGGCTCTCATGAGCTGCCAATTGGACCATAATTCTGCATGTGTACCCAACGATGAGTTATTATACCACAGCAGGTAAACATAAACTGAACAGCTTCTATTTAAAATTCAATATTAACAGTATTAATTAAGGTATATCAGTAGATTAAATGTACAGTAAAACAAATATGTCTGGTAGGCTGTATGTTACAACACATCCGTGTTATCCCACTCTTCTGGGACAGTAAGACTGTGGATGGATAACAGAAGGTTTGTCAAATAAAAGTGGTATTTTTGAGAAAAAATATTCATTAATTGTGCATTGATTCTTGTCAAGAGACCAATGGACCAGATACCATAATCACTAACATTTTCATTCTTTGAGGAAGAAATTTTAGGACTACAGACATTTTCTTCAAAAATAAATTCTCAGACTAAGAAAACTTTCCAGTGTTTTTGGAATGTGCTTTTATCTACAAATTATATCTTAATGTTGGTCAGCAGTTAAAATACTAATGCTACCCATTTGCCACACAACTACAGCATCTAATTTGTTATCATTTCCTCAAATTTCTAAACATTCCATGAATTATTTAAATCTTACTGTAGAAATTTTTTTTCTAAAAATTATTCTTAGAAAAATTATTATCTTAGAAAGTTCTGAGAATGAAAATATTAGTGAATATAGGCCCCAGAAATGCTGACTTGGGAGAGTGAAAACATATTCATAGACAAAGGTCAAATTTGGGAATTTATGTGATCAATTCAACAGCCAGAGTCATTGGGACAGGTCCTCAGCTTTGTCACATGTGACAACCATACCCCTCAGAAATGGAATGTATGGAAAATGTAAGGGCAGGATAATCATAGAGGTTACATTGCATGAATCACAAGTACTGCTGTAGTATCTTTATTTTATGATTATAATAATTTTTAACATATTTTCGTATTTCTAAAAGTTAACTTTCACACTTAATATAAATGCCCTGGATTGTAACATAGAGACACAAAAACGGCAAGAACTACAACAAAAAAATATAATGGTTAAAACACAAATTACTATTCAACGGGACGTGTTAAGGAATACAACAAAAATGTCCCAAAGTAACAAACTGGCTAAGCTAAAACCAGGAATATTTTGCTAATGTTGATGATGGAAAATAAAGAAAATAAACTATTTGAGCTAAGGCATGGTCTATTGTACACACTACCAGTATACTATCCATACATACGATTTCAAAGCTTCCTTTACCCAGGTATAGAGAAATGGCCAGAAGGTGTTGAAATATTCACCAAAACAAGTGAAGGGTAGTCTTCTTTTACAGACTTTAGAAAATAGATGAGGGCAGACCCTGATCAGACAATTTTTTTGCTCTGTCAACATTATGTCATATAAAAGAGCCAGGATAACTGAAGACACATGAGTTTTGGGGGAGAAGTTGATTGTGTAGACATGTGTTTGGTCACGATTGTGGATGCCTCAATATCACGACAATATGACAGAAAATTTGTAAAAACAGAAAACACCAAGGAAACTGTCAATACTGCATCACTACACACCTACCTCTAAAAAGAATGAAAGTCCAGGGGCCGATTTCACAAAGGGACTTAAATCCAGATTTAGACTTAAATTTAAGACTTTGGTCTTAAATTTTGTCAACAGAATGTTAAGTCTGTGGTCTTAGACTTAGCAGATTTCGCAAAGCAGCTAAGTCTATGAAATTGCTAGATCAGTGGACTTAACTTTAAGTCTGGGAGGTAATGGGCTTAACTTTTGTAGGTAATGGGCTTAAATTTTGTAAAGAGGACTTAAATATGACCGCCATAAACTTTTCTCCACTTCAAAATTTGAAATGGCTGTAAATAAAGTATAGTTATACAGAACACCTTACTGAAGTAGTCTTTCGGAAGTTTATATGATGTAAAAAGGTTTTCTATTTCAAAACCGCACTTATCCTTAGATAAAATGCACCAAAAGAAGGGTATAAAAGGTCATATGACACAGAAAACCACTGTGGTTATTTTATAAGCTTGGACTTAGCTAAGTCACCCTTTTGTGAAATCCATTTAAGTCCCAGACCTAGCTAAGACCAAAGTCTCTAGAGTTAAGTCCCTGACTTAGCCAAAAACTCGGCTAAGTCTAAGTCCCTTTGTGAAATCAGCCCCAGTTAATAACAAACAACAACAACACTAAAATATTATCCACAATGCATCACTACATAATAATAAAACGTTGGTTTTATTACAAATAACAACACTTTAGTCAATAGAAGTTAAAACAAAAAATAACACACCAAAAAAAAAAGGTCCACAATGCATCACTACAACAACGCCTATCTATAAATTAACAATACCAGAATTAATAGAAATAATAATAAACACACAGAAAATGAGATTAAATGACCCATGATGCATAACAACACCCACCTACAAAAAAAATTAAAAACAATTATAGAACATGAAATGGGAAACAGGTAAAACACCAAAGAATCCACAATGCATCACTTCACCACATTCTGAGGGTTCAAGGTCATTGTTCCAGCTGTTATACCTTGGCTAAGTCCATCTATCTGGAGTTTTGGCACACGCTGCTCAATGACGGCACGTTTGATTTTCTCTTCCTCTTCCTGTTGGCGTTTCAAGTCCTCGGCAGCTTTTTGCATAATAAGTTGCTACAGAGAGAGAAGAAAATACCCTACAAGGATGGTTAAATTATGTGTGTGTAGACTGAAAGATTTGTCACGGTATTTGAAATTCTAGGACTGATTAAAAATAACCCCATGACCCTAGTGTATCCAAACACCCTGCTATCGCCTAAATCTCTCATCAGAATTCTATTATTATGGCACTTAGACATAATACCCTTTTTGAAACATTAAACATATATGAGTGACATAATCGTTAGTCAATAAAATGTGTTATGTACTCTAATCCATTGCAAAAGCTCATACAATTGAAAATCAACAAAGTTAAATTGTAATGTTGCTACCTCCCCAAGATGTGGCAGTTTTAGTCTGGTGAGAGCCATGTTTTATAAATTTAACCATGTTTTAACTCTGTGGCAACATTTTTCATCATTTTTGTTTCTATTAAGATGCCCACTAATGTTTCTCTACTTTTTTTTCAATTTTTTTGACGAGTCAATTTCAATCTTGTGAACTTACAGAAATGTATCTATTGCAGTAAAGAAGTGTAAATAATCTCTGAGTTTCTTTGAATTATGTGATACTCTCCACACATTTGTGAGTTTTTTAATTACTACTTTATGTCATTCATATTGCCTGATGCCAAGTTTTCCCATGTATTTGACTTTGCACTTGCTTTTTGAGGGTGTCCCACATACCCAACTTCATAATACTGTGGCATTTTTTATTTGGTTGAGTATCATCATTAAAACCACTCTCTGATAAGTAACAGATACTATGGCTAATTTCATATGCCTTATTCTAGTATTTTGGTCCGAACATTGGAAATTTCTTTATTTTTGGTTGTTATAAGTTGCAGTAACTGCAGCAACAAATTCTGTGGATACTGGGGGGCTTAATGCAGAGTTCTAGTACTGTATGAAATCATTTCCTTTTTTAATGATTTTAAAAATTCTATTATTTCTTGGGGGCAAATTCCTTAGTTACCGTTTTTAATGATTTTATAAATTCTATTATTTTTGGGGGGTAAAATTTTGTTTAATTTTTCGGCTTGAAGTGTCTATCAGGGAATGTTTTTTTTCCCAATAATTGCAAGTAATGCTTTAATACATATTATATTTATAATACTGACTATGTACAAGTAAAAAATACAAATGGGTAAATATCTGTATGCCTGAAAATAAACAAAGTGAGACATGCAAGTTCAAACAAACACATGACATGATATCCCCACAAAAAAAAGCATTCATGCAATCTGAAAACATTTAAAAAATATGCATTTAAGTCTAAAAAGTATTATTCATAACTGCAACTACAAAAGCCTTAATGAGTGCAACACCATCTCAGGTTAAGGCAATTTCACACTGGAATGGTCAATGTTGGGCAAGTATCAATGTGACATTTATAGCCTTGACTCAGTGACTACAGTTTTCTCTCACGTCTTCCCTGACACAAAATTCCAATAAAGTTTGGTTAATTTGTCCTAATTTTAAACAGTATCCCAGATTGGGGAGTTTCACATACGATGACAAGTTTTACATTTCTTTCTCTGTTTATATATCAATTGTAACAGCTAGGTTCATTATTAGACAGGCTAGCAGTATGGCTGGGCTGGAATTCACAAAAAATCTCAAACTCAATCTCAAATTCAGTCTCAAACTCAAAGTCAGTCCTACATAAGTATATACTCAAAGTAAGCATTCTCAAGTGAAATCCTACCTTAGTAATATATGCTAAAACTTTTATTAAAAATATGGCCAACCAAATTAACACAGCCATAATCTCAAGAACGTAAGACTCCTAAAAGAAAAACTTAAATAATCCATAAATATAGCAAGGATAAATGATTTAGGCCCTGGGTTTAAGTATATACTTATTTGAGAATAGTTATTAATTTTGAGTTTGAGTTTAAACTCAAATTTAAATTTGAGTTTGAGTATAATCTCAAATTTAGGGTTTAAACTCTAAATTATAGGGATTATATTTGAGTTTGAGTCTGAGACTGTGTTTGAGATTTCTTGTGAATACCAGCCCTGATATATTGTCATGAACTGGATTCATTTTGATCAGAGATGACCGGCCCATAAACTCGAAAAAGCGATGAAAGAAAGACTGTGAAAAGAGGTTCTTTGCCTTTGACAAACTTAAATTGACTGATGTACGTCTGTACCTCATGCTGCACCATCACTATCATTATTTTGCAATAGGCAGAAAACCTTTACAAAATTGCAAACTTACAAGCTCTGATGACTTTTCTGAAAATGACTTCACATTTTAGACTACAGACTTTGTCAACAATTTTTCACGTTATCATGCCCTAGAATTGCTAAACACAGACTTAGTGCCACTAAGGACACTGATTAGATCAGAGTATATACCAAATATGTTGCCAAACCAGGAAGTGTCATAAGGTTGATAATAAAACAAAAATGAGCAATTCTCATGCTGACCTCTTGATAAGCCTTCAAGGTCAAGTGGGGGCACCCTTTCTTCTAAGGCCCGCTGTTTTTCCTGTGTGTAGCGTGCTTTCTCCTCCTCCATATCTTCCAAAGCTTTGTCCACAATACGGTCCTAGTACATATGATATACATTCACATGCAAAGGTAAAAAACATAACACACACAAAAATAGGCAACACATTTGCAGTATTCATATGCTCATCCGATGACAAAGGTCAAAGTTGAGGTTGTACATCCCGTTCAACAGCCAGGGTCATATTGGGACAGGTCCTCTGCATTGTCACTTGTGGGATTAGAACCCACACAGGGGTGACTGCCTGTGGTTAGATGCCAAACTTGCTAACCACTAGGTCACTGAGGACTGCTCATCTGATGAGCACAGATTCCAGCTGTTTCCTTGACCACAGTCTCAGTGTCATATACAAAAAATAATAAAATCCTCAAACTTATACATGGATTGCAATACATATCAAGAGACTTATAGGAATGCCCTGGTCAATTTCATATTGTAGTTATATCAACAAATAATTATACATAAGGTGCAGTTACATTCTCTTAGCTATTCTGCAACTGCATATTTGCTATATAATTTTTTCAAATTTTTTTTTACAGTTTCATGAATACAGGCACTAAAGAAAAACATCACCTCGATACAGAAGGTATTTTAGGTGTGGACTTTGTGATTGGATTATGGGTTCTTCTGACAACACCGACTTAATTTTATGTCAATTCCAAAGGACTCAGTATGATAATCACTTCGGCCTAATACACATATTCTGAAAGATGACTGACTAGTATTTAGATTTATTTTTTTGTTTTACACCATGTTCAACAGCCAGGGTGATATTGTGATGGGTAATTTATGGGTGGATGAAACAGTACATACGAGTTGGTCAAGATTCTGCATTGTAAACCACCGGGCATTGGAAATTAACTACCATCTTTCCAACATGAAGAGCCCGGGCTGAGATTCAAACCGGAGACCTCAGAAGTTGAGGGCGAGCACTCTAACCGCTACATCACCGAGCCCCAATCAAATGGTGATTGACAGAAACTATGTAACAGTTTGATGAAAACTCAACAGCTTGAAATCTAGACTGATCTTCATGTGAGCTTAATACTGTAAATGTGTTTGCTACCAAAACTAGTGGGAGTTATAAGCATGCATAAAAACAGATCAAAAACAACATACAAAAGATTGTACTGAAAGTTCCGAATATATATGTTTAAATTCTAACTTCTTACTTAAGAAACTTGGGTGAAAACCAAAGCACACATACATGCACAGGCACATAGTCTTTATTGTCTCAGCAAAAGATTAATGATTTGTTTACAAAGTATGAACCTTTTACTGACAGAAAGTCAGTATTGTAAACTTATATTTAACTCAAGTTTTTTCAAAAAAAAAAATAGCAAGCACATGATTTTCTTCACTCAGTAAACAATAATAATAATACTCGTATTATAAATACAATGCAAAAACAGAGTAGAAATTCATCTACTGTGCACACTATATACAAACACCAACAATAGTAATAATAAACTGATGAAAAAAGTAAATTAACAAAAAGCAAAATAAAAATCAAACCAACCTTAAGCAACTTTTTCTTTTCAGGAGAGAGCCCTCCCAGCCCCTTCTTCTTGCCTTTTTTCTGAAAGTAGCACAAATTTCACAGAATACGGTAATTTGTCTCTGGAGAATATGAATTCTACTCCAAATGTTTGTGATAACAAGGATTTTGGAAAGAAAAGCTAGGCTTTGGAATTGAAAAGAATTAACATTAATTCTTGCGCTATCTTTCAACAAACAATTTAGGTAATTTTGAACAAGGAAAAATTCGAAATCAATTTTTGTGGCAGTAAAGATTATCAAAACAGAATTGACTGGGGCGGGAATAATCAGGTTTTTGAGTTGTCATTGAATAAAATCAATTTACAATTATTTTAGAGGAATATAATAAAAGAATTTTCTCATTGCCAACAAGAAATAGAGGTTATACAGATCACAAAAGTAATAATTTTGACAATACAGTTAGCATTTAGAAATGTCTCTTCATAGCAGATTGGGCTTTTGACCAGAAAAGAATTTTCAAGTCACTGAATATACATAATGATATGAATGTGCCACACGGTATAAAATAAATAAATAAATAAATAAAATCTTACCAGAACACACAAATATTCACAAAAAATGGGCTGCCATTATATTTTGACAGTTCTTCAAATCAACAATGGTAAAATCATCGTACAGAAACTATTTACAGGAGACTCTGTAATAGTTGAACCTCCTACAGGTGCATCACTTATCATATTGTACAGAAGACATACTCTATGTTTGTGGACTTTCTCAAAAATATGGGTATTCCATTTTCAAAAATTGCTCATTTTCTAATATTGGGAGCTCAAAAGTGGTTCAGTATCTTGCACAGAGTCTACTGTGTTTAACATTTTTTCTAGCTGTAGTTGAATTATCTTTTAAAATTAGTGGGAACATGTAATTTTTGTGAATATACCACACAGTATGGTTTTACTTAATCCAGATGCTTGTTACTTTTCCATGCTATACATTTTCATAGGCTGATTTTGTTTTAAAAAAAAACAAGTGACAGAAGGTTCAGTTTGAGATACAAATCTAAACCTGGATGTAATAGCATTGTGTAGATTTTGGCTTTTCCAATAACAAAAACAGCCTGTACCCAAAATTATACTTTTCAAACACAAAGCAAAATATGGACCAGACTAGCCATCTTGTTTTATTTTTCGGAATCGGAAGCTTTAGAAGAGTAATGATCAGATCAATACATATTACACTCTTCAACAAGGTAACATAGTTAAGGCCAATTGAAGTAACCAGCCCTGGCAAAAGAATTTCAGGTGGCTTTTCATTGTGTCATTCTTCTAACCACTTGCTCTCACTGCTAAAGGAGTGACTGCCAAGTGATAATTTGTCACATTCAACAAACGCTTGGATAATTTTACACATTTTTCTATTGTGGTAATTTTTACAGAAACATGTAATGCTCTGCAGAGGTAATTTCCAACAAACAATTATAGTGAATGCCACATTTACGGTTATTCCTTGTGGCTTTATAACACCAAAAAAGTAGGACCAAAATCAAAATATATATACAACACATGGAAAGCCAATTCCAGTAATATCCTACATATTACAAAATCATCAATCTAATTGTAAAATTCCCCTCCCCCAGAACTAAATAAAAGTCATTTCATGTGAACAATGTAATGTAAGTAGCCAGATTATACCGTGCTTGGGTGTTGACCTTCTAACCTAACCTACTTTCCGAAAACACTATGATAATGTAGAAACAAGTCTTACCTGCCAACCTATCATCTATCTCCCTATCCCTAAATATATTTGAGTTGTTAAAATTTTGTTATTGCATGACTTTTCCATGATAGTTTCCATTTTCTAAGTTTTCTTAGTTATGGCGGTCTGACTTGTCAACCTTTTAACCACTTAAGTGCATCAAATGAAAACCACTATGCCTACCACTCAAACATATCCTCACAATACTATACTTCATACAACAAGGGAAGTTTCCTCAGATGTAATTTATCTTAGAGTATCATATTATCATTTAGACAATGTATAATGTTAAGTATTTTACTGTAGCTCTGGCAGTTAAAAGATGCCTTGAATTTCTTAATTCAGAAAGTGAAAACAGTTTCCCTCACTTACCAGTAAAATACAGACTCCCGCAGAGACATATTTTTACTAAACATTTGTACAGACTATAAACCTGATTCCTTCAAGCAGAAATTCTATCTTTTAAAGAAGAATTAAAATTCAAATCAATACCAGGAATTTTTGAAAGCAAAATGCTTATCAGTTTGAATTTTGACATATCTCTAAAGCAAAACAGATGAATCAATTTAGGAGCAAGTTATATATTAAATTACCAGATTAGCTATTGATGTGCATTGCAACCTCTATTGTGCAAACTTCTGGGGCCAGTTTCATGAAGCCTCCTTTGGAAAGGACCTCCTTTATTAAAGGAATTTAGGGAAGGTCATTTTTTCCTATGGGAAGGCCTCCTTAAAATTTAGTTTCACAAAGCTTCCTTTAACTCTCCTTACCAAAGGTCTTTCTTGAAACTTAAGGAGGGAGCAAATGTTCATTAAAGTTATTAAACATTCCTTGAAAGACACTTCCTTAAATTTAAGGTGGGTCCTTAGCTTCCGTGAAATTTAAGAAAGTTTTCAAGGTATCCTATAAGGAAGGAGGCTTTGTGAAATTGAGATGTTGTAAATTGAGATGTTGTCTGCTGATGAGCATGAACAACTCCAGATCCAGTATTCATCAGACACCAGTGACTTTTCTCCACAATTACGGGAAGAGAGACTACCATACCAGAGACTAGATTCCCAATCTTTATAACTAAAATGATATGTGGTAAGACCAATTACTTCATGCTCTGGAACCCCTTTATGACTAAATGATATGTGGTATGACCAATTACTTTATGCTCCGGACTACCTTTATGACTATATGATATGTGGTATGAGTTCATGCTCCGGACTACATTATCAGGATGGTTGGCTGGCCAACTCTTGACAGATGGATTGGTCTATAACCTAACAGCTTATAAAACACTTACCTCATTTTCATCCTCTGATACCCCAGCAGGTGGAGGTGAACCTGTTCCATTCCAAGAAGCCACCTTGTCACTACTGGGTTTACTTAGACTTTGTTCAGTACCCTGTACATTGTTGTGTGTTAGTTCATAAAAACACAAAACAAACACATGCACAGAAAAACACACTTAACAGTTAAAATACGATAACCAGTGCTAAAATCTGCCACAAATTTTTAATTGTCTCAACATTTGTCATTTTTGTTTTGTACAGAGTGGTATCTGGCTATGCTGAACACTGAATCAAAGCATTCAGTTTTACAATATAATCTCTGTAAGGTTCAGATGTATATTTTATATTTATCCAGGATTTCAGATAACTTTGTATCACAATGTGAATAATTTTATACAGTTTAGATCTTGGCAAATTTTAAGTTGTAAGAATAAATTGGTATAAAAACAAAAGTGACAATGAATAATAAAACAAAAGTTGATAACATAATGTCATGCAAACAAATTGCATACCCGATAACTGAAGTTAGTTTTATGTTAAACAATAACCTTGGATTTCCTTAGTTCCTAACTCAGCAAAAAACACCACAGATCATGTATATTTAATCTTGATACAGTTTAACATGATTTAATGTAAGTAGGTTTATTTTTGTATGATCTAATCTATTCTACCTTTTATATGTCCCCATTCAAAAAACTCATTTAATTCCTGCAGAAGCTGTCAAAGGTAGGTCAATGTAGATGCTTTTCAATAGCCTCAGTATTACGTTATCACAGGTTATCAGTATTTCCTCATGTTGTTATGACCAGGACTCAAAACTCACACTCACATAGGGGAGACGTAGGTGATCATTTGCCAAAATTATTAGCCACTAGGCCACCCTTTAAGCAATAACCATTGAATTACAGACTCCACTACTTTTTAAATTATACTTCTGTTTTATATTTTTGTCACCTATTATTATTCCTACCTGGTAAAGCTGAGCTTAAAGTTAAATTTCAGCCTAAAAGGACCATTAATTTTGACTCATTTACCATAAAGCATAATGCGAAGGTAAAATATCCTGATGTTCACATGAGAAGTGTCTCGAAAGTATGTTGGATTTACAGGGGATCTATGAATTCACCAAGAAACAAGTGACTTATAATATCCCAACATATGTATTTCGGTTTGATTTTTGTGGATAACACCTGTAACTATGCCAACGGTGAAATTTAAGAAAATTACTATTCTGGTACGAAAACCTTGGCCCATAAATTCTTACACGTTTGCTAGCTTCCCGAGTTTGCCTCTCTTCTTGTGCTCTTTTCCTCCTTTCCTCTCTTTCCTTTTCCTGAGCCAATCGTTCCTCTTCTTCTTGTTTCATCTTTTCTTCCATAGCTTTCCAGCGACTCTGTCGCTCCTGCTGTACTTGCTTCCTGTCGGCCTCACGGCTCTTGTTTATTTCCTTTAGACGATCAGTGATCACCCATTGGTCTGCCTATTATATTGGTATGATGGTGGCAATAGGCCATGGCAGGTGGTCAAACATGTACACAACATAAAGACAACATTAGCATGCAAGAAACAGAAACCTAAACAACATCAACAACAAGTCAGCATTCAACAAAGTTAAAAAGAGAATAAGTTAAAAATAAACTAGGTCAAGAAGGGAAAATAACTCATGTTTATGCATTTTTTGAAACTCATGTAGTAATGTCAGTTTTGTTTTTATTTTTACATTCCTAACAAGCTAAAAATCTACATCTTTAATGGATGCATAAATTCTCTGAAATAACATAGTTGAAAAATATCTAAGTGGACAACATCCAAATGCTACAAAGGTAAATAGGATTGAAGATGCGTGTATGTAACTGCTACACTGGCAAAGCAACGAATAAACTTGGTGAATTCTATACAACTGTTGCGTTAAACTCTGTCCAAATGAATATACTGGAATTCTAGAGAAAAAAAGTTTAAGCATCTAAGCACCTGTTTTTTCTTGTTCTGTTCTTCAGGATTCCAGGTTCGTCTGTCAGTTCCCATTTGCAGTCTCAGACGTTCAATCTCTTGCTTTCGTTCGTTGCCACTTTTTCCATCTTTATGGTCACCCTGTTGATCCAGTCTCCGTTTCATTTCCAATACTCTGTTCTTCTTCTCAATATCTGACTCTATATTCATACTTCTTGGTGAAACCTGGGAACCTCTGGTTTCCTCCTGTTTTATCCAGCTTTTGTCACTGGATTTGACTGATTTTGGCTTTGGTCGGTTCTCCAAGGTTTTCTTCTGACTGTTATCAACATTGTTATTGTTACAAATATTCTGGAATGTCTCCTTAGACTGTTTGAACTTCTTTATCTTGTCTTGTTGCTCCTGCAGACTCTTTTCCTCGGATATCTGTCTTAGGTTGCTTATGTCCATCTTACCGCTGCGATCGCTGCGAGTGCTTCCTGTCTCACTACTCTCACTATATCTCCTCCTCTCCTCAGACCAATCATCACTCTCCATCGACTCGTTCATTTTGTTGTCTTCCCTGGAAAACCTATCATCCTCACTAGTTTCACTACTTGCTGGCTTGTCTTGTTCTTGTTCTTTCATGATCCTTGGTCGTTCAATTCTTCCATTTTCTTCTTTTTCTTTCAAAATCCTTTCTTGTTCTTGTTGCTCCTTCAAAATCCTTTCTTGTTCTTGTTGCTCCTTTAAAGTCCTTTCTTGTTCTTGTTGCTCCTTCAAAATCCTTTCTTGCTCTTGTTGCTCCTTCAAAATCCTTTCTTGTTCTTGTAAAACTTTTTCTTGTTCTATTCTTGCATTTTCTTCTTTTTCTTTCAAAATCCTTTCTTGTTCTAGTCTTTCTTGCTCTTGTTTCTCTTTCAGAATTCTATTTTGTTCTTTCTCTTCTAACATTCGTTGTTGTTCTATTCTCATTTGTTCTTCTTTTTCTTTAAGAATCCTTTCTTCTTCCATTCTTTCTCGTTCTTGTTTCTCCTTTAAAAGCCTTTCTTGTTCCTCCGTGTCTTTTTCAATCTTCTCCACTTCTGCGTTTATTTGTTCTTCTTCCTTCAGAATCTTTTCTTCTTCTTCAGTTTGTTTCAAAGTTATCTCTTCCTCTGCTTGCTTCCAAAGACTTTGTTTAGTCTCTGTATCTGTAACCAAACTTTGACTTTCCTCTGTATCATTTACCATCCGTTCTTCACTTGTTGCTTCACCTGTGGCCATCTTTCTTCTTTTCTCATGTGACAAATAGTCAAGTTTTTTACCGTCTTCAAAACTGTCACTGTTGTCAGTTCTACCATTCACCATACCCCTGCGAGGGGTATATTCGGAGTCAGTTTTCGAATGTTCACTTGATTGGTCTGAGTCACTACCTTTTTGACTGTTGTGATGACTATCCAAACTGTCACTGTTTCCATTTACTGGAACACCTGAGCCATATGATCGTGTTCTTGTTGTTTTTGAAAGACTGATGTCTGTCTGTTGGAAGAACATGCAAAAACAACATGAAACATGTGCACAGTAACACTACCTGAAGCATGCCATATGGGCCAGGATTAGAGTTTACAAAATTATGTAAGTTGTACAAATATTTAACATGAAGAAAACAGATGCATTTGATAACAGATGTCATTAACGGTATAAAAGAAATAAGTAATTTGATGGCACACTTTGGGAATGTTACATTGCAACAAGAAAAACAGTAAATTTAAACAATGTCACTGCAAACAAACAACCAAAATGCTAACATATGCTGAATTACAGTGGTTTAAAAATTTTGAACTTACAGAAAGGGATTTTTGTAACCTTAATGCCAAACTGAGATGATTACATGTATGTAACAAATATAAAAGTCAGTTGCACTTTGAAATATTGCAAGTATATAACGACAGCTGTAGAAAATAGCATCAGAGATGCCCGTACCCCACAGCCTAGGGAAATATTTTCAACACCATGAGATACAGAAGTACTGTATCAGTACATTAATCAGCAAACTAAAATTCAACCCTCTTTATCTACATCTGCAAGGCCCGAATTATGGTTTAGATGGTTTGAATATTACCATGCATACAGAAGTGGTAATACATTTAATGAATGCTTATGTGTGGTGTTGGAGCAAAATCTGTGGCTCACTTGATGAAATTCTATCTCTTACAATGGGAAGTTATGAAAGTAAAATTCTTAATAAATTCTAATATGACTTTAACAGTGCTTAATCTGCATCAAAAGAGAGACCCAAAGGTGCAACAAGATTTTATAGGTCAAGGTCACTACGACAAGGTCAAAGGTCAAATTAAGGTGACACCATGATAATACACACCTATAGCCCCTAACCAATGTCCCTAGCAAGTATCAACTTCCTCAACCTTACGGTTTCCAAGATATAGCCCGGACAAGATTTTATAGGTTAAGGCCACTACGACAAGGTCAAAGGTCAAATCAAAGTCAGACCATAACACTGCACACCTACACCCCCTAGCAAATGTCCCTACCAAATATCAACTTCCTACAACTTACGGTTTCCGAGATATAGCCCGGACAAGATTTTATAGGTCAAGGCCACTACGGCAAGGTCAAATCAAGGTCAGACCATGACGTTGCAGACCTACACCCCCTAACCAATATCCCTACCAAGTATCAACTTCCTACACCTTACGGTTTCTGAGATATAGCCCGGACAAGATTTTATAGGTCAAGGTCACTACGGCAAGGTCAAAGGTCAAATCAAGGTCACACCATGACATTGCACACCTACACCCCCTAACCAATGTCCCTGCCAAATATCAACTTCCTACACCTTACAGTTTCCGAGATATAGCCTGGACAAGATTTTATAGGCCAAGGTCACTACGGCAAGGTCAAAGGTCAAATCAAGGTCAGACCATGACGTTGCACACCTACACCCCCTAACCAATATCCCTACCAAGTATCAACTTCCTACACCTTACGGTTTCTGAGATATAGCCCGGACAAGATTTTATAGGTCGAGGTCACTACGCCAAGGTCAAAGGTCAAATCAAGGTCAGACCATGACGTTGCACAACTACACCCCCTAACCAATGTCCCTACCAAGTATCAACTCCCTACACCTTACAGTTTCCGAGATACAGCCCGGACAAGATTTTCAAACTCAAGGTCACTACGGCAAGGTCAAAGGTCAAATCAAGGTCAGACCATGACGTTGCACACCTACACCCCCTAACCAATGTCCCTACCAAGTATCAACTTCCTACACCTTACAGTTTCTGAGATACAGCCCGGACAAACTATTTCCCGCCGCCCGCCCACCCGCCCGCCCGCCCGGACGCCCACCCACCCGCCCATCCGGACACCATGGGTGAAAACAATACCCCGACAGCCCTTAAGGGCTGTGGGGTAAGAAACTTAAAACTTCAGTATTGTCTATGATTGGTAGCATGTTACATACATTTTCACAAAATGGAACAAGTGGACAAGTTTTAACCACAAATCAACTGTGTCTGAGAATAGCTAATGAATGAATGAATGCGGACTATCTATTGACACTGAAAGCATGGTACAAATGGGATGGTATGGACCATAATGAGAAATACCTCTGGTACTTGTATATGGGAGCTTAAAGCTGACTGGATGAAAAATGAATATTTGGTTCTCAGATATCAATCCTTTTCCATGAAAATCTAAAGGGGAATTCCTAAACTCCAAGCCATGATTATAAACGATGATATAAACAAGGCTATCTCAGATAAGGTCCCTTGTCTTCAGAGATAAGGTCAACGGTTGGAGATTGTACATCTCTTTCAACTGCTAAGATCATAATCATGACAGGCTTGGACTGGTATTTACAAACTTGGATCAGTGAAGATCAGATCAAATTTGAGCAAAAAAAATAACTTTCGATCAGATTTTAGGATCAGTTGAAGTTGGTTTTCATGAAACATTTAATCTGAATTTTGGATTTTTTACTGATTATCTTTCATCCATACACTTTGTTAAATGAACTTTTGGATCTAGACTAAAAAAACTGATTAATGGAATATGTCTCAGGAAAATAAATAAAATATTTTCAATCAGTCACAACAGAGGCAAAGGGTGTTTCATAACCTGAAGGAAATCTTTTTGCTGTTTTGCACAAGCATATCAACCCTAATTTCTGACTTTTCACAGTATCTCTCCATGGCACTGACCCCTGCTCTGTCTCAGATTAATGATAATAGTTCTCTACTTTTTATGTTCAGTGTGCCTATAGTCTGTCTTTAGATGGAGATTAAGTGCTATAAAAATATGATTAGAATTAGAATTATTCACCACCTTGGTCACTGATGTCCAAAAAGTGCTGGGTGGGATGCTGGTGAATGCTAAAAAATCCACTTGGTGATGATATCCTTAAAAAGCTAATGCAAATAAAACCTCTACAATGATACTTGAGTTATTTATACAACGATCTTGAAAATGCTGAGAATACAGGAAGGCATTTGATAAGGTTGTATCATACCCTTGAAGGTGCTTTTCAATAACTGCCTAGAAATCAGTGTGTGAGTCATTTAAGTGAAGTAGGAGATGGAATATCAATTGTCCTATGGGGGCTATCACTTAGCAATATTTACAGACTGGTGACATAAACTAGTAAGCCATAAATTACACAGCCAATATTGGATGACTGTAAAATTATAGTGAGATATCTTTCTATATATGCCTTTGTTGTAGTTGTTTGGCATTTGCGGTCCAGCATTTCCTGTGTGAATCAGAAATGATTGCAGTCAATAATTTTTTTTTTAATTATGTTTTCACGAATGATGTCTGCAATGAGATATATTTTGTTCAAACATGTCTCAAGTGCTTATGTAGATTTCTGGTGATTTTATGAATGCATGAAATGTTATTGTTTATGTGCTACCTTCATAAATGTGCATTCAGAGATAACAATGAAAAAAACATATTCTGAGAAAATCCTGCCTATTTGATTTACTGGGAGTATATGTCCAGCTTTTACTATAAAGTAAAAATACATGGTACCCTCTTTTATCCAAACATGCTAAAGGAGTAAAAGTTATAGAAAGTTGGAAGAACAGAAAAAGCACAATAACATAAATTGACAAATAAAAATTTGGGAGTGGAAGTGAGTTCGTAAAACTGAGTATTCAGACAATAGGTCAGATAAAAGAGGTTCTGCTGTACACATCCTTACATTACCACCAGAGATTCAGCTTGTCTTTATAACTAATAAAACAGGTTTATAAATCAGGCATTTTTTTCAAGTAAAACAAATATAACAACACACATGCAAATAAACCAAGGAAACATGATCTTACCAGATTTTGTTACTGCATCCATAAAGGGAATCCAACATTAAAAAATCAAATCTCTTACCTGTTACTTGTTATTATTGTTACTTCAAACCCAAATTGCTGTGATTTTCTACTGTTTACATTTGCAAATATATTGACTCTCTACAGAAGGAGATTTTGTCATCACTTACCTAGAAAACAAAAACAATAAAACCAAAAAAAATAACATTAACATTATTCCTTAATTTCATTATACATTCGTATCTTTTGCAGTGATTTAAGTTATAATAAATTATTACGATTACATATTTGTGTAACTGTATAATTGTTGGTCTGATTTCAACAATTAAGACAGTACCTGGAGGGTGCATACCTTCGCCTATGCCAAACACCTCCAATATTGCTCATCAGCGCAATTATAAAAATCCTTTAAAAAATTCCTGGCTCCAGATGGGGATCCATTAAAATCAAATAATCTATTCCCTGTGCCAATGTCAACGTTTTCTGTCAAACTCTGTCCACAACAGGTAAACAAATGCAAACTGCCAATACATAACTTCTTTCTCACCTAATTTTTAATTAATGTTCAATATTGACAAAAAATAATTATCATCATTTGATGTTTTTGCCCCCAAAATCCGCCAAAGGGTCAATTCTTTATAAATGCCATTCATCACAAACTAGGCAAATGGCATTCAGTTTCACAGAGACACTTCAGTTTATGTCAGAATGAGATCAAAAGAGTTGATTTATATGATGCACGGATTGCACGCATGGCACCATACACTTAGGGTGTATGTATGAAGTTCAAATGAGTTTGAGCATGCTTATAAGAAAAGAAATAGCATCAGAGATGCCTGTACACCACAGCCCAGGGAAATAGTTTACCACACCATGAGATATAGAACTGGCACAGG
This sequence comes from Sabellastarte sp. h YS-2021, assembly GCA_964017235.1. Taxonomy (NCBI): domain Eukaryota; kingdom Metazoa; phylum Annelida; class Polychaeta; order Sabellida; family Sabellidae; genus Sabellastarte; species Sabellastarte sp. h YS-2021. The sequence goes on along the minus strand of OZ024934.1, from coordinate 83,846,140 downwards.
ACAAAGATCAAGAGACTTTCAGGGTAAACAGTATGACATGATTTTGCACACCTACACACCCTCTAATCGATGTCCCTTCCGAACGGCAACTTCCTATACCTTATAGTTTTCCAGATATAGCCTGGACAAGATTTTAAAGGTCAAGGTCACTACAGCAAGGTCAAAAGTGAAATCATGGTCACACCATGACACTGCATGCTTACACCCACCAACAAATATCCCTACCAACTATTAACATCCTACACCTTATGGTTTCCCAGATATAGCCCAGACAAGATTTTAAAGGTCAATGTCACTTTGGCAAGGTTAAAGGGCAAATCAAGGCCACATCATGACATGGCACACATCCACCCCTAACCCAATTTCCCTACCAAATATCAACTTCCTATACCTTACATTTTCTGAGAAATAGCCCAGAGAAGGTTTTAAAGGTCAAGGTCACTACAAAAAGGGCAAAGGTCAAAGCAAGGTCACACCAGGATGTAGCACACTTGCACCCCTTAACCAATGTTTTTACCACGTATCAACATCTTACACCTTACCGTTTCTGAGATTTGGCCCAGAAAATATTTTTAAACTCAAAGTTACTACTGCAAGGTCAAATCAAGGTCACACCATGACATTTCACACCTAACCCTCTAACTAATGTATTTTTCAAGTATCAACTTCCTACACCTTATGGTTTGTGAGATATAGCTCAGTCAAATTTTAAAGGTCAAGGTAGCTATAGCAAAGTCAAATCAAGGTCACACCATGACGTTGTACACCTATATCCCCTAACCAAGGTCCATACCAAGTATCAACTTCCTTTGCTTATGATTTCCAAGGTATAGCTCCAACAAGAGTTTCAAATTCAAGGTCTAATGTCAAATCATGGTCACAACATTGCATTTCACACCTACATCCCCAACCAATGTCCCTATCAAGTATCAACTTCCTTCACCTTACAGTTTCTGAGATATAGCCCGGACAAGATTTTCAAACTCAAGGTCACTACAGCAAGTTTAAATCAAGGTCACACTATGATGTTGCACATGTACACCCCCTAACCAATGTCTCTACCAAGTATCAACATGTCAGACCCATGTCATACAGTCTTTACAAGCTTTTTCCCACTGCCCACTCGCCCATGCGGACACCATGGGCAAAAATAAAACCTGCACAGCCCTTAAAGGCTGTGGGGTAATAAAAACCCAAAGACACAGATTAGCCGGCATATACTTTTGTGAAATGGGATAAAAAGCAATGTTATAATTTTTATGATTAACATTATTACAAGTGTAGAGTAAGAAATCTAAAATTCGCCAGGAATCTAAAATTCGCCACCTCTAAAACCTTAGTTAATTTAATGCAGAAAATGATGTTTTGTCTTAAAATTGGTATTTTTCAGTTCAGAAAGCTTTAATTTACTATACATTCAACAAATCTCACCTCAATTCATTTATTTTATTAGTATTTGCACATGTGGCGAATTTCAGATATGTGGCGAATTTTAGATTTCTTTCTCTACATATTTTGATGTGGTTATATTTCATACTAATAACAAGCAGTGCCCACGGGAGCACAAATCCTTGCCCGGGGGTCTAGAACCACATATTGGCAAAAAATTCCTAAACAAATTCTAAATCCCCAATATCTGTATCATCTTTAAGGACTGAGAGCCAGGGGTAGACCCCACCTTGTGAAACAATATGAATAACCACAAACTGATGTATAGTTCTCGAGTTATATGAACAAACAGACAGACACAATCACCAAATATACTGTAAATTTCTAAAATATTGCCTTAATTCACAACAATATCTGATGCAGCTGTGGAATGCTTACAAAAATTTGTATCACTATTTTTTAACATTCCAATTTGGCACTTTATTCAAATGAATACCTAGTCTGCTAGACTTAGAATGAATGTGCAGGCTGAATTTTGGAAAAATACAATCTATTTTTTTTTTTTTTAAATTATCCCTTAGCCAGGATGGAGCAGACATAAGGCAAGTTGTCATTGTAAGGTTGACTTGTTAAATCTTCAAGATAGATGTATCGTTTTACATTATCAAAGAACAAGCCAAGAAAAACTTTCAACAATGAATGATAAACGTTTCAACTGAAAATTATAGCTTTCTGGGTTTTAGATAAAAACATCTACCTAAAGCATGTAATTTATATCATGAAGAGAAAATGGCATAATATGCAAAAATGCAGACATCAGACAAAATTATGATTATACATAAAGTTAAAAAGTATGAAAATATAACTTTCCCATAATACATATATCTGATCTACTGCTGGAAGAAAATTTAACCATTTTAGCCATAAAGTTGCCTTTGATCTTTAAAATACTACTTTTAGGCAATGTCTCCACATATGAGATTAGCTATCCATAATTGAAAAACATGTTTTATTTATCTCCTGTTTTACAGTGATTGATAACAAATCTCCATCAACAAAGTAGTGATTCCTTTTTAGTTTAACTGGTTGGAAATACAGATTTGTGTTATTTTCATTCTGGCATTCACACTTTGAAATTGTCCTGGAGTGAAGCAGACTGGGGATTAGTCTGAAGGTACCAGAATCCAGATTAATTAAGGTAAATTCTAATCAGTTTTATCTTCTAACCATCTTCTTTGAAGCAGATTGACTTCACCCACTTCATAGTGTCAACCCTCTCATTTTGGCTTATTGAATCTATAGTACTATAATCCTCTGACTCATTGCCGAGTCTGAGCAAACTCGAAATCTATACACAGCATCTTAGAGAATGTTTTATAAGCTTTATTGTACTGTCTTTTTGATACTCAGTGCAATATCTCCAAGTAATACAGGATTTAAAGCGGTATATAACCCATCCGACTGAACAAGTACAGACCAAGCTCTCAAGTTACTGACATTCCTCTAACTGAAAGACAGAGGCTCAAGGATGACCATTTATCAACTTCCTTGAGGTTCTTTAGCCTGCCACTGGGGATAGGACCCAATGACAGAGGACTGCCATTTTAAGTGGTCATCTGGGCCACTATGTATCACTAGGTCTGAACCCACATCCTCTGGTTATATTTTCATGCAAGGAGGGATCTATCTGTGGCTTAGTCCTCAATGATGATCAGGATACTGATTGGGACTCCAACATTCTCAGGGATTTATCGCCAATATCTGGTTCCGGATCCCTGGGCAAGGATTTGAGCTCCCTCAGGCAATGTTTGTTATTGTATGCAAACTTTATAACAAAGAGAGGTTCAATGACCAAGTACCCTGACAGGAATTGTTGATTGTAATTTACCTTTCTACCTTCCGTACAGTTCCTAATCAAACAAATAAATGGGTGGCCAATATACGATCAGTTACAATCAATCTAGTTGACTCCAGTGATTGGGGAGTGTGTAATTAGCATAATACCGGTATATGATTTAAAATGTTTTAAGAAGATTTCATTTTGTGATTATATAATCTCATATTCTTAATACTTTTTTGTTGAAAATTTCTGCCAGAAAACAGATTATGTGCTCTTGAGCTTAATACATATTCTAAGTAATATAAGCCCTTAGCTGATATATGGGCATCAACTGTATAGCAATCTAGATAAATTTCCAACCCAGACAATATTTTACTAATTTTACTATGCGGATACTGAAATCGGACGAAAATGAATCTACTTGTATCTGCTTTAACCCTCCATCTTTGTCAGTACAGGCTCTGTGTGCCTATAAGTGCAGTTATCACAAGGTACTGGGATCGAATCCCAGCAGTGGTATGGTAGTTTAGTGGCAAGCATTATCACAGAGCCAAAGGTGATTTGCAATCAGGTATCACAGTTTTATGGATCCAAGAGTCAAAAGTAACCCACGAATAGATTCTGTAAATATTTGCTGCTACAATGGGACTTTCCACTCATTATCAAGGAAATAGCCAGAATTACCTTTTGCAGATCACCAATTGTGAATCGTAGGAATGGAAATACAGCATTAATTAGCTCCAGCAGTGCTTATCGACATTACAACCATGCTAGAGACTGAGTTGAGAGATATAGGAACTTTATTTATCCTGTCATTGCAAGTCATTAAATTCTGGTTTTCATTTAAATGAAGTGCTATCATCTGACACACAGTGCATCCATGAACTTGGTACCAAATGGATTTTTTTTCAAAGATCTGATAAGCTAAATTATAGGAATTTCATGAGTTTGTTAGCTAAAGTTCAAAGTCCAGAGATCTCAGAGCATTTAAAATCACTCTTTTCTCAATCTGATGTTGTGGTATTAAATATCATCTGTGAGGCAAAGTTATTTATATGTAGCTTTGATAAGTATATTAATAGACACTTGACATGTATATGTCAGGGTCTTTACTTTTGTATCACAGTTAGCTAGGAGTTTAACTTTTTTATATTTGGTCAGTGATAGCTGTTACAATTTTTGACTATTTGATTAGGACATTATTAGCACTGGTATGCCAGTATGTTAAATCCCAAATTAGTGAATACATTAAATAATCAAAGTTTTGGGTTTGGAAGCCAAAACAGCAAATCTATTGTTTTACACCACAAGATATAATTTATATCAGGTAAATGTAATATTGTTAAAAGTTAAAATGACAGCAGCTCAGACATTTGTCTTTAGTGTGAACCATACTGATGGGATTCAAGGAAGTCTATATATTTGGGTCAGATTGCCAACATCATAATAAGGTTATTTATGACAATAATAATAATAAAAAAATAATAATAAAGGAAAGGTTAGTTTAATATAAATATTAAATAATCCAGAAAAGGACAAATAAAAATAAAAAAACCCATCTGACATGGAAGTAGAACTCAAGATCCAAGTGTATCTAGGTCACATGACAACTGCCATTATACTGTATTTTTGCTGATATATATCCCATAATAAAATCCCCCTGTTTTGCATTGTCAATGCCAGTCAAAGTCTAGTTTAAATATATAGCTTCTTGCTAAAGTTTATATTCAATTACGTCTTAATGGGCAACAACAAACATTTATATCATTTTATGTCTTTGTTAGAAACAGATTTCCTGTATTTTTTTTCAATCTCATGAATTTTTACGACTGTATCTAGACTTCCAAATACAAGACAAATATACTTTTGTCTGTCAAAAAGACGATTTGTTTTTCCTGTTACAATTTTTTTAACAGCAAAATGGTTGAGTCAGTTTCAATAGGTTATTTTGTCTGCACATGTCTTGGATTTAATCGTGGGCAATTTGCAAGCTAAGCACTTTGTCAAAAGTAATTTCCAAGTGCTTTCATCTGTTAAATTGACATCGCTTTAACTTGACAACAATTTATTTTTGTCTGTGTGCAAGTACCAGGAATATATGTAACCCTAAAAAGCTATACAGACATCTTATTTCAGGATACAGAATGTGAAATGATAATTCTCTATATAAACCTCTTCAGGGGTATCTATTATGCAGGATAAAAATGGATAAGGGGCATTTAAAATCCTCATTCTTCTATCAAATGTCAAATTCAAAAGTCCAAATACACTGATTGATTTGGGTTTAACATTGTTTTCAACACATTATTTTGTCAACAAAGTAGGACGCTCATTTGATATTATCTAGGGGCAATAGTGGCATGATAGTGGTAACACACTCGCCTCCCAGCTCTGAGGTCAGAGTTTGAATTAAAGTCTGATCACAGGTGGGAAAGCTAGTGGCTGCTTGCGGTCGGTCGGCGGTTTATCGTACAGAACCTTGACCAACTGTATGTAATGGTTTCCTTACTGGCCACAAGATATCTGATACAAAGGTATATGAGGCTTGGCTTAAAACACTAATAAATTAAAATCAACACATTATTTATGTTATATCTGATCTAATCGCAATAGGTAGATGAGAGGATGGAGGAAAGCAATGCAGAGGAGTTGCAGGTCAAGAATCTGCAATAAAAACTGTCATGCACCAGCCAGCAGCTACCAACATTTGCCCACTTTCAAGTCAAACCTAGTGGCTGAGAGGTGGGTGCTTTCCCACTTTAAATTTATCTTTTTCTTGATTTAGGGTTGATTATGTTTTGTTCAAATTACAGCTTGGCAGTTTACAAAAGTTGTCTAAAACATTGTTTTTTGATGTGTGTAAAGTGTACTTATAAGTTGCAATTGTGACAGGGCATATTCTAATCAGACTCGAGGTTAATATATAATAATGGCTGATTCAATAGGTAAATTCTATTCAATTCAAACAAACTTAAAATTGTCCATGTCTCAAAATCTTCAACAACTTCTTTTATACTTATTAAAGTGCTTGCGCTTTTAACATGTAATTGTTATTTTATTAAATAAATATTTCAATATTTTGGTTTTTATATACATTTTAAAGTATATACATTAAGTGATGGTTCCATGTTCCCAACTTTGGCCCTGATTCCTACTGATTTTGAAGTTGGGACAAAAAATTTTTAAAATTGTATGTCAGGTAGCAAAATTGGGAATGTTGGTAAACGTTGGGAGAACATCACACACAACTGATATTGTTTGAGATGGACTACTGACCAAAATGATTCAACAGATTGGCTACAAGCTTTCCATCTCCTCCCTATCATTTTAATTGCTGACAGATTGGGAGGAGAGGATTTTTAAACCCGTCATATCCTATCAACAATTGATAGAGTAAGAAATGTAAAATTCGCCACATGTGGAAACACTAATAAAATAAATGAATCAAGGTGAGATTTGTTGAAGGTATAGTAAACTAGAAATATGCCGCTCACTTTATTGTGAGCCAGCTTTGTATCCCCAAACATAGCAAACCTAAAGAAGCAATAATAAAAGATATCGAGGAAATGAAGAGTTTTACCAATATTATTTCACCTTTAAGGATGAGTCCATGGTGAAATCTGAGATCTTAAAAAGATCCACAGCTTATTATTTCATATAGGCTGGTTTTACAAATGAAACCTATGGAAGCAAAAATATGCAAGATAGACGTACCATAAGGTTGGATTACCATCGTTTGACCTTGAAAAAGGGTCAAAAGTCAACTGTGATTCCATCGATAGATGCACAGTTAATGTTTTTCCATAGGGTATTACATAAGAAACCTCTTGAAGCAATAGTTTTCAGTTTCATGTGATTTACTCGATAGTGAGTCAGTAAAATTTACCGTGTGCACATATAAATATTCGCTGATTAGAGGCCTTAGTCACATACAAAGTCTGAACCTTGTGTGAGATCATAATAAGTGCAGCCTAGGTTTCCTGTCAGGTATATGAACATCCCAAACCTCTACCAGCAAGAACCAACTGAAATAAAGGCCTTTGAAAATTCAGTTTTACTGTTTGACCTTGAAGGAGGGCCAGAAATCTGACCACATCAGAGGATCTAAAGGCCAGGGTTTCCTATAAGTTATATCAACATTCTAAACCTATATGAGTAATAACAAGATGCACTCAGAGAGAGCAAAACGCTCGACTCCATGTGACCAGTCTCTCAAGTGATATAAAGTATTGTAAGGAAGACAATGAAATAAAACCAAACATGTAAATTAATCTTCATAGAAATAATTTAAGTAGAAAGCCAAAGTCATTAAAAATACATTGAAATGAGACCTCTGAAAAATCACGTTTTTTTTTGTATCCAAAATAATATCCAGATCTTTCTTTTAGTAACTTCTTCCTTCAGTCAGGTCCTACCCACAAATTTTTAAATAAAGATCTGTTCATTAGTTCTGGAGTAATCTAAACACACACACACACACACACAACCCCCCCCCCCCCCCCCCCCCAGACAAATAGACAAATAAACAACAAGCTGAAAGCACTTTTAAGTTTGGTTACCCTTATTTGACCCTGTAGCAGGGGCCCAAGGTGAAGTCTGACCTGATCAAAAGATTCGCAGCCCATGATTTCCTATAAGTCGTTTTCACATTGCAAACCTCTAGGACCAATAATAAGCAGGAGGGGCCCAAGGTCAAATCTGACCACATGAAAAGATTTGCAGCCCATGACTTCCTATAAGTTGTTTTCATATTAATGAGTTATTTGAGAAATACTGGCTATCTGCAATACTTCTAGAGATAATTCGCATTTACTCATTTTGAGTAGGTGAATAATTAGCTACGGGTGTGAAACTTCACCAAGTGAAAGGTCTCTCAAAAGTAGGCGAATGAGTTATTTGAGAAAAATTGGCTACCTACAATACTTTTAGAGATAATTCGAATTTACTCATTTTCAGTAGGCGAGTAATTACCTATGGGTCTGGAACTTCACCATGTGAAAGCTGTCCCAAAAGTAGATGAATGAGTTATTTGATAAAAATTGGATATCTGCAATACTTTTAGAGATAATTAGTATTTACTCATTTTGAGTAGGTGAATAATTAGCTACAGGTCTGAAACTTCACCAAGTGAAAGGTCTCCCAAAAGTAGGTGAAGGAGTTATTTGACAAAAATTGGCTATCTGCAATACTTTTAGAGATAATTCGCATTTACTCATTTTGAGTAGGTGAATAATTAGCTACAGGTCTGAAACTTCACCAAGTGAAAGGTCTCCCAAAAGTAGGTGAAGGAGTTATTTGACAAAAATTGGCTATCTGGAATACTTTTAGAGATAATTTGCATTTACTCATTTTCAGTAGGTGAATAATTAGCTATGGGTCTGAAACTTCACCATGTGAAAGCTCTCCCAAAAGTAGATGAATGAGTTATTTGATAAAAATTGGATATCTGCAATACTTTTAGAGATAATTGGCATTTACTCATTTTGAGTAGGTGAATAATTAGCTACAGGTCTGAAACTTCACCAAGTGAAAGGTCTCCCAAAAGTAGGTGAAGGAGTTATTTGACAAAAATTGGCTATCTGGAATACTTTTAGAGATAATTTGCATTTACTCATTTTCAGTAGGTGAGTAATTACCTATGAGTCTGAAACTTCACCAAGTGAAAGCTCTCCCAAAAGTAGGTGAATGAGTTATTTGAGAAAAATTGGCTATCTGCAATACTTTTAGAGATAATTCGCACTTACTCATTTTGAGTAGGTGAGTAATTACCTACAGGTGTGGAACTTCAGCATGTGAAAGCTCTCCCAAAAGTAGGTGAATGAGTTATTTAAGAAAAATTTGCTATCTGCAATACTTTTAGAGAAAATGCAGAATTACTCATTTTTAGTAGGCAAGTAATTTAGCCACAGGCCTAATTTAGACATAAAGCCTACCAATAGAATACTGTGGTGCACCCTCTAATATACCTTGCAAACTTGAGAAGGCTAGCTATAATATTTTTTTCGTTAGAGCGGTAATGGTGAAATCTCTCTACACACTGCGGCTATCCAGTGGATACAATGATTTACTCAACAGTGAGAACCTGAAAGTAGATATTGGTAAGCTATGCCATGACATAGAGGTCTGCAATTTTACTCTGTTATAGCTGACCAAAAATTATGTGAATAACATATTTAAACAAAATACTGTAAATGTAATAGTTTTCACGTTATAACTGATTTACTCAACAGTGATAACCTCAAAGTAGCTATTACTCAGCTATGCAATGAGCTACATGTCTGAATTTTTTCTATGTTATAGCTGACCCAAAATTAGGTGAACAACATATTTAAGCAAAATACTGTAAATGCAATAGTTTTCAAGTTACAACTGATTTACTCAATAGTGAGAACCTGAAAATAGCTATTGCTCACCTATGCCATGAGCTATAAGTCTGTAATTTCACGATGTTATAGCTGACCCAAAAGTAGGTGAACAACATATTTTAACAAAATGCTCCAAATGCACTATTTTTCAAGTTACAAGTCATTTACTCAACAGTCAGTACCTGCAAATAGCTATTGCTCAGTTGTGCCATGAGCTACAGGTCTGTAATTTCACTATGTTATAGCTGACCCAAAAGTAGCTGAATAACATATTTACACAAATTTCTGTAAATGCAATAGTTTTCCAATTACAACTGATTTACTCAACAGTGTGAACTTCAAAGTAGCTATTACTCAGCTATGCAATGAGCCACAGGTCTGGAACTTCACTATGTTATAGCTGACTCCGAAATAGGTGAATAACGTATTGAAACAAAATACTCTAAATGTAATACTTTTGAAGTTATAAGTAATTTACTCAACAGTGATAACCTAAAAGTAGCTATTACTCAGCTATGCCATGAGCTACAGGTCTGAAATTTTACTATGTTATAGCTGACCCAAAAATAGCTGAATAACATATTGAAACAAAATACTCTAAATGCAATAGTTTTCAAGTTACAAGTGATTTTACTGATGATGGAAGTTACTGAAAAGCCCAAAAGTAGCTATTACTCACTTAGCTATTGAGACAGACACCCAAGTTACTCACCATGTTGTAGCTATGAAAAAAGTATCTGAATAACATATTTTAACAAAATGCTCTAAATGCAACACTTTTCAAGTTATAAGTGATTTAGTGTATGAATTCATGACTTTTAATGCATTTTAGACATTTTTGTCTACCAGAGGCCTAATTTAGACATAAAGCCTACCAAAAAGATAGGGTGGCGAGTCCTCTAGCATACCAAGCCACCTGCCAAATATGAAAGAAATCTGGAAAGAAATGTGGACTGTAGGTCGCTAACAAGCAATATTCCACATTTTAGACATTTTTGTCTACCACAGGCCTAATTTAGACATAAAGCCTACCAAAAAGATAGGGTGGCGAGTCCTCTACCATATCAAGCCATCTGCCAAATATGAAAGAAATCCGGAAAGAAATATGGAGTGTAGGTCGCTAACAAGAAATCTCTGCGGACGCGGACGAGGGCGCGGACGACGACGATGATGAATCCATAGTATCCCCGCTTCGCGTCGGGGATACAATTATGGTTTTTTGAACTGGAACATACCAAGTTTAAGACAAAACATCTTTTTTTCATAGAATTAAGTAAGGTTTTTAGAGGTGGCGAAATTTAGATTTTAGGCAAATTTTAGATTACTTACTCTACATCAAATTGTACTGAAATCGTACAGGTCATGGTCAAAAGTCCTGGGTATTCCAAGTTTGGTCAGGATGGGCCAGAACAAGATTCCCATATAAAATGGATATTCCCACTCCGATCCCCAGTCTCAAGATGCAATTGAAGTATTCTGCTTTTACTCAAATTTTAGCATGTTTCTACCCCAATCCTTCCTGCCTCCCAACACTTTTTGAAGACTGAATCAGGCCTAATAAGTACTTTAATTAATTATTGTAGTTTGAGAAAAGAATATATGTTGAATACTTTTTAAAATATTTTGTTAGCATTACTTAAATTTTTTGACTAAAAAATTTTACAATAACACATGAATTTTTTTGTAAAAATGCAAGTTTTGAAACATATGTACTACATGCCACTCCTCTACAAGGACTAATACTAGTAAAGTTATACTTACACAAAGGAGAGATAATGAGAGATAAGGACAAATAAAACAACACATACCAAATCCCAACCAGTAAGAATAAAAAATGACCACTGCAGTCTTGTCCTTACCTCACCCCTGTAAAATACAAAGAAAAAAAATACAAAATTAATTACATAAAAAACTTAGAAAAAATACACTGGATGTACAAAGGGAGTCTAAACTATCTTACTGTTGCTTAATGTACCACAAATATTTAAAATAAAATTAACTAAAACAATACAATTGAGTTACAAAAAGAAGATTCGGTGAAATATAACAAACTAGAAAGGCTCATATCAGTAACCTCATAAAAATAAACAGCTGAATAACGTCTCAGTAAAATAGATTACTTGGACAGAATACCCAGTGAAGGTTATAATAATTTGCCAAAATACTCCAATCATGCTCTGGTGTTGCTTCCAATACATAGACTCAGCCATAGTTTAGCCAGTGTAAGTTAACTGAGGCAGAAATGGAACCAGTTTAAGCATTTCAACATTAGCATTAAAATGTAGTATTTCTACAAAAAAAATGTGAAAAATAGAGAAAAACATAAGCCAAATCTTGTGTACATTAGAGAATCTAGTTATTCTGAGTCAACCGCACTTAAATGTACAGTATAATTACTGTGCAAAATGATTCAAACATAATGTTTTTATATGTTTACCATGGTCATACTATGCAGAACGGGTTAATAAGCAATGCACATACAGTAGAACCTCCATTATCCGACCCTCTTGGGAGAGTAATAATTAGGTCAGATAATAGAAATGTCAAATAATGGAAAGCCTAAAATAACAGGTTTAAATGGAGTTGGAAGAGTGGAATGGATGTCGGATAATTGAAAATTCGGATAATAGAGGGTCGGATAATAGAGGTTCCACTGTATTTCCTTATTTTATCCTAGGGCTTTAAATAGACATATGTCACAAGAGACTAGAGAATTTCTGATAAATAATACTGTGGTTTAAAGTTGTCTTTGGTTATTGGAAGTAAATAATACCTCACCTGAAAATATCTCCCACCCCATACTTTTTTCAAGCATTTATTTGTTCTGGTTTATATATTTCAAATTCAGTATCTGGTTTAAATATATTATGTCAATTTATTTTTTACATCATCATACAGGAATGAACAACATTAATATCAGAACTTAGACTAAGTAACTTTTTTGTTACAGGCTTTGTTTTGTTCCATATCTTTTCCATCAAAAAATATAATTATTATAATGGTTAAACAATAACACAAAAGACTTTGCTAGGCCTCACTATGCTTACACATCACTCCTGTAAAGCAGTAGTTAAATAACAAATAAAAAATAAAATAAGCATATAAATGGGCAATACTTTGTAATTATTTTTAAGTAGATTACTCATAAAGAAGTGCTGGAAAATAATACCCCCCACCTGAAAATATTGCCCTCCACCAACACCAAAGGAACATCTCTGATGACCAATAACACTGTGGTTTAGTGGGGTTCTTTTGTTATTGTTGTTGAAAGTAGTAAATGATAATAATCATTTTACAAATAAAAGTATTTTATAGTTTATAGCCTGAGATATAATCATTTAGAAATTAAAATTGTGTCTGAATTTCCATGAATCATAAATAATTGACTTTAATTCAACAAGACAATGGAAAACTCAATTCTAAGGCTGAAAAGCTTTATTCTCTGTCTGAAAGATTTATTATGTTTTGATTACAATAATTTTAGTGTACATTTCCTTCTTTCTCTATGAAGAGTTTCTTCTATTAAGTAATGTTAAAATAAACAAAGATTTAATAAAAGTTATATTTTTCCACTGTTGGTACAGGTGGGGGGGGGGGAAGATTTTCATGACAGGGGGAATATATTCTAGAAAATATTGCCCCCCCCCAGGGGGGGGAAGATTTTACGGGGAGGGGGGGGGGGGATTTACTTTTACACCGGCCCTAAGAAAATCCTTCAAAATCATTAAGTCACATTACTAATTCTTGTTGTGAGATGAATAAACACAACATTGTATCCTTTTTGTAATCAGATTACAGTGATTACTGCCCTTAAATAGAGTCTCCACTGGTGCAAACTCTGATCGGGATCTCCACTAGTGGAATTGTCAATTCCCCTGCATCAGAGTCTCCACTGTGCCATATATATATACACCTATTTTATAGGTGGTGTAATGCAGACCCACACCTATACATACATAATGATTACCAGCATGAATGCAAAGATATGTAATAACACAAGTTCTTGCCTATGTCTCTCGAGCTTTACAAACAGTTTCCATGGATCAAAAAGGCAATCTGCAAGTACCCTTTAGCACTGTACAAATTCTATGTAAACATGTACTTGTATTTTCATATTTTACTAACTTGTTTATATAATTGAAGGGCAATTTGTAATTAAATATTGTGAAAAAGTTGCAGCGAAATAAATGTAGACTTGAAAACATTGCATCACAAATCACATATTGCATATAATTGTAGATTAAGCAATTTACGCAATGTACAAAAGACACTTTAATTTGCACATAACCTTTAAGGTGGTATACACTGAAAAGTGTGTACCCTGGTACAGACAAACAAGATAACATGCTCTATATTGATATAAGGCCCAAGGATACACCTTCTTGTGTGTAACTATGTTATGATACCTCTCCCATCTGAGAGCCCCCTGGAGTCATAGTACATATCATATACCTGAGCATTATAACAACAGACAGACATTCCACAAATGTGTGCATGTTTTTAAATGACAAGGAATATATAGATATTTACTTGTAAATATTATTATTTCAACTTGTCAAAAATAGTTCTTTTACAGTTTTTTTACGAAACCTTAACACACTGTGCCTATTCTCCCCAAAGGCTAAAAAATGTGTTTCGGTAATAAAAGGAAAGACAATTGTCTTTAACATTGTTACACAACTCATTGACGAATAACAAAGTCCTAAAACTGCTAAGTCCCACTCAATTTAGGATTTAGATATCAGAGCTGATGTAACCCCCCCCCCCCCCCCCCCCCCCCATCAAAAAAAAAAAAAAAAAAAAGTGTGCTTAAGTCTAGACCTCAGAGACTCTGTGGAACACCTTTCCTTTCATTCATTGATTGACTGACTGACTGACTGATTGATTCACTGACTGATTGGGTTGTAATGTCACTTTCAGCACATCTTACAAGATCATATTACAGTGGGTTTTGAGAGAATGGAGGAAAACAACGCATACTTGGTGGACAAGACCCTGTACTGAAAACCATCTGTCATCAACAAAACACTTCCAACTTGCCCACTTAACATCAGGGTAGGGATTTGAACACTATACCTGACACATGGGTTGACTGTTTCGACTATGTAATACCAACTTGATTGTCATTATTTATTTAAACCTGAGACCTACAAGAGCTTTCATCTTTCACTGAAATCTGATAGTCAGCCTTATACAAGACTGTATATGTTATCTTGAGCATTAAGACAGACTGATATTAATCCCGAGGGTTTTTTGTCCCTGATGTATTCATTTTGAGCACAGTTTTGGCAATTTATGAGCAATTTTACATGTCAAGAATGAAATAGAGAGTCTAATGGCAGTATGTGTGAATGGACAGTAATTATTCATGGGTAGGATATACCTGACTTTAACTAGGGTAATTCTGGTGCTTTTCACCCATAGATCATAAACATACATAGCTTCTAGGTTGGTTACCAGTCATCATTTGTCAAGATAACTGTCCAGTTTTCTCTAATATACAAAATGAACCTTTACTAAACAGTCTGCTCAAATATGGGAAAAAAGTGGAAATATTTTGTGAAATAATATACCATATTCTCAACAAATATATGCACCTGGGTTAGCTTTCACAAAGGTCAAAGTTGGGATTTTACATCCCATTCAAACAGCCAGGGTCACATTTGGTCACTGATACACAGCATGGCATTCATATAAAATCAGTCTTAAGTCTTAGACTTATACTCAAATATAAATCTTTATAATTCTGGGTTTAAATGTTATACATGAGTTTAGACTGAGCTTGAGTTTTACTTTGGGTTTGATTTTACCGTACTTCACAAAACTAAATTTAACATTTAAATTTTATACTCAAGTAGGACTGAGTCTCATTGCAAGACTTTTGAGTGAGGATGAGATTAAGTTTTACACTTGTTATAGATGCCAACCCAAACGTGCTATGAAATGCAACTATTGCATGCTAAAGGGACATCCTACTCTGAATTTGAGTTTAAAACTTAAATATATAAAGTTTATGCCCTTGAAGGATGACTTCAATTTTTGTTTTTCTCTTTTCACATAAAGCTAGTATGTGATACTCTTCACTATTTAACACATATCCCTCCCTGGATCATGGCTGAGTTTGTGATTTAGTTCAAGATTATGAACAACAGATCAGATTTACAAATATAAGAAATATTCCACATCTTGCAAAGTAAATGTCCACTTTGGCCAGAAAAAAATCAACGAACTAGAAACACACTTACAGTTGTTGATATAGTTATATAAAATATACTGAACTCAATCATATTTAAGCATTCAAAACTTCATATTTTTACAGCAGGTATGCTGATAATTGGGGCAAAAAGCATTTTCATTTGTATTCTTATTCAGAGAATCACTTTTATTCTGGGAACATAACCATTTTATAAGAACAATTCTTAGAATATGAAAAATTTTTAAGAATATAAGAAATTGTAAATTTCCAAAATCTAATAATGACAATTTGGATAGAATTACAGCTGTGTTAAAAAGTGATAGCATTAATTGTTTACAAGCACAAAGGTATTATTTGTAGGGAAAAAATGTTTAGAATTTATTGCCTTATCATATATTTTTAATTAATCTTATTCCTACATATATTTCATATCCTTTTTTTCCCAAGATAATCCCTAATTTTCTAAGACAATTCTAAGAACAAGAGTTTTCTTCAAGAATGATAGTTAATATTGACCTTGGGCTACTATTTAACAGGATCTACTCAGTAATACATTTAACTTATTTGTTGCATTTCTCCATATTACACAGGAGAAAATTTGACGACACGTCAATTATGCAATTATCAGGACATAACATCAGAATGGGACAAGGTCTTTGAAATATATATTTTAACTCAAGGTTAAGTATCTGTCCATTTAAAGTTACTTGTAATGTGCATCAGTGCAAATTTTATCATACTATGAGAACTACTGAGGCAATATACATATTGCATCGTAAATTAAAGGGCATATAAAAAGTAATACAAATAATAAAATAGATTTACTATTTATGTGTTCACAATGAATATGGTGTCAGAATGTAAGTCAAAGCACCCTATGAAGAGCGGTCACCAGGTTAGACTTACAATCAGACCACCTGTGAATTATTGAGGTGTGTACACCAAAAGGCACAATGGACTTCATTTAATTTCATATGAGAAATAATGTTAAAGCATAGATAATGGTTAATATAAAAAATATATATGATACAAATAGAGCTCTGTCAACACTATTAGAAAAGAAAAATACTTTGGTCGTCTGTGACCTTGTAGTTAGGGTGTTGGACTTCAGAGTATAAGATCTGGGGTTTGAACCCTGGCGAGCTCGTGTGCAGATTGTAGCCTTAGACAAAGTACTTTACACAATGTGCACCTCTACACCTAGGAGTACAAATAGGTAACAGCATTTGTTAGGGCGGTGAACCTGTGACAGACTGGTACCCTGTTCAGGGGAATAGAAATAATTTGAGTTGCTTCATCTAATCTAATCTAATGTGGACTTTTATAGCACTTAATCTCCATCCATTGACAGACTCCAAGGTGCAACTGAACATAAAACAAGGTAAATAAGGTTAATCCAATCACATAGCCAGGTCATACCAAGAAGACACAGGGGTGACAGAGGAGGCTGTGGTGAATAGGTTTCATGCTACACTAATTGGAAATAAGCATCACACATATGGGATACTAGACCTTAACCCTTTTGGCTTTTATTTTGATTGTATTTCTAGGGCTCATATTCATCTGCCACTGTGGCCTAGTGAGTAGCACACTTGTCTAGGAACTCAGAGGACGTGGGTTCAAACCCAGGTACAGGCAGATACATAGTGGCTCGGATGATCACTTAAAATGGTGGTCCCCTGTCATTGGGTCCTATCCCCAGTGGCAGGCTAAAGAACCTCAAGGACATTGATAAAAGGTCATCCTTGAGCCTCTATCTTCCAGTTAGGGGAATGTCAGTTACTTGTGAGTTGGGGCTGTACCTGTGCAGTCAGATGGGTTTAATAGCGCTTTGAGTCCTGTAGTATATGGAGATATTGCGCTGAGTATAAATACATATTACATTAGATTAATATTATTCATTAAATATTATTTTACATAGAACATGAATTATCTTAGAATACAGGCATTTTCCTAGGAAAAAAAATTCTTAGAACTAGAACAAATTTCAAAGAATTAGAATTTTGCACAAAAATTATCTTCATGTTGATCACAAATTACGATACCAATGCTTTCTGTTTTCTGCATAGCTATTGCATTCAATTTGTTACTATTACCTTTATAAGTCAAAAATTTCTATGAATTTTAAAATATAAAAATTTGTATTCTCAAAAGATTATTCTTATTCTCAGAATTTTTTTAGAATATGGTTGCTTATTTCGGAAATTCTAAGAATGACTATAATTCTTAGAAGACACTTAAATTGTTCTGATATAATAATAATTCATCATTATCAAACAGGAAATTCTATCCTACCTCTATTAACAGAGAACTCTGTTTAATTGGCTTCAGCTCAGAAGGCTTGTATACACTGAGCCTGAGTCCTATACTATACACTCAAATACATTAGTCCTCTTTAAACTGACCAAAATGATGAAAATTAAATCAGGCAACAAAATAAGTAACTGGTGATCATTTTAACCGAAGCTCTATGAGGAATGTTGACAGTAATAGCAGACAGATTCATAAAACAGAAAACTGGTAAAGATCTTCTAATGCAGTGGAATCCAAAAAGGCATAGTTCCAAAACCAGTTAGAGGTCATTTCCCATCGAGTGGCCACCAGGGAGTGATGGCTATGGTTGTAGGGGATGCCAATCTGGACAGATATGTCTTGAGTTGGCTCCTGAAACTGGAGATGTGTCTGTTGCTGATGATGTCAAGCAGACAGATAAAAGTTGGATAAATCTTTAAAATGAAAATTGCTTCATATATTGTTTCAGATTGTGTCGTCTCTGGTATTTGCATTTGGACAACTTTATTATTGGGTGATATCAGATAAGTTTGTGTTGTATCATCATCAGTACTTAGTGTCTTGAATCTAGCTGACAATGTAAGTAATATTATATAGGATGTAAATATCTCAGAAAGACTTTTGTAATGTTTTGGATGAATATAAAACTCATACCATCTTTAAGGAATCTACTATGTCAAACTTGATGAAATATGAGGAGCCAGTCATTTTTATTGTGCCCATATTATTATTTTCTTGTGAATAATTTATGCCTGAACGACAAGTCATGCCTTATAGTCTATTGAACTTTGGCTTTTTTCAGAAAATTCAAAACAGCATTTATATTTTATCCATTATATGCCCTATTTTATCATATCCAAATAATGTAACTTGATATCCCATTGAGCTTTATAAATTTTTATATCCATAATTTTTTAACTTTTAAACATAAATTCTGCTTAATTTTTATCAATTCCTTTCAGTTCAATATTAATATTTATGAAAATATTTCTCATGGAATTCTCTCAGACATACACTGTACCTTTGTTGTTTGTTTGTCGAGAAAAAGCTTTGTAAGAATGTTTAACACTGAATCCCATATAAAAGACTATTCATAATATTTATATTCACGAATACATGTACACATTTTTGTAAATTAAAATGGCTCTTTTTTCTCAGAAAACTCCCACTTTTAAAAAATTTCAAAATATTCCATGTCAATTTGCTGTATACCTGACAATTTTCTGGCTGTAAGACAAACCTTTTAACAAAATTTTGTTGACACTTTTCACTCTCTGCCATTAAACTGAATATGTATATCGCTTCTGCAACATTCACACTTCCCCGATCTAATGTTTCTAATTTTTATTCTGACACGATTTAACTGGACAGACAAGGTATCTCGGGTGGTGCGGGCGAGGTTGGAAATCTACCAAAAATCACTGATTAATGAATAAGTTGATGCCTCTTTACTATTTGTCACAATGAAAAAAGAGATTTATGTAGTTCTGAGTAGGCCAATTACATCATGAATATACATAAAAAGTGTAAGTTGTCATGCCTCATCCAGAATTCGATTCCAGTGCCTTTGGATAACACACAGAAATAAACACAAGTGTGACTCTTTAACTATCGTTGAGCTAAGGGAAATCCCAGGAAGTCCAGGTATTAACAGAGCCAATACATGCCAGGATATTATAAAAGTCAAGACTGTAGTGGTGATGGATACCCTAAGTATCAGGAAAGTGACACTTGAATGACATAAAAAGTTGAACAGCCACATTTAGGGTTGTACCACAATATTTTTGAAAAGCTAAAACTACCTGGAGCAACTTTTGTAATGGATCTGAAATCAAACTGATCACAAATTTACAACATAATGTGACAAGTCAAAGTTAGGGTTTTACATCCCGTTCAACAACCAAAGATATATTGGGAGAGCAGGTCCTTCAAATATTGCTATTTGTAGCAGTCAAACCCCCACAGCGTTGACAGCCTGTGATGCCAATCTTGAGAACCACTTGGCCACTGACAATCTCTAACACACAGAAACCGTGTCATAGTTCATGTACACATGGGTACTTATGCTATTGGGGGGGGGGGGGGGGGCATGGTGTCAAGAGTCCGGTAACACTCTCGCCTCCCACCTCTGAGATTGGAGTTTGATTCCCGGCCTGACCTCAAATGGGAAGGCTGGTAGCTGCTTGCCATTGGTCGGCAATTTACAGTACAGAACCTTGACCAACTGTGTGTACTAGTTTCCTCTGCCCATAAAACTACCCGTTGTGATATGATCTATACAATGTGTTGAAAGCAATGTTAAAACTCAAATAAATAAATTATGCTATTGTGAGTTTGCCCTGAAGATGTGGGCTGAAGTTTGTTTTACCATGATGAATGAAGTTCAGTGAATTCTGGTCAGAAATCATACCTTTTATTAAGGTTTAGTATTCCCAAATGATCAGACTGGAAGTAAATCTCAAGGTCTGTCAAACAATATTCTTCTGAAGTAAATGTTTTGTGTTATATGGTAAATATAATCAACTATAGGCCATAGTGAGCAGTTTCTTTCATTTCCTTAATGATTTTGTTGTTTAATGGACATTTACAGCTTCTAAATGATTTTAGAGCTGTCCTTCATGTTCATTCTCCATCACTTAAGTTATATGTCATCATATCTCCTCATACAAACCGAGCAATTTAGATATTGCAAACTCTGGCACAGTTCTAATGGGTACTAAAGATGTCAGTATAAATCCTGATACAGCAACATCATCACATTCATGTACTTGAACATTTTGTTTGCAATTTAAAAATCGTGAAATCAAGTTTCACGAAATATTCAATATTTTCTTCAAACAGTGCATGCAGATATTTAAAAAAATTGAAACTGATGTTTATATTTTGTCAAAACCTTTTACCTTATTTTTCTTCTGGTTTTATCAATTGCCATAATGACAGTAAATGCTGTACACAACTGTGCATAAAACAAAAGTCATTCAAGTGGTTGTGTTATCGGAACAGTCTGAATGAGGTTTAAGTTTCCGTATATTATCAAGTTGATCTTATACATTTCCTGTTCCCAAGCATAATAATAGAGGACTAGTCTTTGTATTGTTGTCCCTTGGACCATAGAAATTGGAGGGGTAAGCAATTTATCATCCATCTTTGAGATGTCTGCATGTGTTATTATAAAAGGGGCTTCCTTTTTTTGTGTGTGTGTGTTAAGTTTTGAAGAGAAGAACTATTTATGTCTGTATGTATTTGTGTATAATTTTAGCATATAAGTGAGAGAAAATAGTAACAGCCCTGTTTTCTGCCAAGATACTGACAATACTCATACCTGCATAGCCTTGGCTTCTTGAGATCTCAAAGAAATTGTACATGAAACTTACAAAGAGTTCATTTACTTTGCACTGCAGGTTTTATGTGCATCCTACATGTTTACAATAAGATGGGTCTGAACCCAAGACCTCAGGTTGAGAGCCAAGTGAGGAACCTGTATCATACTTGTTAACATTCAGAGGAGAAGCCAGGATTTTTGATTTGGTACACCCTGTTTTTTCAGAAAGTTGTCGTTATATGCAATATTTGTTAGGGGATGGGATATTGTCTATTTCAATAATGATTCTACGAACAAAAATTGGCACTCCTGGTCAAACTGGCTGATATACATAAGCCTAGTAGTAACGCTTCTTCACATTTCTGTAATTGGGGCTTCTATCACATTTTCTTTTTAACAACAGAGAGGATTTCTAATCTAATCTTACATTTAATCTCTGTAATGACAGAATCTATTCTTGGATCAGGACTGTTATCGTAATCTGTCAATCAAAATCCAGATAAGTTGATGGACCTATATTAACCTGGTTTCAGGATTACATGTATTTATTTTCCGATTTTATTCCCTATGTAATTTTATTGTGTATTTTCTTTAAAGAGCCTTCAGTGAATACTTTGGCCTGTTTGAATAGTAACAGTGATTACTGAACTGAAAAATAACTAAACACTTAGAGAATTTAAATGTAACTAAAATCCTCCAAATTACAGATTATGGGCTATATATGTCTGAGTACAAAAGAGTTGGCCTTGCCCCTTCAGTATTTTCACTGACTTGTGTGACATAAATATACATATCTGGACAAAGCCACAATAAAGGCTAATTTAATCTTTGAAAAGTGGAAAAGTTCGGTTAAAACTCTATTTGAAGGCTAGATGAAGCCCTGTTTTGAAAAGATCTGAAGGCTGCATCCTAGCTCTGATAATCTGTTCTCAAAAATATGTCTCCTTGAAACTAGTTCAAGAGCAATTTAAATCTCCTACTATTTGTATGTTATATAGCTTTATTTGACCCAATTGTGAGACAAACTTCACCGTTTAATTCATAAGAGGCCTGTCCCATTACGACAATTGATCCCTCCCCCAATCTGGGTTACGATCCTGAAAATTTGTCATTTGGGAGGTCGATCTTTTGATATATGGGAGGCTCATAAACCACGATCTTGTAGAACTAAGTGTTCAGGAACCACGTGAAGGGCAGACCTGACTGACAGGTAAACTTAGTATTTTTTGGAGTGAACTCAAACTATTTGAATTTTTGGTTAACTTTCTGTGATCTTCTGCAAATCCTTATTAGATCTAGCATTTGGGGACTCCATGCTAAAACTGTTTTAACATTCTTATAACAATCTTTTCAATCTTAATTCAGTCCTTAAGTGATTTCATATACCTTTTTAAGATTTGTAACCAACTCAGAATTTTTCAAAAAGCACTCAGGAACGCAGCAGAAATATTTTCCAGGATTCAGTCATCCAAATAGAACAGGCGTTTAATTGCACCCTGTATATTTCAACTTAATAAACAATTTACTTAAACACAGATCTGTATCAAAAAAAACTTTGTAACTCACGGTATCATAAATGAATCCAGAACAAGTAGATATATTTCAACTTTTTGTTAAGCTAAAAATAAATAACTGACCTATTTCAAGTAATTTAACATAAAGAATGTTTTGTTGATCGTACTACCAAGCAAAGAAACAGATTTGTTGTCATTTTTAGTAACACTTACTGGATATTAAGCCTGACGTATAATGTTCTAAAATGACTGAACTCTGTTATATCCAATCACTCTTGGGTGTACAAATTAATTTTAAATTACCGGTATTATATTGTTATACAATACCATTGACAAACTTCACTCAGTCTGGGTGATGAATTTAAGTAGCTCACCAGTACCAAAGTGTAATGACTTTGTAAGATTGTAACAGACATTTTGGTGGAATGTCTTCACCACATCTTCAAAAGTGTTGTGTATGGATGGAAAAGCACTTAACCAAAAGAAAACACAAGTTTTATAAAGAATAAATTACAATTATATATATTGTGTTTCCTTTTTTTTTGCAAAGTACATTTCTCAGATTCATCTGTCAAAGGTTCCTTTGATTAAAATTTTTTTTCAATGATTTTTCAAAACAAGCAAAAGTCAGAACAGTTATGATTTTTGGCACTTGAAGCCACAACAGCAATAGATCAGTGACGAGTAAACAACAGGGGAAATTTTCAAATGGGACCTCTACTGAACATTGTGTAATTATATGTTCAAATTTGCCAATAACACCTACTATAATAAAAGAGTTAATTGATCTAAAAGAAGACACTCTAAGCATACAAAGGATGTAGAGTTAGTGTAATTTTCCATGAACATGATTCACAATCAGTAGTTTGTCAGTCTTTCCTTTCCTGAAGGAAGTGTATCCATAATTTGCGATTTCTGAAACTTGACAACCTTGATTACTCGTTTGAATGGACAACATGTGATATCTTGACATACTTGTTAAATATTTATTGAAAATGATAAATTTTCTATTCATTACCAAACAAATAAGCCATACACTACATCCATATACATGTATATTAAATATTGGCATGAATGGCCAAGCATGAATCATTTTCATGGGAACATACATTTGGTTTTTTCAAAGAAAATGTTCTCATCAGAAATACCTCATCCTTGCTTCACGAGCTAGCCGTCTCTCCTCCCTGCGCTGTTCTATTTCTCGGTCAAGGTCACTTGACTCAGCGGCTCTAGAAATGAGGGGAACACACACACAAAAAAGGTCAAAGGTCACACAAAAAAACACACACATGCATGGGTAACAATGTCTTAAATTCTGGTCAAGTTGGCTGCAATGGTCATGTGGTGAAGAAGTGTTTACATTTCATCAGTTGGCTTTCACCTCTCTGATCCTGGGTTCAGATTTAACTTGGATAACATTTGCTTTTCACTGAAGTTGGGTCCTGATACATCCTTGAGAGGAATATATCAAATACCTGACCCTAATTCGCATTTGTGATTCTGTGGCCTTTGTGGATTTGAACCAGTTACAACAAAGTCATTTTGGCCAGATTTTATAGCCACCACTGGCCAATATACTATAAAGTTGAGGAAATTGGTATAGTCTAACTCACAAAATTTTCAAAAATGGTGAGGCGCTATTTTACTAAACTTTTCTCAAACTTAAAACTACCCAATGATCTTGTTTCAAAAGGGAAAAACTGACTTTTTAATTAAATTACCATTTTCAGCTTTTAATACCCATTCACACTGCTCTGATAAAATGTCCCAATGAAAAGAAATGTTCAGCGTTGTGGTTGTGTCGTATTGATTGCTACATAATGTGTGACCGGCTTGTTTTTGGATCCATTTGAAAAATCACCCCAAATGTTTATTTTGGTGCAAAAATGTGGCCTTTTTCTTCCTGTTTTGGGTCTAGCGATGGTCATAATTTCAGATTCTCCTGATATTTTATGGATCTGCTATGACCGAGGTGTCATTGCTTCAACAGTTTTTGCTAGATCTACGATTATCTCAAAATTTCAGATTTTCCTGATATTTTATGGATCTGCTATCACCCAAGTGTCATCGCTTCAACAGTTTTTGGTATATCTACGATTATCTCTGTTACTACAATTGTTGAACAATCATAAAATCTGTGCACATTCATCCAAAGAGCAAACCCTTAGCAAAATTCTGCAAGCCAAGGCTCCAACCTTTTCTGCCCCAGTAAACTGTGTCAGGATTACATCGGAGATTATGAACCAGAGCAGTGTGAACAGGGCTTTAAAATAAAAGATTTTTTTCTGCTCTAAATTGATGGGGGGCAACTGAATTCAACTGAATTTTATGTATACAAAGGACATAAAATTTCTACTTTGTTTCATTGTATTGCATAGAAAAAAAGTACTTAGAGGAAAGACACTTTTTTCACATATTATTTCAAATAAAAACATGAATGTCCTGAAAAATGAAAGTCTCAGATTTCTATAGAAAGATGGACAGACTGAGACACAAGAAAAACCAAACAACAGACAGTGCTGAATATCAAAGTATAATATTACACGTAAAATGGATTTGAAAGTGAGGGGACGTTTTGTGTATCCTCTGTAAAAAGCACTTTTAAGTAAATAGTGAATTTGGAGATAGATAACATGTCCATTATATATGTTTAATATTTAATAATATATCAATTGTTTTGTGATTAAAGGCTAATATAACATTTACATTGATTTAGCACTTGCTGTTACCTAAATATAATTTCTATTATGAATCAAAGCTTTATCATATGGCAATTAATCAAAATTAATAAAGTTTTTATACACACATGCCAGTCTACAGTTTGTCAGTGTTGAATTTAACCATCAGTAAATAACATTCACCATGTTTCCTTAAGATTATTAAAGCAATTATTATATTTCTTCATGTTACATATCTTTTGAGGTTGAGTATGAAAGGCATTCTTCTGTGCATTATATAGTTGCCCAAAACAAGGCTATCTTCTAATAACCAGCCAGTATTAGGAATTCTGATACAGAACAATTGATATATTCATCACTCAAGAGGTCTAGCCTTGCCAAGCCCTTATTATATTTTAAGTGTTCACCTTTCTTGGAAGTAAACAATGTGACTCACAAAATGTACATAAATAACCACTGGTGTGTACAGACAACAGTTTATGTCACATATTCCTCAAAAATCTTGTTTAATTTGTAGTGCTTGTGTTTTAGAATCACAGTTATAATCAGCAAGTCCAGACAGCTATTTAAATTGCATTAATGGGAAAGGCCCTTTCAATGCCTGATATATACAGATATATATTTCTAATTAGCAGATTTCTACTTAAGTGGGTTTCTTTCTTTGACTTGGTGAAATAGAGTGAGTCAACAATTAGCTTTCAGGAATATTTTTGATACATTACAGAGCCTTGTGAAAGGCCAATTTATGTCAGTAAATATCAGTTCAGTCTGGCAGCTTCAGTAAATATGGCACTACAGTTGTATGTTGGAGCATCCTGTGCAGTGAAGTTAGCTCCTGATAGCTACCTCTAGCTATACTATAAGTCTTTCAATACTGCCATACTCTTATATAAACATCCAAACAGTTTGTGCAATATTGTGGCCTCAGACAACTTCAAGTAAGCTTGGGTTATCACTGTGTAATAATTATCTTCAACTGGAGATTATGTTATTTGGTGCATTTGTTTGTGTGTCTGTGTTTGCGATAACTCCAATAGTAATGAACAGATATTTCTGAATTTTTTTTGTGTTGATAGGGGCTCACAAAGGGATGAATTAAGGAGTTAAATTTTGGGGAAGATTTCAATCATCACAGTTCTGGTTACAAAAACAAATGAATTTTCAATGTCTTTTCACTGACAGACTGGC
This sequence comes from Sabellastarte sp. h YS-2021, assembly GCA_964017235.1. NCBI lineage: Eukaryota > Metazoa > Annelida > Polychaeta > Sabellida > Sabellidae > Sabellastarte > Sabellastarte sp. h YS-2021. The sequence goes on along the minus strand of OZ024934.1, from coordinate 83,819,356 downwards.
TTTGAGGTTGACATTACCCCAAAAGTGAGCAGATCTTCATGAAATCTTTTATGTGGGTAGGGACTGACCAATGAAAGAAGTGATTAAATCTTTAAGGAATGATCTGGATCATATTCTTAATCCAAAACCATTCAAAATCATACATGGCTATTATAGGAATATAGCATGAAAAAGCCGTCTAAACGCTGAATTTTAGACGGGTTGGCGTGGTATGAGCACGAAGGCGAAGCCTGAGTGCTTAGATCATGTCAACCCGTCTAAAATTCTGCGTTTAGACGGCTTTTGAATGCTATATTCCTATTCTAACATGACTGTTGAATATAAAATACTTGAAACACTTATAACCTTACAAAATTATCCAATTATCGCCGCCATGTTAACACCCGTACTGTTGATGCTGAATTTTAGACGGCTTAGAAATCGCTCTCGACCAATCAGAACGACGGACACATCCGTGTCATGTTAGAATGGAGAATTACGGTTCCTCCAAATGGAGATACCAGACATTAAATTGTCCTATTGAAAGGTGGGGTTTTTTGTCTGAAACAAGTTACACAGATGACCAAATAAATATTAAGCCTCAAAAAATATTGTTGAAATAATTTCCTGGTATCGGAAATGATGGAATAACTTATAAAAGTTTTATATGTCACAGTTACTGTACTTACTAGGTTCAGTTGCTAAAACTATGTTTGCAATATTTTCTTATACTAACACAACTTTGTATTTTTCACATAAGCAGCTGTTTTGTTATGATACAGTTTATTAGCAAGGTATACTGTATCTTTACCTTATATGGTCATGTAAAGGAGATACAGTTCAAACAAAAAGTAACTTTTGTCAAATTTCTGTTGTTTTTTTTCAAAGAAATTTATTTATTCCAAGTATTTACTACTTTTATATTACTTCTATGGGGCATAATGTTTGCCTAAATGATTGCTAAATCTAGAGTCTCTTTGGATTTAAAATAAACACATCACATCACAAAAGTTATATACACACAAGAGTTGTTTTAAAGATTTTTTCAGGTTTTCACTTCAAAAGGCTAAAACATTTACACACAGGTCTACACACTAGTTAATGAAATGCAAAAATTGAAAAGATAAAACAGAAAACTTACATGTTTTATCCGAAAAAAGCTGTCGCAAAAACTGACACAAACACCAAGAAGTCAAAATTCAAAATGGCTGCTCCCCACCAAAATTCCACCAAGTAGCTATCCACAGCTCCAACAGAAGAGTGAAAACTGTGATATAGCTAGCATATAGCTACAGCTCAGGTGTGCACACACCATTACACTCAGTCAGACACCTAACCACACACTCACTCATTCAGGCAGAGAGCTATATACTGAGATGTATAGATACAGACATTATGCTTAAGGTTACATACTGAAACTTAAACTTCTAATACTTAAACTCAAAACTCAGGATTTATGTTTTCATACAGAGCACATGGGCATAAAATGTGACTTTCTCTTTAAATTTTATACAAATGTTCCCTTTTTAAAAAAATGAATATTAACAAGTGGTGATTATATTTATGAAGAAATTAATTCTGTAAAATGGGTATACCTAGTTTGAGTACTCCAAAGAATGAGTTAATTTCCAAAATATACTTAAGTCATATACTAAGAGGCCAAGCAAGAAACAGCTACAGACTGTATAACTAAAGTAGCAAGTAACCTTACCCAGTGTTGTGATAATCTCTACCAGTTGCCTCCCTCTCCTTTAAGGTTTATGTCTTAAACTCAATCGATATGTACATCATGTAAATATTTTTTTTGGTATTTTTTCAGCAACTTATAAATGTAATAATATAGTTAAATAAAATATTCCAATGAAAATTTTACTAGTCCAGTTTCATGGAGTTCACATCAGACATTAGTTATGGTTTGACACAAGTATAAATAGTAAGCTATGATGAAGTTGGAGATGTGAGTTAATCTTCAGTGGAAGAAGAAACTGAACTGAGACATACATGATGGTGATCTCAATATATGACTTTATGTCTTAGATAGGATCTTAAGACTCATTTAGTGTGTGTGCAGCTATCTGAAATGTCTGTTAATTTATTTGAGATGCATTGAAGCACATATATATACTAAGTTTTTGGTAGAACAGAAAAGCTTAACAACCAGAATGAATTTCTGCAATACTTTGTACTGCAATAGTTCTAGTTACATGGTTGTCCATGTCTTACAACACTACTTTATGTGTGTATCTGTCAGTTTAATTTAAAGGATCACTGTACATTTGAAGGGTTATCTTTAAATACTTTAGAAGCTTTCTATACAGGCCAAGTGGAACTGAAAATTAATAATCGCATCCTTGTTACTATTTTAAAACGTATGAAACTGAATTTTTTTTCTATGTTACATAAAATTAATGCTTACAATAGGCTACTTAAAGTGAGCAGAAAGCCACAAAATCTGATAATCTGGGAAGACTGGTATCCAGGAAGAAATATACCTGGCTGTTTACTGATAGGGAAAACTACAGTTGTGAGGCCAAGCAGAAGTAACTGAGTGTTGTATGCAAAACGTTTACCTGAAAACTTTCCAGGTCCACATTAGGACCTGCCACTCAAAATTGTTACAGGTCTGTCACAAAAGTTGCCAGACCGTATTTCAATGTAGGTTAAATCAATATTGACATTCAAAAATTGACCAGATGGCAAGTGCTAAAGAATAAATGGTGTTAATCAAAAACGGCAAGAATGTAAAAAAGTAAAAATCTTAATAATTTCAGCAATTAAGAAAAATATATGAACGGTTTTGTTAAGATACAGGAAATCCCAGACATGTAACTATAGAAGGATACAGGTTCATGAGAATAGTTGCCAGTCTTAGATGGAGGGGGGGGCGTAGGTGTTACTCTTGTACACTGGTTAATTGTTCAACTTAATATCATATATTATATATATATATTCACAAGATTATCAACTGAAGCAGATGAAAGCTAAAATCTCCAATAGCATTCTGTTGTAATACAGTGAATCATTTTAAGTGGCACTCTGTAAAGACAAATTCCCCGTTAAGAAGAAATGAGTGAAGAAATTTTAGATTGATATTTACCTTGTTATCCAGTACACATGGATCTGGAACAACTGGTAGATATATTTTTGCCATCACTTAATATTTAACTTAACAAGGGTTCAAGCTGTGATAAGAAATACAGGGTAACTATACAGCTCTAAATTCTTGCAGATACTTTATCAACTAAAGTCTACTTTCTGTTATTCTGGTCAGTCAAGCACCAACAAATGTAAAATTAACAATATTATTATTGTGCCACTAGGGAAAGAATTTTGTTGTAACAGAAAAATTTCTTATCGGGGAGTAGACTGACTGATTGATTTGCTTATAATTAAGCTAAAAGAGGCAAAACATTCACTAACAATCTTGTTGTAACAGAAAATCACAATTTAATTCAAATGTCTGTCACTTCAAAGTAAAATAAGGAAGGTGTGGGGGAGGTGGGAATCTTTGTCAAATTTCTAGCTCTGACAAAAAATATACTCTCCTTCAAGCTTCAATTGTGTTAAAATGGCATTATTTTGTGGCACAAAAATAACCCCCCCCCCCCCATTAACCAGAGAATTGAGTTATGTTGGCCTTAAGAAAGCTAGTAGCTACGCCAGGCCAGGAAGTTTTAGTGCTATTGCTTAGCTACCAGTTCACTTCAGCTGTGTAGATAACAAACAGACTGGAATTTCTGGAGCCCAGAAAAGATCCCACCCAAGAAATTATAGGCATAAGTTAAGACTTAAACTCCTTGAAAATTTCACAATTACCAGCCAGACGAAATATGATCATCTTGAATATGTGACCAACTTTAATTATTTATGGTACTACAATGCATGGTTTAGTCAGTTCGGAAATTTTTGTAACTTTGAATAAAGTTAAACAAATATTCTTACATACATAGCTAGTAATCAATCTTAACATTATGTTTTAGTCTGTAAAACTAACTGAAAAAAAAAATATATATAAACTGCTTAATAGCTCTGCCCTTTTACTCAGAGAAAAATAATGAGTATTACTGTAAAACTCTGAAAATATGCTCCAAGTTCATTTTAGTGTCACCTAAATGGTCTACACAATAACCTTACATATGTAACCTGCAGTGTATTAATGTCGATTAAACAAGGTTCATTTGTTACCAGTGGTGCTCAACGCAAACAACCCTTACACAGTCTTATTTGGTGCAAATTCAAATATCTGTCCTAATTTATGTATCTTTACCATTGCAAAGAAGTAGCACCATAATTATAACCAGGACTGTTACAGGTTATTTTTAGAAACCTCCCACTAGAAAATGCATATTCTAGTATTTTCTCATTGTTATACATGTCATGCTAACAGATACCAGTAAGTTAAGCAAGTGTTTTGTACACATGAAAATGTCCATGTAATGTACAAAGGTGAATCTTATTTTACATATGCACACATATGTACAGTATTTTTAACATCATTGATAAATCTCAGTCTTGCTGTACACTTGTATGAGAGGTATATTCTACCATTATGCACAGATGCTATATCATGAATCCATGTAATAATCAATACATGCTTTGTAAGAACTTTTTGGCATCATCAAAGGCAATAGTCATTACATTAATATAAATACCTAACTTGATATTAAATTTGATAGAATTGTTTTAACTTTTGAGGGAAATATTAAGGGGTAATAAAAATATAACAGCTTTTAATAATATTTACTATCACTAAATCAGTTGTTCAATCTTTACTACATGGTTTACTTTGTAGTTCTACACACTTCCTTTCGAAACATCTCCATCACTTTAAGGTCAAGACTTCATAGAGCACAATATGCCAATTACTAGCATATGAGAGAATGTTTGGCATGCTAGTCTAAATCTATTAGTCCAGAATACTTGGCTAAATTTTGAAAATGCATAACATACAAGAGTCATCTGGCAACAGTTTGAACTGAAAGAAAACTAAATTTGTCACAATAGTTCAGTTCTCTTTTGTTGACCAAGAACATTCTTTAACTATCCTATGTTTCAGCTACTGCACACTTGTGTATATAATGTACTCGTGTATGCAAAATATTATTACTCATCAGAATTCTCTGTCTGTAGTCTTGCTCAGTGATCTCACTATAAGAGCAAGAGCACTCAGAGAGTGCATGTCTCTGCCAAGGTCAAACACCCATCAACATTGCTTATGAGTGCAATGACAAAACAAATCATTTAAAAAATTCCTGGACCAAGACTGTGATCCAGATCAACAACAAAATCTAAGATTTGGGCCATTGTCAACATTTCCCGAAAATTTTATCAGAACATGTCCATAACATTTTGCCCCCCATTTTTTTGCTAACAAACAGACAAACAAATAAATTCACACCACCAAAACATAACTCCCTTGGAATAGGTAACAACTGAAATACTGACACTGGTATGACATCAAATATTGTCACTCTGTCATCAACAATGTGAGGCTGCTTAAAAAACTCTGAGTTAAACTTGGATTTTTTAAACTCAACACACAGATGTTACTGCCTCACTGTTGATTAGTTATTGCCCGGTGTAACTCACTAATCAACAAGGATAATTCTAACGAATACAGCAATCTTATCAGTGAAAATGCTCATGATTCAAAGAACCTGTGGCAGGTCTTATGCTCTGCATCACACTCCGTTCCTGAAAAAGTACTTCCTTCTCATGACCCTCAGATAGGTCTTGCCAACCGCTTTGTGACTTTTTTCTCAGGCAAAATAATTAAGATCAGAGACTCTTTTCATAACATTGACTCCTTCACTCCTCCTGCTCCCCGTGATTTACCTAAATTTGACTCTTTTAAGTCCATTTCTGAGGATGACACCATTTTCACTGACACCATTGATCATAGTATACTCATTGACGGATTTCCTGGTTTGGTGTTGGGAGTGTGGTTCTAGACTGATTCAAGTCTTACCTCTGTGATTGCTATCAGTCCATCAAGATTGGCTCTGTTTTATCCAATGCCAAAAGGCTGTTGTATGGTATGTCCATGGGCTCTGTCCTGAGGCCAATCCTATTTTCATTATATACTGCTCCCCTCAGCCCCTTCCCATTAGAGGACATCAAAAAGTGTGTTGCTGCAAACAAGCTGAAGCTTAATCCCAACAGGACAGAATTTATTAAATTTGGCTCAAGGAAGGTATGTGCAATACTCAATATGTTTTTCCAGTTAATATAGTTGGTAATCTCCTCTCATCTGCTGAGGTAGTTAGGAACATTGGTGTTTGGTTTGACTTGGTAGTCTCCTTCCCTTGCCATGTCAGGAATACCTGTAAGGCTTGTTTTATATCAGGGATCTTAAGCAACTCAGAGGGTACCTCAAGCGTGATGCTACTCTTTTGGCTATAAACACTTGATTGGAAGTCGTCTTGACTACTGTAATTCCTTGTTTAGGAGTCTCTCTTCTCCTGATCTTTGCAGGCTACAGTTTGTCCAGAACAGTCTTGCTAAACTTGTTGCCAATACCACACATATCACTCCTGTTAGAAAGACTCTTCATTGGTTGCCTATCAAGCATCGCTCTGTTTTCCAGACAGCCCTACTTCTGGTGTGCAAATTCCTACAAAGTGGTTATCTTAAGTACTTGAACCTTTCCATAAACCTAGACCTAGTGTGTACCGACCTGGTAGAAGTCAATCTGATGGCGTGCTGCTTAAGGTCCCACAACTTGCATCAACATATAAGTCTAAAAAACATTTTGGCCTCAGCTTTGCATATGATGGCCAAGGATTTGGAATGAGCTGCCAAATTATCTGGTTTTATCTCAGTCTTTATCTGTGGTGCTGACCCCTTTAATGTTTATGAACCCTGCTTTCTGGCATTAAGCACATAAAAGTACTATTATTAACATAAAACATTTCACCTTACCTCTGTAATTTTATATCCATCAGTGCAACTGTTTGCATTTGAAAATCATAAGCTTTTGTGATGTTCAAAATATTTACTTCAATAAATCCTTTTAAAAAGGTAATAAACTTTGTTGAAAATGCTAAATTACTGCAAAAAAAACATTTCCTGGAGTCTTACACATATTTGTTACCTGTAGTTGATCCCTGAGGAAAGTAGTTCAAACCCTTCTGCCATCCCAAGAAATTGACGAATTCTCTATTAACATTAACTGGTTGACAATTATATATATATATATATTATGTATTAATCTCTTTATACTTCCTGGTATTGTCCATACCATAACAGAAAATTTACCAGAGTGCTTCATATTTAAAAAAAACTTTTATCACAAGTAAACAGACAAAACAGACATTTGTTTCCACAGAATGAGGATGTTAATGATAAAAGTGATAAATATACATCACAAGGGTTATTTACATTTATCATCCACCATCTTGTTTGAATAATAATTGATATAGGTAAATATTTACCTATTAAAAGAATGCAAACAAATCAGCTATGAAATATAGTCATAATATTAGGGGCACCAATGAAAATATAAAAATTCAATGTTTTAACTTGAGATATTTCTGTCATTTCTATGTGGATTTTAATGCAACAAAAAGAAGAAGTTCTGTGAAAATACCTTTCTAATGAGATTCTAAAACATATCAATAGGTTTACATTATTTGAGGAATATTTATGAAAAATCTGTAATTGTTTATCTGAAATTGGCAAAATATATCCATAATATGAGGCACTGGCAAATAAAGAAAAGTCATGACTGGTCTTAATATCCATGTATTTAGGTCAAAAACATTATTTAGTGGATAATAAACAACATTATAGAGCAAAACTCAACCTGAACCAATCTCAATAAAAGTGATCATTTATTTGGATTTAAGATCACTTCCAGAAACAATATGTAATTTGCAATTAGTTTTTAAGCCCTGTACAACCACACTTTGGAAAATATTGGTGGGATTTATTGACTTTATACATGTAGTTAAAAAATGGAAAAACCTGGACGATTAAGCGACTTCCTTTGCTATGTGAGTTTCTAATATGCTGGAGTCTCCTAATCTCGAAATCTGTGAGTGAGGCAAAAAGGGAATTACATGTATACAGAAGTCCAATAATAAAAGACTTTTGGGGGTGATGAGGCTGAGCAAGCATAGACAAAAGGACACTTAATCACACAACATCATTGTAAAGGACATAAGGTATAACACAGACAAATACAAAAAAAAAGGAATTTTTCCTTATAACTTTGGGCCTTATGCCTTATGACAGGCTCCTAATATTATTTCTAAAAAGAATTATTAAGGATGCTTGTTTATTAACTTGGGGTTGAATGGCAAATGTTGGAATTTGTTCATCAAAAAGTAAACAGAGTGGCAACAGGATTCTAATTGCAACCTAGTTTGAGAATGATTATATTTCACACCTGTGTGACTATGTGTAACTCGATATAGGTTGACTTGACACTGTGACATTTTAACTGTGTGTCACAATAATTTACATACTTTCACTCCTGATATTTGTCCTGAAATACTTATTAGATTTAAAATCTGATATCACAAATTATGGCTAAGATGATACTTCTTTTTACAAAGCCCTTTGTTACCATAAACTATAAGTGTGAAATGGATGAAAAAGTAATAATACCCTTGTTCCACTGTTGCCAGATTGAATCCTTATTGCCTAAATAATGTGGTCCCACACATAATCTTATTGGTAATAACATCATTTTTTTTAGTCATGAAGGACATTAGCCTAATCATGGTAGTCATAGACACTGATTGAAAATATTAAACCTGTCAAAAACCTTTGAATGTGAACATATCTGTCACAAGTACTCAGTAGGCAGTTATGAGCAATCTTTAAGATGCCACAACTTATGTTAAATTAGTTATGACCAAACTTTTAGGTACTAAAACTTATCTTGTACACCCTTCAGTAAAATTATGCTGAGTGACCAAGAGAAAATTACTTGTAGCAGTGACTCGATCTCTGTACAAGAGTAACCCACGCTTACTGCTACAAAGATGTTATTAATTTGTTTTTCTTTTTACTCTTGATTCTTATGGGTTTTGTTAGTCCTACCACTCCTTTTGGACAGGATCAATCATATCAATTTACACTCCAATATTAAAATTGATTAGTTGTGACAATTGAAAAGCAGGTTGAGTTGGACTGCAAAGTTATAATTTTCTGTTGACTTTAAGAGCTAGGGTTACTTTGAGACACATCATTGGTCTTGTTTAGTGATAAGCAAGCGTGACATTTATTCATTGGGCTGTGATGTATTATCACACAATGGATCCCAGCTCATATGGTCTGTCTACATGCACACTTAAAAATAACCTCCATATAACTGACCATGTATCCTGTAGATGTGGGTAACTCAACGGAAGATCTACAGCACTTCATGCGTTTTTTTGCCCATTGTATGACAAAGCATGCAATATATTATTAAATACTGCAGAGACCATAACTAATACAGAGATATCACCTGAATTGTTAATATTTGGCCAGGGCTATAGCTTATGGATAATCCAGTTTGCCAGGCATACCATTTTGTTACTAGAATAATGAATGAGATACAATACACCATCTCCTAACAAATATTGCATATAACCAGAATTTTCGAAAAAAAATCAGAGTGTACCATATTAAAACTCCTAGCTTTCCCCCATTTGCAGTACTAACTAAAGCACAGATTAAACTGTAACTACTACAGGCCATTTATTTTTTCAACAAATCTAAGAATTTTTCAAACTAAACATTGCGTCTCGACGCAGTGTTTCCCCGGACGGGACATGGTTGAAGCGTAAATGTGTTGGGCTTGAGCCTTTTTCCTGGAGCACCACATCAGGATTCTCCATAGTAGGGCACAAAGAGGGCCCGACTTACTCCCCCCCCTCCTTAAATAGGCAACCACCATGGTGTTGTCCATAGCTATGGTAGCAATAAAGTTCAAGCAGAGGTCTTGGAACTCCTTTAGGGCCAAAAGACCGCCTTGGTTCCAGATACTTTATGTGTAACTTGCTTCTGGAAGGGACCAGGTTCCCCTTGCAGTGTGTTCCCCTAAGTGAGCACTCGCCCTTCTTGATGCATCTGTAAGGATTTGCAGAGCATATTTTAGTAGGTGTAATGGTTGACCTTGAAGCACATTGTTATCCTACAACCACCATTTTAGATGGGGTGGAGTGAACTGGGATCACCTTTTCTAGTGAGTCTGGTACCCTTAAGCTGTTCTTCAAGTGCCACTGTATCGGCCTCATGTGGAGGCGACCTAGGTGAACTTCCTTCTGTATGGGTGTCAGTAACCCACACAGCCCCACTGTGGAAAACACTAATAGCCATTTATGAGAACTGTGACCCCTGGTCTGATTAACAGATAAATTTACCATTGTTTGAGTTGCGAAAACCGGCAAATGGGTTATAATCTCGAAGGGAAGGCTGAGTTTGGAAACTCAGGCCCCTGGTGTCAGCTGACACTGCTCACAGGCTGGGTAAAAGGCAAGCTGGGTGGCCAGTCTAGGAGGGTGGATCACTGTAACTCACTGGAAGCTGTAAGAAAAACTTGATGAACCTCCTCAGTAACTGATACAGCAGACTTCTTGCTAGCGGTAGGCTGACCAGTCTAGTTGAGTTTGGCATCTCACCGGGACCAGTAACTGGCTGGTGTGGGGTCTGATAAGATAAGGCTGACAAGTAGTTGGACAAATCTTGTTGGGAAAGTCTTCTTATCTATAGTCACTTTCGACCAGCTAGGAGGTGACCTGACAGTAGGCTGGCTGACTGGTGTTGTAGGTTCAGACAAGTCTGATCTGAGACGGCCACTTGGACCCTTAAAAGACTACTGCTGGTCTGTTAGCCAGTCCTGTGGACCTGCCCCGAGTACCAGGGCCTAACCGGCTATAGGTGAAGCAATGCTCTGTAACCAGTTCCTGTTGGCTCCACAGTTCTGCAAAAACTCATAGGAGCTTGCAGAACTGGGAGAATTAGACTACTTCCCAGCAGGGGTATGCTTATATGAAACAACTGCCTTCTTCCTGTCCATAACTGTGGAATCAGCAGATTTACTCTGTAACCAACAATCCTCTGTAACCAGTAAGTCTGGATACTGGTACTCCATCATGTACTCAACCTTCAAAGCCATTTTCAATAGTTTCAATGTAATATAGTCAGCAATAAGTGTGAAAATATCTCCAAAAAGGCTAAAAATGGCCTCGGTCAGGTACTTTTTAGTGGATGACCTGTGGATGACCTTCAGTGAAGAGCTTCAAGGTCAAATTTCTGCATGCTTATAGAGGACATATATATGTATTATATATACCAGCCATATGATGATCTAACTTTCTGTATATGAGAACAGGGAAAAAATGTGAAAAATGGCCAAAATCTGGCCTTTAAGGGGCCACCAGTGACCTTGAAATTGAAGGTCAAGATCACAAAACAATAGAGTTCATGGCATTGCCACATACCAAATTTGAAAGGTCTAACTAAAATATTTTTAAGTTATCACGTCCAAAAGGAAATCTCTGCGGCGGCAGCAGCGTGACCATACTAAATCCTAAGTATCCCCGACTTTCGTCCAGGGTATACAATGATCAATGCCACCAGCTAACCAGCTAACCAGCTCTGTGTTCATTCATTTCATCTCATTCACTGTATGTTTCATTAGTAAATATTTCATTCAGCAAATGGACTAAATTTTAGTGTATCTTTACAACTGTTGTCCAGTTGCAAGTAAAAATGTTCGAATATAGTCTGACCTTGTATGAACTTAAATGCTGAAAGGGACAAAAAAAGCCAATAACTTTGATATTATATAGTTGACATAATATATATTGTCATCATCTAAGTATTGGCAGAGTGACACAAGCAAAAGGATAATACCCCTTTCACACTACAGGCAGTATAACAAACTACATGATACAGTGGCCCACCATCCCATTTCTTGAGCATCCTATGAAAGTTTTAAAATGCTTAAACTTTCCACCTCTGAACTTATAACCGTGACCCTCCGCAGAGAAATTTTTCATTCAGTAACTGAAGGTGTGATCCGTGGTTTATATAAGGGTGTGACTTGCTCATGTTTCTGTGTAACAAATTAGTGTGATGGCAAGATAAGGTGAGTGGAGGTAAATAGAGGTTGTCTCTCGGAGACACACATTTATACTACTCTTATCCTAATGCCATCCTATTGTTATTTACGGTTACACACCATATCCCATCAGTGGTCTTGCACATGTGGATATATCAAATCTTGAAAGATATGAGATGTCTTGGAAAGCGGTTTCACCACTGAGTAAAGCTTCTAACCACAGGGTATCCCACCTGTAGTGTGAATTATTAAAATGGACTACACAAGAAATTTTTGCTGCAATTTTATACTGAAAAAGGTCAAAGTAGGGGTTTAACGTCCTTTTTCAAAAGCTACAGTAATATTAGGACTGGTTCCCAGTGAATCCCACAGGAATCCCATCACTAATCCACCCACATGTTGACATGAGCTGGACTCAAACCCAAAACCACAGAGGTGAGAATCAAGTGAAACCAGGTAATTCTATAGGCCTAGAGTCAAACTAGGTAATTTTATAGGACTCTAAACTAGGTAATTTTATAGGCCTAGAGTCAAACTAGATACCCCTATAGGCCTAAAGTTTCAGAACTCCATTAACACAAAGTGTTTAAACACAACTAAGAGACATTTCTGAGACCTTGTCATTTAAAATTTGTAACTGAAATTTGTCTGTTTCCAGCATAGTCCACATGAACATACAATTTCTGCCTCCCAATGCAAGCAATGGAGTATTCTGCACAACACGGCATCCTTAACTGCAATTACTGATATGTATGAATTTGAAAATCTATTAATAACTCTGAGTTGGTGAAAGGTATGATGTATTAAATGAGATTTTCATTCACATCAGATAGGCACCTCTTGTCATCAGTTGCACAATGTAAATAGAACTGAAAAGTGTAATCTAATCAGCTCTGTCAATATGTAACTTAATACTCCTTCTTCTAAAGGGTATCAACAACAGGTACAAGATCTGATTTGTAATTCAAGAAATAAACAAAACTACCTACCTCTGTGTAAAAAGAATTTTTACTCGTAGATCTATACGTGCCTTGCCCCTTGTGACACACATATAGCAATGTACAAATGTAGGTGACATTTAGTTCAAGGTTAAAACTTTTCAGAAACCAATGAAACCTAGCTTTTTTTTCATTTCTTTAATTTGGAGCAGAGTGTATCTTTCTAATCAATCTTGCTGACAGGTTTAATGTCATATAATTACATTGCAAAAACTTACTAGTGAGAGGTAATCTGACCATGTTAAAAGCTAATATAAGTTCAAGTGGTGCACAAAAGACACAGAATGGTAAACCTATGATGCTATAAAAGTCATTAAGTCACTGAAGCTACAATATCAAGACCTCAGCAAATACTTTTAACCAAAAATTGTAGTATTTATGATGTATCTAATAATAAGCATTCTGCTCTGGCTTAGACAGACACAACACACCTGGAACACAAAATCCTTATATGTGCTTGTGTAGTGTGTTATAATGTGAATTTCTTATAACTAAAATATACACATGGACACAGGCAGTGTAGAAAATTAACACCTACTCCCATGTCTGAGACTGGTAACTATCCCCATGCACCTGTATCTTTCTGAAGTTGGAGGTTAAGATGTACTATAACTGAAGAAAACTCTTCATATATTTGTTTTAATAGTCAGAATGGATGAGATTTTTTACTTCCACCATGTTTATTCTTTAGCACTTGCCACTTGGTCAATTTTGAAACTCACTCTTGATTTAACCTTCACTGAAATACAGACTGGCAACTTTTGCTACAGACCTGGCAGGGGCCACGGTGGCAGAGTGGTAACACTCTCGCCTCCCACCTCTGCGGCCGGGGTTCGATCCCCGTCATGGCTGTAAGTGGGAAAGCTGGTAGTTGCTTGCCGTTGGTCGGCAGTTTACAGTACAGAACCCTAGCGAACTGTGTGTACTGGTTTCCTCTGCCCTTCCAACTACCCGTCGTGATATGACCTGTACAGTGTTGAAAGCGACGTAAAACCCCAAATAAATAAAAGCTACAGACCTGGAACATTTTGGAGTTGGCCCTGGACAACTTTTCAGTAATCTTTGTACACTGGACACAAGCACAAGTTACAAATGTAACCTACGCATCAACATTCACTGAAATCATTTATTTAAGCCTTTACAGTGCGTTTTAAAGGGCAACAATATAACTTTTACTAAAAATCAGCACCCCAAGTTATGGCACCAGACTAGCAAATAGCAATCAGAAATTCAAAAATATATTTAATTTATATTCATCATCTATAACTGGGTTACCATTACAGCTGCCTTGTATGGTATGGCACATCACCAGGAATGTAGACTAGGATTACTCAGTGAAAACTTTTTCCAGTGTTCACCTTCAAAACAAGGCCAAAAGGGGTTTTGGTCTACTAGCGTGAGCCACAAAACCATCAGAGATGCAAATAGTGCACTAACGCGGTCATCCCACTACTAACGTAGCCCATTGCAGCTTAGCTTCAGTGAAGAGACAGGCATTTATCACACTACATCACAATTCATGAAAGTCCAGAGACAAAAAAAATTTAAAAAGGTGATCCCAAGAAGTGCAAGCCTTGCTAGAGCTTGCACTTAACAAATTTGACTCTGCTGAAAGCTGAAACGTTTTACAGTATAGAGTAAGAAATCTAAAATTCGCCAGGAATCTAAAATTCGCCACCTCTAAAACCTTAGTTAATTTTATGAAGAAAATTATGTTTTTGTCCAAAAATTGGTATTTGTCAGGTCAAAAAGCCTTAATTTACTATACAGTCAACAAATCTCACCACAATTCATTTATTTTATTAGTATTTTCACATGTGGCGAATTTCAGATATGTGGCGAATTTTAGATTTCTTACTCTACCAATGAGGGAAACTTGAACCCTTATTGCTTGAACTATAGGAAATTCTAATCAAGATTGTGTCTTTTTTTATTTTTTGGCTACAGTCTACAGCATATCTTATCTGATGCACAACTTCTTGAATGAACTATGCATCATATTTCTAAACTTTAAGGTGGGGGGTTTCCCCAAGTTACAGATTTTATATACTGGAGACACATTTGGCATGTTGTACACACTGTTTCCATAATTTATTATAAGAAATCAGAAAATACAACTTCCTTGTCTTTAAGAAATTATCATATGTAGTGTTTCCATTAAATGTTGGCCTGATTCTTATGTACTATAGCTTAGCTTTGGATTATGTTTTTTGGAAAATATATACAACAGATGTATATTCCACAATCAACAATGGTTTCACCTTGAATCTCTTTCAGGTCATTCTGAAAGGACATAAGTCCACCACCATGGATCTTTCAGCCATGTTTGCTATCTTTTAGCTTGTAATTGTGGAAACAGACAATGGAAGCTCTCAAAATTTAAACAAGAGATTGTGACTTCCAGTATCTTGACCTGGAGTTCCTTTGTTCATCTGATGTTTCACCCCCACTTTAAATTTAAACAGGAACCAATAATGCCTTATATCTCTCTTTTTATTTGTCCTGGAGGTATGAATGTCAAAACATCATAGAGGACATTATGTGCTGCAAATCTATTCATGGAGTCAGTTATGACCTTTGACCCCTGTATTAAAAAGTTAAAGGGGATTGACCTGCCAAAATGCCTCCTGTCTGTTAATTAGTTCAAGGAGTTGGAATGTCCAAACAACAGGACATCATGTTCTGTGAATCTTTCTACAGGGGTACATCATGGGTGTGAGTATTTTCTTCTGTCAGTCACATTTAATCATTGACCCCTACTTCAAAGCCAAACAAGGCCAACTAACATAACATACTGCATTTGATATTGCACACTTTTACAATTCTGTTTCAAATCCACAGATTTTACTAAAAGTATTTGCATCTCTCGTATTTAGGAGTTTGGAATATGAAATGACTTATAGGAAATCAAGGGCTCTGTGTGATATCCTTGTGTAATGCCAGATTGGACCCACGACATTTCTTCCAACATTAACCAAAGAGCTGTTGGTTAAAAAGACCTCACTTTGGGAAATTTTATTTGGCCCCAATTTATCCTATCCAGTTTATCCCATCCTGGAATATACTGCACTATGATATATTTAAATTATGATAAAATAATTCTGACAACTTAACTACATGGACACAAAGACTTTGTGAATCATGTTTGCCAATAAATCATGGATTGTATGACAATTCTACAGAAAAATCGTTTGCACAAATTAAAACAAGTGGATGTATGTTCTGTGGGTACAAAGGGTTTTAGAATCATGTTCACTGATGTTGTTACTTCATATTTTTCTCTCAATGCTCCAAGAGGATCTATGTTCTGTGGGTACAAAGGGTTTTAGAATCATGTTCACTGATGTTGTTACTTCATATTTTTCTCTCAATGCTCCAAGATTTTCAGTACAAAAGAGATCATTATGAAATATTTTTATTTTTTGTATTGCATTAGCTTTAAATAATTTTTGAACATTATTGGTTAATTGTCTGTTTCAGATTTATTGAGACACCATTTTCCAGGTAATATCATGATATTCTTTAAGGGTGTTGCACACAGGAAGTGATTTTGGAAGTATGGGTTTGTTTGTTTGAAAAACAACATAAAAGGTTATGGATATGTTTTGATGAATCTTTCAGGAAATGGTGACAATAACACAGGAAACAGATGATTCCATCTGGTTCCAGGAATTTTTTAAAGAATTTTATATCATTGCGAAATAGAGCCATTTTCAGTATATGTGTATGTACCTCCGTAATTAATCACCAGATTGCTTGGCAAAGGAATACAGGACACTCCCACAGTGTATATAATATACCTAAGTTTCATTTGGATCTTAGCAACACAGATACTATTATCCAGAACATGATAAAATAGAGATGAAACAAGCCGCTTAGCGGAGATGTTCACTCTCCGAGTACCTTTCTAGTTTCTTTATTGAAACTGTTCATTATTTCATTTATTCCAAAACAAGAATATTCGTAAGGCAATTTATCCTAATTTTCGGTATCTCCCCAAAAGCTGTTTACTTTGGTTACAATAGAATAAGTGATGATCAGTGTTAAGCATATGTCAGTTATTACAAAATCTATTGTACAACTTACAGACGAGCCATTCTCTCCTCCCGCTCCTTACGTCGCCGAGCAATTCTTTCACTCAAGTCATCATTGTCCAGGGAAGTGCTGGCAGCCAACCTGTAAAGCACAGTATTGGTTTTATTTTGGCCCAACCACTAATATCTTCCATAATTCAAAGTTTAACCCTGGTATGCCCTGTTCACACTACAGGCAGTTATTTCTGGCAGTTAAAGACAGCAGGAAAAACCTCCTGTGAAATCCACAGACCTCTAGCTACACAGATTCACTACAGAAGAGAATCAAAATCTCCGAGGACAATGGTCATGGTTTAACACAGAAGAGATACTGCAAAGATACATCAATATTAAGGTAAGCATATGACTTGATAGGACACACAGAAAGAGGCAGAATAACACAGAATGTAGTAGTAAGGTAACAGATATAACACCCTACAGTAACCGGTGACTGCAGGGAATTTTGGAGTATTCAAAACTTCTGTCTACATTGCCACATAAAGCAAGTAACACCACAGTTACTGATAGAAGTCTGCTAGTGCATGGAGGAATGAGACGTTAAACAAAACACCTATAAACTTACACGGTATTGTCTGATCCGGGCATTAAAGGCCAAAGTGGAAATGTCAAAGACCATTTAAAATTCCCCATTATCTCTGTCGAATATGATGGTGAAAATATCCTTATGTATATGTCATGGTAAAAGTCCAGTTGGAGTTTCTACCAGTAGAAAGTCCATTTGTATGTTCTACCAAGATAAACTTGGTAGAAAGTCCAATTGGAGTTTCTACCGGTAGAAAGTCCAATCTTGGAGATTTTGGTATTTCCCTGGCATCCGAAATCTAATAATCTTGCTTATAAGATAAATGTCCTATTACAAGTGTTTTCAAAACTACAGCCTTAGCCAATTAAATTTTGACAGCAGTCACTTCCTACATTGCATTTAGTTGAGCAATTAATAACACCTATGCTTCTGCGGCAGTATTTATCAGATTTCGGACCCTAGGGCAATACCAAAATCTCCTAGCTTGGACTTTCTACCAGTAGAAACTCCAATTGGACTTTCTACAAAAGTTTATCTTGGTAGAAAGTCCAATCAGACTTGTGATTGTCAAGTTGCTTCATAATACAAGATAGTTATATGTGTTTATCAAAATGACTACTTCAATAATCTCAATCTGTCTCAAAATTCTCTTATATGTTAAAAACCATACTTGATCACTTTAAAATAGCAGGACAGTAGGTTGACAGTCATATCTTTGTTTAATTCAAGCCCTGCTTCTAATCTATAATATACAGTAGAAACCGGTTAATGCAAATCTCACTTATGAGACCAGTAAAATACTTTGATTTAAAAGCCAAAGATGAGGGGTTATTAAGATGACCCAAAATTATCCATTCCACTCCCATAAATAAGGGTACAATTAACCAAAATGTATCACATAAGCATTACTGTTGTGAATAGGATTTACATAGGTCAGAGGGCACAAGTACAGTTTTATGTCCAGTTCAACAGCCTGGATCATATTGGGTTAGGCCCTCCGCATTTTCACTTTGGGAGCTTAACCAACACAGAGGTGACGGCCAGTGGTTAGGTGCCAAACTGGCTCATTACTAGGCCAGGAAAGATGAATATAGGATTTTACTGTTAAACAGATTGTGAAACAATGTATTGACATTCTTCTCCCTTCATTGACTAAACTAGTTAACTTGTCCCTCAAAAACGGCATTTTCCCTAATCCTTTCAAACAGGCTATTGTCACTCCCCTCCTCAAAAAGTCCACCCTTTCAAAAGAGGATTTGAAGAACTACCGACCAGTGTCCGGTCTCAGCTTCTTGTCAAAATTGGTCGAGCGAATTGTGGCTGCCCAAATTAGATCTCATATGGATTCTCATGATCTTGGTAATACTTTCCAGTCAGCCTACAAGGTGGGGCACTCGACAGAAACTGCCTTGTTGTGCATCAAAAATGATATTCACCTATCTCTGTCCAAGGGCATGCCTACAGCACTAGTGCTACTCGACCTGTCTGCGGCATTTGATACTATCGATCATGACACACTCCTATCCTGTCTGTCGTCTAGATTTGGTTTTGCTGGATCGGCATTAAAATGGTTTAGATCCTATCTCCAGGATCGTTTTCAGTCAGTCAAGATTGGTTTTAGTCTTTCGAATTTGTTCAAATTGAAGTTTGGAGTCCCCCAAGGTTCTGTCTTAGGTCCCCTTCTGTTTTCCCTCTACACAACAACTCTTGGTCAAGTCATCAGAAAATATACCGGAGTCCGTTACCACTTCTATGCGGACGACACTCAGTTGTTCATTCACTTATCCCCTGATGATAGTCTCAAGTCTTTTGACCGTCTTAAATCATGTTTGAATGATATTCAGGTCTGGATGTCTGAAAACAAACTCAAGCTAAATCCTGATAAAACAGAATTCATAGTCTTCGGTGCCAAAGACAGACACAAATGGCTCAGTGACTCACTACCTGTCAATATCCTGGGTAATTGCCTCTCTCCCGCAGATGTTGTACGCAATCTGGGTGTTCTGTTTGATGCAAAGTTTTGTTTCACCAATCACGTAAATTCTGTTATCAAATCCTGCTTTATCAGCCTCAGGGACCTTCATCGTATCAGGAGGTTTCTTTCTGTGGATACATCAGTGGTGATTGCAAATGCTCTGGTCAGTAGTCGTTTGGATTATTGCAACTCTCTTTTTCGCAGTTTGTCATCCCTAAATGCTACAAGGCTCCAATATGTTCAAAATGCGCTTGCACGGTTTGTCACTGGTGCTTCAAAGTACACTCACATTACATCCACCCTTAGGACACTCCATTGGCTACCCGTTAGACAATGTATTATCTTCAAAACCCTAGTTTTGGTCTATAAGTACCTCACCACTGGCCAGCCTAAGTATTTTGCACCATATCTCCCCTTGTACAAATCTGCCGTGAATACAAGACGTTCCAATCCCAAAAATTTGTTCCTTCTGGTTCCCTCTTACTGTCCTTCCATCCATAAATCAAAGGTCCATTTTAACAATAGTTTCTCATATGATGCCCCTAAGTTATGGAATGATCTTCCATATGATATACGCAGTGCTCCAAATCTCTCCAGTTTCAAAAGTCGACTCAAAACCTACCTATTTCAGAAATCATTCCCACCATAGCTTCTTACTACCGAACACTGAACCGCCTCCCTGGCAACGACTCGGAACATGTCTAATGTCTCATGATTTATGCCTTACGGATTGGATGGTGTGCCTTAGAATCCGTTGATACGGAGATTAAGCACCTGGACAACTGATTGATTGATTGATGATACACACCACCTAAACAGCCAGTTTGGTGTGCTGATTTTTGTAAATAACACCTTTAATTTATTTATTTAGGTTTTAATGTCACTTTCAACACAATGTATAGGTCATATCACAACGGGTAGTTTTATGGGGAGAGGAAACCAGTGCATACAGTTGGTCACGGTTCTGTACTGTAAACTGCCAACCAACAGCAAACAACTACCAGCTTTCCCACTTTAGGTCGGG